>JAWWES010000001.1:28142775-28153621 GCA_035583135.1 Lophotriccus pileatus
TTTTTTATTTTTTTTAATGTTTGAGACCAGTGTCATGATTTTGGGTCTTTCCTGCCTCATGACTATTCAGTATCAGCTAATATGCTGCTGCCCTCTGATGATGGGCCAAGCAAGAGATGTGGCAACACTTTACTGAAAATTTCCAAAACCCTGTCAGCTCAGCATTTGAGTCACGTGGTGGTGTAGTTAGATAACATGTATGTTTACATATGCCTGTAGGGAAGAGCCTATTAAAGCAGAGATCATCACTTTTATCTGCACTGGGGAGACAACAGGGGCTGTGAGCCCTTGCTCAGGGGCCACTCAGCAGAAACATGGAGCTTCTAAAACATCTCTGCAGGCCACGTTGACACAGAGAGCAAAGAATGGGGTTGCTTGCACCGCTCTACTTGCTTGGTGTTCTGCCTGTGGGACAGCAAATGCCATAACCCAGTAAACTAGAGAATAAACCCTGGACTACATAAAATGCACTAGATCTAATTTCTCCTGTTTGGGTGGGATTCTCTGTATCACTGGAACTACATCTGCAGCATTGACAAATGGGAGTGTTGACACTGCAGGGATACTGTGAAAGCAGTACAGTGTATTCCCATAAGCTTAATACATATGGTCTTACAACTTGATCCTAAAAAGATTTGCTGGCAAGGTACATCATGTTTTTAGTTTGCAGAAGTCACTGGTACACGGAACAGTCATGAGAAGCAGTAGTCCTACCAGAGATGTAATGCACCGTAGTAGAAAGTTTTTCTGGCATGCACTTATTTCCTCTGAGGAACTGATAAAAACCTTTATTTTTTTTGGCAAGTATGAGTCTGGAGGGATTAGCTGCATCTCCACTAGTTTTGGTAGTAATGCTCAATTACCTGTGCAGTTGTTTCACGTGGTGATGGGATTCAGGCACTTCAAGGTAACAGAGGAGATTGCCAGCAGAGTGGAAAGGCAGAGTTGCTTAACCCCACAGCCTCTAGAAACACTTCCTTAACTAGTAGCAGCCTTTCCAGCCCACCTGCAAAAATTCCAGCAACAGCTGCTCTGCATGTTCCCTACAGCTATGTGTGCTTACCAAACCTGCATGCAACCCAGGCTGAGTAACCTGGGGATTAACAGGCCTATGAGGGAGCGCTCCATGGTAAATGCAGTAACACAAACCACAGCATGCAGAGCAATCTATCTCAGCCCCAGGGCTGTTTTAGCAACAGTACCTGTTTCTGCAGAAGGACATCTGCCAGCAAGGCTATCTCCTTACCCTTGGAGCAGAAACATGGAAGCAAAACATACCCAAGCAACACAGGTAAGCTGCATCCTCTGCAATTGTTCTGCAAAAACCTGCATACCTTGGGTGTTTCTGTAGAAGTAAAGATTGCATTAAAAAGATGCATAAGCTACTAATTTTAAAGCTGAAAGACAAAGCTTTAATATCTACAACTTTTATAAGTATATGGTTCAGCTCTAGTTTTTCAAGGGAGTCATTAAAATTAATACTACTGCTAGAGAATTACTGAGAATTCAGACAAACTGATGTTGGGACATGAATCTCCAGTGAGGATGAAAAAGGGTCTCTTTTCTGTAATACAAAAAATCATGTGAACCTGGCATTTCCCCTTCTTCCAGGCAATTTAACTTCTCCTACTGTTTAAGGTCGGCAGCCCACACACATGAATCACTCAGCCTTTCTTCCTCCTTTATAGGCTCAACCCTCCAGTTTCTCCTTCCCCTACCTGTTGTACTCACCCTCGGAAGTAGAGGATTACAATGTTGCAGAAGAAAAGGGGGATATGCTTTGGCACCCAGACAAGCAGGTTCTGTTCAGCAAAGGACCTGTAGCAGTTTGAGCCTAAACTGTCAGTTCCACTAATCGCGGAACTCGGTGAGAGTACGCACTGACCTGCCCCTTTCATACAGATGAAGGCTTCAGTGGTGTACTGTACCTTAAAAAACCTGGGATTAAACCAAAACACAATTTCTGCTAGTTTAGATTATGGTTATTAATAGGAGCTTGGTTCTGCTTTTGCTCCAGTGGCGGAGGCAGGATTCAGTTACTTACACAGATTCTTCTGTCAATTTGAGGTTAGCACAAGAACCCCAAGGTTGCTGCAGCCTCAACGAAGCAGGATTCCAGACCTCTAATCAATCGTGACCCTCTGGAGCAGCTGCAGGTTACCACACAATCTCAAAACTGTTTTCTTTTTCTCCTATCCTCATCCTTCAATACTTCTCTACTTCTGGGAGAAACACAGTAAGGTTACTTTTTGATTCCTTCCCTCACTGCATGTCTAACCTGTGTAGAATAACCATTCTCATAGCAGGCTATTCAATGCAAGCTGGTGACACCATTGCAACATTAAAATAAAGTAATTTATTTTCAAATAAAAACAAATTTGTAAGAACATTAAGAGCATTAAAACAGGAACATAAGAACATTAAGAACATTACAAAGTAATAAAAGACAACATGCATATAACATAAAACATGCTTGATATCACTGCAAAAACACCACTTTAAAAAAATTATTCTGCAACAACAAGTGTTTGCCTTCTTTGCAATGAAAGCTCTGATACAAGACACAGGGCAAGGATCAGAGATCACCTGCTAAAGAGGCAGCAAAGGAAGGTGAGACTTGCACAACAAACAAAACTTTTACAGCCTCTGCTGCTCACAGCTGTGGCATTGCACACTGACCTTAATGAATGAGGTTTCATCTTATCCACACAGAACACCTTTGCCAAGGGTTAGCTCTGAACAGACAAGAACTTTTAAACAGAAAACTAGCCCAAATCAACAGAGTGCTGAGCCCCTCCCTCAGGTGCTTAAAACAGGGGCAAGATAAAGGAATAGAGTCTGTATTCCTCAGTCAAGACCCTGGAAAACCCGTGAGCAAACACAAAACAAGGGAGCAAAAAATACTTAAACCTGAGACTCATAACCACTCTGGGCCCCCATGGGATGCCAAGGGACCTGGTACTGATGCTGTATAGGAGAGCTAGAAAATGGTGTGACAGCGTCAGAGGTGCTCTGGAAGCCGTAGGTGTCTTCTGACTCCAGGCTGACATAATCGACACTGTCAGAGTAGCTCTGATAGAAGTTCATTGGCTGGTTTAATAAACCCACAGCTTGCTGGGTATTGCAGCTTGTCCCACCTTTTCCAAAGAGCCCCTCATCCTCCACAGCCACCAATGAGTACAGGCTCTGCCCATTCCCATAAGTCTGTCCACTGCTGTAAGACTGGTTCAAGTTGGTCATAGCCTGAAGGTTTCTGCTGGCACCGACAGGGAAGCCCTGGTGATATGTGGGCATTATATCCAGGTATGCAGCCTGACGAGCCCCATTCTAGGAGAGACAAAGAAGGTTGTTCAGTAATGAAGAGCCCCACACCAACTGCCCATTCTTTTTGATGGGTCCTCCTTTTTCACCCCCCGCCCCTCCTCCAAGCCAAACAAATAGCACCTTTTTTCATACTCATTGTCCTCCCCTATAGACCAATAATAGCAAAGGTGGCAGCATCTACTGCCAGTAATCTCCAGATCAACGCGTCTGGGAGCACACCACGTGGGTGAGAAACCAGCAAATAGCTTCGCTGGCCCTCTTTGGCTATTTCTTTCTATCTCTCTCAAGTGGGAGATAAGTGGGCTGGAAACAATGCTCTTTCAGTGCCAAGCCAAGCTTAAAATAAGTGCCACTGTAAGCCCTATTACAATAAATGCAACTGGCTTGGTAATATCGAATCCTGTGCATTGTTTGAATTAGCAGGTTGGACATGAATCACTTCTCTCCACAGACTGGAGGAACCATGACTGATGGTGATGAAGAAATTTACTCACCTGTGGTAGATATAGCCCTTTTTCCACCCACTGGCTCTCCTTTTGGCAACGCTTGAATTTCATCCGTTGGTTCTGAAACCACGTTTTCACCTAAAAGTGGTGGGGAAAGGGCATAAGAAATTAGAAATTCGTTCTCAAAGCTTACTGCACATCCCAAAGATGTTTTTCCTTCTGCTTGGCTTCTAATACTGTACATAATTTCAGCAGCTAAACAACATTCAGCAGACAAGGCACCTGTGAAATCACAGACCTGAGACATGAAAACTAACACTCCTACTCCTCAGATCACCACGGGATTTTCCACAGCTTCAAAAACGCTATCCAAAAGACAGGCCAAGACAGAAACAAAGCTTGTAAAGGCACGTCATCTCACTGCTGCGCCAAGATCGGCGCTCAGGACCGACTCGTTCCTTCAGTCAAACAAGCAGCTGGTGGGCCAAGGACCTTTTCTCTAGGGAGAGGCCCAAGGTGCCTCTGTGACTAAGAGAGGTAACGTGCATAGCAGTGCAAGTATCTGAGTTGTTGCATTCAGAGGCAACACGTGTCCATACAGAACAATAACCCGACTCCACATCGCCCTGCTTTGCTGCTCTGCGTGCCCTTTCAAACACCTGCATGGAGTAGGTGGGTAGTGCTGGAACCAAACATAAGAGGAAGACTGAGTCATGAGCTTTGGCGCCCTCTGCTCTCACGTAAGCAATAGCATAAACACGTTCATGAAAGAAACTTATCTCTGGGGTCTAAGAAAACAGAAAACCACCAACCCCCCCCACACTTGCTCTCAAGGTCACTTCATGCCAGGGATGCAACTCAGCTGCTCAGGGCAAGCTCACCTGCTTGTAGGTGAGCTCAAGGGCAGCCGCCAACTCCCGAATCTGCTGGGGGCTGAGGTACTTCTGGCTCTGGAACCTCTGGTGTAGGGCTTTCAGCTGCTCCTGCGAGAAGGCTGTGCGGCTCTTGCCCGTCTTCACCACACCCTTGCCTTGCGCCTTGACCTTCTGGAAAGAGGAGTGGGGAGACGGGCTTGCTGCTGCGGTGGGGCTGGTGGCAGAGTCAGGGGTGTAGTACTGGGTGAGTGTCCCAGAGCTGGAAGAAGCTGGAGAGTCATCTGAGGAGACAAGACAACTGGTGTGAGCAGAATCAGGGGGA
This sequence comes from Lophotriccus pileatus, assembly GCA_035583135.1. Lineage (NCBI taxonomy): Eukaryota > Metazoa > Chordata > Aves > Passeriformes > Tyrannidae > Lophotriccus > Lophotriccus pileatus. Next base: position 28,147,743 of record JAWWES010000001.1, read on the forward strand.
AAAGACTCAAAAAACTTTAAACTCCAGCTTCTTGGGAGATCTTAAGGTTGTGGATGCCCTGGCGACACGCAGGGGCTCCGCAGCTGTGGGCAGCGGGCCCAGGCAGCGTCGTGGCAGGGGATCCGAGACCCCTCGCTGCTCGCCCCTCTGCCCCGTCCGGTCTGGGCGCAGGGGCCACGCTGGGGCCGCCGGCAGCACCCCCGGCTCCCGCCGCTGCTCCCCCCGGGGTCGCCGGCGGAGCATCCCCGCCGGAGCAGGGGGCCGCCCGCGGCACCGCCATCGGCCCCCATCCCGCGGACAAGAGGGACACAGGGGATAACAACCACCCCCAGTCGAGGCCAGCCCGACCGCTCCGCTGGGACCATACCTGGGGGACTGGGCGTCTTCTCCGTCGCGGGCAAGGGGAGGGAGTCCGTGGCCGGAGCCTCCTCGGCGGGCACGCTGTCCGTGTTCCCTGGAGAGAGCCAGTAGTAGTCCCCATACAGGGCCGCGCCTGGATAGGACAGGCAGGACGGCATGGCCAGGTGGGCGCTCATGGCCGGGCCGGGAGCCGCAGATCCGAGCATGTGGCGGTGTGGCGGTGGAGGCGGCAGGCAGCCCGAGGTCTGGTACCCCATTGGGCTGAGGTGGGGGGGCGATGCTTTAAGTCCTCCCCAGCCCGGCCTTGGCAGGAAGGTATTGTCATGGCCATTGTCATGTTAAAACTTGGTTGATTGGTGGGGAGGGACTTTGGGGGTATTCAGGGACTGGGGGAGGGCCGGGACACCAGGCCCCGCTTCCCAACTTGGCCCCTAGGTGACACGGTGGGCGTCAGTACATCACTCCCTGCTAGGGGGTGGGACGAAGGTCCTTGTTTCCCCCTCGGGGCCAGAAGGCCTGAACAGAGTCACCTGGTAAGTTGACAAGGCTTAGCAGACACCCCCACCCCAACATTTAACACTCTTTCTCCCTACCTCCGCCTCCCTACCGGTCCCCGCCCAAACAGAAAGAATGGACCCAGAGCCCGCCGCAGGGCATGCGGAGGCTTCGTGCGTCTGCATTGCAGATCGCAACCATCACTGCAAACAGATAAGCCCTCCACCCCCCGGCAAGTGAACCCAGACGGGGCGCAGCGGGGACGGCGCTACAGAGCGGTGTCCGTACTGCGGGGAAGAGGGCTCAAAGAAAGCCAGGCTGCTTCCCTCAGAGTCTAGCCCAAGGCTGAATCAGGCAGTCCTGATCCGCAGTGGCACGGAGGAATTGCACTTCACCGTTTTCAAGTTTCTTTCTCCAGCTACTTGAGCCTTTTTTTCTTTTAAAAGTGATAGATTAAAAAAAGATAAGAAAGTTCCTTTCTGCTGCGCACCGGGGAGAGGTGGGAATCACCGGGTCAGATTTTACACTGTAGCTGTAAAAAGCCTTACAGATCTTAAGGATTTGAAGTCAGGGCCTAGAGTCTTCTTGGGGAGGACAAAGTGCTCCCCCCCCCCTCCCCCAGATTACTATTTACTTTCAGAAAACTAAAAGCTTATCGGGAGGATCTCACAGCCCGGGAGTTACAAAACCTGGAGAACCTCCTGGAAGACGTACAAATAAGGGCACGTGATGTATTAAGCAAATTTTTTACCTCCGCCAGTGCAAGGAAGCAGGACACAGGCACCTACCTGTGTACGGTGGCAGGGGAGTAGCTACTAGCCCTGTTGCATTGCAAAACATCTTTAGGAGCTAACAGAGAGGGACTTCCTTTGACTTCCTTTTATCTCCTCCTCCTATCTCGAATCATGATAAGAAATGAGCCCCAGCTGGTTCCCTGAGCCATCTGTAAGGGTCCTTGCTGGGCCCACATTTGATCGCCTCCTAAGTAACGGTGATCTTATTTCTCGGAACCCGGACAGGATCCAGTCAGACAGATGATTAGGAACAGGAACGGGAGGAGGCAGGCAGCGCGAAGTGATTATAATCGGGCAAGAGAAATGAAATACAGAAAAAGAGCCAGAGGCTGCTCTGGCCCCTAAGCAAGCAGTGCCGGGCGGGGGGGCTGCCCCGGGCTGTGGGTTTTGGGCAGGTCGCTTGCTCGGTGCCGCCAGTCCAGCTGCACACACGGGAAGGGATTGCCCCTCGAATACGCAGCCATCGTGCTGCCCTTTGCGGGACAGAGGGCCACCGGTCCCCTGCTGTCAGGGCTGCCCGGGACACGCGTGATCCCTGCGGGGGCTCTCCAACCAGTCCTTTGCAAAGAGGGAGAAAAACACAGGGTCTCTACAGGCCACAGCCCTTGCGTTTGACTGTCCCAGAGGCTGCAGGAACCCCCGAGTCATCCGAGGGAACGCGGCTGGTGAGGATCAACTGCAGCAGAGGGATTAGAGTTTTACAGACACAGTAACACCACCTCCGCCAGCGCATCCTCTCTTGGAGCGCTGTGTGTGTGTGTGTTTGGAAAGGCAGCAGGACTGCTCATAGTTTGCAATTTTCATACAGAGACCAGTTTTCACATATAGATCAGCTTCTGTCCTGGAGTCATACCCGTTTTATAGTGTGCATGGAACTTGTTTTCTTTTTATTTCTTTTTTGCCTATGTTCATACTTTTTTTTTTTTCCTCATCCCACTTATCCTCTATTGCCTTTGTTTTTATAAAGCTTTAACCACCAAATCTCTTTTCTTTTCCAGATATCCCCTTCCAGTGAGGATAATTTGCTCTCTCTCCCCAACCATACCTCTAATCAAGTGACCAAACATATATTTTTTAATTTGTGAGAGAAACAAGACTTGTGCGAGTGTATAAAACCATACCATCTAAAGTCAGAACCATACCATCTGAAGTCAGAATTTATTTAGGAAAAGAAATCAAGTTATTTTTCCCCAAATAAATGATACACATAAAAACATATTGGGAAGTTAAATCCAGAAATTATACAGACACAGAGAATGTTATGGGAAACATGATGTGGATGTTTGAGAAGCTCTCCAGGGTGATCAGGTCTGGAACATCTGCTTGTGGCAGCATCAGCCTTCAGCCTGGCTATACTGCCCATGAAACTCTAGAGCTGATGTTCTTTTCAAAAATACCTGTTAGGAATGATTCACGGAGCAGATGCAAGTATCCACTCGTGTTTCTTTTGGAGCTGTTTTCAGCTCGAACAGCAACAGAGGTCTAATCTAATCCTGTTCTTCCCAACAGGGCCAAATAGCAGAAACAATTTGGTTTTTGACCTACAGTTGTGTCCCACTCTCCCCATAAATTTGCTCATTAAGAGTGGAAGTGAATGCAGCCACTCACTGGGCTGTAGCACACCCTAACAAACCCTTTCTGCAGCGCTTCAGCAGCAAAGATGGAAAAGTTCAGGTCCGAAAGCAGCCTTGGCCTCTTGGCCTAAGCAAAGTGAGACAGGACTGTGCATGAAGATGTTTTCATTCAGCAAGTTCCCCCTACGAGGATCTCCCATTATTCTCAGTAAGGGAATTTCTTCAGAGGACTGGAGCTCGACCTTGCTCTGAAGTGACGCAAATACACCAGTTTACATAGGCTGGAGCTGGGGAAGCAGCAGCTGGATGATACTGTAAATCCAGCTCTGAAGCTCTCACCACTGGGTCACAAATGCTATGGGTTCCTAACTCAGTGCATTCCTGAATTCATTTCCATGAACAGGATAATGTTATAGCAATAGAAGTTGTCTCAAATCTTACGTAGATTAGGTACTCTTCTGTCCTCCTCCAAGTAGCTCTAATGCGGGTTATCTGTATTTTGGTAAATACTGTGAAGTGTCACTGTGTGTCGCTGTATCATTCTGCTCATGTTCATGGGGCTCAGTGAGACGGCAGGGTGCTGGCTTGGTACTAGTGAACAGGGAACCATGTCCTGAGCCCTGTTGTCCCTTGGAGGTTTTCCTGAGAGCCATCATCCTCTGACAGGGATGTGTGTGGTTGGGGAAGGTAAGGAGAAATCCCTGCTTTGTGTTTTGTTAAGCTTGTCTGAGCTTTTCTCCCAAGCAGGCACATTTAATTTTATAACTTCACTTTTTTTTTTTTTTATAATTGAACATTCCTCAGGTTAAGTGTATGAAAATACTCCTGCCCTGTAGCCCTCAGTACTCTCCCAGCCCTTGGCTCCGGACAGCCTGTCCCCTGCAGCATGGTCACAGATCACAGTCTGGACCCAAGATGCCAGATCGTGGAAGGAAAGGAATCAAGAAAGAATAACAAAAATTAGACCCTCATTCATATTAAAATACAGTTTTCCTTTCTCTTGACTCTTTAGGGGAGCAGGTAGAGAAAAGGACAAAGCTTCTCCCTCCCACTAAGAGCCCAGTCTGTCAATGCCCTGCGAATTACTAGATGATGTGTCCCTTTGTTAGCAGTGGAGAGGCAGACTTGCACAGAGGAGCCATGACACAAAAACCAAAGTGACTCGCTGAAAAGGCAGGAACGGGGGGTGCCAAAAAGCAGGTAGGAAGCAGGCTACTGAGACAACCCAAATTTCTAGGGTTTGATGTGTCTGTTCTTCCTTTAACAATCCCCCATCCATGCCTGCCATGCGCAGTCCTGGGGAACATGGAGAGACTGTGCACACAGGACAAACCCTTCCAAGCGTCCTCTCTGCTCGAATCCTCCCCTCTCCGCCCCAGCCCTACTGTGATTGTTCCCACAGCCTCAGGTAGATGTCCCCTTACTAAAAGCAGACACACAGCTGTGTTCAGATGCTTTCTGCGGTTTCCACCTTAAGGGGGGTGGATAGCAAATCACTGTACCACGGCCCTAGGCAGCCCCAAATTATGAGCCACCTCCCCCACTCTCCTAAAGGATGCTCTGCATCAGGCACTTCGTCTTTTGTTCCCCAAGAACACACCACATAGGAACTGTGAAATGACACAAAAGCACTTCCCCCCCCCGCCCCCGAGGCTTCTTTGTTTTTCTTCCCCATTCTGATAGGGGCAGTTTCCTACAAAATCCACTGCTGCCAGAGCCTTTGGTTCAAGTGGGACACTTAGAGGTAGCTAAATTTCATGCCTTCTCAAGTTCACACAGTATTGTGGCACCTGCTTTCTTCCATATCTCTCATCTGAGGATGATCTCACGTATGTCACCATTGTAAATGAACATCAGAACAGAACTAATGAGGATTACGTGCCAAGCAGGTGACTGTGATTACACTTGTGCAGGCCACAAGAGAGCACACAGTCTGGAAGTGCCACTAACACATCCCAACAACCAAGATCTTCCAAGTCAGCACATAATTTTCAGGCAGGTCACTGTGCCAAATCTGTGCTATCTGGATTTTTTAACCCCTAAAAACTCCCCATAAGAGCAGCTAACCTGTGAGACAAATGTCTTAATCACAGGAAAGGCTGGGATTAGGAGAAGCAGATTCTCATTTTTCAAATCTGTCAGGGGTTGATGTACTGATGCCCCCATTGCCTGGCCCTCGCCTCCACGTCTATACTCTCTCCTTTTCTCCAAGACTGGCTCTTGCACATCCATTGGTGAGCGATTAGCAAGTGTTAGAGTGTGAGGCTCCCTGGCTGACACCTGCTCTACATCTGAATGGCAGAGCCGGTAAGCCCAGGGCTGTGGAATGGGATCTGCAAGTGGATGCTGTCTGGGACTAACGGAAGAAAAAGATTTACCTGCCTTTGTCTGGCAATATTTAGATGGCTGACTTGGCCGAGATGGAAATAAAATGAGACAAAGAAAGATGAACAGTGAGAGACTGGGGCTTTTTTAACTGGGTGTCATTTGCCTAGGAATTCAATCCAGTGAAGAGTTAAAGCTGGAAAGGAGAATATTGTCATCAGCTAGTGGTATAAATGTTAAAATTATCTGTACTTCATCATCTTTAAATTCCATGGAATTCCAGCTCATATTAGGCTGTAAAAGCATGTCTGGGCCAGCAAGGAAAAAAAAA
>JAWWES010000001.1:28153721-28188445 GCA_035583135.1 Lophotriccus pileatus
TGTGTCCTCCATGCAAACTCTGGGGCTAACGCAGGCCTGAGAACACCTTCTCTTAACCTCACTCATGACTGTATCACCTTCCTATAGTTGTAAACAGCCTAATAATAGTGTCAAAGTGCCTGCAGATGCAAAGTAACCTTACGGAGTGTTGCATGGCTTTGGTGCAAAGATGCAGGTGTTGACTTGTGATCCAGCAGGGCCCTCTCACATGGTAACACCTCAAATGTCTGTCTTCACTTACTGTACTCACCAAACCACCCCACCTCTCCAGCAGAAATGGTCAGGCCGGACGCAATCCATCTCTCCTCAGCAGCTGACACACAGCACACTGATGCAAACCGCTGAAGACTTCAGTTTCTATCAGCACCCACCTGCCGTGAACCCGTGTGCTGGCACGCCTCTTCTGTGATTTGTTCCCCAGGGGAATAGGTGTACATCGGTCAGAATGGGATTCAGCACCTGTCTCCTGCATGTGTCCTTCATGTGCTGACCTTCCAGTGGCTTGAGGGAGCTGCTTGGAGCACCTGAAGCTGTCCTTGCAGCGCTGAATGATTCAGGCACGGAAATGGGAGAAAAGCAAATTCTTAGAACCAGTCTCTTCTATGCAGCATCCTCTTCCTAGCTTTAAAGCTTCCCATATGCTGAAACACATGAACATCTAGTTTCAGTCTCCTGAAGTTAAGGCCAAAAGAGAGGGAATTAGTCCAGTAGACCAGGTGCTGATTTCTGTACCCTCCTGTGTAACCAGGAAAATTGCTCAGCCGGGAGGGACTGTGGTCCCATGACAGTCAAAGACACACATTGACTTGAGTAGCACTGAGGTCTGAGATTTTTCTACGCTTGTAACAATGAACCCGAGTGCATAATTTGACTCTTTATTTAAATGCGGCAATACAGACATTCCAGGACAAAGGAAAAAAGTTAGACACAGTGAGAAAAAGGTGAGCCACATTAAATAGAGGGGAGAAAAGAGAAAAAGAGAACAGAAAACCATTTTATAGGTGTAAGTTCCTAGATTGCCTTTACCATTATGTCTGAGCATTTTCCGGTGGAGTATTCAGTGCCCTGACTCAGATATACCACTTGTGGTTATTTGTCTCTTTCTCATCCTCTCCACAGGCAGACAACTGCAGGTGTTGTGGGGGAATTAATTTTTGCTCAGCAGGCTTGGTTTGGGGCTTGTTCCTAACATGCTCACAGCTGTTTGTATCTGAGGTGTATGTTGGAGATGTATGTGGGAGGCTGTTGCTTGGGCTGGGTTTCTTTTAGGGTTTTTAGGAGGCTTTCGCTTCTTGCCCTGGAGCCATGAATTAACATTATCAATTGAGTAGATAACATTTGCTCCCTTTACTCCAGTGGTTTTAACTTTTTGCCATCTGGGAAGTGGATCCAGCTTCTTGGCATCCCGCTGCATTAATACTGACTGGCTTTCAATTTTGTCTGATTTATGGCCAGATTTTGATACCTCAGTAGTGGTACATGGCACTGTTTTAGTAGCAGTTTGCTAATCCTGGTCAGTTTTAATTAAGGGTCAACATGCTACTTCCTCCTCATCAGATGTCAGTGCAAACTCTACTGTTTTGCTCTTTATCAGAACAGGCTGACTGTCCTGCAGCTCCTCCACTGGGCACAGTAAGTTTGAGTCACTAGACCTTGTTTCAGAGAGTATTAAGGGTTCTACATCCTGCAAATCTCCCCATAAGATTCTCTCTCATGCTCATTCCAAAGCTCTGCCTGAAGCTTTTGTACATGACCTGCTCAGCAGCAAGCAATGCCTCCACTTGTATCCTCTTCTCCTTTTCCTCATTTACCTGAAACTACAATTATTCCACTGAATCTAGTAAAGACAGTTCTGTTTCAGATTTCTGCCTGACCTCTCTTTCATTATCCAAATTTTCTCCCACCACCTCCACCCCAGAGGTAGAAGGGTGACTAAGAAATTTTTCAGTGAAGGACAACAAAATATTTTCTTTATATTGGCCACCCAGGACAGCCATTTTCTCCAAAGGTTCCTACAAAAGGAAACGACACAACCTCCACAACACTCTCAGAGAAAGCTGCATCAGAATTCTCAAGAGTTCGAGTACCTGCAGAAGAGACCTCAACCTCCACAACTCCCTCAGAGGAAGCTGTGTCAGAATTCCAAGGAGTTTTTACATAAGGAAATCATACAAAACAACTACATAGCCCCCTCAGAGGAGACCATACTGTTGTCAAAGGCACTTTGGGTCAGAGTATGTCACCCTGCTTTCGCTGCGCCAAAAAAATGTTATGATCGGGTTATTAAAATTATTAGAAATGCCTCTGCCAGAATTAAGGTACAAACGAGACCAAATGCCAAAGTCAATAGTCTGGGTTTTATTTCATGGTAAATGTGAGACAGAGAAAGATAGAAAGCAATAGGGAAGAGGGAGGGGAAGGGTTGAAGAAAGAAAGTGACAGAGAGAGATTAAAATAGAAAAAGTATCACCACTCCATGCAACCTGGCAGTGTCCCATCCATCCAGTTCTTCTGGTCTTCTTGGTGGTGAAGGTTTCCCAAAAATCATAGAGCCCAATGGATTAATATGCATTCAGGAGATGCCAGGCACTGCCCTTGGAGGTGGGAGGCTTTGCAGTCTCTTGTAACAGATTGGTTCCCTCATGTGGATCACGTGCAGTCTTCTGGTGGTGGAAGGCCTCAGGAATGAATTAGGGGGGTGCTTTGGGGGTCTTTGATGGTTCTTCTCAGCTGCCATGCATGTGAATATTCCCTGTGTACATGGTCTTCCTGGGGAGGGGCAGGGGGTTACTCCTTTGGTTTGGTGTGGAGAGATTTCACCACCACACCCCCAAACCCTTCTCTACCATCACACATCCAAACCCTTCTCCCCCACCACCCTCTGAGCCCAGCTAGGGCTGATTCTTAACACAGATACATTCTTCTTTCCTGAGCCTTGTTTACTTTTCTTCAGACTTGACATGATTAGGCAATAGTCTTATCTCAAGTCCCCAGTCACAGTCCAGATTCCAGTCATTGGGAGGAGGCAGGTGCTTCGCTGGCCACAGACAGGCTGTTGCTTCCTGGCACTTTGACAGAAAGTCCTTCTATGATTTTGACTATGTTTAAGACATTATCGACATTTCAGTCCATCACGTCCCCTTTTACTTGAAAGCAAAGCGATGAGATTGGGGCATGTTGTAGCACAGGCTTCTTATGGGCCCTGGACAACTCTCTTTCCTGCTTATACTAGATTTTCCCAGGGTTAGAGAGCTCCCTCTGCTATTAGGAAAGTGGAACTGCTGAGATGAGTGGATGCCAGCTGTCAGCTTCAGAGCTGTAAAGCAATCTCTAGATGCTGGTCTGAGGCCATGTGACACATTGAGGAGATGGTGAACTGGGCAGTCTGGTAAATAGGAACCAGCCTCAGTCAGAAAACACAGCTCAGATACAAGGAAAAAGCAAGAGCGGGTGAAACACCCCCCACTCCTTGTGCTGTAGTCGACTGACTTAACAGGCTGCTTATGCTGTTTGGTAACTGATGTTGGGAGGGGAGGAGAGTTTCTCTTTATATGAGTCATCAGCAGAAGGAACAGCTGGGCTGATCCAGTAGTTTGGGAAGCAGTGCACTTAGAATACAGTTAAATGTCCAAGCTAACTGAGGGATCTGTGCGTTGGATCCATCACAAACCGATGTTCACCAGCAGACTCAGCTCCAGGCAACTTTCCGTATCAAAGACCTTACCTTACCACAGGGACCACTGTTCTAGGGTACATCTCCAAGCCAGCACTTAATTCTGTGGTTTGATTATGGATAATTATGGAATTTGGACAGTTTGAAGCTAAGAAGCTTCAAAACCCAGCTGAGATGATGGTTTGTCACTCTGGCAGTGACCTGATGGAGTGGTGTCCAAACTGCAAGCAAATGCAATGTGATGACATTGGGTAGTTCCGTGCCAAAATGATCTACCCACAGCCTGCCTTGGTGTGAACTAAATTATTGGGTAGGGGGGAGGATGGAAAATAATGTATCAACTCTTCAGCATAAGAACAAAAGAAAAATACAGTCCTAATCACTTCCGACAAACAGGTCACTGCCTACCTCCCCATCCTCAGCAGTGCACACAGCAGTGGGTAACTGCTATTACTTTTGTTTGTTGTTTTCCTCACATGTCTCGAAATTGAGGCACAAGGCTGTGTGGTGGCACAGCCAACTTGCCAGGCCTGGAGAAGCATCAGGCCATTCACATCTTTGACAACTTGCATTCTTAGGCTGAGCACAAATGAAGATCTGTATTCTACAGACGTGAGGATCACAGGCTGGCAACACCTCCTGCCCAGACTGCTGTCTGTAGTTGGGGAAAGAGTATACGGGCATGTGATACTGCTCCTTTCTGTGGCTCGCAGCCCCAGGCACCGCACAGAGCCGGGCTGGAGGCTGTTTGTGTTTGTGGCATACGTGCCTCGACAGCGTCTCCCACAGACCGATGCCCCCGCCAGGAGTGCAGTGTGGAAGCTGCGTACTCCCTGTCCCAAAACGCAGCCGCAGGGAGCTGTGGCGCTGCCCTTGTGTGCTCCTGCCTCATGCTGCAGCCCAGGGAGAGGGGCATCCTGCAGCCCAGAGGGCTGGGGCACTGCGGCGCTCAAATCCGCCCAAACCTCCGCGGGAAAGCCATTTCAGGCAGAGAGTGAGTCACTTCACATCAGACCAAATAACCGCGGTGACCCGAGTACGCGGCTCCTCAGGGGGTTCTGCGTTATGCAACCAGTTCCATCGCACTTCTGGAAATAAAAAGGTGTAACTCTGTCCGCAGCCCAGCCCCGCGGCGCGGAGTCTACCCAGGCTCGGTGTCTGTGGCCCCGACGTGAGGGAGAGCCGGTCCTGGGACACAACAACGGGTGGAGAAAACCCCAGAGGGTCAGACTTTAGCAGACCAGGTCGCCTCTGGGAAACCTGAGCGTTCTCCGTCCCGGGACGGCAGGTTCCTGGGACACGTGGCGGTAAGGCTGAACTCGAGGGGCCGGGGGGTCTCCCCCAGCCCGGGCTCGCTTTTGCTTCACCGTGCGGTGGCCACCGAGCGGCAGCAGACAGCCGGCAGCGGCGGCGAAGCTCCGCATCCCTCATCCCGCCCCTCTTACCCCGCCTCTCCGGCGGGCAGCCGAGGAAGGGGATGCCCGCCCGCCGCTCTGTTCCAGCGCTCCCGAAACCCCCGAGGGGGCGACGGCGATTGTAGCGCCACCGCCGCCTTCATCGTCGCTGAGTACGTGTCACAAGACAGCCCCGCAGCGTTGGGAATCCGAAAAATATATGAAGTGGTATCAGCCATAACAGCGCATAAATCCATGAATTTCTATTTACTCAGTTTTGCACCCAAAATAAAAGCTTGAAAACATAGCTTCCCTCCCCCCAGCGCAACGTTTCTTGTGCTTCTCTGCTTTTCCCCTGCTTGATTTCCTTTCTTTAGGTTCACAGCACACACGTGTGCTTTGGTCATGATTTCCTATTGCTGGCAGCAAATCCCAGACACCTCTATAAACTGGCATTTGCTCTGGCAGCAATATAACTGGCTGCAACCTGGCCTAGCTCAGTCGGTGCAAAATGCTCATCTTTGCTTGTTTGCACAGAGGGACAGAATACCATCCTTTCTAGGACGACATGCCAGACTGTAACTGTCTTTTTGCAAAGGAAAGACTTAACTGACACTAGAAATCTTGCAGAGGTGTTGTCTCGGCTGTTCTGTTCTGGTTGGTAGCTGAGAGTCACTACTCCTGTGTTTCTTTCAGCATTACACAGTTACCAGCTCCTGGCTTTGCTGCAGGCTATTCAAATTCTCCATGGATGCTGTTTTTGCTATCTGTGCTGCAGGTAATTGACTCATGCACTGGAGTTACAGATACCTGTACAATAAAAGGCACAAATGGGAGAAATTTCCCATGCAAATAAGCCCTTCAGCTAAAACGGGTTCTGAAGAAGTTAATCTGTAGGGTGTAAACCCTGAGGGTATGGGGTCTGAGTTTCTGGAGGGCTTATTAGCCCGGGAATCAGGCTATAGGAAGTGAGGCTGAACTTCCAGTGCTTTAGGATGATGTGGTTGCTAACAGTTCCCAGCAGGACTGGGGTGTATGCCAGAATCCAGGCTGGCAAAGATTAAAGGCTTCAGTTCCACTAGGAGAAGAATCTCCTTTCCCTCCACCACCTTTCATGCTATTCTGGTCTGTCTCCCCTGCTCATGGACAGAGTGAGCCTTGTAGCATGGACTGTCCAGCATTTTCTTCCCCTGGCAGTGACAGAATGGAAGAATGGCTGTCTTTGCCCCATCACTGATCTCTCCTCAGGATTTTCCGCTTATTCTTGTTCTCTCTCTTGTTTGCTTTCATTTCTCTCCTGCATTTTTCCTGTTCATTTTCTTCTCCAGATGGCCTGCCGTTTTAAATGCTCATATCCCTATCTCCTTCTTAGTTTCCATGGCTCTGTGTGATGTGCAGCAATCTGTGGCCAGTAACCAAAGCAAGCTTCATTTGAAGATAAACATAATCATTGATAGAGATGATTTTGAAGCACCGATTGCTTGCAGCTGCAACTTTAGTTGCCATCAGGTATAAGGATGCAGGCACCATTTTTATCCTTCTTTTATTTATTTTTTTTTTTTTTATGGAGAAGAAGAATACTCTTGTGGTTTTACGGTCCTCCTTCATTATTGGCCATTTATATCGTGGGGATAGTTAGGTGCTCTCAGCATGCGTGGTACTGGCACCACTAAGGACATCAGTGCTGAGAACTGTACAGCAGCCATGCCACTGTGACCACTTCTCCAGCATGGTGGCAATCTCTCCAATCCAACCAGGGAACAGTATCAACCTGGCAGCTTCATCTGCCTAAATCATATTCAGGTTGCATCAGGCTTCTTTGTGTGCTTGGAGGAGCCAAATTAACCATAGCCTTTGAATCTCCAACTTCCAGCTGTTACAATGCTTTTTTTTTTTGTGTGTGGCAAAATATGTTTTTTGAGAAAAAAGCCTCACAGGTACTCTTTTCCTGCCTAATGGTAAGGATGACAGGATTCCAGGGAGGTGCTGTGGCTGTAGCACAGTAAGGTTCAGGAGTTCATAGCTATTCACTGTTGAGGGCAGGAGGACTTTCCCACACCATAATGTTGAAGATCCATACTATTTTCAGTGTGCTGTTGCCTAAAAGACCAAGGACGAAAAAAGACTGCAGGCCAAATTAGATAAGAGAGAAGATAAGGGAGCAGAAGTTTTAATGAGACTCCAGGGTCCAGGAATACAAACCCACGTGTGCACCTCGACTTGGGTGTTACAATTTTATAATGATTTCCATCCAATCCCCACACCCCGGCATGCCCCTTAGGGAATTGAGTCTGGGGGAGTTTGGGACCCCCTCTTCCTCATCTTCATCTTCTTCGCAGCACATGCAGTCCTTGGAGCCTTTCCAAAGCTCCGGGCTTGAAAGTCGTTGTGTCTATGTTTATATCTTTTGGTACAGATTTTAAGGTGTTTTCCCACAATTCTGCCTTGAAAAGGAGACTAAACACACTAATGCAATTTAGGGGATTGATATGGAATGGAGTAATAGGATTGGGTACGTGCAAACATTATCCTACAGGGTAAATGATGTCATACAGCTATGTTAAAATCTACATTCACTGTACAACTACTTCTAAAATCTACAAAAAATTAAAAAATCAAAAACTCCAAGGCATCAGTGCCATGGACACTAACGAGCTCTGCAGTCCCTTTAGCTGTGACAGTGCTCACACCTTATTTAAAACTCAGGGATTCACCTTGGGGAACTGTCTTGCCCCAGTAGCAGTAATGGACAGTAGGACTGGGGGACAGCAGGAGAAGAAAAGGTATGAGCTCTACTTGTCCGACACTATGTTTAAGAAAAGCTGAGAAAGATGCCAAAATGTAAATCCTGCCGGTGTGTGGTTAGCCCTAGTTTTTGTTCTCAAATTAAGACAATCTGTTTCTGCAGCTCTTTGAGTTGTTTTCTATCTTGGTGACACAGCAGTGCATGTAGGAATGGCAGTTGAGCTGGCCAGGATTGTTTGGCTTTAATGGGGAAAGTTCGTTTGGGCAGAACCAAAAGATTTCTGTGGAAAGAAGGAGATTGGCTGGGTAGCCACTTGTGGATCAGACTCAGGATCATACCTCTTTTTAAATCTGGCTCTGTGGCATCCCAACTGCATGCCACAGGCTATCAGCTGTTTCCTAGGACAACACAGGATATGGGGTAGAAGCCAGTGAGAGTGGGAGGGAAGAGAAGCAAGGACCCTGTTTGGTCTGTGAGTCAGAACAAAAGCATGTCATTAGAGTGATGCTTTTCAGGAAACAGAACTGCTGATTTATGGCCAGCTGTCTTCAAGCTTGGCTGAAGTCAGTCAGATATCTCTGGGAAATGGAATTTCCCAGGTTTGTGATACATGATTTTTTCATATCACATTTTGGTTTGCTTGCCTGCCCAGTAATTTCTGCAAAAGTCCATCTGTTCCTTTGCAGAGCTGCTCTCCAAACTATTTTACTACCTTCTGCAGGGCTGACTGGATTAGAAGTAAACATTAAAACAATCTGTGGATGACACCATTCATCTTGTCCATCCCAATAACAGAACTGCAAGGGTGGTAACTGGCAGCATAACAGAAGTAACAAATAGTCAGAGATAATCCTGCTGCAGTCCTATGAACAATTTGTGCTGTAGTAAGTGGATGTATCCTGCTTGAAAACATCTGCAAAGATATAATGCAAGCCCAATAAAGCAACTTGGACTGTTGTTTGGGGATTTGGGCTTGAGCCTATTTCACAGCTCACTCTGTTCCTTCTTCTTCCTTCTATTGCTACAAAATCCCAATATAAACACAAGCTGTTGCTTGAAGTCAAGATAGAGCTGTCCTGGTTCATGCTGTATCTTTCTAAGGCTGAAGACTGGGACAAACTGGGGCCTGAGAGAAGAAAATGAAGTTTTCCTCATTCCTTGTCTTACAGTAGATTTCACTTCAGTTGGGATTTTTTTTTCCCTTTCTGTGGGCTTTTGCTAAAACCTTTTGTCCTACCATCCCCTGCACAGCCACCATGCCCTTAAAGAATCTCTTTATCCCCATCTCTCCTTTTACTCATCTACTACCCACTGCTGCAGCTTGGATTTTCCTTCTGGAGATGCACAGATTCAAGGGAGGAAATGGACACAGAATGTCTTGGGGACAGATTCATAAATTCCACCACCTACATACATTACTTCTGTGATTCTCATGTATCTGTGTTTGAAAAGAAACCTGAACTCATTAGTGTTGAACCACAGGGAGGCAAGGGTTTCCCTAGGGCTGTTGGTGTTGCTGCAGCCAAAGGCTGTCTGTGGGCTGGAACAAGATGGGACATTTTCAGGCTGGGGACAGGAGCAGCGATGGCCTCAGCACACGGTGGCAGGCTCCCCACTGGCTGTGCCAAGTGTGGGCTATCCCAAAGGCAATAGCAGGGGCCAGTCCTGCCCAGGTCTTCCCAGCTCTGCTGGCTCATTCCTCATACTGCTGTGCCAAGTACGTGTAGGCAGCTGCCTGCTGCCTCTGGGGTGTCACGGAATCTGGGTAGTGCTGATGGGTGGGCTGGCTTCTCTTACCACAAATGTCTCCAAGAAATTCCTCTGTGAATGAGAGGGCCTTGCAAGTGGACAACTAGAGCTGCATGGAGATGTGTTGTACCCCAGCCTGGCTTTCTTTGCCTCTGTCTGACTCATGTTCCCTCTTTATGGGAAGAGTTTCCTTAACCAGCTAATTTAGGTGGAGTAACCAAAGGGCAGTATCACTGTTCAGGGCAGTCTCTTGGCAGGGAGAAGTGTCCAGATAGCACATGGATGATGCCGAAAAGAGAGACCTCCTTTAAAGAGTGGGGGAAAATCCTTTATGTTATTGCACTGCTCAGGCAGACTTTCCCCATCTTTCTTTCTTCAAACACCAACTTTTAAAGCAGAAGCTATTTCACTGTCTTCTCCCATTATCAAAACTGTTTGAAAATGATTGAGGCAGCATACGCTTAATAAAACAAAGAAACAAACTTAATAACAGGGACAAATAATTTTTCTGGGGTATTTATTTACCTCTTGTTTTTTGAGCTCTGAACTGTCTTTCCTGTTCTTTGTCCAACGGGCCTGGACAAATATATAATGTCAGATGAGCGGCTGTGACGCAGGTCTGAGGCTAGAGGGGCTGAGATACATGAAAAGACTTCAGAATCTGACAGCAAAGGTCAACAACATCCAAGAGGCTACAGAGAGATGTGCTGGCAAGTGCTGTAATTTTTTGATACAGTAGTTTTGGTGACAATTGTCTCCTATAAAACTTCTGGCTTGTGCAGATTCTCCTGTCCTATCAACCCCGTGAGGTGATAAAGCCTCCTTAGCAAGATTCGTAATAGATGCGGGATCAGAACAGCCCAGCTGTTGAGGGACCAACATCTAATATGTGCATAGGAAATATTCCCTGATATGCTGCAAGCATTTAAAAGTGGAAAATAAATCATAAAAGTTATGATTTCTATGTTTTGGTTTCTATGTCATTGAATAATAAAGATAAAGAGCAGCGTAACGAATGAGATAAATTGAACTAAGACGTTATGACTCATATGTCCTATGACTGAACTGTCAGAACAAGATGTTTTGTATTTCTGGTTGAGTTACCTACATGCTGATGATCTCACATTATGTTTTTCATTCTGATATCCAAGCTTTCACTGAAATAACAATTATGTCCAGAGTGCTTAAGAGGCAAAATGTCTGTGGTGGCCACATCGATCAAAGTCATCGGTTTTCTTTTTTTTAATTTGGCTGTCTACCAATCTAGTTACCTAATCTGCTTTATTTATAACCCTATCAGACCCCTGCAATTAATAAGGCTTATTAATTACCCAGCAGACTCCTGATCACTACTGCCAGTTGGTCACTGGTAGGTGCTGCACTTTTGTTCCAGCTCAGGTGTGGGCCCACAGCCACATTGTGACAGGGCTCTGCTGACTCCTCCCAGCTGTGATTTTGTGCCAGCATATTTTTTGCCCTGCCCTGCACGTGGGAAGCTGGTGCTCCAGGTGGTACTGAGCATGGCTTCTGCTGTGCATTGCAAGGGTGCACTCCTGTTGCAGAGAGCAGATGTTTGGGCAGCTTCCCAGGAATGGACTGACTGCTTCTGAGAGCAAACACCATTCCATGACATGACCTCAAGCAGAGCTTTCCCACTCTGTGGTAGGAGGGCTAAAATGTTAACTCAGCAGTTCAGCAGGTCATTTTCATCTAGTCCTAGGACACTGCAGCAGCAGGAGGAGGTGGTTCAAGCCTGGGTGTTTGTAAACTGAAGGCCCTCAACATCCAGTCTTTTGTTGCCAGCTCAATCAGAGAAACTGAACCTGTGGCTTGACAAGAGGATGTGAAGCTGTCACAGCACAGGCTGTGATCCCTCCCCCCAAGATACAGGAAATCCAGATCAGCATGCCATGCTGCTGTTGCAGTACCCAGGAGGTGATGAAGTCTGAAAGACTGAAAGAAAACTTGACATAGGAAATGATATGTTCTTGCATCTCAGGTTGTGTTAGTTTTATGCCCCTGTGTCATTCACTAACGCTGGTTGCATGATGGAGAGTATTTGAGTGAGACTCAAAGGTAAATTTACTAATCCTAAGAAATTATAGGTGTTGCATGTTATGGGACTGTGTATCTGTCCACTAAGGACTTGCAGGGCTGGAGCTAGAGGTGAAGAATGGGAAATGGCTTCTGGAAAGAGACGTAAGCATTGCTTAGTTTCAGCCCGTCACATACTGCTTAGGTCTTTGGAGGAAGATGTTGACAGGCACATTCTGGGGAACAGAGCTGCTGCAGTTTAGGAAAGTACTTATCCCATCTCTTGACTTGATCTCAGGTGATTTTTATTGCTGTCAGAGCAGGGTCATTGGAATGGATCATGGAAAAAAACACATATTGCACATTATCCTGCAGGAAGCTTTCCCATCAAACCTTCACTGAGCCCATTACAGGCTGAGTGTCACCATTTTATCTTAAAAGTGTCATGCACCTCAATCTGAAATCTACAAAGAGGTCTGTTCCTTAATAATATTTTTCATTCAAAGGTGGGTGAGTTTATCACAACCTTGACCTTCATGAATTTCCACCATGAACTTCCATTTGTGTTCTGTTTTTATTATAGAAGTACATTCCTAGCAGACCTTTCCTGGCAGTATCTGTCATACTTTTTTAGCTTTCAGAAAATTGCACTGTTGTCACTGATACTTAAAATGCATTCACAAACAGCCATGTAAAAATGAAGACACTGGTAATGCACACCTTGACATTCACCTCCAAGCCACACACCAGATTGCCCATCAGGTTAGGGTGGGGTACATTGGTTATCCAAGAGCCCACAGTACTCACTTTGTCCCTTGTGGAGACAGGTATTTTCTGCGGCAGCCAGCACTCAAGCCAAGTGGGTTAGACACGCTGGTGTCAACATCTGGCATTAGCTCCAACATCAGTCCTGAAATCACTGAAGATCCTTGTCCCTCAGAAGAGACAGGGCTCAGCAATTCTCTTCAGGTATTCCATAAAAAAGGATACAGAATCTAAAATCTTCATACTGACAACTCATGCCATTTTGGGATATCCCAGGTAATGGAAAAAACCTCAAGGCCGGTTCCTGGAGGGACAAATAGCCCTGTCACTGTACTAGGCCAAAGCTGGCTCTGTGCATTCAGGCACTGTTGAGCCTGAGGTAATCTCTCTCCTGGAGCACAGAGTGCTGCTGGCATGCAGAATCTGGTATAGCTCTCCATGAGGCAAAGCCGATCTCTTCATGGTCTCTGAGGAGCCGCTTGGGTCCCGTTGCTGGCTGCTCCCCTGGGCTCCTGGTCTGAGGGCCGTGCCTGCAGAGTCTCTGGAGCACTCCCTCTAGACACCTCTGGTCCTCGGTGGATTAGGCTTGGTAGCCTGTGAAAGTATTTGTGATGTTTCCAGCCCTGATCAGGCAGTGCTGTGCCTCAGCTGATGGACCCAGCCAGACTTTGAAGGGAGCCAGCTGCACCCACAGTGCAGTTAATCTGCAAGCAGAATACGAGCTGCCCAGTGACTGGTAATTGTAGCTGCTCCTGGGTGTCCTCCCAGGATTGTGAGTCTTGCTAGTTTGGCCATGTTTTTGAAAGGGGACTGGCAATGTTCTGAGCTGCACTGTGTTCTACCAGCATAGCCCCTCCATGAACAGCAGTAACAGTTCATTTTGGGAGCTGCTATCTTTCCTAAATATTTCCATAAGAGATTCCTATAACAATATTTAAAAATACCTTAAAGAAAGGGAATGTGAGTTTATTTTACAAATCTCAAAATACACGGATTTTGCCCTCTTGCAGTCTTACTTGTATACTCACCAATACCGTGGGATCACAGAATATCCCGAGTTGGAGGAGACCCACAAGGATTAATAAGATCCAATTCCAAGATGTGTGCATCTCAGTGGCCTTGCCAGGATCACTTATGAGCAAGAGAGATGGTGCAGGGTATATAGTGGTTCTCAGTAAGAAAGATGTGACAACATATGGCTTAAATGAACGGCTATTTTAATAAGACTGAACAATAAGAAGAATATAGACAGCAAGTAAATCTAACACCCCTTCAGATGCTCAGCACCCTGTGTTCAGGCAGTGCTGGACAAGACCATGGCTGGATTTCCCCACAGCACATTGTTTACATCCTGCCTGTGAAGGGAAGCTACCCACTTTTGGTCACTTGAGCTATTATATATTTTCTTACAGGGACACATTTCTGTTCCTAAAGGAAGACTCAAACTTCCTGCTGCACATCTAGGTAGGGATTGGTTAGCAGGTGGTACAGCCACTGGTGTGGCAGGAGCTGTCCCAGGCGCAGCACAGACTGTGTACAGAAATTACAGATGAAATTAGTAATGTACGGGTTTCTCAGTCTCTAAGCACAAGTGAGCAGACATGGTCTGTTTGAGATTACCTCCAGAGAGGAAAGTCTCCTGGGTTTCATAGGGAAAGTAAGCCTTGCTGACACTTTGTGAGTGAAATCTCTCATCAGTGGTGTTTGTGAGCACTTCATCCTTGACAGAGCTGTGACAGCATGGAAAGGTCTGGCGATGCACGAGCCAGCAGTGCTGTTCTTTCCACAGAGCTGAGCTTTGTGCCATGCCAAACAGCTGCATCCCTGGGAGGAGCATCCTGCACATATTACATAAGTCCATTCTTCTATTAATTTTTATACTTCTTCTTCTTCTCTTTTACCGAAGTCCATTCTTAAATCTAACCGTGACAATAATTGGTTCTATAGGCTATGTATCTTTATTCCAAAATCAACAATTGGTCAGTTCTACTTAGCTTTACTGATTGGAATCCTTGATACAGAGATCAAGCTGGGAAGGAGTGAGGGGGTTTCCCAGCAGCATATATGGTCCAGTAACTTAACACACATGGTCCAGTACCTTCTTGGCAAGGTATCCATGATTGCATACTTCAAACACAACACTCCTTAACAATTCTGTACATTCTGTTAGATGCTTCACAATTTTCTACCTTGAATTGAATTAACTATTTCTTTTATATGATCAAATCTCAATTATTTTATCACAACTACTTCCTCTATGTATTTAAATCCTAATTATTTATCAGACTATTTGCAACACGCAGAAGAATAAATCTCATCTTTCTGCCAAGGAAGCATTATCATCCCTTTGAAACTTAGAAGCCGGGCTTCAAAGAGATTTTTCAATTACTGTGTTTTTTAACCCAAAACATGTATCAGCCCTCGCTGCCCAGTTTAGGAGTTAAGAAAGCGGAAAGAGCACCGCTGACGGCAGGCACGTTCGGACATGTTACGAGGTGGAACTGCGGTCTAACAAAGTTTTCCTGTTTCCTGTGCCCGCGGAGCGCGGGGATTTGCTCCTGCGGCGGCCGAGCGCGGAGCCCCGTCTGCAGGGACAGAGAGGAGGGCAGCACCGGCAGGGACCACCGCGACAGTAGAAGCCATGTACGGGAAAAAGAGGAGAGGGTAAAGGAAACTGATGACCAAAAAATCCACCCCAGCTTCAGCTCTGTGTCGTTGCTTCGAGCCGAGCGGACCCCTTGCTTTGCTGCGCCGGGGTGGTGGGGGGTGGTGGGGGGTGGTGGGGCAAAGTCCGGGCAAAGTCTGTGCCTTGCTTGGGGAAGGGTGAGGGCGATGCTGGTGCCCGTGTACCCGAGCAGGAGCCCTGTCCCAGGGGTAACCGCAGTGACCGAGGAGCTGCGCCGAAGTCTGAGCCTGTTGAGGAAGTTCCCACTGGCACAAAAGCTGTCCCGGGAGCCATAAAGCATCCAGAGAAACGAAAGGCACTGACAAAAGCAAAGGAAAGATGGGGGCGTGCTGGGGAAGGGCTAAGGCTGGCTCACCCCAGTGCCGGGCAGCAAAGGGAATCCAAAAATGCCTCTTCTCCCCGCTCGGCAGTTTCAAGGTCTTGAAACAGCTGTTGTGACACAAAACGAAGTGTCAGAACAGGCATTTTCTGTTCAGTAGAGGGGGTAAAAAAGCTTATAATGCAAAGTTTAGTAAAGAAATGGTTGTGCAAAGCATTAGCAAGGGAGGAAAAATGGAGATTAAAGAGGTTTTGACACATCTATGGTTGTGTATTTTTAGACATTATCATTATTACTATTATTATCTTGCAATGAGCAGAATTTTAAATAGTTTCTAATAAAAGGGGGTAGAGGAAGTAAGGAAAATTATATTAAATCTCTGTAATGGTGCAGTTTATTACACAAGGTTTTAATGAGAGATATTAGTTTTTTTGGTAAAATTTTAAAATAATCTCATTGCATTCCTGTTCAAGTTATGGATGATGGAACAATACAAGAGAAAATGCATAAATAGCAACATTTAAAATATATTTTTAATCAGTCAATTTAGTTTTCAAGTTTACATGGCAGCTACATATTAATGAAAAAGAAAGTAAAGCCTAGGAGACAGTTATGTTGGCTGTCATCCCTCTGCCATTTTCTCCCCTAATTCCTCTAAATGCTTTGGGGTACAATCCACCTTTTAAATTCTCAGTCACTCTTTGCAGTTGGTGTACTCTTCTCCAGCTTTTAAATTCTGAAAAGGTTCTTGAGGCTGATGAACCAAATTTAGAAAGAAAATTAAAAATGTTTTCTTTTTTATTTAATATTTGCTAACTTTTAATGTTGTGTCATATCTGTATCAAGGAACCATCTGTTAAGTGCTTGATTTTTTTTTTTTTGAGTTGGACTCTGAGTGCATATGTGTACCATATATAAAAATGCTGACCAGCAAGGACTGCTTGTGAAAACTATAAAAAAAAAAAAAAAATTGAAGTGGTTGCATGACTTTTGGCAATTTATCTGTAAACTCACAATTTGTGTTAAGTATTCTCTCTTCTTGTTTGGGGAGAAAAAAGAATAGGTGAAAGGATTATGTGATTCTGTGTATATTCTGTAGTGTGTGAATGTTTTGCCATGGTTTTTAAATTTGTTGTCTGTTAAAGCTGTTTAAATTTACAGAAATACGTTATTTAAACAATAGCAAGTTACATCTTGCTATATAGCAAATATTTATAAGTATGAAGACTTTTGCTTGTATTGCATTAAGTTGATTACACCATAAATTTCTCTTTGCCGAACACATCTCCAAGGTGTCTGTATCTTGAAGATTAGTGTATTGCAAGATTGTTCTAGAGAAATGGCCTTATGTCACTGAAAATATGCACAGGACATCCACTTATCCAAAGTGCAATATTTTACGGTCAAAACATAGGCAAGAAGGTGCTTAAGAGCAGTTTAAGTAAGACTTGGAAGATTTAACTTGTTTGTATGTCATAATCAGATGGCAGCATCTGCAGATGCCTTTGAACAAATCAGATCTCTGTAATCTGTTGTAACATCTCTTTCCAAAACCTTAAAGATACTTTCTGTAATAATTAGATTAACTGATTGGTCTTGAGTATTTGGAATTCAGTGTATTTTCTTTGGTGAACATATGATGTAATTATTTTATGTATATATGTTCCCTAAAAATCAAGTTTTAAGGAAATTTAAGCTAATAGACATTAACTTCCAAATAAAATAGAGAAAATGCATCTCTTTTAACACCTCAAATGAGAAAGCATAAAAATTGAGTCTGTGCTTCACTTTTGGCTCTTTGTGTTGTTTTTTTTAATGACCTACTAAAGGAATTATGTGTAATAAAAAAGTTATTCCTGTACCAGAATTAAACATTTGGTGACAATTACATTTGTTGCATTTACATAAATTTGATAGAAGGTCTGATAAAGAAATTTTCATGCGTGATGTCTGTGGTTTATATAAAGAGTTTACATGGAGGAATAAAGAGAGAGATACACTCTGTGGTTTATGAAATGGTTTGTGTACATATCTATTTTAACATATAGGAGGCTGGGATGAGAGAGGAGACGGTAAGACAACAGAGACTTTTGACTGACTCAAATAACGTGATTTTTAAGTAGGTGATGAGACTTGCAGCTGGAGAATACGTGACAGTTACTTGATCTGCAAGATTTCATTTGTCCTTTGTTCAGATTGGGGTTTTTTTTGGTGGTGGGATTTTTTTCTTTGTTTATTTTGTTTAATTATTTTTTTTAAAATTTTATTAGTGGATGCAAATCTATAGAACGATCTGTAGGCTTATTGCCTTTCTGTTAAGAGTTTGTTCAGTTGTCTACTAGATGTACTCTGGATTACTCTAATGTGGGAAAACATACATCTGAAGTGCATTCTCATATAAATCTCTATGCAAGGCAATTACACAAAAGCTACAAAGTGCCTCTGGGGATTTAATATCTTCTTTATGTATTATGGATAATTACTGAATATAAAGGATACGTTCATGACCAACACTGGAAGTCTTTGTACAGGTACTTAATTGACAATATTTAGAGGTACCTTCTGAACTGAAAAGGTTTGGATCTAAGAGGTGGACTATCAGTCAAAAATTATTATTCTTGGGAGCTGCATCTTTTTGTATAGAGCACTTCTTTTTTTTTTTTCTGTCCTAAGGGATTGTTCCAACTGTCCTAATCTTTATGAAAGTACAATCAACAAGAGAATCCAGTAAGGAGAAATATTCAGCTTCATAGTTTATTGGTGGTTTGGCTGTTTTTTATTTTTTTTTTTTTTTAGTTTTGACAAAATTTGCAGTGGCTCCCTACATTGAAAAGGGCTAGATAGAAACCCTGTGAAAATATCTGACACATAAAAAAAATGTAGAAAGCTTTCAGAAATACTCACATGCATGAGGAAGAGGACAGCCATAGGGAGGATTAGTGGTTCAGGGTTTGGCTCCTTCACGCTGCTGTGGTGCCTATCTCCCCATTTTTCTGCACTGCTCTCTCATGTTTTGCCCTTCTCAGGTCTCCTCTCATTTCCTGCACCCTCCCCCTTTTTTGTGTGCTGGAGTACTAATGCAAGCAAAGTTGTAACTAGTGATTTCTTGAAATTTCTCTTCTGTTTCAGCATGTATATATCTAAGGAGGCGTTAAGAGACCAGTTTGATCCCCGTCAGTCTCCACGGGAGACATATCTACTGTGCGAACTGCGATGGGGTAAGAGCGAAAAGACTTGGATACACTGGGTCAGAAATGACAGTGACGATTATTACCATGCTGAAGTCTACTTCCTGGAGAGAGTCTTCAGAATGAAACCATCCACTTCTTCCTATTATGTCAAATGTTCCATCACCTGGTACCTGTCCTGGAGCCCCTGTGTGGACTGCTGCAATAAAATACTGAATTTCCTAAAGCGGCACCTCAATGTGAACATAGACATTCGTGTAGCACGGCTTTACTACAAAGAAAGAAACCGCAGAGGCCTGAGGAGACTTGAGAGGTCGACGCAAGTAAACATTAAAGTCATGGACATGGAAGGCAAGGTTTCCCATGCTTTGTGGGATTGGGAAGGGATGAACTGGTGAACTTTGTGCATGGGTGAATCTGTTATGGGCTTGCTTCTGTGCCCAGTGTCCTCCCTGGCTTCCCTGAGGGAATATCAATCACCATTTGGTGGCTGAATGTTGCATCCAAAAACAGATGTTAAAATATTGCAGGAGAAGAGGGACAGGATTCTTAGGAACCAGACCTCTTGGAAAATTCTCCCTTGTTTAGAGATACTGTATTTATGTCACTCCTGAGGGAATGGGAGGTAAGGTCCTTCTCTCTTGTCCTAGAGGACTAAATTCATTTGCTGGGATAAGGCTGGCTGAAGGGCTCCTCTGCAGTTAAGAGAGGGGAAAAAATTGCCTGGGGAGAATGACACTGGTACCAGATGTGGAGTGGACAGCATCCATCAGCTGACCTGTCCATGGCCAAGCTGTCTCTGTGACACGGACACAAGAAAGAGATTAAAAAGTCTTGTTCCATGAGCTTCTCTGCTATCTGAATAAACTCAGGTTAATCATCTTGCTTCTGTTTCTCCAGACTATGAATACTGTCGGAAAAGATTTATCAATGGCGGTGCTGATGATGATTTCTGGCCTGTGGACTTAGAGCTACGGATAACTAAGAATCATTCGAAACTCAGGGGCATCTTAAAGGTTAGTAGACTGAGGGATAGAGGGAACCACATGAATGCTGATTTTCAATCTGGGGTAACTGAGCTGTAAAGAGAAGGAAAGAAGCCATTCACATCTAGCTGGAGTTTAAAGAATGCTGCAGCAGGCTTTTTGGAAAAAGTAACATAGTAAAATCATGGGCACTATCCTGTCCCATTGGGAAAGAAACACTGTGGGGTTTTTTCCGTCATATTATGAAGCAAAGGCTAAGAGGGCAGTTTTTCTCCTTCAGGCTCCATAGTGGGAAATCCCTTGATTTTTAACTGGAGCTCCTGTCTTATCCCACAAACCCTCCACCAGATTCCTTTCTAACCCAGATCTGAGCATGAGTTTCAGTTCACCAAATGATGCTACTCAACTCCTTTCTGTTAATATCTGCAGTGGTCTGACAGCCTCCCAGTCACTGGGGCCCTCTATAATACTTCACTGAAGTCCTTTCCAGATTCGATTCAGCAAATTCCTGGTTGGAAGGGTACAGTTTTGGTGTTCAAAAGCTGTTCAAAAGAGAATGTCTGTCCCCTAGGAAAATTCAGCCTTTGTTTTTGTTTTGTGCCAGACCTCGTGAAAGACAGGAGACAGAAGAGAGACTGTGTTCAGTAATAGTGCTGAAAGTTTGTGTCCCTGTAGACAAGAGACTGTGCTTGAATGAGTAGGTCCGCATCCTTCGCCTGAAAGGACACAGGGAAAAAATCTACTGTACAAAAAGAAATCTAGCAAAACTAATACAGGTGCTGCAGCATTTTGATTTCACTGTATTAGACTTTTCTAACACATGCTATTTTTAGTGGAACGAAGTGAAAGAAATCTGTGGCTAAGTGGATCACTGATTATGTCTGTTACAAATCACAGCAGGTCCAAAGTGCAATTAGATGATCTAAACGTCATACTTCTGTTTTCATTTCAGGATCCTCATTTATAGAATCAAAGAATCACAGAATATCTCAAGTTCAAGTGACCCAAAAGGATCATCAAGTCCAACACCCTGCTCCTTGCAGGACTGTCTGAAACTAAACAATATGACTAATAGCATCATTCAGGTGCTTCTTGAACTCTGACAGGCCTGATGTGGTGACCACTTCCCTGGGGATCCTGTTTGCTGTGACTGACCACCTTCTCAATGAAGAACCTTTTTCTGATGTCCAAGCTGAACATCCACTAATGCAGCTTCATTCCATTTAGTCCTGTCCTATCACTGGTCACCAGAAAATCAGTTTCAGGATTACTTCAACTTCAGAATTATCCTATCCCAACTGGAGAATCCAAGACATGCTCTTTTTAAATTTTGTACAGTTGGTGACTGTACAGCTCTCCAGTCTTTCCAGATCTCTCTGCATGGCCAGATCTTTCTACCCTCAAGGGAGTCCACAGTTCCTTCTAGTTTAATATCATTGAAATAAGTACTTAATTTTGATTCCTACGTTTGATTCCCTCATACAGATAATTTATAAAAACATTGAAGATCACTGGCTGTAAAACTGAGCCCTGAGCAACCCCAGCAGTGACTGTCAAGTCACCAGCCTGACATAACCTCATTTACTGTAGCTTTTTGAGGTATCAGCCAATTGCTCACCCAACGCCCTTTGGACTTGTCTATCTGTGTGCTGGACATTTTATCCTGAAGGATACTGTGAGAGTCCTATAAAATCTTTGCTAAAATCCAAACCCACCACATCTTCCTTCCCTTGGTCAACTAGGTGGGTGACCTTATCACAAAATGAAATGAAGTTGGTTAAGCAGGGCTTTCCCCTTGTGAACCTGTGCTGACTATGACCGATGACTGCAGTCTTGTGAGAGACTGAAAACCTGAAAGAGTTAATGTAACCCTGAAAGAGTTAATGTCTGAAACATCTGGCAGAAGACAAAAGGAATGTTACCATGTGAATGAGTCCGGGTGCAGTTAGAAAAGGGGGTCTTGAGGAGGCAGGATAGTGCTTTTCTGGGTCCACCTTCCTTAACTTGGGTAACTATCTCTAAAAATTCAATTTGAGACAGCACTGCACTTGTGTCTCAGATTGGGGAGGCTAATTGAAAGCATAATACCCCCCAACCCCCTTCTGAAAAGTTCGAGAATAACAAAATGTACATGTGTGAGGACTAGGCTATAAATAGTGCAACAGAGGGGCAGGGTGTGCACCCACCATCCATGTACCCTCCATCCGGAGGAACCGGACCAGAGATGACACTGGAATCCTGTGTAGTGATCCAGATATTTTTTTCTCTACCTCTGTTTTCCTATCTTTCCTTCTTCCTTTCTTCCTCTCCTTAAAAGTTTAATTCCCTGCGGTCGCAGCCTGTTCAAAGATCACTGCCGTGTGTTGTTCAGTAATGTTTCGTCCACAGGCTGTTCAGAAATGTTTAAATTGTTGTTGCTACAAGTTGCCTAACCTATTATAAGGTTTAAATCACTGTTGCCTATGTAAATAAAACTTTCCAATTGATTGTTTAGCATTGTTTTGCCTTTATTCAGCCCAAGGGAATCTGAAACTTTGGCTACCTCAGGGTAGGCAGTCCAGACCCGCCCTTTCGGAACTTGGCAGTTGTCTCTCAGAATAATCTTTTCCATAATTTTGCCAGGCAATGAAGTGAGACTGGCAGACCTGTAATTACCAGGGGCTTCCTTCTTACCTTTCTTGAAAACTGGGGCAACATTGCCATTTTTCAGTTGTTTCTGGAAACCTGGGACCTCTCCAGACTTGACCAGCTCCTTCAGTATCCTGGGGCATAGCCCATCCAGCTCCGTAGATTTAAGCTTATCCATCTGCAGCAGCCACTCTTGAAACAAGTTCGAGGTTGTCTCTGAGTTTATCAACCGCTCAGCCACGGTCTTCCAACACAGGGCCCATCACTGGTACTAAAGACAGAGGCAAAGAAGGTATTAAACATCTCTGCTTTGCTCCTATTTGTGATGTGACCTCTGTCATTGAGTAGCAGACCAACATTATCTCTGATCCTCTACTAAGAGGTTTCACACACAGCACATGATCAGCTGCCTTACTGCTTCTGTGGAGAAGGTTGTAATGTAAAATGTTCCTAACATTCCCCATTTTCTAAAAGCCACCGACAACCTGGACAGACAGCTTGTCACTGAAAGACTTGAATATATTAGACAGTGCTAAATATCCCTAGTGAGAAACTTGTGGATGCAGAAACGAAGGCAGGGAGCAGCCAGAATGGGGAACAGTGTCCCAGGCCCCATACTCTGCTAGCTTTGTTATTCCTCTGATGTGGCCTAGTGGTGCACAGGATGATGGGAGAAGGTACTTAAAGAGGATTGCTAAATTAGCACCTGAACAGTTGATTAATTCACTTTAACTTACTTCAGCTAAGGCATTTCGATGAAAACAGGTTATTTCCTTCACTCTTGAAAAATTAATCTCTGGCAAGGGAAGGTCAGGATGCCAAAAGGAACATCTCTGGAGACTTGCTGTCCTCTCGGCTAGCCTTGTCTCCTACCTCATGGTGCAAGAGGAACAGAACAAACCTGAAACCACAACAAATGCCCCATCAGGACAGAAAGCATAGTCGAGACACTGCACCTAGCAGTGTCAGAAGGAGGCATTTTTCAGAGAGAGCAGACAATCCTGGACACTATCTGTGATTCATTATGATCCTGTCACACTACCTCAATACTCACAATGACTGTGTTTGGGAACGCTGGATCTTACCTTTAGTGTCCGTATATTGCCTTTTTACCATGAGTTTCTCAGATCTACTTTGACCCTGTCCTGCCATCTGCATCCACAGTTTACTGGGGCAGAATCCAGAAGTTCATAGTCTGCCATGTAAATAAGCACTTGCCTCTGTTTTAAACTGATCAACTTACCACAGCAAGTGTCAGTTCACTAGTCTGCATTTGAAAGACTGTGCTAACGTAGAGAACTCCCCACCGACTCAGTGGGAGCTATAACACGTAACTGACAGCAGCACTTGATCTTAAAAAAACAACTTCAAAAATCCACAGAAGCTCCATTTGACAGAAGCAAATCCTCCATCCACCGAAAGGTGTGACTGTGAGATGATAATTACAGTATCCATGGTCATTGCATTTCAGCATCTCCTCTCAGCTAGTGAAAAGGAGTAAGAAGGTATTTTTAACTGCTAGTCCATCCTGGAACTGGACTGCTAGATGTATTCACTGGAAATCCCTTAAAAAACAAGTCACATTAAGCTGCATGAAGAACTGTAGGAATGCAGCTGTATTCCTTGGAGTAGTCAAGTTGGGTTCTTTCCTGCTCTGTCCAGTCATTTGTTCCTCTGTCATGTGCAGAGGTACAAACCCTACTGTCAGTACTATGCTTGGGAATAGAACCTCTCTCCATGCCCTGTTTTTGAACCTAGATTATTTTTGCAAGACTAGGATAAATATTCATTGACTTATACCCATTTTAGTAATTGAACTCTAAAGGTATATTTGGGCCTGATTCTTCTCTCATTTTTATTCCTAATCTTTTAACATAGTCAATAGTATTAACCAGAGTTTTGGACCAGTCTAACCTAAAGAGAATCTGGCTTATGAAAATTTAGACATGATAACCTGTAACTCACAAAATGGCAGCACTCCTCAATTATTAATGTCCACTTTGGTGGATGTGTTGTCTTGTTTTGATATGGGTCTTAACATCTTATATGTCCAGGAGCTGATGCTTTCAAGGTGGTTTTAAAGAGTCAGAGAAAACTGCTCACGCAGGCTGTTATGGGGGGAAGAGACACACAGACAGCATCAAACTGCTAAGCTCAATTTATGGAGTGGACCAAGTGTGCCCCGTAATCTCTAATGCTGAAGGTGTATGTGTAACTAGTTGTTGGCACAGGCTGCCAATCAAACAATACCACAGTGTACACCTTTCCCCTTTGGGGATGGTTCTGTAGCCCATTGATCCATTGTCTGTGCCAAAGCTCATTATGTTTAGTTCTTGTTTACACTGTCCCTTTGGCCCTGACTTACCACACTCAGCCCCTGTTTTCACTGTAACCAGCTCTTGGCCAAAGCAAGGTTGTGACATTCCTATGTCATGAGCAAGCAAGAACCCTGAACTGTTTTCACAGTAAAAAACAAAGGCAGTTATTATGGTCTGTACCTCTCAGGGCCCTGAGGATTTAAAAAAAAAAGTACCTCACTTGGTACTTTGGCTGACACACTGCCCACGGATGGCCCAGGAACTACATTTAATCTTAGGTCTGCACTATTAGTCCCTGCTTGAGATGTGGTGTGGATGTGCTTGTCTCCATCTCTCACACTCATGCATATGTCCGTGCCCATGGCAAGCCGAGGATCCTGTTGATCTGTTTCCTGACCCATGAACTGATTTTCTGGGTTAATCTCAGACCTGTCTCATCTCTGTGGACCAGCCTGGTGATCACTGCCTGTATGTGACCTTGGTTGCCATCACAGGACCTGATCCTGACCTAAGGATTGACTCCACAGCTTGACATAGGACCTGCCTCATCGGCATGAAAATCTGGGCTCTTGCTTGATCCTGACTGCTAACACCATGAACTTGAAATTAGATGACATGGGAGATCCCTGCAGTCAGTTGTCCCAGTTGTGTTACCTCCCAGCATCTCGCCCACCCCCAGCCTACTCACCTGGGGACACAGTCAGAAACAGATGCTAAATGCTGTAGCTAAAACGTTGATGTGTTATCAACATTGCTTTGGTCACTGGGCTAAACCCCAGTGCTATATGGGCTGCTATGAAGAAAATTAACTCCCTGCTTAATGGTGCCCATTGGTTGTAATACCTGATTCTGGTGGATGTTTTCTGCTCTTGATGGAGGTTTTACCTCCCATGGGAGCTACAGCTTCCGGGTGAATTTTGGGGAGAGTTTAACCGTGTATGGTTGTCGTTAAGCAATCCCTGCAGCTTTTCTTTTTTCACACTGATTCATTATGAGGTATCTTTGGTCCACTTCTCTGATTTCTGCAGCCTCACCAGTTAATGTGAAAGCATTAGATTTCAAGGATATGGGGATGTTTTGTTTAGCTAAGAAAAATTAATACTGAAGTAAGCATGCAGGTAAGTGCTTCCTACTAGCTGCCTGTTTTCCATTTTGCCTGGGTCAGGGCTCTGCCTGCACACCCTTGTGGCTGGCTGTCATTCCACTTCATTGAACAGAGTCAGACTCACAAAGCTCACGCAGCAGCAGCACCATGTCACCAGTTATCTTAATCTCTTAAGTTTCGGTTTCCACATAGGGAAGCTGAATAAGAGTCTCAGTGAGGTCTAATGATGCTGTGCAACCCTGTAGAGAAATGGAAGGCAAAGGTGCTTGGAGAGATAAAAGAGCCAAGGGCAGGTGTGTTTATCAATCGGAGCTGCAAAGTCCTATGCTGCTAAGGAGGTGTATTTGTGTATCTACAAGGTTTTTTTTACATGCATTATTTCATTTTTGTGCATACATAAATATCTGTAAATATCTTCGTGAGTGTGTATTCACGCATGTAGATTCATACACAGAGACACATTTTAGCCTTCTTTAAATGTGAAGGTCACAGAGTAAGTCTTAAAACACTCTGTGTGTGGTCTTTCAATAAAAGATATAGATATCTACTGAGAAAACTCCATTAAAATCAAACAAACACGCAGTGGATTTTCCTTTTACTGTCAAATGTGCCAGCAGCAGAACACTTGAACTAACACAGGATTACCATTTCAAATTAAGACCAGGAGGCAGCCTGTAAAGGGAGATTGAGACCTAAGCTTCTGTGGCATAACCCCCAGGCTTTTAGTCATGTCTAAATTTTGTCTTCCTCTTTGCTTCCAAACTTCCACTGGGCGATTCTCACCTCTTTGCAAAGGATCATTCAGTCAGAGAATAGTAAGATGAGTACCTGTAAAGTTCTCAGAGATTAACAAATTGGGATCTGGGCTGGTTCAAAGCTTGTTCCTTTTTGTCTTTGATGTCTGATCTCACTTTTCTTCTCCTGAGCTCCTCTTTCTTCTCTCTAACCTGTCTGTCTTCCCTAATTTCTTCCATATGTTTCCATTTCTAGGACTTTCCCTCAGCCCAAATTTGTTACTAGATGTAGATCTTGGGTTTCAGTGTCACATAAGCCAAGAGATATTTGAGAAAAAATGCAAACTATGTGCCTCTTCTTTCGAGACACAAGTGGCTCAGCGAGTAAGTTAGGGGAGTGGTACATCAGTAGACACCACCTCTGTAATACATCACAGCTGCAGAACTGTTATGCTGCTGTTTCCTGGGAGGCATCTGTAGGGAGTTAGTTCCCTGTTTCTCTGTCCCCCTCTCTATCATTCAGTGCATATCTCAGAGGCCCTCTACAAAATGTTCTTAATAAATTGTGAAGCTTCTAGGTTATTGTCCAGAGTGAACCTGGTCATGTGCATATGACATGACTTTACTACCACAGGGAATATTCTCATGAATGTCTAAGGAACCTGGTGGCTAAAGGAGTCATGAGTGAGTGTATGTCCACCATTCTGGTGTGCCCTTTGCTATGTATGTTTCTCCAAAATGCATTTAGGTTCATGTGGCATGCATATGAGGGTGCTGGTTCTTTAAAAAAACCCCAAACTTTTGCTGGAGTGGGTGAGATATATTCAGATGTTACCAATAGCTCTGCATCACAAATCACCTTCACATTTATCTCTAACATTACCTTCTGTAAGCAACTTCTGTAAGGGTTCATAACTGACTACATGAGAAATAGAATAAACATTTTTTCACAGCTGTTTGAGTAATTTGAGGTCCCACCTATATATATGACCATTGCTACAGGCACATAGTAATTTATAAGATATACCGGATTACTGCTGTTTGCTCATAATGACCAAGAAACAGGTTTTCCCCACCCAGATATATGATCTGAGGCCATCATCCTCCTCTGACTCACTGAAGTTTTTTCCCTGCAAATAGAATGTGCAAGTTCTTCTAGAAGTAACCTTGTCTTTCTGATTTTATTGAGGTTAAATCAGCAACTGAATTTCAATGGGATTTCTCTCCTCATATTAGACTGGCATTAGACTGGCAGGAATGACATTTCCTTTTTAATTTTTTTCCTTTTGGTTTTCCACCATGTCATAGAGCACATTCAGCTTCCTGGAGATACCTGAAAATGTTGTGTTGCTAATTCCCTGCTTCTGTTTTTTCTTCTCATTTTTCTCTCCCTGCTTTCTGCAGCACATTCTGGTTTTATATCAGGAACTGCTGCTGCTAATCAAGCCATTCCTTGCAGATCAGACCAATCATCTTGAAGCCTTATTTACATATGCATATTTATAAATACCTATTGCAGGGAGAAGGCAATGAAGAGAGTACTACAGTAGCAATGCATTCCTGGTCTTACTGAGAATCATGTCCATGAACTGTGAACTACACTACAAAGTCAATCACTTTTTTGTTTCAAGGATCTCTGTCTGAGTTGATCCCGTTCACTCTCCCTAAGGTATGAAACAATGCAACCACTAGGGAACAATTCTGTGCAGTGAAGTGAGGGGTGACCTTGCAGCAGAAGAGGCCCTGAAGGTGGACTCTGTGTTGGTGCTGCACTGCTTGATAACCTGCCATGACTAGCCTTCTCCTTCACAGAGAGTCCTGCCAGTGGTCCTGGATCCCTACTCCCTCTGAACTCCACCATTCACCCATGCTTATGTTTCATCTGCCCTGGCAGGAAACTGAACAATTTCTGATAATAGAATACTGAGAGCTGGTCACAGAGAATACAAATAAATCACTCCCCTAGCTTTACAATCCCAAGTCAGACTTAGCATCGAAGAAGGCAGTGGCTTTATCCTTGGGGAGTGCACATTATTGGATGATGACTCACCAAGGGATCCATTTCTACAGCTTGCATCAGGGCCACAGAATAATTGTGTCACAGAACCAGAGAAAACTGTAAGTGACAGAGACTGATTCTACCTAGGTCATATGAAGAATTCTTTTGTAATCCCTTTCCTCTGCAAGCCAGTTTTGGGTCAGTCAGAGGAAATCTCTCTAGAAACTAGCATTGTTTCATTCATTTTTCAGGTGAGTACATATGAGTACAGAGCTCTTCTCAGTTGTGATGTTTCAAAAATGTTGTGGTGTTCCCTCACAACAAGCTGTCAACTGCTAAAGCTCTACTGGATGCTGGGCAGCTTGCTTCAAGTTCTCCTGAGAGCATCTACACAGTCACTGACCACAGCTCAGTGATCACACACATTGAGGGTCTTCTTTCTTTACAGGAGGACCTAGGTTCAAGGGTGTATGAGTTGTCCTTGGAACTCCACAGGAGCAGTCCCATAAAATGAAATGGCAGCACCCACCATCGCCTGCTGGAGTTCCGCAGACTCACAGGGTTTTGCACATGATGT
The DNA here is from genome assembly GCA_035583135.1 of Lophotriccus pileatus. Taxonomy (NCBI): domain Eukaryota; kingdom Metazoa; phylum Chordata; class Aves; order Passeriformes; family Tyrannidae; genus Lophotriccus; species Lophotriccus pileatus. The sequence goes on from JAWWES010000001.1 coordinate 28,182,623, forward strand.
AATTAATTTCCTTCTCTCCATTGGGTTCTGCTCAACTTTCTGATACATCTGGGTGTCAGAAAAGTTATCTGCCATTCCACAGCTATGTGTTTTGATGCCATTTGTGTAAATGCTTCTCTCTCGGTGCATTTGGGGTGACTAGAGAAGATTTGCTTTTCTATTCTGGAGCTAAAGATAATAAAGAGATGTAATTTCTGTCTGCACTGCAAAAAAAAAAAAAAAAGTCTCACCTGTTAATTCCAGGGACAGGTAGGTAACCCTGTATTCAGGGCCAGATCCATTTCTGAATGGCAGCACCCTCAGTTACAGTCCCAGGAACTTGCTTTCAGCTTCAGCCAGTGGGGTAGTGCAACTAAGCAGAAGAAAAAGTCACCACAAGGAAACATTCAGCTGAGTAACATTGGAGACGCCCAGAGTTCAGCATTCGGGAATAGAAACCGAAACAACCTTAAGACTAATAAAGGCACATCCACGGGCCAAGAGGTGACGAACAAAACCAGAAACATCCATGGCTGCTGCCAGTGGGAGAGGTAAGTACATTTATGTGAAATGCAGGCCTCTTTCTCCGTATTCAAGTGCAGATATTTACCGTAGTTGTATCTAAGGAACTGGAGAGTAGGGAAAAATGTGTTGTGTTGGCACATGAGGATACACAGGAGACACTGTGGATATGTGTGTTATCTCCTTGAATGCATTATCATATACTGAGTCTTAGGTCCGGCTTCAAAATATTAATATAATTTCGTTAACCTTAATGTGGAAAAGAGAATTCAAAATCCAAAAAAAACTTTTATTGTGGAAAGAGATCTCAAAAGAAATTAAGAATGGAGCAAATTAGTTAACTTGTCTATTGACTTATTTTATTTTTGTTGTGATAAACAGCTAGAACATTCTTTATAAAAAATCAGGACAGCATGGCTGTGCAAAGAGTTGATCTCTGTTGATGTGGAAGACTATTTCTCCTGAAATGCAGTTTCACTCCATATATTTCATAATTCCTCATCTTAAAAAGCTAGGCTGTGGAAAAAGTGCCTTCAGTATCTTAATTCTATGTATATTATTTTTTATTATATTACATATTAAATGTAAATTAAACAAATTATTATTTTGTTTTTAATAATATATATAAATAGATGTATAAATTTGTAAAAGAAAATAAATTTTAATTAACTATTGTATTAAATAAAACTATGATTCCTCAATCCTTAATTTTACTGTGGATGGATTTTTATAAAATAAATAAGTAGCCTTGATCACCTGTAATTGTTTTCCTCTACACCCTCAGCTGGAAAGGGATGAATGAGTCATGGGGTCAAACTTGCCTGCCACCACAAGAGACAAAATGTGTATAATGAGGCAGGTCTGTGGTGCCACCCCATGGGTATTTGTTAGCCAGAAATCACCCTCCTTTCTGCACTATATTTTTTCCTTGGCACTGATATTTTTTTAGCTTTTGAAATGGTTTCATAATAAGTAAGGGATTGTTGGTTGTGAAAATGTTTTTGTCTAGATTGATATTATGAGAAAAATAGCTCAAGTTTTGCCTGCCTAGTAGAAGTGGCTTGGAAGATTTAAAGGGATAAGAGATTTGATTCTGCTCTTTGATTAATTAGAGAAAAACAGATGCAGTACTGCTGAAATCAGTGAAGTTGAACTAGGGTGTTTACAGAATCAACCCTAATGTGTTAAACTGGGGAAGGTTTCGTATTGAGCGTAGTTTAAACAGCTATCAAGTTCAACTCCCAGGTAGGAATCCACCCCACCTGCATTCCATAGTGCTTATCCTACTATGCAGACATAACTTATTAAGCCCTTTTAGAAAAAAGAGATTTGGCAGGGAGTGTATAGACTGAAAGGGGCCTGGAGAGAAAGTGTAGAGGAAATTTTGTTTTCTGATCTGCTATCCTCAATGATTTACAAATCTTTTCCATATAGATCCTGCACCCAGAGAGAAAAAACAAGGGTAAGAGATGTCCTCTATCACTGTGTGCTGTTTGAGCTCCATGGTGATTTCCAGAGACAGCCCTGTGCCTTGTTTTCCTCTTAACATCCCTTTCCCCAGTCTTCCTTTCCTGTAATTTTACTGCTTTGGCTGGTGCTGATCCCTGAGTGGTGATGGGGCTGCTTACCGACCCAACAGTTCTCAAGAAGGTGCTGTGGGTGTTCTGGGGTCTTCATCAAATTCCAGATTTAGACCATTAGATTGCAACGTTCTTCAAGCTGCTCATTTGTGATGGGAAAAGCTGAGAGTGGGAGGCTTGACTGATGCTGAGAGCAGGCAACAGGACCAAACATCACTGAAGAGCCGGGATCACAGTACTGCTGGTACTTTTGTTGCAGGTGGAAGATACGGCCAAAAGACTTCAAAAGAAATTATTTGCCTGACCAACATCCCCACGTAGTGTACCTGCTCTATGAAATCAGGTGGAGAAATGGTTCCATCTGGAGGAATTGGTTCTCAAACAATCCTAATCAACATGCTGAAGTCAACTTCTTGGAAAATTGTTTCAGTGGTGTGCCACCAGCTCCTTGTTCCATCACCTGGTTCCTTTCAACTACTCCCTGTGGAAATTGCTCCAGGAGAATTCTGGAGTTCCTGAGGACACATCGTAATGTGACCTTGGAAATATATGCAGCCAAGCTGTTCAGGCACCACGATATCCGCAACCGGCAAGGTCTCTGCAACCTGGTGATGAATGGAGTCCCTATACGTATCATGAGTCTTCCAGGTAACCCAGCTACTCTTTGGCTTTGTCTAGGTGTGGATTGAAAGTTTTGGGACTATGTGCACTCTCAGTCTGTAATAAAGGTGATGACTGGCATTAGGGAGGGCTAGTGAGTGCAAAAATGTCACTCTATTCTGCCTTATTTTTTCCCCAGTCCTATACAGCAGCAGGACTGACGCGGTCATTTCCTCTTGCCAAATTTGGACATGGAGAGTTAGGGTTTTCTCTAGCCATCCACACCTCCCTTATATGCAGTGAAAAATCCTAGATTTAAGGTAGAACCTCTCCCTGCATATAGAACCTATATGCAGATCAGCTTGCCAGCTGCAGCAAGTAATTGTTTTCCCTTGATAGAGACTTTCAGAATGATGCATCACAGAGAACAGGTCTTGCACGTGTGCTTTTTTTGTGTGTATATCTTGCTTGCCAGTTGATGTTTGGCTGTACAAATAGTCCAGACAAGCAGCTCACAGAAAGGAATGTACATTTGAAGAGATGAACCTCACACACCTGTCTGGGCACTTACTACTGGAGTGTGCAGCTATTAAATCCACCAGGTCTAATGCATTCTTAAAGGACATTGCTTATATTGTAGAACCTATCTCTGGGATTATACCACCAGAGCACTGACAGAAGTTCTGGCCACCCTGTCAAAACTAAGATCATTCTGAAGCTGATAGATGTTGGAGTGTTTACTCCAGGTTTTCTCTGATCATTGGAATAAGTCAGACAAATTCATGATTGAAGCAACGTGTCTTACCAAAGCTGTGTGATCAAGCACAAGGCTGCCAAAAAGTATGCCTGACCAGCTCTGAGTTGTATGGGCCACTTCCCTTTTCAGTCCTGCCACTTGCTGATTCCTTCTCTCTTGGCAAATGTGCTCTGGCTTTATGCCTTGATGTGCTGTTCTTGATAGGGGCTGTCCTAGCCACCACAATGATTTCTCACTCTGGCTATTCTTTTTTAGACATATTTCTATTTGTGGAGTTTTGGTTCTCCTTTCCACTAACTTATTTGTGTAATCCCTTGCATGAATATCTTTCTCCTGCCCTTTACGGTATTCTTACTGAGAAATAAGTGACAAACTGACATGTTAATGAAGAAAAAGCTGGGCATCTTTTTATCAAGAGTGACTGGATATCTCTTTTCCTAGATTACAGTTACTGCTGGAAAAGCTTTGTTGCCTACGAAAATGGAGAAGACAATTACTGTCCCCAGAACTTCGCTGCATACATCTTTCTGAATTGGAGAGAGCTTGGTCATATCTTTTTGGTTAGTAGACACCTGAAGGACACATTGAGAGTAAAAATTAATGCAAAATCCCAAGAAAAGGAGGTTTGGCAATGGTGTTAGCAGAAACAATAGTATTAAAAATAAGCATGGGCTTGATGCTGCATAAGTAGAAGGCCAAGCAGCAAGAGACTGTTGAGGACTATGCTGCTACATTGTGCCTTTGTGACCAGGAGTAGAGAAGAGATGAGATTTAGCAGTACTCTCAGGTTTTTTACTAAGGAAGGGGTACATTATTTCAACCCTTTACATAGACCAGCTGACAGTTAATTAGCTTGCAGCTTACTGGAGCTGTTTGACACCAAAAGCTTCTTCAGCTGTGTAATCATGATTCAAGCACTCTCTTTTTGCCTTTCAGGATAGGGCCACTGATTTTAGCTAAGTTCTGAGCAAGTTTAAAAGCCTGGATTAGTGTATTTGCTTTCAGGATTGGAGTTTAAGAATATCATGTGACTGAGATCTGCATTCCCTATTTCTTATAATCCATACAACTGCAGAAGTTATTTGTACGGCCTGATATCCTACTATATAAGAAAAAGAAGATCGTCTATTGAACAGGAGAGAAGACTAGGACTGGAGTTAACTTCTTGGCTCACCCACTCTTTGTGGGGCAAACCTGCTCTTGGCTGAACTGGTCCCTCTATGGAGAATGGGTGGCAGGAGATGGAGGAAGGGATGCACACAACTGCATTATACAGGCAGGATCTTATAGTCACACTCACAAAACTAACTTGTATGTAGGATGCTATAAGTGCCTGAGGACACTATAAACTTCCTGACGGAGGAAAAAGTACACTTTATACTTCATTTCAATTCCATCCACCTCAAACCTTACATAGGACTTTTAATACCTCAAGACCTGACCTTTATAATTCTTGTCTAAATAAGTCATTCAGGTGACAGGACACATACACAGTGGCAATATCCAGTCTACCATCTGATCTAACAAAGTAGTTAATGCAATGTAATGGTTTAGGAGACGTTTTTCCCTTGGCCTTCAGCCTTTCTGAGTCTCCTAATGCCTGAGATGATTAAATAATTTAGCATCTTACGCACAATCAAGTGCATAGTGTGATGCTTACCGGGGAGCTGAACAAAGCTCTCTGCTAATGCTTGTGAGTGCTGACAAACTACAGCTGACTCAGCACGGGTCCCTGTGCAGCAGTACAAGGTGAACATGCCCTTCAAGTCGAGGTTTTAAAGAGCCAGCTGACAAATTACTTGTCCCTCCCAGGCAAGCCTTGTTGATTACTGGCCAGTCCTGGTGGCTAGGGAGCTTGCACTGGGACACATGCTCAAAGTGAGCCACTCTCTCAGCTGCTTTGCTGTCTCAGGAAAACACAAGCCACCCCTAAAGTGAAAGTGAATACGGCCCATTGTCAGTAGTTCTGCTAAATTCCCTGTAGGAATGGGAAGGTCTATGTGTTCAGCCCTTTTGAACATCCAGCCCTGCTTTACTAATTATGCAGAGGTGTAATGAGGTGAGTGAGTTCCAGTGCTCCAGAGAACTGGAACTGAGACTGTTGTGTCAAGTCCTGGCCTCCCTGGCAGAAGAAAGACACTGAGGAACCAGAGAGGGCTTGGTGAAATACCCCTTCAAAGGCAGGGGGCTGGAGCACTTGCCCTATGAAGAGAGACTGAGGGAACTGACTTTGCCAGACCTAAAGAAAAGAAGGCTAAGTGGGATGGAACTGCAGTTTTACACTACATAAAGGCAGTAAAGACATTGCTAAACTCTCCTCAAAGATGCACAGAGGGAATATGAGGTAACATGCACAAGCTGCAACAAGGGAAATTTCAACTGGAC
>JAWWES010000001.1:28196383-28230000 GCA_035583135.1 Lophotriccus pileatus
GTTACCCCCCCCCCCCCCCCCCCGCCAAGTGTAGGAATAGTATGCAATTGTGGAGAATGATAAGGGATAATAAGCTCACGGAGTAATTGCAGTGCATGTAGAGGACTGAAGCGCTTAAGCTGCAGAGAGCATCTGACCACCCTTCTGTTATCATTCTTTGTTTCTAGAAAAGAAAAACAATGAAAGGAACAGAGAATAGCCACAAGAAAGAAATGACAGAAAGAGAAAAGAGTACAGGTGGTGGAGAGTCAAAGAGAAAGGACAACAGAGACACAGAGATGAGAGGTGCAAGAGCAGCACGGGGCAGGACGTTAGATCAATGAGTCAGATGGGGAAAGGGAAAGGGATGGTGAGCACCAAACAGAAAGCAAGTTAATTCCAAAAAAAGACCCTCAACTCTTACATAAGCAAGAAACTAGAGGCACTCATTTTACCTGTCCATGACTGCCAGGGTCTCTTTCAGGTGATGGGATTACAGGGAGCTTGTCTTGCAGGCTCTGTCTGTGCAGCCCTCTGACCTGATGTACAGAAATGTGGACTGGTTTTTGTGTCCCCTCCCCATTCACCCCTATCTAGCCCTTGCCTGCTTTCATTGGGGTGCGGTGGAGGGAGGAGTTAGAAAGGTCTCTGGAGTTGCAGGAGCTGAAGAACAAAGTGCTGAGATGCAAAGGGGCATCAGTTCTGAAAGATGCTCAGCACCCATTGGTCGCCATCCCCCACTGCACTCCCCATTGGGCCCCCTCTGCCTGCAAAATTACTCTGAAATAATATCAATAGCATAACAAGGCAGGAAACATTGTCTAGTGGTTAGAAGGGGGCCTGAGAATTTGTGTACCACTAACGTGAATGTGGGCAAAACCACACTATCCCTCCAGGCTTCACATTACGCAGCTGTGCAGTGAAGGTGATGTCCCTGTCCTGCTCCACCACAGAGGCAGCTCTGTGCAGTGCCCTGCAACCACCGACCTGGAAGGAGCTCAGGGAACACCACATTGTTGGCAAGCTTTCCCCCCTCCTCCAGGATCCCCCAAAGGCCTGGCAGTTGCTTGGCAGCATGAGGCAACACCGAAGCTGAGGAGAGAGAGAGAGAGACCTCGCTCCCAGGGTTTGATGGGGAGTGCCTGGCACCTGAACATGGCCATGGGTGTCTGAGCCGTGTCAACACACCGGGAGCAGTGGTGAACCTGCATTGCAAAGCTATACACAAAGGACCAGTGGGGAATAACTCTGGGCCTTATGGTGCTGTTTCAGGTGGTACTGGCCCAGAGATCCACCAGCGGCAGGGCGACTGCCAGGACCCTCTGACTGGTGGCTGGGCTCAGCAGGCGTGCGGCTGTGCATTGTCACGGCTGGGGTCACACTCGGGATGCACACGCTTCGCTCCACCAACACCACTCTCTGCCACCCAGGCTCTGCTCCTACCCTGGCATCCATTCCCTCTGCAGGGCTGCAGGAAAGCCAAGGGATGGGGCAGTGGCTTTGGCTGGGCAGGGTGCCGAGGAGGCAGCCAGGGAACATTCTCCTTTGTTTCTGCTTCAAGCGGGGCACAGCTGAGAAACAGGGGTTTTGTTTACCTCACGCTAGGGTAGTTCTTCGTTTTTTCTCTGCTTGATTTACTTTCCTTATTAATTTTACTGGTTTTCAGCACGCTAAGACTTTGTGAAACCAGTATATGCAAAAACATGAGAAGGAGAGATGAGTTGCCAGAACAGAGCAGACTCTCTAGCCCAGCACTTGGGGAGTACTTGCCTTTGAGAGTGGTGGGCATGATACACTTCAGGAAAAGGAGAAGCACTCCTGGAAGGCCCAGGGTTGGGCTGCCCAACGTCTTAGATACACACTCAACAAACCCACATTTTGGCAGCTGTACTGGTCTCAAGAGTGGTGGCAATTACCCTGTTTGAGGATCTGGTTCCTAGTGTTTGACCTAAGCCTGCAATCCCTGAGAATCCCTGCCCTACTTAACAGATTCTGAGATGACACTCTTGCTAATGAAACAGCTGTCCCCTTTCAGCCTTTGCCATAGTAGCACCTTGTGACAAATCTCCTAGGTCAGAATAACACATCACACTTTAATATTATTTTTTTCTTTTAATAATGCAAAGAGGACATTTGTTACACAGGACATAAAAAAACCCCAAACAACAAAACAAACAAACAAACAAACAAAAACGCAAAAAGGAACACACCCTGAGAAATCTGCTTCTTAGAGATCACAACTGTTTGTGTTTCATCTGATAAATTAAGATAATTTCAGCTTTATTCTTGTCCTGGCTCCTAATTTTCATAGCCAAAACATTGCAGAAAATTTTAGATAACATTTCTACTCTGAAAGGAGTCAAGAAATATCTTCATGGCCAGCCTGGTCTTCCCCATAAGTTAAACTTGTGCAAAATGATTTTCTCAAAGGTTTAACATGTCAAATCTCATAATACCTTTAACTAGATCCTTTCTCTGGTCCTTCCTGTAAATGGAATTCATCATTCCATGTTTAAAACATGCTCTGTTCCTTAAATGGTCAGAGTTTCTTTGCTCTCCACAGAGAAAAAAAGAAAGAACAGATGACCAAATAGATGAAATATATTTATGTTACTGTCAGGGCTCTCAAGTCCAAGTACTGCTGTAGGCTTTCTAATGCCCTTCATTTAGACCAGCAACTTCCCTCACTTGGAAGGTGCAAGTGCACAAAGTCAGTGGTACTGATTCTCTGCCTCTAGCTCTAATCCCCAGAGCAGAAACATGTTGGTGTGGATGTGCTTTAGTGTCCTGCAGCAAGTCTAGGGGGACATTTTCAGAGGGACCCTCAATTCCTGTGCAGTTCTGCCTGAAGCTGGAGCTGTACTCTCTTGCCAAGGCAAGATCCTGATCATTAGCAAATGTCATCTCTGCACTGGTTAAAAAAAATGGTATTTTGCAAAACCATGGAAAGGTTGCTGATCCCTGATCTAGTTGCTAGTCCAGCTTCCTCCCTGGTTATAAATTGCCAAATCTTTAAGATACAGTGGGATGCTTTTAGCTGGGAACTAAGAGAGATGCTGACCACTCCAGTTTTTCTTCCTTTCTTCTCAATGCAAACCTATTCAGAGAAGGAACTGGAGGTGGGAGAGAAACAATTTTACTGAAGATGACTCCATCACTGTTTCTGATCAAAGTCCAGGTCAGCTAAAGGCTAGCAGTGAAAGGATCCCTTCCTGGTGTGTTTGGAGTGTTATTTAGCATGAGACACTGCTCCAGCTTATCAAGATCATGGAAGGATGTCCTAGCATCCCTTCAGGTTTCTTGTGCTCAGGGCTTTATTCCTTGTCTTGGAGTGAGAATAGAGAAATAATAGCTGTCCAAAGAGCAGTGGTCCGATGTAAAGGGGGAGGAGGAACACCACTATTACTTTTAGAAAAGATTCAGAAAGCAAACTGCCAAGAAATTAGAGAGCAAAAATGCAGTGAATAAATAAAAGTAATTATTGAGCCCCAAAGCAGAGCAGAGGTTGCTTGTTTAGTCAACAGGAAGTCATGTGCTGATGTGTATCATTATAAATACATATTTATTTTTTCCATTCACCCTTTGAAAAGAAATCGCCTTTTGAAACTAGCGCCGATATCACCAGTTGGTCGGTTTTACACTGAACACAAGAAATGCAGACACCTGCTTCCCCTCGCCTCAAGCAAAAACCTCAAGCAGAAAAACTTTCTCTGCTCAGCAAGTGCTGGTGCACCACGGACACGGACTTGCACAGAGACCTCAAGCAGGGGAATGGTAGAGCTCCTTGCAGTTCCAGGCACAGGCAGATAAATAAGCTAATATGCTTATTTATGATAAGTGCATATAATATGCTTACTTCATATAAGCATATATTAAGCTCTGCCAGGGGAGGTTTAGGTTGGATATCAGAAAGAAGTTCTTTACAGAGAGAGTGATCAGGCATTGGAATGGCCTGCCAAGAGAGGTGGTGGATTCACTGTCCCTGGAGATGTTTAAGATGGGGCTGGATGTGGCACTGAGTGCCATGATCTAGTAATCACAGTGGGGTTGGATCAAGGGTTGGACTTGATGGTCTTGGAGGTCTCTTCCAACCCAGTTAATTCTATGATTCTATAATTCTAAGTGTAAGACTACAATAAAGTGCATATTTATTATACGCTCATTACACTGTGTTCACTCCACAAAGGTTCATCCCCCTATTTGGAAAACAGGCCCAACATGTAGGTAACACACTTGCTCAAACACCTCTGCCAGGCACATCATTCCTATTATTCCAGTCCTGGGTGTAAAAAACCCCTCCACACTAGATGTAGAGGCAGATTGCTGTCTAGGACATGGGACAGAGGGCCTTGTCCCTAGAGCTGCCAACTCATCCTGTGATGCAGCTGTGGATGCCATGCCTGGGGAGAAGGTTTCAGCAGCTGCACGACAAAGCACTGACTTTGGCAATACAGAATATGCAGCGCCACAGAGATATTTGATGCGAGGATGTGCCTGGGCTGGACATCACCAGGAAGGGATGGTGCAGTGGTGGTGGGGTTTGCAAACACAAAGCCAAAACCTGTGGAGTGTCACTGAGGCTACATGTAAGTTAGCCAAAAGCAGGGACCCCAGGTTATGAGAGGAAAGAGGGAAGGAGAGAAGGCAGTAGTTCAGGATGTGTGGGAAGTGCCACTGCTGCATGGTGGGGGTGGCTTATGAAACTTGCAGCCCTGCACAGTGCAGTGCTGCATGCTGCAGGATTGATGGGCATCTGGTTGCTGGGTGTGCACTAAGAACACATTACTGTGTGTTTTACTAGTAATTTGGCTTTCCAGGCTTGCACTGCAAAACCTTTGCCTGGAAACCTGACCCACAGTTTAATTTTGTTCCACTGTTGAGCTTGTTTTGATGCTGCGGGATGAGGCAAATTAGGGTGAAACTATAGAATTGAGTATACACTTTTCAACCGCAGCCCCGTGAGTGCTTCTCATTCCTGCCCTGCAGCTCTTTGCCAGCCCAGGCTGGGGCTCCTTATAGGAACTAGTGATGCTTTACCCTCTCTCTGTGACCACACAATTTTTTTCTCTCCCCACCTGCATTAATACCATCCACCATGTCTCTAGGCCACAGCACTTCCAGCCTTTGCTACCAGAGACTGACAACTGCTGGGATCACCAGCAAGAAGGCAGGAAAGGAACTGGATTGGGTTGAGGAGCTTGAGATCTAGTGAATGGCTTCCCCATCATGAATACAGGTAAGAAATGTGATCAAAGTCCAGGTACTTATGCTAAATGTTCTCCAGTGCCTTTTCCAGCTTGAGGCCATGACATGTGACGTGGCTGGCAGCTTATCTCATTAACACTAAGAAAAACACAGACTCTGAAATCAAAGCAGAATGTGCCTTCCCCATGCTGAGAGCTGGGGAGAAGTACCCACCAGAGCTGGGTGTGCCTTGCTGCTTCCCATAGCAGCTGCAGCCTCCAGTGTGCCCTGCCCATGTGTCTTGGCTTCTGACTCCATGCCGCACAGACCTGGAGAACACCCTCTTTGTGCACAGGGACCTGCAGGCTGTGTTCCAGTGTTACTCTGTTCTCCCACGGTTCAGCCCCCTGGTCTGGGCTCTCCCAGATCCTGGTCCAAATCACATCTTCCTCCTTCTTAATGGAAGCCACTGGCTCCATATCTCGGCAATCATCTGGTAGCCACAGCGAGAAATTCAGTTTTGCACTGCAGGTTTTCACAATGAGACTCACCGTCTAGCTGCGGTTATGGTTTTACAAACCGATGTTGCCTGTGATTAGCTCCTGTTTGTGCAGTGCTGCAGCTCGCGCTACTCAGTGCAAAAAGAGCTTGCACCTGTGGCCTGGGTGGTCAATCCTGATTTTAATTTCCCTGTTGTCTTTGGAGAAGTACTTGGTTGGAGAGACTGGGACAGAAGTGCTTGGGAGTCCCCTAAAGAAGAGCATGTTGCAAGTTCCTTGTCTGGCAGTCATGTGTTGAGTACTCTGCAGCTGTGCAAAGCTTCCTTGGCTGTAAGTCCTCATGAGCAGTGCTCTTGCATCTTGGAGTTTTCTCAGCAACAAAGCAAGCATTTGCAGGAGATTCAAGATAGCCTTGCTAGTTCTTGTGTTCCTTCCCCCAGAGTTGCTCCTATGCTCTTACTCATCACCAACCATATCCAGAAGGCTTGTGTCATGCTACCACTAACTCTACTCCCTAATGCCAAAGTGTCAGTAAAAGTTAGGGTCTGCCTCTGAGAGTTTGAACCTCTTCTGTGAGGTCCAGTACTTTTGGCACTGGGGAGAGGAATGGAAGACCCATCCTGAGGGCAATGAAGAGAGGGAGAAGTGGGCTAAGAGTGATTCTCATCATGCAGTGAGAATCTCCTCCTTTGCTGTGATATCTCTGCTGCCTTCCTTTCTTGCTAGTGCATATCCATGCCTGGCTGTGCTGCCTGTTACCATCTGTTATTTCTTTAGCCATGAGCACATGAGAGGCTCCCAAGTTTCTGCTTTAAGCAGTGAGGTCAGAGTTGTGATATGCTTGAGCTAGCTGCCCAGGCAGGAGAGGGTATCCAAGAACCTCAGAGCTTCCCACCTAATTTCACAGGGTTTAAAGATACCCTGCCATGTTCCATCCAAAAGCAAGGGTTCTGCTTGGATGAAAAGACTGGTAGAAGCTCCTAGAAAGCAGAGAAGAGAAAGAAGAAGAATTTGAAGAGAAAACAAAGACCCAGGGAAATTACTGATTATGAATTATTACCGGAAATTTTAATTCACTGGTGCCCATTGGTTGTAGCATTGCTTTTGCTTCCCACACAGATGTGGCTCAAAACCAACTATATCTCACTAAAATATAGAGTTCTTACATTCACATACACAGCCAGTTAATTTCTCTTTCCCCAGTCTGTACTGAACAAGCGGACATCAGGTCCACTTTTCTATCATTTCTGTGCAGGTACAAGTAGGGTAGGGCACAGACACCTTTACTTTAAGGTGGCTAGTTTGGCCCCAACCCAATTTGGAAAACTGGGGACAAGACTAAAAAGGCTCACAGATTGGACTGACTATGAAAGCAATGGCTGTTTGCCAGAAGCACAGAAGAACTTTCTCTAATCACTCTGAAAGAGAATTGAAGTCTGTGCAGTACAGAAGGACAACAACTGCACCAGTCTGGGGCTCAAGAGCCTGGACAGAAGCAGCACAGGAGGACTTGGTACTTTTAGCTCCTTTAAGCTCAACAAACCAAGAGGAGGGGGGCCAAGAATGCACCAAAAGCCAAGAACCACCTGGCCCTTGACTGACACTGCCAAGAAGCCCTGATTATCTGTGGCTGTGACATAAGTCCCAAGGAAAATCAAGAAACTGGCAGCCACCATGACCAAGAAAGTGATCAAGAGCTACAGAGTATGAAAAATGACAGACCAAAAGAGGCAAAGATGCAGCTAAGGGTGAAACAGTGAAACCCAAGGCTACCAAACCCAAGGCAGAGAAATTGAAAGTGACCTCAGGGTGAGAAAGTAGTGCACACGAAGTAGATGCTGTAGGAGCATAGAAAAAGTGGCCTGCTGCAGGGTCACAGACTGCAAAACCCTTAATTGAGCCACTGATTTTTGTCATGTTTTGCATTTTTTAACACAGTTTCTCCAAAGGCAGAGAATTAATTTTAATAATTTAAATGCCTTGCTTTGCAATAAAACCCGGGCTTTGTATGAACTAAATATTTCTTCTTGCTATTTTCTTCAAATGTCTGCAGCAGCATTGTCAGGGACATAGTTTGCTCAGAGATGCACAGCAAAAAGAACAGAGGCAACAGATGAAAGCTGCAACAAAGAAATTTCTGATCTGACATAAGGAAACTGTTCTCTGTCTTAAGCGTGGTGCAGCACTGGAACAGATTGAGGATTCCCCATCCTTGCTGACTTCTTCAAAATTCACCTGGACAAGGCTCCGAGTGATCTGATTAGCTTTGAAGGTAGCTCTATGTGCTAACTTTCAGTATAATTTTATCTATGATCCTAACTGGGAGGGTATACGATCTCAATATACATATTTATTTTAAAAAAATGCATAGCTTCATGTGCATTTATCTTTATATTTAAGCAGGTGAGATCTGACATTACTTATTAGTTAGACATATTGAATTACATGTTTCTCTATTGCATCTTTTTGTTAATGTCTAGTTTGTGACAGGCTGTATTTGTATGGAAAATGCAATATTAGTAAAATTTACAAAACAGCATTCTGATAGATAATTTATTCATTAAATGAATTTAATATTTTTCCCCAATTCACATTTTTATATCCTGCAGCATCGCAGCAATGAGTACATAAACTGATATAATTTATATTATTGAAAATGTCTTTATTTGAAAAAATAATTTACATTAAAAGCAAAAGTAGACAGTCAAAAATCCTTGTGATGTTTCACACAATTTTTTTAATAACTTTTAATTTTTAACAGACTGAAATCCAGCTCTCTATTTTGTAGGGGTTTATTCCAACTTGCTGCACTACAGGGGCTATGAACTCGAAGGAACAGAGAGAAAGGAGCAGTATGCTGAAGATCAGAGAGCAGGAAGTGAAGAGATTCAGAAATGGAATTCAGATTTCCTGTGCCCCTGTCAAGGGACTGTTCACAGCTGGACAAAGGCACACTATCAAACAATGTCAGACCATGTGATGCCAGGAGTCAATGTCATAGGATTGTGTACCTTTAAAATCTTTGGGGGGAAGGAACCCCAATCATAACTTTTTTTTTTTTCCTCTCTAATTTTTAATTCCCTTTTGGTTTCCAGCCAGATATTCTTTGTCTAATAGGGGTGCTTTTTTTTTTGGATGGGCTGCAAGCACCAGTCCCCTCTGTGAAGGCCAAGGCCACATCCCAGCCAGAAGTACACTCTTAAGGGATCGCTCCAAGCTGAGGCACCTAATGTCAACATATTTTGTTCATGCTGTGAGTGGTTGTGGAAAGATTCAGGCAACATGGAGCTTCTAGGTGGCATGGCAGCTGCTTCCAACAAGGGACCAAGCATCAGAACACTGGTCTTCAAACAGCAGCCTTCAAACTGGCAACACTGATCAGTAGTGGGGAGCCGTGACAGTAAAAGGAGCAGGAACAACCACTGTGTCAGAAGTGACCGCAGGACATCTAACTCCTGCTCCAGGTCAGAATTTTGTGACAGTCAGCCACAAATGCAGGACCATGTTTCTAAAACAGGTCTCTGGAAGCTTTCTTTGTGGCTAGCCCAACTGCCTGAACAGCAGACCTTAGCTGGAGCTATATGGCTTACAAGAGAGGGCTCTATCCAGAGACCAGCAACCATGGCAATTCAGTTTGGAACGGCAGACAAGGTAAATCTGTGTACGGAATAAGTGCTAATGAAGACGGGGAAGTGCGTCTGCAGACTCCAGTGCTGTAAGAAAAGGGAAGAATAAACTGAATCACAAAAAGTTGATGGCACACACAGCCAGTGGAAAGTGCCAATAGAGGAACGCTGCACAGGTCAAGAGCTCATGAGACAGAGCAGGGTTTGGCCTGTGTAGGTGGGAGCAACATCTACAGTCACTGGGGCTGAGGCTGTTTCCATTTTAACAGTCCAAGATAGGGATGCCACAGCATCAGCCAGGAAGGGGCATTGCTTCCAGGGGATAGCACTGTGCAATAATCTGCATTGTGTGGTTTAGTCCTGAAGATCGATGGGACACTGTCAGAGGCACTTTAATGGGTAATTTGGGCCACAGCCACTTTTGTTCTAGAAATACCATCTAAATGCAGATGTCACTGCTTGCAAATGAGCACACTGCCTAGAGTGCCCCAAAATCCCAGTGCTCTGTCTTTTCAACGAAAATATGATGTACAGTCAGTGCCTGATGAATCTATGCAAAAGTCAGAAAATCAATGAAAGAGTAATTTTTCTAATCCTTTTGACCTAGATGTGTAATTTTCCCATTGTTGAGTTAAATGGCTGTAGTGAACAAACTCTTCTTCACTCATGTGATATTTAGCACAGCTCTTATCTTATTTCAGTCACCTTACCATTTTACTTGGAGATGTTAATTCTCCACCAGAAAGTCATGGCACATACACAGTGAAAAGATGTGTTTTCAGCACAAATTTAATGGGCTGGGAGGAGTTATTCTTGTGTTCAGCAGCTACCAACAGGAAAATCTAGCACAGCTATGCACAGGAAAAAAAAAGTGCTGGAGCAAATTTTATGTTTCTCTAGAAAAAATAATGACTTCCCAGGAAGACCTGTAATTCATGAGTGAAGGGAGGGTGGCAGCAGAGGACTAGGCTAGCAGGGAGTAAAAAGGTCCCAATGACAGATTTGGGCTGGAGTCAAGTTTCCCCACAAATCTGGAGGTAATACAGCAAGAGACAAATAAACCCAAACACATGAGAGTTGCCAAGAATAACAGGAAACAAATTTTCCTTTAATATGCATTATATAGACTTTAGCATTAAAACAGTGTTCTCCTGGACAGGAGCACCTCTTCCTGACCCCACTGAAAGCAAGCAACAGAAAGGTTTCTAACCACTTCCCAAACTGTATGAATGTTAAGTTTTCTATATGCTGTACAGGAGCTATGTTACACAGTTATATATCTATATCGACTTATATTCAACTCTAAATAAAGAGTGAAGACTTGGCATAGTCCAATTTCCAAGATGTCCCTCTAATATCTCATCTCCATCCTACCCTCCTCCACACAGGCAATTTTCACAGGTATCCCAGCGTGGAAGTCAGTGGTTGCCAGTGGCTTGAATTTCTGTGAGATCAAGCTCTCAGTGCCCTCCTTTCTACAGAAACATGCACTCTCAGCACAGAGAAATTCCTCCTGCATTCCTAGTCTTCAGAGCCTAGACCAAGGAGGAGAATCATCCCCTGAGTAGGGGTGCAGTGCCCCTACGTATAGGATGAAATTCCAGTCACCGCGTAACTTGAAATTCTTTCTCCTGTGTACTGGATTAACATAGACAGATTTAGCCTATCTATGGCAAATTTTGACCTCATATGGAACAAATCTGTCTGCACAGGGTGTCTTCCCCTACAGAGAGGATGTAAAGAGCTTATTGATGCATACAGTGGAAATCCTAGTCCAGGTGAGATGGTCATACATTAATTGTCTTTTCCTCAGAGACATCTGCCTCTGTGCAGCAAACTGTCCCTGATATTGTGTGACCCTGGCTCTGTGCAGGAGAGCAGTGTCCCTGCAAGGGTGAATGGTACTCTGTCAGCAGCAGAGTATGGTATGTGATGTGGGTGGATGCCTAATCTAGTGAACTGGCTCTCTGTTAGCTGGGAACAACACAGAGATCCTAGAGACAGTATCTTGCTGATCTGCTGCAGTGCTCCAGTGCCCACAGAATCATACCACTGAGAGTCACACAGAATAATGAATACAATTCAGATTGCTCTTCCCCACTTACCCTACCCAGTGTCGTCATGAAAACTGCTCATATACCTGGAAATGTTCTCCATATATCTCAAATACAAAGTTCTTGAGCAGACCAGACATCCAGTGCTACCAGAGTAATTCCTGTCCCCAGGCTGGCCTGCCTCTATAAGCGCTTACATCTGCACTTATGTATGTTTACCTTCCCTATTAACACCTGGCTCTGTACAGGTCAGCACAGTCAGAGAACCTGCAGGAAAATCCCAGGTCCCAGATAACCAGGGATCCCAGATAATGATTCTGCTCCCACATCTGATTCCAATTTGTGGTTCCCCTTTCTGCTTTGTGCAGAAGCTTCCAGGTCAGGAGGTAGGAACTCAAGTGGAGATATTGAAAGCAGGCTCAGCAACCTGGAGAGTGTGGAGGTAGCCAGACCAAGACAAGACACCAGGACAAGCTAATTCATTGCAAGTTCTCCATACTGTCAGGACACACAGGTTCCTCATGGGCTTTCTTGGACTTAGGAGTGGAGACAGCCATTACTGCTCCCTGGAACTTGCCTGGAATGGACATCAAGAGAGGTCTTCAATGGGAAGGGAGGGACAAGAATAGGGAGGAGGAGAGGAGGGAGTGTAAGAGACATCACTCTGTTCCAACATAATCTTCTCGAGAAAAATACAATGCCATACTAAATCCCGAATTCTCCCTTTTGGTAGCAGTTGTGTGTTAGGGAGGCAATGGGCTTGGGACAAAGAACTTCCCAGAGGGAGTTATAAATGATCTGTTGCTATCCAGGGACTGAGGTTTGCCTTGGGTTCGGGATAGCTCATCTCCCATTTCTGTCACTTCTCTGATGCCAGCAGACACAAGGAGGAGATTGTGCTATTGCACAACAAACGCAGTGGCTCAGGAGAATTAGAGAGGCTCAGGCTGACTAACAATATCAGAGCTCATACTGATGCCATTGCAAGAAATATAGGGCAGGAATCCTAAGGCCTATCCTAGTTTGTACTCCTCCACATGAAATGCAAATTAGGGCATCTGTACCATTGGAGAGGACTACATCCTGTCCCCATATAGAATATCCCTCCAGGGACAAAGCAGGAAAAGATGCAGCACATTTATAAGGACCTCTGGGAAACGAGCATCTCATGGCCTGACAGACAGAGAGGAAAGGAGGGAGCATCTTATATCCTCAGCAACAGATTTTAAAGATGACAACAGCCACCATAACAGACTAGCAGAGTACTCTGTGTACTGCAGCACCTGAAGAAGAGGATGTAGGGGAAGGCCTAGAAGCAAGAAAATGGTGGGGAAATCACAAACAAGAAGGACTTGTCTCGGGTAGGTAGTGAATGAGGATTTCTCTTTTCTCCCTTCCTTTCCCTCTCCTGCTGTTAGGAGCTCAGAGAGCATCAGGCCTTCCACGCTGCTGCTCCAGGAGCTGTCTGCAAGGGAGAGGCAGGGGTTGCCCAGATCGCCGGAGACGTCGAGGAGGAAGGCCGGCCAGCTGGCGACAGATCTCATCTGAAGACATAGCAGACACACACAAGTTCACGGATAATCAAAGCTTCATTCAAATTCTTCACCACTACATCTAGAGAAATGGTTGAAACTGCTGAATCCTCATATACATGAGGCAAGCAAAACAGATCCTTAGGCTTTTATGAATTTCTTTCTGGCTTTATTCATGTACAATACATATTAAAATCACTGGTATTTTGCTGCAACAAAGACTGTGTAAAAAAATCTAGATTGGATCCTGTTTCTATTCATGACCAGAAATACTGAGATTTACTCTTTAACCTCAAAGGAATACAACTTTGAGTAAGAGTGTGTTTGGGGCTAGTAGTGCATGATCAAGATGGAGGAATACAGAGCTATCATACTTCTTGTTAGTACAATATCTACTACCCATTTTTTTGGTCATGTTTTTTATGTACTGGATCTAAGACTGCATTGCATTAGAGCTCCTTCAAAGGGAGTCCAGGGAAAGTACTACATACAGATTGGAGTCCAAGCTAACTAGTTAGCTTAGAGACTCTATCAGATGGCTATTCTCCTAGGCTGGCTTGTGATCTCACTCACCTTGCATGACCTCATTCTCCTTGCAGACAATGCGAGAGCACACCTCCTTGTTTATTATGTACATGCGCCGCACACTGAGGGATCACCAGGGTCAGTAGCGAGAGGCACGGAGACCCAAAGAAAGAAAAAAGGGATACAGGCAATAAACACATATATTGACTGACAAGGAGGCAAGCCCTACATTTTTATGATTTAGTTAGCCTAGATTAAGGCTGCCATCTATAGAAAAGTAATCTCGGCAAAGGTTTCATAAAATCTTGGAATCATAAAAAGGTTTGTGTTGGAAGGGACCTTCAAGATCATCTTGTTCCAACACACTGTCATGGGCAGGGACACCTTGCACTAGATCAGGTTGCTCAAAGCCCTGTCCAGTCTGGCCTTTAACACTTCCAGGGATTGGGCATCCACAGCTTCTCTGGGCAATCTGTTCCCATGTCTCATCACCTTCTGAGTAAAGAATTTCTCCCTAACATCTAATCTAAATATCTCCTCTTTTATATCAAAACCATTCCCTCTTGTCCTATCACCACTTGCCTGTGGAAAAAGCTGCTCTCCATTTTTTTTATAAACTCCCTTTAGGTACTGGAAGGCCGCAATAAGGTCTCTCTGGAGCCTTCTCTTCTCCAGGCTGAACAACCCCAGCTCTCTCAGCCTGCTTTCATAGGAGAGGTGCTCTATCCCTCTGATTATCTTCATGGCTCTATAAATGGCCAAATACCTTAGATATGGGCAATGTAGGGCACATTACAGTTCCTTAGTGCTGCACAGATAATAGTAATTGTGCTGTTTTAAATAATCACACGAAAAGGACATGCTGGGGACAGGATTCATCTCACCAACTGGTTCCAACAGACCTCTAGTCTTCAAAAGGAACAACTGCTAAACTGGATATACCATTTCTGGAGAGTTTTTAAGGCATTTCTTAGGGTCTGCTGGTTTCTTACCTTGTAACACAGAGGTAGCTGATACACTGCTTTACTGGTTTGTGAACAGAGTACAGGCGCGTGCAAGGGAACTTTTCTTCACGACAGTCTGGGAACACACACACACAAACACAGAGGTGCAATCCAGCATCGCTGGCAGGCGAACTCATTTTGCCACAGATATCAGTTCATCACTAGGTACTGTCCTCCAGGATTCTAGGGAAGGCCCCCAGCCTCTATTGTCCACTCTCTCATGAGAGATGGGGATGGTTTAGGGAAAGAGGAAAATAATGCAGACATTTCTGATCCCTTTGCCTCGTAAGACAAAAGCAAGGGAAAGTGGAGTGAAATGCAAAACAAGCTCACTGGGCATCCTGAATACAGGAGGCACATGCTGTAAAGCGAACAGACACAGGTAAACAAAATGTGAATTGTAGTTGCATATTTAAGACGTGTTTCTAATAGATCTGCAACATCAATTTCAGGACACGAATTTAGTTCCTTTTTTTTTCTCGACAATCAACCCTATAGCTAACTATAGGGTTATATATACAATATTCCTGTATTTCATTCTGAAGTGCCAGGTGTTGGCCAATGACAATGGCACAATATTGACCCAGTGTATCTGGTCTGGTGATCTGCCAGTTCCTCCCCTCCCAGGCATGCCACCCAGAAGAAGGCTGCAGCTTCCACTACCACAATTCTCCAGTACTTCTAACTCAAGAAATAATTGAAAGCAATTTTCCAGGAGACAAAGCTCAGTGCTCGGCCAGCACCTGCCTGGAGAGGGAACAGGGTGGGTGAAAGTGGGTTTGGGAGGGAATGCAGGCAGTAAACTCAAAACATACCTGATGAAGCCGTTGCAGTTTCACTGTCAGACAGAACTGGAAGACAGAGGGTAGCAAAGTTAGTTAGTTACCATGATTTTTTCCTAGATATCAGCTTAATCAAAACAAATACCTGGAAAGCTCTTTTAAGAGTCCTGCATTGTAATTTCTAAGGTGGAAAAAGATTTCATTGCTGCTGATTTGAAACCATAAGAGAAGGTACAAATCCAATATGAATCTAATGCAAACTACCCAGGCAATAACAGTAAAAATCTGCCCAAGCTTTCCCCAAAAATATTACCATTACTGTTCAAAATTACACTAAAAGGACATCTTGACTTAAAATTCAAAAGGTCAGGTAAATTTATTTAGTTGCTGTAATTACTATTTATCTAAAAAGAAGTGAAGGAGCCTGTGACTGCCTCTTCCTGAGGAATAGCGACACCTTTAAAAAACAGAATCCCCAAGACTTCTTTAAGACTTCTTTAATGTTCATGACGAAGGATCAAAAATATTTTGGTTTGTTATTCCCTCCAAAAAAGTAACCCATCTGTACCACAGAAAACCAGTACATTTTATAATTTACCCAGTAACAAACTGCAAAGGAATTCAAAGAACTGACTGCCAGGTGCAAGGTTTCATCAACAGTTAGAGAGGACTTTTACTTCTGCTGACGTGCCATAGTGTCAGCCAGAAGCATAGATAAGACACATGTGCACAAGGGAAAATGAGTCTTTTGGGTGTCAGGGCTGTGCTTTGGGGCAGTCAGAGGTGGCAGGATTCTGGGTGTGCAAGGGACTGTGCAAGAGAGGGAAGGAGGGTCTACAACAAGTGGTTGTGAACTGAGAATAAACTTACCGGGAGGAAGAGCCACAGGCGGTGTAACAGCTGCAGCTGGAAAAAGAGAAGATGTTCTGAAAGATCTTAATTTGAGCTTTCAGCCTCTTTCCTCCTGCCACAGTTCTGCTGATGGCTCACCACTCCTGACCAGTAGCTGTCCCACATCTAGTTCACAGACAATGCTGGTCATGATGTTGTTATCATCTGACTTAGAATAACTGCAGGCTTTCCTTACAAATATGCTGGATGTCCCAGGGATGATAGGATGCTGCAGAGCAAAGATGGGTCCCAGTGGTACATCCTTTGTGAGGAATTTCTTCTTAATCCCTCAATAATAAGCATTTCAAAGCCCAAGTTTGCTGCAAAGGCTTCACCTTTAGTCTTTTTAGTTTTAGATGTAGGTTAGTCACCACCAGTTTGGTCTAGACACTAAGTCTTACCTACACTCATACAGACTGTCAAGCCTCATGTACTGAACACAATTGCTTTCACATCCCATCCCACCCAGGATGTGTATACAACATTGTTCTTCCAGTTTTCTCTTCCAGTGTCGTCCCATGACAGCTTGACCCACAATAAATACTCTAGACAGATGAGGGCAGAGGACAGATTAGGGAACTGATGTCCTGGAAAACAATTCACCATTCTCAGAAGAGCTCTCCTACACACACAGCACACTTCCCAGAAACAGCCATGCATAGCTGCCTCTCTTGGGACCATATCACTGACCAGATGTGTTCCCCCTCTCCCTTCCCTGTCTGGTCTTCCCAACCTCAGAAGGATGTGTTTGAGAGACAGCTCCAGCAGAGAGAGAAACCAGTCATGCCAGATTTGAAACCAGACTCATATGGAAAATGTGGAGAGGCTCCTTCTTGAGCCTCCTTTCCTCCATTACCAGTTGTTGCAAATGCCTATATTCCCATCAGCTCTGTGTCCTTCTCCTGAGGTTACCTCCACTCTCTAAGGAGACACACTGCAGGCTGTAAGTGTTCATCTTCCAAGTCCTCCATCTACCCTACCTTTTGCAGACATTTTGCTGCCCCCCAGTGACAGAGCCACAGGCAGAGTGGGGAAGACAGTACTAAAAGAACAGTGTTTCCACTTCCTTATCCCAACACTGCTCAGAGTTTGCTTTACTACTGTTTTTCAGGGGTTTTTTTGCCACCTCTGTCTCCTAAGCATCAAGCACGTGTGCTACCTGCCAGCAGACACACACACAACCTGTGTCCCAGTGCTGCCCAGTTGGAACCTGTCCAATTTCTCACCCTTGTCATTTAGTCTCTTTGTTTCTGCCACCTTCTCTGGAAGACAAGGCTGACTGAGCTTGGAATTTCATGGCTTCCTGCAGTGCAAACATCTTCAGAGAGCCCTGGTACACTAGGTGAGATTGGCATTTCCTCGGAGAACAGACCATTAAGTCACCCTAAATTAATCTCCCTGTATGGAGCACAGAAAAGATTCCCAGACAGCCATGAACACTGGAAGAACACTGCTAGATGTCTAAAGTGGGAAGAGGAGTTTCTGGGCATAATGGGTAATTTCTAAGTGTGTGTGTGGGTAGGAGTACAGATGAAAAGGGAAAAAGAAGCATGAAGATGCCAAGAGATAGGAGCTTACCAGGGCTGCTGAGAAGAGAGACATCACCTGGAAAAGAGAGAATATTCTTAGGAAAGCTTGTCTTTACTTTGTGATGCTTTACATAGCCAGCCATAGCCAGCTTGAATCACCTTGGCTGCCATCACAGGCTCATGAGACAGTGGGATCCAATCCGGTAAATACATAAACAAACACAGTGCCCCCATCCCACCCGTATCCATTCCCTTTCTCAGTGACTGGCCTGGGACTGGATTTTTTAGTGCACATGTTGCATCAGCCTGTACTGAATTCTGGGTGCATATTCTGACTTCTCAGATATGTCCATTTTAGGCATCTTGGTGGGAAAGAAATGTCTGAAATGAAGGTGCTGATGCCTCCTACAGCAGCAGGACAGACAGCTGAGGCACCCACTGCAGGGAAGGAGGGAGGCAACTCTAAAACTTAGTCTTGACTACAGAAATTCATCAGCAGATGAGTTTCTTTGAAAGGCAAGTAATGGCAAAACTGGGGTAGTGATGGAAGGATAAAGTGTGAAGGAAAGGGAAACTTGGAGGACATGTTTTGGACTGCCCTCTGAATAGTTTTCTGGAAAGCCCCAGATACTACCAGACAGGATTGTAGCTGGAAGATGTCTGAAGGCTTAGCCAGGGGCTTCAGTTTGAAGAAAAGGCAGGCCCTTGTGGTTCTTCTGCAAACATGCGTTCATTTTATATTACCGTATCACAGAAATGGATAAAGGTCCAGAGGGATAAAGCAATTCACCCCCAACAACAAAGCCAGTATGAAGACCGCTCAGTACCCTTTCCCAGTGGCTAAAGCACCACTTGTGCGCTTCAGCTAAGTGTTCAGGACCCCTACACCAGCAAATTATTTGTAAAGAGCACAAAACCTTTAGCAGGTTGTCTTGGAGGGCTTGTTTAATCTTCCCTGAAAAGTAAGCTCACAGTGTCAGAGGCAAAGAGACAAAGAACAGTATTTGCTAATAAACAAGCTGTAACTCCACAGGACAACAGGGTCACACGAGCAATCCTCAGAACACAACATGCCTATAATACTTACCAGTTGCACTTTCTGGTTCTTGCCCATTGACCCCCCATGGAAACCAGTCTGCAAGAAAAGAAGAGAGGGGAGTGAAGAAAGACAGAGATTTCTACAGTCTGCAGGCTTTGTGAAATTTTTATGAGACATTTATCTATGCAGGAGACACCACTGCCCTCTGCTGAAGGGAGAAATCTCTTCACTCTGCCTCAGCCTCCACTGCTGGCTGGGTTTGTTGTTTAAAGACTCACGGACACAGTGAGCCCTGATCTGAACCTTGTAGCTTCCAGGGTCAAGGGCTGGGCACAGGACAAGTTAGTAAATACCTCCAGATCTGCTACCAGACTTCACATTTCTGAAACCCCATTTGATGCATTTTGACCTCCAGATCTGCTACCAGACTTCACATTTCTGAAACCCCATTTGATGCATTTTGAAAAAAAAAATCCATGTGGCCTCCATGCTCTGGAGGCTGGTCAAAATCCCTATCTTCATTTTATAAAAGAGGAAACTGAGTCATGGAAATTATTTACTTGGGGTCACGGATTGAGTCATTGGTACAGTAAGAAACAGACTGCAGGTTTTGTATCTTCTTAGGCAAATAATTATCTGGTCCATCATCCTGCTTGGGTATGGAGCACAGAGCAGATGATCCTTCTGTTCTCTGCACCTGGATGCACTGGAGAGGGGGAACGATGAAGGCTTGGCTGTGCGTGCTGTGTGGAAGAGAAGAAACTGAAACTGGGCTACACTGTTTGTTTGTCCAAATATAAAGGGTGAGAGAGCTGCTTCCTACAGCAGCCAGGAATAGGAAAGTATTTCCTGCTAGCCACAGAGGAGGGAAATGTCTGCATAACTGAGGTGGGATGAAGGAAGGAGTTGGCAGGAAAAAGCCACAGATCTGGGGCACTGCAGGGATGTGTGCACGACCAGCCCAAAAAACTGTACACCCTGCTACGTCCTGTGAACTCAGCCTTTAGCTGAGTTCTTAATGGGAGCACCATGTCGGTAAAAACTATCAGCTCTGGAGTTTCTGTCTTAGTTCTTCCATGTTCCAAGAACAGTTACTTGCAGACTGCAGAGGGACTCTTGGGACCCCTACATAATGCTGCTTTGCAGCATTACAGAAGTTGTTGGACCCTGATATTCTCTTCCCCACCCAGCTGCCAGCAACAGCTCAGCCGCTGGCAATTAACCCAGGGAGAGCCAGACATGTATAATAACTTAATTGCACAATTTAATGCAGCCCAAAACTTTCCCTGTTCTGGCTAATCTCTTAATTGTAACATGTAGAGAAGTAAATAGTATTGAACACTTTCTCACTTGTTTCTGATGCAAAAGGAAGGGCACAAATTCTGAAACCACTGCAGAAGCCAGCAGTGCTGGATTTGAAGAGACTTATAGAAAAGGCAGGGAGGTTCCCCCCCTCTTTTCTAACATTGAAAAGTCATCTGTTACAAGTTTGGTGGGTTTTTTTCCTCCCTAGGAGCTAACTAGGAAACCGATCTAATTCTAAACCAACAGGACATAAAGTGAAGTGACATCTCTGCATATGAGCTGAGGAGACAAAACAGGTGAATTTCTTATCCTATCTTACTTTAATTTTTATTTGCTATTGCATGCAATTCATATGTTTTATAAACAACTGGACTTTATTCTCCAAGTTGCAGTAAATTCATCCTTGAGGTCTAAAACTGCAACCCTAACTCACTGAATCTGTAGCTTACCCCAAACCAAAAGAAACAGTAAGAGACCAGCTGGTCATTCCTGTTATTTTCCAAGTTCAAACAAACAAACAAACACAAACGGAACTGCTAAAACAAAATACACAAAAGTAAGAAATACTCTTTTCAAGACTCCTTCATACATCATAAAAACCACAGACTTCTTTTTTCCCCCTTTAACTTTGTAGACCACCTACAAACTCATCTCTTGCATGCCTCACCTCCCTGCCTCACAGTGATAAATGTGGCATCGTCTACTATGCACCTTTAAAGGAAAAAGTGCTATTTGGAGCAGAATCAGGCTTCAGCATGAGGGGAAGACCAAAGAAGGTATTGCAATAAGCTGATTTGAATGGGATAGGTAGTCAGGTAGTCATCTCTCTCCCACTTGGAGTCTTTCCTGGGTGAAGCTTTATCCATTCACTGAAACTCGTCTTCTTTCACTGTCTGTCCTAAGTCTTCCAAATGTAATATCTGATGCTATCCTCTTGTTTGCTTTTTTTTTGTTTTGTTTGTTTGTTAGTTTGGGCTTTTTTTGTGCCTTTTTTTTTTTGTTTTAAACAAATTTTTTCTCACCTGAATTTTTGCCAAAGTATCTCCAAGCAAACAAAATCATGGAGCAACAAAACAGAGCAGCAACATTCACCAACACCAAAAGCAAAAAGTGGTCTGAACTACAGAGGTTAGGTTTCTCAAAACAGCTCTACAAAGAACTACAAAACCTTCCAGCAGTCGAGTGGCCTGAAATGGGGTCATTCCAGCAGGAAGTACTAGTGACAGCACATGTGTCGTAACTATGACAGAACAAATTTTGTGGAGCACTGGGAAATGCCCTGAATACACAGGTGGTACACCAGTAAGCACAAAGCACAGCTGACTCTCAAACTGACCTGGCTGTTTCGCTTACATAAACATCCCTGAAGTGGAGGCTGTGGACTTCTGCCTCTTGTGACTCCCAGTACTTACTGGAGACTGTCACAGATGAGAACCTGTTTCCAGTTTCTAATTTTTCCCTTACAGCCCTATATCCACCTTGCCTTTCCTGTTCGGTACTTCACCTTTCACTACCCATCTACATGTCTCTGTCTTTCTTTTTAAATCATTGCATATTAATCTGTGTAGGAAATTCTGTGGGGCCCAGCTGGGGAAGAAATCCTCCCCCTGGCATACAGACTCACCAGCTGGGGACAAGAAGAGTGCCAAGAGACACAACAGTATACAGGTTCCAGAGTTCTTCATCCCTGTGGAGTGGAGGAGAGAGCAGTCAGAGGAAAGCTAAGGCAGGAACTGGAATACACTCCCCTACAGCACAGAAACTTTGCTTGCTGCCCCCACTTTCCTCTCAAGACCATTTGGTCTTCCCAGCCTTCTTCCTGTCTCCCTCCTCATCTCGGCAATTTTCCAGACGTCTCACAAAATTCTGGACTGAAGTTATAACATCACTTGCTTTCTCCCTCTCTCCATCTCCTTCCTCCAGTCCCCATCTTTTTTCTCATCCAGGTGTCTAAGCCCCACTCCATACACACACCCAGCATGCAAAGAAAAGTTTCCCCCACATTATCTCCCTCTATTCGCTTCTACATTTAAGTTATTTAGTGGAGCACTGAGAGAATAGATAGGGTCCCCATCACTTACTGCAGCCCTCAGCTTCCACTCCCTTCAGCAGAAAACGCTCTGTCTTTCCCCTTCGGCGTCCCCCCCACTTTGGCTATTGGGTAAATCACATGCAGCCACACCCGGAATACGTTCTCGTTTTGGTTGTCTTCAAAAATACAATTTCTGGGAAAAAAAAAAAAAAAAAAAAAAGAAAGAAAGAAAAAAGGGAAAAAAAAAGAAAAAAAAAAAGCCAGCGAGACGGAGGGACAGAGTGTCATCATGCATCTGGAATGAGGGGGGGAGCGAGAAGCAGCTGCCCACACCCTCATTCCGGAGTTTATTGTCCTCCGAAGGGGCTCCTCCCATTCCCCCAGGATGGCCCAGCACCAGGGATGGATTCTTGGGTCTGTGTCGCACACCGGGGTCCCACTTCGTCCTTCCCTCCTGCACAGTCCCTCTTCTCCTCACGCCGCTACCTCTAGCCACAATTCCCCACTCATCTACGGTCTCTCCCCACCCCAAGTCCTTCTGTCCTCTTCCCCGTGGCGCAGGGACAGTGCGGAACCGCATCCCGTGTGCCCACGGGGCGCGCTGGCTGCTCCGGCGGGCGGCGGGACGGAGGCACACGGAGGGACGGGGGGCACACGGAGGGACGGAGGGCACACGGAGGGACGGGGGGCACACGGCGTGAGGCAGGCGAGCAATCGACGGGCAGCGGCAGCGGTGACATCACCCCGCTGCCCCGCCAGGGAGGGGCTGGAGCCTCCCGGCTGGATGGAGGGAAGGGGCTCTCGCCTGGACCAGGCTGGGGGCGGGCAGGGGGCACGGGGAGCAGGCACCGGCCACGGGGCCTGTTCTGCAGCGCCGCTGCCTGTCTGAGAAAAGCAGGGGATAGGGAACACGTGTGCAAAAAAAATAGAAAAAAAAAAAAAGAAATTAAAAAAAAGGTTAAAAAGTAGGAAAGTGAGACAAACTGAGAAGGGAAGAATGAGACCTTACCTTCAGTGCCATCCTCCTGACTCCCCTGTGTTTTCATGCTGCATTTTATGAGCCCCACTGGAATAGCCACTCTCCCCTAACCCTTCCTCCAACGGCCCCTGCATCCCTCATCTCCTGTTGCTTTTGCTGACTTATTTTCTCTCTACTGTTTCTGTAACTACTCCTCTGGGTCTGAGAAGGCACTGGATGAGCTTCAAGGCACAATCTCAGTCCTGAAGCCAAGGAGAAATCTAGGAAATGACCCTACTCCCTCCTTCATCTAGCAATGAAATCTTGTAGGGGAAAGCTATATCCCCTAAGGCTCATCCTTAGCTTGGATGAGCCTCATTTGTTCTCAAATAAATGCAGACTAGGAATAAAATCCTATAATGCTTTATTCAGAGTTACTAAAGGAAATCTTCACTACACATTGCTGCCACAGGAGACTCAGAAAAGTGTTGCCCACATGTGACATAACTGATAGTGGCTGAGCATCAGTTGTGGCAGTGCTCAAGAGCAAAATGACTGCTCCTTCTTATTTCTGGTCCTCCCAAGGCTCCTGGAGGGTGTACCATTGGTAGACCGTACCAGAGGAGGGACAGAGGGGATGGGGAAAGCTAGGAAATTGCCTGGTACCAGGACAGCCTTCTGGAGCCAAATACATTGCTCTGTTTCACTGGAGCGAGACACCAACATTTGCACTTTCAGAGACCAGCTAAAACTGAGTGCATTGGAAATGCTGGGGAGGTCATTAAACAACAGAAAGAATGTGGTGGAAGTTATAGCCACACCTCGGGTTGAGTAATCCTCTAAGATTCTTGGCTTTTACTGGAAGTCCACTTAGCAGTATGTTTGGTTACAATTCTCCACACACCTTGGTTTGGTTTTTGTTTTTCTCTGTACTTCTGTGTTGTCATTCAAGCCTCTGGTACTGCTTAACTGGATAACTAAAACATCCTGAAGACTTTTTGAGTTTTGAACACACTTATTAGGAAATTTTCATTGATGCCAAATGTTTTGGTCTACCAATGTTCTGATGTACCAATATCTCCCACAGAGCACAGGATTCACAGCCAATCCTGGGTAAAGTTTCTGCTGACTGCTTTTGAACTTTAAAACCTTCTTTCAAACTATGTCCTCCCCCAGCCGCTCGGTGCGGGTAGACCCGTGGTGCTAGCACTCCTCCATTTGGAGAGCTTGGCGCGGATGAGGTCGATGCTCCTGGTGATGGAATCGCTGGCTGAGAAGCAGTTCAGTATTTTACAGGCCAGACAAGCCGCGGAGAAATAGCTGGAGGTATCCTGCTGCTCTTGCTCGCGGTGGACGCCGGAGGGAGCCGCAGCACAATGGCATGAGAACGCCCCTTTTTCCTCTTGCAGTCCAAGCACATTCTTCAAGAGATGTGGCTCTGCGTCTGCAGGCCTCCATCTGGCATGAAGGATTTCCTCTTAGCTCTCCCAACTGTCTACTGGATTCACAACTGTTTAACTGGTTTGCTTTTTGAGACAGAAAAGAATCTTGTTTTTTTCCCCCATGCTTGCGCCGTGACATGGACAAAGGTAGTTGGACAGCCCTCACAGCTGGGAGATATGAAAAATTAACATCCTTCTGCACCTTCCCTTCTCTCTCATTCCCATTGCTGTCTTGTGATTTGTGGGCTGCTGTCCTCCGTCACAGGGTATCCTGGGGACATCTACAGCTGATGACTCAAGGTGAAGCACTCTTCCTTCTAAAAAGTCAGGTATTAAGGCCACAGTATGGTGTGACGAACTGTGCTGCAGTAAATGGCGTGGGTGACTCATAAAGGAAACACATATTCCCTAAGTGCTGACTCCAGTGCCTGTAGGTGTTTACCTAAGATCAGAAGCAGTGACAGTGATTCAGCAAAATCTTCCTTCCCAGTAGGTACTGATCCCATTATTTTGCCAGGGATGCTATAGTGATGGTAGCATGGATAAAACAAAAAATTGGCCTTCCTGGAAATTAAAATCACCTGAGGCATTTCACCCCAGAGACTTCTGTGTCTCAGCAGACGAGTAAGTGATACTGGGGCATGCTATTTGTATAGGTCTTGGAGCAGCATTTAAATTCCTACTGATTTCTTTCTCTTTCCCTCTTTGTCTCCTTGGCCTTCACATATCCTCATGGTAACTGGGCATTAAGCTATACCTGACTGATAAGAAATTAATGAACTGCTGTAAGATATGTGAATGTATCGTGTCAATAATGCAAGACTACTAGTCATGTGAATTGGGGCTGAAGTGAATTTTCTTAAGTCCCACACTGCTGATGGGCTCCAGTAATACCTGAGGTCTGGCATCATCCTGCAGTTGTTCTATTGGTTTTGCTGAGGTCATCAGAGGGAAGGGACACGAGTTCAAGGCCTGATCCATCTATCCCCAATTTTTAGAGATTCACATCTGACTTTGTATCCAACCCACTGTTGAAGTGCAAACACTGCAAAGTACAGCAGCCCGGACACAATTTGTCTCTTTTTGACTCATAGTCATGCTTTCTGTTTTCCCATCTATAAAACCAAGGAATTCGTCACCCCTCTATTTCCAAATCAACAAGGCAGTGCTTAGAGGGCATGCACTCTTGCAGTCACAAAATACACTAAGATAGTCCATGAAACTCTGATTAATACCCGCTCAGCTCCTTCAAATCAGTTCGGCACTGTGAAGAACTGATCACAAGAAGAGGAAATCAGTGAGCTCTTTGCTGTTTGGCCAAGTGCTTCAGGCCTTTCATGGACAAGGTGGTTGCGGTGAATTGCCAGATTTTCCTTCTTCATTTGCTGTGCTTTGGGGTTTCCTTTGCTGCTCTTTCTGTAGTTCTTACTATCATAAACATAGTTCCTTTCTCATCCTTTGTAGTGTCTCAGGGCCAATTCCTCCTGGCTTTTTCACCTGTTCCTCCACACTTCCCTTTCTTCAAGGAGCTGAGCTCAAACATGACTTCTCTCATGGAACTTTTTCCAAGACTGCTCTCTCAGGGGGACAGGTGACACTTTAAGCTTAACAGATATATAAATCCCTCATGTAAGCCCAGTTATGTGTGTCCATACAGAGTCTGGAGTACATACAAACATCATATTTAATTTAACTGGGGCAACTTTTCGACACAGATGAGGCTGAAGCCACAAGTAAAATGCCAGCAAAGACATGATGGATTCCCCCTCCCCTTCTCCCATCTCTTCTGGACACCACATACCCTGGAGCAAAGACAGCAGGATTAATCCTGTTTCAGCACAGTGATCAAGCACTGGAGCAGTAACCAGAGCTGGCTAAAGAAGTCACTGCTGGGAAGCAGAGCAGTGTCTTACTCCTACACAGAGAGGTTCATCAGAGCCAGTCCAGCAGAGATGAAGTCACAGTTGAGCTTTCCAAACATACAGGATCTGCCTCATATGAGGTCCCATCTTTTGTACCATTTTTATTGTCTTTTAGTAGTCCTCAAGGTGGAACAACTTTTAGTGTTTTTTTTTCCTACCCTTACAGTCTAAAATCAGGAGTGGTGTCCCTCTAGTCCCCCTCCCAAGAAAATCAGCTTCAAAAATCCAAAAATCACACAGTGAAAGGGCTACTCCAATGTTTAGGGCTGCAGTGCAGACACGTACATCATTCTGAGATCCTCACACAGCTCTGTGAGTGCAGTAGTGGGGCTATGGAGAGTACTGGATTATAAAAGATGTGATGAAATTGGGGCAGTTCGCAGTGCCTGAATTGGACACACCCTTTCAGTTAAAAGAGGCATCAGAGTGACAGAGGTTTACAGGTCCATGCTTAGAGAGCATGAGCATGTTTCATGTGCACATAGAGAGATTGGGAGCAGGAATAGCAATTAAAAAGAAAATAAAGTGAAAGTATAGATATCATATTGTATAGATATCATATTGTATTGATTATATTTAAAAATAGAATACCCTGTAAGTTTTTAAACACCATTGGGGAAAGGGCAAAAGTGGCAATTTTAAAAGCCATTTGCTTTAAATTCTGTAACATTTAGAAAAGATCTGCTGTCAAAATCTTTTCTTAAACTGGCCATATCCAAAATATACAAAATATTGAAGTCCTTCTTAGTGTCAGCATTGACAGCACTCACCCTGCTTCTGACAGGACTTAAGAAAGAAGAACAACACTTGCCCTGAGTAGGAGAAATGCAAAGGAAGCTACCTGTTAGCAGACAAACGATAAAAGTTCATATTGTGGGGAAAATTAGGAAGCGCCATTTTCAGGTTTTTATCACTCCATTTCCTATATCCCTCCGGGACTGAAAAGTCTGCCTTTTATCATCATTATGTTTTGTTCTACAGCCACCTCGATTCAGATTTCTCGATTAGAGAAACCTGAACAAAGATTTTGGGCATTACTGAAACTGCAGTGATATAAATCACTGTCTCACCTGTAGGTACTGCTGACTTCAACCAGATCAGTTGATTTTCTTCTGACCTTCCCCACGTACAGTGACTATTCTAACTCGATGGCAGACTGAAACTAAGGCAAGTTAATGAAAGATTAAGGCAATGTTAATGAAAATCTATCCTATTGTGATATGTATATGCATAGAGGGCCTGCACTGCTTTAGCTCATCTCAGCTTTAAAGAGATGGAAACAGCAACCATTCTGTATCAACCTCAACAGCACCTTCACAAGATGCCCGTGAAAGAGCAACAACGTTCATATCTGAAAAACCTAATTGGATACTATTATAATAATTTCTTGCCTCTGTCCCTCAATGCAGCTGCCCTGATATGTATCTTTTTATGAAAAAGGACTTCAACTATTCATCCATTATGTTCTCATTCTTAGGATAAAAAACACTCGAATTTTATTTGCATGCAGCTGTAAAGAATATTTGCATTCAAAACAAAGCCCACTGGCTTTGCTTGTTAAACTATCTAATTGTTATTTCATATCAAATCAAACCTTCTTAGCAAGGCTCCTCTGGCTATTTACTGTATTCTCCTTGAGTTTTCTTGCCATGCCTGCCATCTCAGGTTTCTCTCCAATTTAATTCTTGGGGTTTTTTACTATGTTTTCCTTTTCCTGCACCTAATATTTTTTTCTTCTCCTATTTCTCCATTTATTCCTCTATTTCTGCATATGTCTTTTTCTTTCTTGATTTTTTTTTTCCTTTTCCTCCCCTTAGAGCTCTTTCTCCTGGTTTTTCTATCAGAACAAGCTTTTCTGACTCTGGCATTCTCTCTGTCTCCTTGGTTTCCTTTCAGTCGCCCAGTCGCCCTCACTGGAATGTTGGCAGAAACATATTTTTCTTTGAAAACAAAGAGTCTAAATAAGTAAATGGGTAAATAAAATAGCTGGGAGCAGATGGGAGGTTTCAATTCTAGAAGGGTCTGTATTCTGTGAGCTTTTCTCACTTAGCATAGGAGGAGATAGTTGCACTCACTGCCCACCCACCCCCAGCCTCACAGGGAGCCAGGCTTCCCCCTCCCCTGGCGTGAGGACCTTGCTTGGAGTGATGGATTGCACTGCAGTGAGAGCTTGAAGCACTGCAGGGAGAAGAGGGGGAGGGATGGGAAGGAAGGGAGGGAGGGAAGAAGGGAGGAGACACACTGGCAGCGTCAGGCCAGGAAGGATGTAGCCGGGCTGATGAGAAGAGACGAGGGGGGGGGGGGGGTGTAGAAAACGAGGATGGGGAGGGCATGGCGGGGGTGGGCGTGCGTTTCTGCAGGCTGCACCGGTCCGAGCAGATTGGTGAGCCCAGGAATGATGGAGACACAAGGCAGTGTGGGCAAAGCTGTCACTGGGCAGCGGGGGAGACGGGCAGGGAAAATGGAAAAGGGATAGGGAAAGGGAGGAGGGACAAAAAGTCAGAGCGAGGGAAAGTAAGGCTTTGGCTGTACAGCAACGACAAAAGGACACAAGTCTGGCAATTTGGATTTCCTTGGAGCTGGAACAGAGGAGGCAATGTTGATGTAGAAACACTCAAAAGGTCAAACAAGGCATTCAGCAAACCATACTGAAATGGGCTTTCATTGCACTCCAAAGGGTGGTAACAGCATGACCTTTGGGCATAGCGAGGTACAGCTGTACCGCCGAAGCTACTGGCAATGGTGAGCTTGCAGCGTCTGGCTGCAGCAGCTTACTGCCCTGTGGATTTTGGCAAGGGGGACGCGCGTCCTTTTGCCTGGGCACTGTGAGGAATGCAGATGACCTCCCCACTGCACCAATTGCAAGTGCTGAAACACCACTTGTCATTGTTGCCTTTCACGCTTCTCTTCTTCCTTATTTTAATACACATTTCTCCATCTGTTCCTTATTCATTGCTCAGATTTTTTTTCTCCATTTCCATCCAGCCTCCTTTCTTCATTATTAACACCATTTTTTTCCCTCAATTCTCCTCCAGCATCACCTTCTTCCCTTCCTCTGTCTCCCTCTCCGCCCTTTCGCGGACGCTCCCCTGCCCACCCCAAGGCGCAGCGCTGGGAAGGGGGTCGGGGCTGGGGGAGGATGGGGAGCTGGACAGGTCTGCTGGCAGCCCTGCCATCGGCCTGCAGGACGCTGCCCCGCCCCTGCAACTTCGCAGAAAGACCACCCCCCACCACCACCACCCTCCACCCACTCACCCCCCTCTGGATACAGCTGGCTCTCCGCCCCCCATCGCACTGCATCAGCTGCGGTTTCCAGCTACACTGACCTAGTTCTGGCCTCCCTGCGAGGTCCCTCTGTCCCCCTCCTCCCTAAGCACCTGGCCTTAGCACAGGAGGAAAGGCGAAGGGTCCCCTCACACCGCAGGGAGCCTCCTGAGCACCGTTCCCATAATGGCGCCGGACTCTGCGAGGGGAGAGAGAGAACTGGAGATGCAGGAGCCCGCCCCTGAATCACCTCCATCGGCTTAAGGCAGGCAAGCGGAGATGGGGGTGTAGGCACACCAGCAAGGTGGCGAGAAGGGGTATCAGAGTTAGATGAAGAAACCACTCCCCACGAATGAGAGGAGTCTTGAAAAAAAAAAAACCAGATTGCCTGCTCTCATCAGATCTGGGCACAGAACTGCCGGACACAAGAGGATAACACCAACACGATGGGGATAAACTCGGGGACATTTAACCTGCTGCCTGAAGCTCTTGAGCTCGCAGGGCAGATGTTTATCAGACTTAATGCAGCAGAGTGCCTGCGAGGTATAGCCACACTGTGGTTGCATCAGATCCTTCCCAACAGGCACTGAAATCCTAAGTCATCACTGCAACAGCATTCATCAAAAGACAATGGAGAAAGAGACAGAAAAGGGCAAAACAGGAGTCAAAAAGAGGTAAAGGAACAGGAAACAAAAGCAGGCAGGCAGGAACTTTCTCAAGATGGTAAAGGAAAAATGCAGACTGAGGAAAACAGCTGGAAAAGGGGCCAGGCAGACGACAAGGAGTGGCAAAAAGGAGATACAGAGAAAAGGAGGCATTTTCCTTTCAAATGACTGTTTCGAAAGCCCATTCTTCCTTTTGTCCAGCTCCTCAGTACTGTTCCCTGTTTCCCTGCAGCAGAACTGCAACTTAGTTGGGAGAAATGCACTCCAGTCTTCTGGAATTGGGAGCTGCTAGTTATATACCAGCCTTTGAAGCTTACCAGCTGCTATTCACCCATTCCTTTGTTTCTGCCTGTAACTCTGCCCGCCTGGGCTTCTTTGTGTCTCGCAGTTCTCAAACTGTTCCCAGAATATGGATAACAGAAGCCTCTGACCTTCTCCAAAGTTACTTATTCAATTCGATGCGTTCTCTCCTCCCTTATGTCCCCAAATGTTGCTGTCTGGCAGGAAAAACCTTGCAATGCCCCTCTGAGCCCCTTTCTTCTGTCAGGATTGTGCCCTGAGCCTGAGCCTCGTTTCAAATGCTGGGAACAAGGGGTTTCCCATTCCTTCTATTCCACCACCTGCACAGACCACTGTTATTTTGTCTCAGTATTTACAGCAAAATAATTATTTCCCCCGCAGGAGCCTGCTGGCTCCCTTCCCACCGCCTGGCATAGGAAGCGGGCAGTCGCGCCCTCCCCCTCCCCGCGCGTTCGGCACTGGCCGCCTCTCCACCCCAGGACCAGCAGGGATGCAGGGCTCCCTGAACCGCGCTACACGGGCAGCATCATCCCCGCTTCCCCAGCCCCACCGCCCCCCTCCCGGTCCCCCGCCTCGGGGCACTCCCGAGCCCGGCCGGCGGGACGGCGGTGCTGGCAGCCGGCCTGGCGGCAGAGACCTCGCCGCCGCCGGTCGCAGCCGGGCCGCGGGCAGGGTTTATTCAGAGGCAGAGGTGGGTCCGGTGGGATGAAGCACATGGAGCCAGGCACATGTGTGACGGACCCACCCACAAGCTGGGGTGTTGCGTTCTGGAGGGGATGGTGCTGGGTCAAAATGCTTTTGGGACTGAGTCAGTGAAACCTGGAACCTCCTGCAGACTCCCTTAGCTGGGAGTCCTTTGTATTAGCAGTAGTGTCTCCATTTTCTGCTATCTTACAGTAGTTTATTCAGAACAGCAATTCGTATAACAGGCAAAACCAATGAGAAACTTAGGTTGTATGAAATTAAAGACCATTTTGCACCATTTGGCATAAGCCCTCATTTTACACGGTATGAAACAAGAATGATACGGCCATTTCTTGTTGAAACACAGTCCAGAACTTGTTTTCCTCCATGGGACCATCTGTGTTCATATGTGAACCCAAGCATTCATGTGTGAACACAGGCATTTACCTTGCCTTATACATATTTTTTTATTATGCAGTCATCCAAGCAGGAAGCAAAAACATCGCTATGAGATTTGGCTGACCAAATGAGTAGCTGCTGAAGACACAGGGAGCACACAGTCAGCACACAGGGAAATGGGTATAAATAATTAGGCTTAGCAACATCTGCAGGTTGGATTTTCCACCATTTTTCCACCACAAGGTCATACGTCCAACCAGAGACAGCATGTGAAACTTTACAATGTGAAAAACGAGATAATGTCCTGCAGGCTTTGGCTTCAGGACTAAACAGCTGGTTTGCAGTTTTAGTGAACTCAGTGACAAAAGATGTTTCATGGAATCAACCGTGAAATCAGATTTTGCATACATTAAGGCTTCGGACCAGTCCTTACATTATGCATTACAGAGTGCATGGGAAAAATCTCAAAAGAAAGGTGCCAGGAATCTTTAGTGTTCAGAGGCATCCATTCCTTGCTGATACTATAATTATATTCTTCCCTAAAGGGTGAAGCTTGGTATTCTGGATCACTGACACACTCCCCAATATTGTCCTTGCACTATTAAATAGTAAGAATTTTGTCCCGACAGTGAGGTTTATGGGTAAAAGGAAAGGCCTCACCTTTAGTGGATAAAAAAGAAGAGAAAAAAGAGGTCTGGACTAATTCTAGGGAAGTATAACATCTACATCCAACTCAACTGCAGTGACAACTCTTCAAAGAAAAAAAAAAAACACAACACGAAAGTTTCTGCAGCAGTGGGCATATCCTGGGTGGGCATGTCCTGAGTAGTAAATTGACCCTTTCTCCTGTTCTACCTTTTCAAGAAATAGCAAAAGACTTTCAGGACTCCTTCCAAACTCACGTAGGTTTCTAGGTGATGGGAAATTGTTCTAGAGATATAGGTTATCCAACCTGTGACAAAGTACTACAACTCCAGTAGCTCAAGAACAGGACACAAGGCTACATTTTGCATGTGAGAGAGCCATGAAGGTACATGGTAGTTGGTGGAATAAATTGTTACTGATATAATCATAAGACCCAGCTGAAACATCTCAAATGGTTTGAGATCAAATATCTTACTGTTACCGTGACGAGTGTTTTTCCTGTACTTGTAGAATGACTTCCTCTCAGATGTCTTATACCCAAAAGTGCATTTGTATGGCCAAAAATCTACATTCCTGAATTTCCCAGCTGTGCAATTCTCCTCTTTCCACAAACTGCTAATGATGTTTGAGCAGAAGAAGCACCTGCCTTACAGCTTGGCCGCTTATTGAAATATAAAAGAAAAAGATTCTGCTATTATTAGGTTACTGTAGTTCTAGTTATATAAATACTAATGCAGACATTTTTCTTTCCTCTTTGATTTCTTTCCTCTTTGATTTTGCTGTCTTAAAAACAGCATACATGAATCCAGAAGAGATCTTACTCTGAAATACATGTACATGCTAGGCGATGGGCAGTGGTTGCACAATCTTCAGCAGAGCAGTGATAGCACAGTAGTTCCTCATTAGCAAATTCCCCGTGTAAACAAACCCTGTGCACCTCACAGTCTGAAATTACAGCTTTTGTAAGTGTGAACTTGGTGCACATAGGAACTTTATTCCAGAAGGCCATAGCATGTAGTATTTCTGTCTAAGAAGATAATGTTTTGTTATTGTCAAAATAACAGAAAGACATTTTGGCGTTATTTATTTAGTTACTTACCAGTTTACCCTGCTGGTACTTGCCTATGATTGCCTCCTGCTCTCAAGCTATACTCTGAGTTGGCATTTAGGCAAGTAGAAAGTTGTAGCCAGGTGGGGGTTGGTCTCTTCTCCCAGGCAACTATCAGTAAGACAAGAGGGCATGGTCTCAGTCTCTGCCAGGGGATGTTTAGGTTGGATATTAGAAAGAAATTCTTTACAGAGAGGGTAATCAGGCATTGGAATGGGATGCCCAAGGAGGTGGTGGGTTCTCTGTCC
>JAWWES010000001.1:28230100-28250449 GCA_035583135.1 Lophotriccus pileatus
GTGGTGGTAGTGGATCAAGGGTTGGACTTGATGATCTCAGAGGTCCTTTCCAACCCGACTGATTCTATGATTCTATGTATTTTTCCCTCTACTGTTGTACAAAGTCGGACAGATGTCTTGGAGAGCAACCCAAGCACACAGGTGTCTTGGATGATATCTGGGGAGCTGGGGATTTTGGCCTCTGACATCATCTGTGAGGTAGCTTTGCCTCATACACATAAAGCAAATAGTTTTCAGAAGAGCACCTGAATCGCACTTGAGGTCTAGGGAGTAGGACCCAGATGTTTGCAGAACCAAATGAACAAATGAACAAATACCCTTCAGCAAAGTCAGTCTTAGAAATGCTCAATGATGTTTGTGTTATGAGTATTTTAACTGCCAGGTATAATTTTGCAGAAGATATACCAAAGGTGGAGCATATGACGCCACAGTACAGCATTGTGCAGTATGAATGAATAAACATTGCAGCTGATTTTAGGACATTCTCTCTTCCAATACATAGGTTACTCCCACGGAAGTCGGTCCCATCATGTTGGTTAAACATCGTGGATACTGCACAAAAGGTTTGGATGGCTCAGCTTTACCCTGCAACTGCAGGTTGGAAAGCCTGTCTGGAATGGTCACATGTAGATGAACTGTGCTGGGGAGGCAAAGAGTGTGTAAACTGTCTGTTGTTCAGGTGGGAGAATTAAGACGAGTAGGACAGAACCGCCACATGCTGAAGAGACAGAAGAAAGCAGGTTGAATGGCAACCTTCACGGTATGCTGGGTGTTTGGGGGTATCAGAATGACCAGGTGAGTATGTCCCGTTTTTGCAAAGCTGGGAGTGCAGCACAGGTTAGCGAGAAACACATGCATTGTTCCCCTGGGGCGCAGAGTGTGTGATTGCTGTGTCTAGAGGTTCTGAAGGTTGGTGAAGGAGAAACTCACATAGGACAATGTGGAATATACAGCTGATACGATACAGTGAATGAAAAGGGTGTAGTAGGAAGGAAACTGAGTAGGTGTGCCATAGAAACTGATAAACAAGGAGTGTTGGTTGATACAGGGGATGTGTCATATTCCTCTGCTGCCAACAGTTATTATTTTAGAGAAATGACAGCAGCGAGGGATGATGCAGCCCTGGCTGCACGCTGGGTACATCAGGCATATGATGGCATATGGTGGGTGGCGCATAGGACATGTCACACGCGACATAGGATAAGGGGACATAGTCTCAAGCTGCGACAGGGGAAGTTTACGCTGGACATTAAGAGGATTTCTTCACAGAAAGGGTGATTAGATATTGGAACGGGCTGCCCAGTGAAATGATGGAGTTACCATCCCTGGAGATGTTTAAGGAAAGACTAGACGTGGCACTCAGTGCTGTGGTGCAGTTGATGTGGTGGTATTCTCTCACAGGTTGGACTCGATGATCTCAGGGGTCTGATTACGTGATTCTGTCCCACCTTTAACTGAACATGAAGGATGAGGGTTCTGGGTTTGCATGCCACATGCCAACAGCAGCAGTGACGAGCGTGACAGACATCGTACATTTTGCTGACGGTGTGGCTGCTTGTGCTGTGTTGGGGCTGGTCACCCGTGGCAGTGGGATGGTGTCTGCACCCCCGAGTGGGCAGTCAGGGGTGGAAGGTGGGGACTGCAGGAGAAGCTGGGTTGGCAAGGTAAGGCCTGGGCTGGGGTCTGCCACGGCCGTGGGAGCTGGACTGAATCCCCAGCTAGGGCAAGGGAGGAGGGTGGGAACATGCAGGAGGAAGAACATGAGGAAAAGCATTGCCAGCACATCCAGGGAGATGATCCTGTCCCTCTACTCAGCCTTGGTGAGGCCGCATCTGTAGGGCTGCATCTAGTCTGGACTCCTCAGTAAGGAGAGACATGGAACTTCTGGAACAGGTCCGACATGGAATTCCTGGAGCAGGTCCGACAGATGGACACAAGGATGATTGGGGGAATTGAAACATCTCTCTTACAATGAAAGGCTGAGGGAGTTGGGCTTGTTCATCCTTGAGATGACTGAGAGGGGACCTCATCAATGTGTATAAGTGTTTGAAGGGAGGTGCCAAGAGGATGGATCCAGATGCTTCTTGGTGGTGCAGAGCTATAGGACAAGAGGAAATGGGCAGAAACTGATACATAGGAAGTTCCACCTGAAGATGAGGAAGAGGTCACCGTGAGGATGACCAAGCACTGGAAGAGGTTGCCTAGAGAGGTTGTGGAGTCTTCCTCCCTGGAGATATTCCAGAACCGTCTGGCACAATCCTGTGCCATGTGCTCCAGGACGACCCTGCCTGAGCGGGGCGGTTGGAGCAGATGACCCGCAGTGCCCCGCGGGAGGGCTCGGCCGTTGGGCGGGGGCGGCCCCTCCGCTCACGGGCGGCGGTTCGGCCGTTACGGCACCGCCGCCGCTCCGCTGTGAGGCGGCGGGAGCGGGCGCGGGCGGCGGCGGCGGGCGGGGGGCTCGGTGCAGGGAACAGCCGCGGCCTCCTCGCCTCAGCCGCGGGGAGGAGGGACACCGAGGAGGGGGGCAGGCGGAGGGGGGCGGTGAGGGAGGGGGGCGAGCGTCGCGCCGCGTCGCGTCGCCCGCTTCCCTCTAGGACCGCGCCGCCGGCGGGGAGGAAGGGGCGCGTCTCTCCCCGGAGCCTTCTTCGCCCCGCGCCCTCTCTTCCCAGGCCCGGTGCCGGAGGGGGTGGGGGTGGGGGCCCCGCGGGTCCCCTCAGGCTCGGCGGTGCCCGGGGCGGGTGAGATGTCGGGCTGAGCGGGCGCGAGCCCGCGGGGGTGGGGTCCGCCGTGCCCGGGGAGGGGGCGGGCGGGCGGAGGGGGGTGGTTGGGACCGTCCCCTCACAGCCGTCCCGCCCCGCCGCCGCCGCGCTGCGCCCAGGGTGATTGTGCTGCATCCCCGCGCGCGGAGCGGGGCGAGCTGCCCGCGCCTCCCCGCCGGGGCGCCCAGGTGGGTGGCGGAGGGGAGCGGCGGCGGCCGCCGCTCGTTGTGCGCGGGGAGAGGGCCGGGGGTGTGAGCGGGGAGTCCGCGCCGCGCTCCGGGACCCGCCGTTCCGCGGGCGGGTCGCGCTGCCAGCGCGGGGTGGGGACCGCCGCCCCCCCCGGGCTCGCACGGCGGCCGCGACCCCGCACGGATCCGTGGGGATCCACTGGCGGTGGCTGCGGGGGCAGATCTTCACGTGATGGAGGCAGGGGTG
The DNA here is from genome assembly GCA_035583135.1 of Lophotriccus pileatus. NCBI lineage: Eukaryota > Metazoa > Chordata > Aves > Passeriformes > Tyrannidae > Lophotriccus > Lophotriccus pileatus. The sequence goes on from JAWWES010000001.1 coordinate 28,233,295, forward strand.
TGTGTGGCTGGCGTTGGGTCTGGCAGCGAGATCTTCCCAACTAGGTTTCTTCTCCCCTTTTGTTTTCTGATGTTTAAAGAGCACATCGGTGACTTTACTGCCTGGCGCCTATCAGTGACTCTGTTTCTCCAAGTGTGCCACTATTAATCTTGAATTGATTCCATCATTTAAGCAAGCATTCTCTAGACATGTTTTGGTTTTTTTTTTGTTACCGTTTATAAACCCCTGTTTATTTTCTGTGGCAGAATGGTGTTCCATGCATAGGAATACATGCTCCTAATGCATAGGAATACGTGCTACTGACCTGAAATGTACTTTTCTCGAGTCTCCTCATCTGAATCCTAAAGGTTATTCTGGGGGAGGGGTTTAAAGACTCGCACAAATAAATGGAATAGTTTCTGTAGGTTTTAAAACTTAATTTCTTCCTATGTTCATGTGTAGGTACAGGTTTATCTTTCCACTGAATGCACATTCTTCAGTAAAAGAACAAGTTGCTTAGCCTTCTGGGGTCTTTTTCTCCTTAAAATTGGTATCTGTGATAGTATAATGGTGTAAATTCTTTAAAGTTGCACATTTCCCCTAGTTGTGTTCATCTCACAATTTTCATTTGACATTGCTTATTGTCTTGAGTGGCACCTTTTATTCCTTTGGGATTTAGTTTATCCGTGTTGCATACCTTTATATGTTTATTTATGTCTAATAGGGACCTTCTTTTTTTTTCCTCCCTAGGTGTTGGTGTCTTCAGAGTCATTTAGGCGTTTAGTTCTGAGGAAGTAGAGACACAAGAACTGAGTCTATTTTACGTAGAAAGCTACAGCTCTTCACCAGTACTCTTTTTACTGCTTCTTATCCCTGCTATAGGGGAGGACAATTTGGGAATTATTTTAACAGTCGTTTACTCCCCTTCCCCCCTCAGAAATCTACCCTGGTCCCCGAGGCATCCGCTAGACATTGCCTGTTATAGGACCAGGAGAACGTTCTCATCATCATCATCCCTTGCTTGCTTTGGGAGCTTCAATAGTACCCTTCCCTCCTTTGGAGTGTAGTGCAGAGAGGCATCCAGAAGACTTCCTTGCCACGCTTTTTGGTTAGTGGAGGATCCAGGAAAAGGGGTACCTAGGAAGACACGTGACCTCCTTAAGGGAGCCAGAACTGAGGCAGCACTTAACACGCTGAAGGAAACACCCATCTTTAGTGTCTTTTTCGTCTTCCACTCCTTCCTCACCAAATTTCTGGTAAGTCTCTTCAGTCCATTCATTCACGCAGTGCATGTTTCCCTTCCCCCACTCCAGGCGCTGGGAGAGGCATGCACAGGGACTGTGGGGTGGGGGAAGGGAGGAGGGAAAACTGGCTGTGTACACACGGATCAGGGAGGAGAGGGGGGTGTTGTACCACACTGCAGGGAAACCTGGTACAGGTGGAAGAGCCTCTCATCAGAAAAGCAGCTGATGTGGGAGGAAATGTGTGTTTTATTTGCACATGGGCGTGCGTGCGCACACAGGGTTGGTGGAGGGGGGTGAAAAAGCTGTTGTAGGAAAAAATACCAAGAAGTAGAAGGATGGCTGATGGCTGACCAGTATCGGGCTCTTGTTGCAGAGAGGAAAGAGAATGGATTATTCGGTGGTGATCGGGAAGTGGGGTGTGTGAATGAGGAATCTTAACCATCTACTTGCAAGCATGAACATGGAAGAGGAAAGACGGGGTGGGGGGGGTGTGGATGTCTGCCTATTAGAGGCAGTTGTGCCTGGGAGGATTGCTGCTAGCATCTTGAACATCACTCAGTGCAAAGGTGGAGACAAGCAGATGAAAGCCATCACTGAGAGTGCAGTTGCCCGTCTGCACGGGGGGGATTGTACTGGGAATGAATGGGAACAATTAATATATTCCCATATCCTTTGGCTTTTGCAGTCTACAAATCTCCAAGGGAAAAGGAGGTGAATACTGTGATATGCTTTCAAAGAGGTGTGCTTGGGTTCACCTGCCTGCAGAGACTTTAAATTCTACAATACATGTGTAAAGGGTGGATGATAATGCAGCAGCACTGGACAGATTGCGCTGCAGCTGCTCAATGTATTAGATAAAATGCATTTAAATAAATGTTTTAATTTTTCAGATTCTTCAGGTTTTAAAAATGTGTTCTTTCCCAAGAGTCTTAAACAATTATGTGACAGTCTTAGGAAAACTAGTTTTTGATACATAAAAGAGGAATTTTTCTTGATGTTGGCCTTAAGCATCACCACGAAGGAGCGTTGTCAGGAATGAGTTGATTTACCGTGGATTTATTTTTTGAAAGATATCAGTTCTTATCTCTATCACCATGGGATATATTCGTCATTCATACATTTTCTTTAGATGATCATCATTCTGGTACCTTTCTGTGGAAGAAAATTACTTGTGCTTTATACTCGAAACAGCTGTGAACTGTTTGCAGACCTGCTCTCCTTATGACATAGGAAGTCCTATTTCTGGGATGTTTCAAATACTGCTCTCCTCTCATTAAGATGAGACAGAGACTTCCATGACAGCGTATGGCGGATTATGTGCTGGGTCATGTGCTGGATGACTGTTTGTTAGCTGTTTAACTGATCTGCTATATAAGATTGACTTTATAATTCAGATCTGCCTTGAGGTATCTCCTGAAGGAGATAACTTGCAAGTATCTGCCAAACGTTCTTACTTCTTCAGTGGCTTGAAATGTGGCCTTCTAGCATTCTAGAAACTGCTGCAATGGTGGAGACGATCGGTTTATTGGAAATCCGTACTCAGTTTCAAGCCTTAGCTAATTTATGATGAAAAGGAAGTCAAAATAAAGCTTCCAAGTTGAATAACACCGTTTTGGAAATGAGTATTAAGGGATAAGCATCAATGATGTTATTTGTATTAATCGTAGTGAGGTGAGTGCTTGGAGCTGTGTTTTTCCTAGTTCTCTGTTTCCCATGGCAGTCATAACTGTCAGTCTCCTTGCTCATTCCTTCTTGCTTCCATGAGATTTTTATTATCATTATCTCAGCTGTAGGGATCCAACATGCCTAGAGGTATGCTAAAACTAGGGTTAGGTTTTACCTCTATTAACTGCTGGAATCTGTGGAGTTTGTGTTAGCTGCACAGTGCTGTAACTGAACCTGAGAGTCTGAGCCAAGCTCAAAAAAAAAGGGAGATTCTGGGAGGGGCTGATGGTAGTAATTGTTCCGCTAACTTGTTTCCCAGATCACAGTATAGTCAGTGGGAGTGTGCTACAACATCAGATCACAGGTTGAGCAGTTGAAATAGGTAGATAATATTGATTCTTAATGCTACAAAACATCTGGGATTCCATTCATCATTCCCATAGGGAAGAAATAAGTTAGACTTTTTAATTTACAAAAGCACTGAGTGGTTGCATTCTGAGCAGAAAGAACACGGAATGGTTTTTTTTGCATACTAGGCATCTTTTACACATTTACCAGTAAAACATAAATTAATTATTATCCCCTAATAATGGGTTTCTTCTTAGAGGTAATATATCATGATGAAAATGAGACTAGTCCATTTTTCTCCTGCTTTTGGGTGTTGAAGGTGGGATAAGGAGTAAATTAACAATGGAGACCAATCTCACATTCCTGGAGACAGGTCTCTAATCTCTCTGTAAAGAGAAGACCCCTTCAAGGCAAAAAGAGTGGTCTTCAGAGAACTGTCTGTAGGCAGCTGATCTGATTGGCTGAATTCCCTGTTATTTCAAGAAAACATACTCCTATATGATGTAAAGTAGAAAAGGAGCACAGTGAGTGCTTTTGTTAGAACAGCTGCTAAAGGTGTACTGCAGATTGAAGGAATGCGGGAGGAAATAGGTTTGCATGTGATGGGGAGGGGAGGAAGCTGCCCTGTGCTTGCTGGAATAAAGCCTAGCTTAAGCAATACAAGGGTACTACAGCTCAAAGTTGAGGTGAGTGTTCCGTTCCCTCTATAAATTGCTAAGAGTCTGTTCCACACAGCTTCCTGAAGCTGATGCGGCAGTGTCTGCTTGGCTGCTGTGACACAGAGTTTGATTTTTATGAGAGCTTTTACTTTGATACCACCCTTTTTACCTCTCCCGGTCTCTTTTATGCATTAGGTTTATGGTTATTTTTTGCATTTAATTTCCTAAATCTATTAAATAGTTTTGGAAGGATTGTACTTTGACTGTAGTAGGTAGCTTTGATTGAAAACTGCACTTTAACTGGTCATCTTGAACATATTTAAACATCTGCTCTTCCCCTTATATATACCATACTTACTTTGCAATAGATTCTCTCATGGATTAGGAAGTATTCCATGCACACCCAGCATTGTCTGAGGCTGTGTCTTTTAGATTGAAATGGGTGGAGTTGATTTTCAAGGAAAAATTCTGGCAATCATATCCAACTTGAGAGCTTAATGCTCTTGTGCATCTGACTGCAAGGCCAGCTTTCCTCCTACAGACCGTTTTCTTGACAATGTGGGAGGGATTTTTTAAGATGTTTGGGTTAATAGGGTAAATTGCAGGTTTTGTGTTCTGTGAGACTTTTTACACAATCAAAGTAGAGATTGTAAGGAGGGGCTGAAACTGATGAGTAGATTCTGTTTTTAGGAACAGAATGTTAATGTGAAAAAGACAGATTTTATCCAGGTGGAAAAAGAAGGTGATGTAGGGTTGGGGGTGAAGGAACCAAGAGTTAGGATTATTAGTTTCTGCCTCTGCTGCTGTTTTGTAGCTTGATCTAAAGTGAATTTCTTAATCTTTGCTCCCAAACTTGAGATTACCTGCTTTCCTTAAGATAGGATGTTAGCTTTTGTATATACATTTATAAAACTCTTAAGATTTTGAGGGAATGAGGCACAGTATTAGGAGGGAGATGAATAGCCATACTTAAGGCATTTTTGTATGCCTGTGCATTCAATGTGCTCATTGAGATACCTGGATGGCTCTTCTCAGTGGAGCTGTAGCTTCTTTCAAAAGTAGAAGAACCATCGCCCTTTGCTGATTTTTAAGAATTTGTGTGCTGAAATGGCATCAGGGAGAGATGATGGCAGACTTAAAGGGGTGGAGGTGGGGCCGTGTAGAAAAGAGGCTTGAGAGAAATGGGAGTAGACTGGCAAAGAAATCAAGGGTTATTGGCAAGCTAAAATGGGGAGAAAAAAAATTTGTTTTTTTGCACCAGTGCAGAGGGGGAAAAAAGCCTCACACTCGCAAACTAAAACCTCAAGCAGGCTGAAAATATGTACTGTTTTCTGATTTATTTTGGTTGTGTTTTTTTTCGGCGAAGGGAAGGTGTGGCCGGTGTGTTTGCTGGCGCCCTGGCCGTCCCCGGCCGTCCTTCAGCCGCGGCGCTGCGTTGCGGGGGCGGGGCGGGCCGGCAGGTGGCGCTGCGGGGCCTCGCCCGCCCCCCGCGCACAGGGCAGCGCCGGGGCCCGGCGGGCTCGGGGTGAGCCACGGCGCGGCGGGGACACTGCTGGAGAACACAGCCTGTCCCGGTCCTAGCCGAGCATGTTGTTCCAGGAAGGTTTGTGTAAACTGCCACGTAGGGAAATCCATTGTTGAGAGAGACAAAAGCGGGGCTGGAGCTGATAGCTGTCAGCCGTTGGGAGCCCAAGCCGCATCTTGCCCTTTCCCACTTTCGGCTGCTTTGAAGAACAAAGAGGTTCTTTGAGATATCAGAAGATATTCCTTACAACCCTCCATACCCATTTTCCTGCAGGGAGCAAACACTCCTTTTCCTCCTTTACCTTGAACATCTTGACTGCTGTCAAGGGCTGGTCTGGATCTATGATTGCCTTTCCCAAGCTTCTGCTTGCTTTCAGTCTATTAGGATGAAGAACTGTAGTCCTTGGCTTTATTGTTGCTCCTCATTTACCAAAGCAATGGAAAAAATATCTTAGTATTTGTTTGTTGTCATTATGGTTCTCAGTACCAGGAGTAAAAATGTCCACTTAAAATTTGCTGTTCGTGTTAAGAAAAAGCTGTACTAGTAGAAAAAACTTGCTTTTTGATTAAAAAGAAAAAATCCGGTTCTTGTGGTTGTAGCTAAATAATCCTTTTGTCCCAAGACCTGCTGCAGAAACTAAAATTCTTTGTAATATCAAATGATAGCACTTGTATACTTACTGTCTTTCTGTATTTACATTTCCTACTGACAGCAGGTCCTGTCATTAGGACTATCAGGCGAAACTCCTGTTTCTATCCCGGAGTTCAGTTCTCTTTGGAACTTATGTAAGATATATTGATGAAAATCATGATTTCTACCTCTTTATTTTAATAGGAAAGTTTAAAATCTGACACTGAAAGCAGCTCTGGTTTTCTCCAGAATTCTTTTTCCCTACACCATGCTGCTTCCTGTCTTTCTTGAATGTAAATGAGTAGTCCATTAGCATACCTGTAATTGTTTTACAGCTTTTAAAATATTTCAGTAAAAATGTATTCAGTCAAAAATAGCTCATGTCCTCTGTATTCAAAGCAAAAGGAGTAGTACCTTGCTGTTATCAGTTCCAACACCATTGAATTTCTTCAATTTGAACTGTTTCTTCTGTTATTGGTTCTGAATTCATTAGTGCTGCTTATGTATAAAGGTGATTTAAAAAATGATTTGGAGCAAGAAAGGGCTAGTACTGAGATTCAGACTTTGATTTTGCTTTATTTGACATATATTATTAATGATCTGTATTCCTAACATTTTGTTGATGCTCCTTGTTCCATCGTTTTTTTTCTGTTATTATGTGTTCTGGATACTACTAAATATATTTCTAAGTATATTGCACAGTAGATGTGAAGTGGTTGTAAGAGCAAATCAGTCCTAAATAGTTATCTGGAAAATTCTGTTTTAATGAATTCCTTCTGTTCTTCTGGGCTCCTTTTTTAACATAAATAATTTGTCACAGTCTACTTTCTTCCCTGTGTGGTGGAAAGGGACACATCAACTCTGTCACTGGGTGTTTTAGCAGTACCGAGGAGAGGGGCTGAGTTATTTCAATTGTAAGGAATTATCCCAATAGTGAAGTTGAAATTCTGGCCTTCAGACATGGCCACTCAAAGTGTATTAAGTTCTTGTCATGCTTCTTAGTACTGTCAAGGAAGGGGGATGCTACTACCAGTACCAGTAGTTATATCATTTGTATACCTCTTGTGAAGAAAGCTAGGATGAGGACCAAGACCTGATTACTAGCCTTTAACATTCCATCAGGTATAAATGGATTTGTTTGTGTTGTTGGTACCTCGGTGGCAGATTAGGTATAGACATCATTTTGCCTCCTGGAGGTTGGAAGTTGCAGTCTGCTGAAAAGGACTGACTTGTGCAGAGGGAGAGGGACTTGGTACAGGCAGGGATTGAGAATTATGTGCTCTAACAGAGTCTCATCTTCTCCACTGTCTAGCAGTTCCATTGAAAGGAAACCTTGAAGGTTGCAAGACAAGTCCAAGATGTGCAGTTCAGTTGCTCCCAGGCTGTGGTTCTTAACAGACCGTCGCATCAGAGAAGATTACCCTCAGCAGGAGATCCTGAGAGCACTGAAGGCCAAATGCTGTGAAGAGGAGCTGGATTTCCGGGCCTTGGTGATGGATGAAGTGGTGCTGACCATTGAGGATGGAAATCTTGGTGAGAATGAGCTGAGGCTGGGAATGTGCTGAAAGGGTACTTTGAAAGAGATTGTAAGGTGGAACATCTGTACTCTTTAATAATGAATGCCGTGTGTGCCAGACTACCTGTCATTCATCATCTAAGTCGTAGATATATGTCGTACCATGTTTTTTAGCATCTATTATGTTAATTGAATATGATTGTTAAATTTGCTAATTTTCAGTAGAACCATTTTTGCCTTCTTTCTGCAGAAAAGAGAGGAGGGTTGTTTCATTTTGCTGAGTTCAGGATAAGGACTATAGGACCTCTGAATTAGTAAGAAATCATAGAGCTTAAGTTTTGCTTAGATAATTGAAGTTTATGGGTCACGTTTAAGAGTTTCAGAGGGAATTTTTTCTTCTGGTTGTGTTCTAACTCCAGAATAGAAAACACATTTTAAATAGTCTAAAAGGAATTTTCAATGAACGATACAAATTTTTATAATGTGGTATAGATTATAATGTGGCATAACTAAAGCATGCTGTGCTACACATATGGAGTTATGTATGTGCTAAAAAAGGATGGTGGTGAAAAACAAAGTACGTGCATCCAAATAATTTGAACTATTACTACAATTTACAGTGTTTAAAACCAAATGGTAAGATTTCTGTTTTATTCTCCTATTAGTTTTTTTTTTCCCTGTGCTGATTAAAAGGGAAAAGCAAGACTGTGTCAGAAATGTTGAGTAAAAAGATGGTGTAGATGGGAAGCTTATATGATAGGAAGAATATTAATACCACCAATGTCAAGCTGTGTAACACAGTTTATTTTTGTTTCAAGTTTTTTATTTGGATTTCCTAAAGTAAAGAATGTTGTTCTTTCTTTACCTTTACCTCTTCCATTTCTCTTCCCCATATATGAGTCAAAAAAACCCCAAACAAAACAGTGGGGATCCAGGGAAGAATTAAATTTCCGAAAGCTGTAGTAGGGTAATCCTGTGTGGGAACAAAATATAAAAGTACCCTCTGAAGCTCTGAAGAAGAGGCTGCCATGTGGTCATATTCCTTGTTCCTTATTGGGAAATCTTACGTAGGAGTAGAATCATAGAAGTGACTCTGGGGAAGAACTTCAGTCAGAATTTTTACCTTACTGTGGCATGGATCCATCAAGCATAAAATGTATGCACGGGAAAACCAGTATCTTTTATTCTGGTATTACCAAAATTTTATTTACCCCTTCTGTCTTTTAATGTGAGGAGTCTATGATTTTTAGCACAGATTGAAATTCTGTAGGTTGTCTTCAAATCCAGATAACTTCTTGTCAGAAAATTTGAACATCTTACTGCTCTGAGTGTGCTTTCCTTTGGACAGCGTCTTATGCAAAGGCAGCCATCCCGGACTTTAGCTGCAGTCTCTGAGATGCATAATTAGTCCTTCACCATTTCAGTATTGTTTTTATTTTTTGGTGATGACTTCTTCTTTCCTGTCTTCTGTCTGTTTTGGGGGAATTAAATATGGCAAGCATAAATCGTGGACCTTTCTCCTCTCTTCTGCCTGATGTCGTATCTATTGCTAGAGAAAAGATAAAGTATGCAAGTCAGAAAATTAATGCTGAGAAATATCTTGTACAAGAATGAGAAAAATTAAGGAAATTACTGGAAAGAAAATCCAAAAAGCATGAAGTTATTCTCATACAGGGTGTTCATTCAAAATGATGTAAATAACTAACTGTTTGAAAAGGAGTGAGAAAAAAATGCGGAAAGATTGCAGATAGAAATTTTGTTATAAATAGTCTGGACTGTCTAACTGTGTTTTTTTCTGAGGGGTGAGAGTTGTCTTGTATCAAACAATTCTTTCTCATGGAGAAGGATGAAAAATCTTCCCTCTCACTTTCCAATTCTCTTTCCTAGACCTATTGCACATGTTTTGATACAGATTTCTGGTGGAAGACACAAGCTAAAGCTTTGTGTTTCATTTTCCTTGTTAAAGTCCTCAGTTGGCCTAAAAAAAGGTGTCCTGGAACAATATCCAGGAGGTAATGCATTCTGTACCCTTTTAGTTATCTACTGTTGTGTGAGGGATCCAGATTAAGTAAAATTTTGTACAACATAGAGGAGTGGTTTCAGAGAATGTATCCTTACTGGATAATGACCTGCTCTTGCTTGTTTTTCTATCATTATTTGTGTTGAAAGCTTAATAATTCAGGGCTCAAACTCTGAAAGTAATACATGATATTGGAGGAACTAATAGTTTTTTTTTTGTCACGCTCTATTCACCCTTTGATTAGAGTTTTTTTTGTCCTTTAAAACCTAGGCAATTTCTTAAGTAAATTGTTAGAAGAATGTTAACTTTACAAAGTCAAGTCGGAAATTAGAGGATGCTATTTAAAAATGCGGTATTTCTGTAGGTGATATTGTCAATAATCTTGTGGCTTTGCTGACTGTCAGGAACACAGCTGGAGGCTTCAGAGACCGAAAATTCAGCATAGGACATTAAAAAGCTTGGAATTATTTACTTCAGAGGCTAGAGTGGAAAAGACACTTCTGAGCTTAGGAAAACTGAGCAGAACAGTGGGATACATACCAGAATTGAAAATTGTCCCTTCCATCAATCACGTGATGTACACATTGACAGTAGAGCACACTGATGATGCATCACTGAAGCCTAGAGCCAAAGGCATAAACGGGAAGCTTTTGCAATGCTGAGATTTACAAGATTTGTGTATGTCAGAAGTGATAAGATCTGCTGTGGCACAAGGGAAAAGGGGGGAGATTGGGTTGTTTCAATCAGTGGATACAGCAGCAGCGAGTCCTTGGGGCAGTGCTCTGCTGTACTGCAGGGCTGAATGGCGAAGCATGGCTGGATTCCCAGGAAAACCAGCAGTGTAGGCCCAGCAGTCCCTGCTGATTCCTTTTCTTCCACAGCTGAAACTCAGAATGACTCTATCCTAAGCACCCCACACGGCCCCAGTATGACTGTCCATGTGATGAACCAGCATGCAGCTCAAGATCCACATTAGATTCCTCAACACAGCATGATCCAAAAACCATTGTTAATGGAAGTTAAGAGGTGTAGAATTAGTTTTTTTCCTTTGAAGTCTAGAAGGAAGTTCTTAAACTGATTTATGATTTAAGTTCAACAAGTATTTTTTGAAAATAGCTATATTGTTTATGCCTTACTTAAATAAGTGCCTGCTTATCCAAGCCATGCATTCCTGTTTCCTTTGCACCCTGGCAGTAGTACTCTGTAGATTTCCTAGGCAAAAGGTGAGATGAAGTAAGAGCTGTATAAAACGATGAATTTTTTCTGCTGCCTTGGTGGGCTGAACCTGCTGAGTGGTTATTGAATCAGATACACAACATTGTTGCACAGGAATCAAAGTATCACAGAATCAATTAGGTTGGAAAAGACCTCTCAGATCATGGAGTCCAGTGGACAGGAATGCATGCATGGAAAAAAGTGGAGGGTGATATTGCGGCTAGTCTGATTTAACTGGCTCAGTGTAGCTGTAGCATAAGTTTAAGAGCTAAATTCTTGAAGCTAAACCAGTTTAGCTTCCACACATCTACTGTGGAACGGAGCAGCTGTGTTTCTCTTGTCCCCTTCCAGTGCTGCTGTTTTTGTGTGCCCTGTGTAAGGTCTTCATGTCTCTCTTGGCTTGCTTTCATGTTGTATCCAAGCTAGTCTAAATGTCTAGTTGTCTCATCTAGTTTGCTAATTCCTATATTAATTTGAAATATGTAGCAAATAATGTAACACAACTCTGCAGGACATTTTCAGACATGCAGTGAGCCCCATCAAAATGTGTACTTTTAAACTATTTGTGTAAGTTTGCTAACACAGTGATGTAACAGTCTTGAGGAATTTGAGGCCAGACAAATTAAAGTTTGTGAGCAGGAGTGTGGGATGGGGTGGAGGTGGAGCAAGCCTGTAGGAAATTCCCACCCTATAGGGGAGACTTAGTGGACAAGAGACAGAACACACTGCTGGGTTGTCTCCTCATTCTGAATATTCTTTCTTACCTGTGTCTAGGACTGAGCAGTACCTTTCCCCACAGACTGCACACCTTACCTGTAGGGCAACACAGTTCAAGAACTTTTTGGTGAAGATTATGTTATGGAAATTTGGATCTTTCCCTCATTAAAATGATACACAATAATATCTTAATTAAAATTCTTTGCTACCAGAACAGCAGAAATTGTAATTCACTGTGTCAGCAACTTACCAGTACCTTTATTGTAAGTTTTTGGAATTTCCATGTTTTCTGATACTGTCCTGTGAAGGAAAATAGTTTTAAGGAAAGTTGCTTTCATGACCTTTAAACTATTAAAGATGATGGAGTGACTAAAGTATAAAGCAAAGTATAAACTTTTCCCAAGACTTTTTTGGCTTTCCCTTTGGAAGGCAAAACCAAATGATCAGCCTAGGTGAGGAATTAAAAGGGCACAGTAGTAGTGTATTCTAAAACAGTAATACTTTGTGCATGGTCAGCTGCCTTTCTTAAGTCAGATGAGTGACATCTGGAAACAGATCTCTTACCTTCATTTTTTCTGCAGAGGAAATATTTAGAAGATAGATTCTTTTAACTTCATAAAGGTTGGTGTGCTGGTTAGGCATCTGGGTTTCCAGGGTGGGCCTCAAATTTGTGATAGAAGTCAGTATTTTGCTTAGGTCTTTCGTCTGCAAAATGTGATTTTGTTTTGTGTAATCTGTCCTTCATTTCTTATTTAGTTTAAACTAGTAACAAATAGTTGTGATCTTTGATTTTTTTTCTCACACTGGATTAGATAGCATTGGAAATAAACATGGAGGAATTGGGTTAGTTGAAAGATTTCGTAGAATATGTGACAGAATATTCTGAGTTGGAAGGGACACACAAGGATCATCGAGTCCCACTGAAGTGAATAGCCCATCCAGGGATTAAACCCACAACCTTGGTGTTATTAGCACCACCTTCTTACTGAACTCATCTCATTTCTGTGAAGTACTGAAAGCTGAGGGAAAAAACATAAGGTTGGATAACAAATTTCTGTTTTTTCCTGAAATGGTGAGAAAAGCACTTATGGATCAGCTGGAGAGAGGGGTTTTACAGCTACAAAACAGTTGCTATATAAAAATATCAAAACTGATAATGTTTTTGAGTCATGTTTCAGTCACCTAAAGGCTGTCTTCTATCGCACAACAGGGGGAATAATCACCCCCTCTTCCTTCTGGCCATTTCAGTAGTCTCCTGGCACTTATTAGTCCATTAGTGCATCTTACTGTAAGAGCTTTTCCTGCAGTGTGCAGCAATGGCTTTGGGAGTGATGGAGCAGAGGCAAGCGCCCTTGGCAAGGTGCCTTGTTGAGCACTGCAGAGTTGGCCTGTTTCCTGCTACTAAGTACAGCCAGAGCAGCCATTGCTTCCTCTGCAGAGCTGGGAGATGGGTTGTAACTCAGGTGAGAAGTGGAGAAGAAGCTGCATTGTGCACAAAGGACTGGAAGGTGGTTTGACATGAAGTGAATTTTGTGCTGTTGAAAGTGCTGGGCTCAGAATCACTTGAAACCGTTTCTGATGTTCTTTCACTGTGGAAATCAATCACTTGCCAGTCTGATTGGTGTTAAATCTGATGGAGCAGTAGTAGTAGGCAGTTATGGACTATACAGAGGGCATTCTGGAATGGTAGCTGTGTTTAGAGGTGGGTGTGATCCACTGTGTGACCACCCCAATATTAGATGCATGAGACAAACACAGCTCTCGTAGAAAAAACATGAATTCGAACATTTGCTCTATTATCATATTTTAATAACAGTGCATTTCAACAACTGTCACATATTTTAAGAAGAATTGTGGGGTTTTTTTCAGAACGGTGACACCAAAGACGGCTTTCTTATGATGCGTATAGGAAGAAAGGATTTGTACTCTATAAGCATCCTGGGTATTCTTGCAGTTTTCCTCCTTCCTATCAGGGATTTCTGTTCTTTTGTGAATGATCCGCTGTTATATCAAACTGGTGCTAAATAACAAGGCTGACAATGAATTTGATCTTCTCAGAAGTGTTTTGTTTCTTCAGTATGCCATCAGCCATCTGATTCTATGATTCTGTGTAGCTGTGGTGGTAGTGAATCCAGGGTTGGACTTGATGATCTCAGAGGTCCTTTCCAACCCATCTGATTCTATGATTCTATGGGCTCAGTCCAAAGCCACCCTTGCAAGGTGGAGAGGTAGGAATGTTTCTGCAAGGAAATATTTTATTATGTTAATTTCAGAGGGCTGTGTTAAGGTCTGAAGTTTTTCATTTGCATGTGTTCTAGAAGAGCCATCCAGGAAAATCAGACTTGTAGGGCACATCACAGAGCATACGTGCATGTCATCATACCTGAAAATGCCAGAAAGCATTGCCAGATTTTTAATTGTAGTAAGAATTCTCAGAAATGGCCATCTGGATGATAAACAATATGAAAAGGACAAAAGCAAAATGAAAGATGTGTTTCTGTACATCCTAGTCAAGAAATGAAAGTTAGCCTAATGTTTCACAAGACAGTCCTTAACTGGCTGAGGGTTTGTGTGTCACCTTTCCAACAATTCCTGTTCCAGTGCTGTGTCACCTAGGCAAGTTTTGCTGGCACATTTGTCTGAGCAGTTGTGTTGTGAACCAGGTCTGCATACTCGTGTAGTTTTAAATCAGCTTCTTCTTGGTGGCAGGTGTTTTTTTTATACTGCATCAGTCCTCTGAGTCAGGGAACAGTGTGATTGCACAAACAGTAGTGTTCTGCAGCACTTAAATCAAAAGGGTAGACTGTGTGGTGGAGTGTGAGAGATTAGGAGATACGACAAGTACTGATGTGAAAAACATAATCTTAAGAAACTGACAGCTGTGCTTACTTTACTAGATTTGTGAACAGAGTTCTCTATTACCTGTTCTTTAAGCAATGACAGTAGCTTTGGCTTTTTCTGCCTTTTCTTCAAGTTTAGTCATTGTCCATTTGTGAATGATGGGCAGTTAACTGATTCTCAGGGACTGTGAGTATGAGTGAGATTGGTACGGCTGAACTTTGACCAGTATTGAGATGGGTCTTCCATTGAGCAGATGGTATTTAAATTGATATGGACTTCTAGGAATACCAGTGTTCATGGACAAGTCCCTTTATTTACTTATTTTTATAAGTACTTGTCTGTAAATTGTGGTGAATTACCAGTTTCAAGAATTACTGTTTCCTTTTGTATCTGCCCTTTTCTGCATGGAAAGAGTGGAATGAAAAGGAGAACAATAACAACAAAAAGAATGCCACTACTGAAACTATTAATTATTTTTTATTTCCATGTATTGTAAATAATTACATTGACAATGTCACAAAAATCTGTAGTGGTGTAGTGGTGTCCTTATAATGATTGTTCTTTGAATGGAAGAGCTTATATGATTTCTATATCTGTTTAAAGGCCTAGACCATTTCAGGATTAAAAGTATGATAAAATGCCTTTGTAATTGTCAAAAGCTTAAGCAAATTGAAGCAGAATGTGTTACATGTGCATTGACAAATTGAACAGAGTATCTGAGAGCAAAGGTATTCTGCCAATACTGTCAAAAAAGCTCTGGTAGAATTACACTAATTAATTGTTTACCTGCATTAATTAGTAGAAAACCTTTCCTATTATACAGCAAGGTTTTTTTCCATGTAGGGCAGGTATTGAACTGGGAACTGTCTTGCTGTGCTTGTTACTCATCTCTACACATCTGTGAGTAAAACAAGGAAGAACAGATATTGGAAGAAACACACTAGTGATTTGATCCATTTTGTCAAGGTGTGAAGTGAAAAGCCTAATTATGCCAGTGTTCGTTCTTTGATTTTTTAGCTGAGAAGGAGGTTGGACTGCACTGACATAGTTATTAGGGTAGATGATTTTGTTCACAGTAATACTTGTAACATCCATGAAATAATATGCTCAAAATCCATGCTATCAAAATCTGTTTCTTGGCAGTTTCCATCTAAAGAATAATTAGATCTGGTAGGGAAACACAGCAGTCAGAAGATCAATAAATATTTCCCTTGAGTTCTAAGAACGTGATTTGAAAGTATCCTCTAAGTATCATGTTGGTTGTCTTCTGTTGGTACAACACTGTGGAACTTGGAGGGGGATGATTTCCTTTTAATTTAAGTTTTTACAGTGACAGAAGAGGAAGTTGTTTGTAAAAAGCTGTAGTTGTTCAAAATATACAGCTATTAATTGTTTGACAAGCAATTTAGGAATAGAGATAAGTGCCTAGACAGAACTGCTGGAACACAATGCAAATGTGATGCTCATTACAGGTCCCTCTGTTTTGCTCACCATCTCTAAGGTCAGGGCATGAACCTGGGAAGAAATACACTTCTATTACTACCTACACCAAAGACAGAAAATGTTAGACAAGTCTTTTACACCCAGACAAATGCCCCAAACTCCAGATTGTATACACTGGCAGCTCTTTTCTCCATGTGATTCTGTTCTTAAGTGACATAGTTATCTGATAAAGCATTGTATGAGGTGTTGTGTGACATTGCAGATGCGTCTCATCTCACCCATCTTAACAGTGCAGTGGGCCAAACCTTTCTATCGGAGCTTTGTTGCTTACAATTTGTCCTTCCTTATTAATATACATCTGCTCCTTAAGTCTTGAATGTCTTTCTGAAGGAGTTTTGGAAATTTTTTGCTAAGTCATTCAGTGGAAGAAGGGCACTTAAAGGAAAAAAGAATATGTTTTTCTTTTTTTCCTGAAATCCTTAAGGATGTTTTTGGAAGGACTAGCTTGGAACAGGAACTCGATTTGGCTGAAGTAGCTTTTGCTGAGGAAAGTAGTCATAAAATTGTCCAAAATTATTACCAATTCAAAAAATAATCTGTTAAGCATCTTAGAGGCTTGTTTAAGCTTCACAGCTGAAACGTTTGAAACATAGCCCTGTGTTATGCAAAAAAAGGACTTCCGGTGTTGTGGCCTTGTGTCTGCAGTGGGATGGGAGATACAGTTTGGTCTGAGCATACAACATAAAATGGGGATCTTCATTTGTTTTGGTTATACCTCCTCACTAGCAGAGACCTGAATGGAGTCACTCATTCCATTCAAATATAGTGGGGACAAGATGACTGAAATTGGTTTGGGACTGGGGACTGAGGTGCCAGTGGAGAAAAATCTGGTGGGGAGGCAGTGTACTTGGCAAACATGTTGGAACAAGAAACTGTAACAGGTAGTGATTGCAGTGAAACTCTTGCTAGATAAGAATCGCTTCCCTCAAGAAGGAAATGGGAGCTGAAAACCAGTGGAGCATGGGTTGTGTGTTGAAACTCATGAACTGATCAAGGAGCCTCAAATGGAAAATGAGTTTCAAGTCAAAGGCAGGCAGTGGTTAGAGTGGTATTCAAAATTGGTGGCAAAGAAACTATATGACAGTAGAGAAATCTGTAGTTAGAAATTACCGGAAAAATAGGGAATAGAATGAAGGTGGGACAGAAAGGCAGTGGAAGCATAGGTGTTATATCTAGGAGGATGGATGCTGAGGGAGGTGAGTGGGGAGTGAGAATTTGGGGCAAAGCAAGCTGCATTCAGTAGTTGCTAACTTCCAGTGCCTGGAGTGGGATCAGACGTGCCAGAGATTTTCT
>JAWWES010000001.1:28250549-28293703 GCA_035583135.1 Lophotriccus pileatus
TGCATGTGTTAGATGCCAGGGAAGTTTGCTTTTGATTGTCTGCAAATGTATAGATAAAATACTATTATGAGTAGCAATAGCAAATGCCCAAAACATAGAAATTAGCAAAATCAGATTTGCATTTTTGACTCCTTTGTTGTGCATTTGTTTTCAGATACTACACTTTAAATTGCTTAGTCACTTGCTACTTTTTCATCAGCCTCCTGAAAGTGCAGGGTGTTCTGTTCTGGAAATGTAACTTGAAGTATAGTGAAGAAGAGGACAATTTGGATGTCTTCTTTGTGGTTACAAAGAAGGATTCAAAAGGATGTCTTCTTTGTGGTTACAAGAATTTGTGACAATTAAAGCAGAACATCGCTGGAAGAAAAGTGTTAGTCTGGTGAGTTAAATTGAACTGCTCAGAAATTGCCTTTAATTGCATGTTTTTGCATTTTCTGAGTGCCCAGACTTTGGATACTAGGATCAGATTTGTGAAAGAACTGAATACTTGCATCCACAAATAAAATCAATCAGAACAGCATGAACAACTGAGAAATCACAGTCTTCCAAATGTGGCATCTAGAATTCCTTCTTTAACACTTACCTCTGGGTTTCCCTTCCCCATATGGGAAATCAGTAGACTACTCCCTGATTTCTTGTGGTATTGACAAAATAAATTAAGGTCGTGAAGGACTTAGATATTACTGTGAGAAGCACATTAAATATAACTCCAGGAGAAATTAATAATGGTGTGTTTCAAGCAAGGATTTCATTATACCAATCCATGGACTTCACACTGAACAACAGAAAATACAGTGCTGAGTAGCTGCTTGATAAGAGAGTGCTGTACCTCCTCTGCACATTGGGTATCTGCTGTGGGGGAAAATAATGTTTGTTTGTCTGATTGAAGACAGGATGTGGGTGGGCTAGTAGATCAATGCTGCAGACATATCCTTAGTTGTGGCTTTTCCTAACCTTTATGCTCTTGACTTTGTGGCTGCAATAGTTTTCTCTTAATGTAGCTTTTTAATGTAATATTGAATACCTGCATTCTTTGTAAATAAAGTATGTGAAGTCACATAGGGACTGTGCTAGATCACTGTTTGCTATCCAGGCTTTAAAAACGTAGATGTAGGGAAAACCAGGAGTGATGGAATGATAACTAATTATTTGGGTAACTCAGTAGTCTGTCTTTGAATAGTAGTCCATGGATAAATTTACATTCAAGGTAATATGTATCCTGTCAGTGAGACTGAGGAATTATTTCACCTGTCTAAATACCTGGGGGGGTCGCTCCTGTACCTTGTTCTCCCTCATACTTGTTTCATGAAAGTAATGTATTACTTTTGGATATCAACATGAAGTATTGGGCCTTCTGTTCCTGAATGAGGAATAGACTCACAGCATGAACTTAGTTCTGAGTTCTGTGGCCAGGCAGGATGCAATACTTTGAGTTGAGATTTTTCTTAATATAAAGCAGGAAGGGAGCACTAGTGAGCCTGGCTGAGTCTCCCATGGCAGAGCCAGTTAATTGTTATGATTGTGAAATTATTTTTTAGGCGTTTCAGTGTTTCCTGCACACTGCTGTTAGCTCACTGTTCTAGAAAGCAGAGCTTTCTAAATCTTATCTCTCAAATGCCGTGAGGCAGCTTTTGTTCCTGTATTATGCCCTTTTCTTCTCAATGAAGAAGGTTTTTGTTCATAACAAAAGAGGCCATATCAAGTGCTCCTGCTAATGTTACTTTGTGTCCTGTTTCCCTGACTCAGACAACATTCATGAATATCCTGTAGACTAAGATTAAAGGTTTAACTCTGTTTTGTCTGGATTGCAGTCCATCTCTCCTTATTCCCAGTGAGACAGTTTTGACTTTTAAAGGCTTGAAGTAGCTTTTGTTCCACAAAAATAGCTCCAAACTCAACTTGGGACCTAAAGGACTCTTTGCGTCCCTGACAGCTTTCTGCATCTTTCTGTGAAGGACTATCTTGTTGGATGCCTTATTCCACCAGGAAAATTAAATGATGATGAGCGAGGCCTGTTTTTGGTTGTTTATTTATAGCTTAACAGTAAAAGCTTCACAAATTCTTTCCCTCCTTTGCTACTTTTCTTTCCAGGCAGGATTGGCCTTTACCATATATTGGATTCCTTCTTCGATCTCTTTCCAAGTTTCATTATGGTCATGGAATCAGGCTGTGGGTCCTGTTCCCCGCCTCCCCTCTGTCAAACCTATAGGAAGCACTTTCCACTTTCAGCATGAAGAATTTCACTTTTAGTTTATTAATGACTGTAAGAACTTGTCAGATGATCTTTATTATGCAAAAGAATGAAAGAAAAGATGTTTCCCAGTGAACCCACAAATCTAGTTTTAGCTGTGACATACTGCCTTTTGGAGCATGCATCCTACCGTTGCAGCCGGGCGTAGCAGTAAGTAACATACTGCAGGAGAAGGCAGAGAATCAAAGGATAATTTGGTTCCAAAGGGACCTTTAAAAGTCGTCTGGACCAACCTTCTACCCAAAGTGGCCAACTTGGAAGCTAGAGCCTGCTCTGAAGTTAGATCAGGGTGCTTGGGGCGTATCCAGTCAGTTTTTGAATATCTCCAAGGATGAAGCCTCGCAGCCTCTCAGGGCAATCTGTCACAAAGTGAAACCACCCTTATTGGAGGTAGAAAAAATCCAAATATATGGTCACAACTACACTGTATCAGTTGCTGGTCTCTTGACTAGCTCTGTGCATCCCAAAGCAAAGCTCTACATGCTTGTGATCCGCTCCTTTGTGTGGAGCACAACCCTTCTCATTTTCACAGCCTGTTCTTTTGAAAGAGTCTTTATCCATTCACCACGTTTCTCAGGCATGGGAACTATCCAGCTGCAAATGAGGGGAGATTATGGGTTGAAGTAATAATGTAAGTGCAGGTAGAAAGGTAGAGAGAAGTAACTTAGTAATGACTGGAAATTTTTGAGATATGCATGCTCATATCCTGCTTCCTTTTGTTTTTCTGTCAATCTTCCCAGGATCATTCTGGCCTAAGACTGAAATGGTTCTTTGTGCACTCCTCCTTACATGCTTGGGACTAAAGGTGAGGCAGGATTCTGAAAGTGCATGCCCTTTGTGGATGCTTTGAGGTGAATAAGGTCTGTGGTTGCAGGCAGATTGGATGCTGTACGTGCAAACTGCATGTCTTAATGCTTGTAATTATTTGTCATGCTCGAAAAAGTCTGGCAGCTGGGCCTTTATAGCAGTTCTGCTGCAAATGTTTCTTAACCTGTCTGAGTGGAAGCCACTGGAGAATGTATTACGTGCATAGGTCGGGAGAGCAGGAGTTGGAAAAACAGAAATCAGTCTGACAGGCTCATTATTACAAAGTTGGAAGCTGAGCTAGCGTGGTGACCATGGAGTTGTAATTGCAGGAAGAAAAAACCCACCTCAGAGGAGAAAATTCTACAGTCTCAAAACAGCATTGTCTTGACAATTTAAACTGTTCAGATCCTTACTGTCGTTCCTATGATCCAGGCTTCTCTGTTGCAGTTGACACCTGGGTTGATCAGATCCTACAGTGAACTAGTTTGGCTTTCAATGTCTGCAGAAATCGAATTCCACGGAAGAACAGAAGAGATTTCTGCTGGTGTAGGAAGTTTATCTACTCACCAATGAGTCTGGGAGCGCTAGTGTGGGTGATAGGGAGTGGGTGGTACTACATGCCCCTGTAGGATTGCATGGAGCTGGAGAATAAAAACTTAAATTGTCTTAAACCCACAACCTTGTGTGAGTGTTTTGTCCAACACTGGAATTTCTGAAGAGTTGTTCATTTCTTCCCCTTTTTTGCTTGGGCCTTCCAAGGTTCGTAGCATGCTTGTTAAACCTTTCAGAATTTTTGATCTTTTTAAATTGTTAGAGGCAGAGTCTAGGAGTGAAAGTTAATTTCAGTTTTATTAATAAGGACAGATCAAAAGTGGCGTTTGTTAATGACATTTCCATGATTGTGTTGCTGTAAAGTGGAAGAACTTGAAGAAAAATGTAATCTGCAAATATTTAAAGGAGGTTCTTCGAGGAATCAGTGGAAGAGATAAATGAACTAAGGAGACTTGTAGTACTTGAAGCTGGTAAAAAAGCTTTTGTTTCTATTCTCTGCCATTGACTTGTTTGTGATGAGAACAGTAGCCCCACTATGATTTTTGTTGCTTTGTAAATTGGGAAGGTGATCATTTCCGAAAAGACATGAGAGCTTTTAGAGCTTGTAGTGTAGAGTGAATGTTTATAAAGATACTAAGGAACTTGTAGGGATGGTAAACTCAGAATTACCCTTACAATATAGAGATTAGTGGTAAAATCTCTTAAATGTGTTGCCTTCAAAGGTCAAAACAAGCTGACATTGGCAGATGTCCCTTCTGCTTGCTTTAATCTGCTGTCTGTGAATACAGTACTGCTGCTACATGATTTTTTTAATTTGACTGGACTGGTTGGAAGGACTGTGTACCTGTGTCATTCTGAGGAGCATTTTCTTTTAAGAAGAAAGTTACAGCTTGTATGGAGTGTATTAATTAGGGGGTGTAGTAAGTATGTTAATTAATTCACATGTTTTTGGCATTAGATGGAAGCTTCTGGATCCGGACCAGGTGAGAAATAATACTGTGGTGTTTTCATTACAGTTTGGGCATGGAGTGTGTGTACAGCTACTGCAGTGTAATTTAACTCTCTGAAGCTGGGAAGAGGAAACAAGCCCAGTGAGTGTGCTTACAGAGGGGTGGGAAAATGTAGTTCTTCCTTCTCTACCTTTGCTTTGTGAATGGTTTTATGCTAATGTCTGTCAAAACTAAGAAATGTGGGGTTATAGCCTAGGGTTTAGAACAATTTTTTGGGGGGTGCAGGTGTTAGTGTAGAAAAATACTGTACTTATGATGACACCTGAAACTGTTGTTTACTGTATATCTGAGTAAATAAAGTTTTTCTCTGACACATTAAAAAACCCCTGAAGAAACAGAGAATCTCCCCATTGACAGGAATTGATGTTATGTCTGCAAGCTTTGGAGTCGGTTTTAACTCAATTTTTTTTCCAAAATATCACAGTTAAATTCCTTCCTTTTAGAAGGACACATTTGTTTCCAAAATAAGTGCCTCCAATTCATAAATTTAATGCAATTTGATTAGAAAGGCCTTAAACTGCAATGGCAGGTGAAAATAAGTTGAGGGGATCTTTCCATTCACCAGAATTCAGGCTCAGTTAAACATATTTAGGAAAAATTGGAAAGGACAGGGATTTATATATAATCTATTAAAAGTTTTTGACAGTGTAGAAGTGCTTCTAGATGTGTTTTCTGTTATGGGAGACAGGAAGGATATATATCTTCATTACAAATTAAAAACTCACATGGGATATTTCTCCATTCAGAAGTTTGCTTAAGTAAAAAAAGAGGGAGATTACTGAGATAAAAGAAGGTATTGCTTGGTAGCATGCTAGAGAGAGGTGAGGTTCATTAAGTTATGCATTTTAAAGATATTTAGTAGATTTTTGGCATTGCAGGAAAAATTTCGATTCATCTCAGATAGGAGGAGAAATTCTGCCATTCTGCGTTGCTTGAAATCTTCCTTGAGATTTCTTCCTAATTTTGGAAAGACCTTTCCAATTACATATTTTTTTCAGGTGTAGCCTTAACCTTTTTCTTCTTTACCTGCTATTCAAAATGAACAGGAATTTCACATTTAAAACATAAGAAAGACTGACTGTGTGTTAAGAGTAGAGCGAGTTTACAGTAAGGTTAGTTTGCAGTATTTAGCAGTGTTAGGTTAGTGGTTGGACCTGATCTTAGAGGTCTTTTCCAACCTTAATGATTTTATGATTCTTTTCTTGTTCTGTAACATTAAAGACTTGCATTTTAGGATGGGATTGTTTAATGTTTATGGATTTCTGCATGTGAGGGGGGGAGTGGATTCCAGAACTTGTTATTTCTAAGGCTCTCAGTGTCTGTGGGCTCTGGATACATGTACAGGACAGACATTTTGCACAAGTGGGTATTCTATCAGTTAAAGATGCTTTTAGACTTTTAAAACACTGTAAAGCAGGAATGTTCTAAGATCTCCTAGTGGGAACCATTGTACAGAAAAGCTAGTGAGGTGCAAGAGGGCTCCCCTACAGACACATAGAAACTAGAAGATCATGTCTGGGTTATAAACAGATGTCTGCTTTTGAAGTGTGGCTGAGCTCTGGGTTTAAGTAAAGGTTTCATCATAAGGCCTTGCTAAATATATAGCTCCTGGTTTCCAAAATGGGGAGCCCTTGTTTCCCTCTGTCACCCCTGTTTCCAGTTATGCCATGATTTCTTCCTTGTGCAGGCAGTTTGACTCATGTTCTCATCACAAGCTGATGAAGTTCACTAAAACCCCCCACCTATTTCCACCTGTTGATCTTCTGGCATTCAGATTTGTTGAGGTGGCCTGTGGTGCAAACAAGTGGGCACCAAGGCTGGCTCTGAAGTGCAAGCAGTAAGGAGACATGGGTGTTTGATTTGGTTAAGACCCTACTGCTTTAGTCAGCTGAAGTGGGTCAGCTGTCAAGAGTGTTAAATAGGGGGGAAGAGGACAGCTTTTAATTCAGATCTCAAGTAACCGTTTTCTAGTTTCAGTTCTTCAGTACTTATGAAGCTTTGCATGGTCTGTTCTGATCACATCTCTGTTTCCCAGGTAGATAACTTTCCCCTTCTTGTCTTTCTTGTCACTACTTTGTTCTCAGGCCTGGTTCATGCTGCCTTGGACATATAAATATGATACTGGTTTTTCGTCTGTGAGTGCTAATCTATGTTCTCAGAGTATTCATAGGTTGTTAAAACATTGCGTTTCCCAAGACTATTGCAACTGTGTACAAAGTTTTTATCACAAGTATTAACTTCGAAATTAGTTTTGGTACCATTTTGAAATGGTCCAGTTTTCAGTGTTTGTTTAGGGTTTTTCCTGCTTTCCTACTAGACATGAAAGACGTAGCAACACAACTTTGGCTCAAACAATGTTCAGTTGCTAGAATATTGCCCTAATTTGATACATTGCATCTGAATATCTTTCTAAATTGATTACTTATTGAAAAACAATAATTTGTGTTTGTGATATACCTTTTACATATGTCTTTATATTTGCGTCCATTCACTACACAGTTATGCATGACTCTGAAGAAGTGCTTATGGTTTGGGATTATAAGCAAACGATGTATTGTGACTAGAAGTAGAGCTCAGAAAAAAGATGTAGCCGTAATCAGTCTGGTTAATATTGATTTAGTGAGGTTGGCATGTAACCATCTGGTCTATTTTCCCCTTTTGCCCAGAAAGAACCCCTAGGCCAGAATGGCCATAAATCACTTTGAGCGTCATCATCCTTCCCAACCTTTTCACCATTTTCAGCAGCCTGTGCATTTCTAAGAATACTTTAGTGTTCTTCCTGGGAAAGGGAAGAGGTTCTCTGAGTACAGGAAGGGACATGAAGTACAAGTGGTTTGACTCAGATACCTGTTTGCTCTGTTTGGAGCTGCAGCAGTGGCCTTTTGTGAAGGTTTTCACAATGCTTCTGTTAGGAATTTGTGAATTGAAGCTGGATCTGCTCCTCTTAATTTCTCTGTTCCCTGTTTCAGAATAGTATGGCATAGCACTGTTTTAGGGAGATCGGTTTTGTCTGTGCTCTGATTTCATTTGAACTGCTGAGCTATGGAAGCGTATCTTGGCAAGAAACCCTTTTGGTTAAGTTTTTGTGGAGAAGGAAATTGAGATCATATTAAACACGTAGAGTTGAACATTAGCACTTTTTAATTTGGTTTGAAAATACTAGTGAGTAGGATAGGAAGATAGGAAGGGAGAGAATATGCACTTAAAACACCCAGCACAGAAGTATTGTAGAAATCTGTTCCTGTGGACACTAGAAAAAAAAATAGCTTGGTAATACTAGATGTCCAAGAGACTTTTACAAGGCACTGAAATTTTGGAGAAATTGTGACTACTTAGCGTTCAGACTAATAAACTGTGGTTGTCAGGTGGTAAGTGATACAGAGAAAATTCTTGTGCAACTTCAAAGGGGAAGTTTAGTGTTAATAAATTGGTGGTTCTCTAAAATTGCAGTGCTTAGCTGCTTTTCAAAGGTTAAGTTCTGGTTTAAATAAAATTGCATTTAAAGTGTGATACTTTATCTAGCATACAGCTGCCACGGGCAGCCACTTCTCAGAAGAAGAATTTAACTTCAGTGACTGCCTCTGTCTTTGGCAAAACCCCCAGGAAATGTCAGCTGCTCTGAAATACTTACACAGCTCCATGAACTTATATTTTTCAAATGAATTTGGAAAAAAAAAGATCACCCAATTTCTGGGCGTTCTGTGTTGCTTAGAGTTGTTTTATAAGACAGAAACATAAAGTTAATATAGCAGCAAGATTTTGAGGTATAGAATAGTACTTTTTTAATGATAATTCCACTTTTGTTAATTATTACTAAGTTCTGCCACAGTCTTGGTAGAATGTATATTTGAAGTATGCTGAGTTAAGAATTTTAGAGATCTAGTTGTGTTTGAATTTAGCGAGGGAATGTATATCTTATTATGGCAGTAATTTGCTATTAAAGTTTGGGATATCTCCCTTTTGGAGCTTGAAGCTTGCTTTTACATGGCAATTAGGGTGAAACACATTTAATTCCCTACAAGTAAACTGTAAGTAATTAATAAACACTTTAGAAATTTAATGCAAATATTATGCAGTGTCTCATGGCTGACATGTATTGGGAGGACAAATGAAGTAGAAATAGTAATGCCCTGTTTTGAGACCAGGAGTGAGTCCAGGTTTGTAGAAAAATTCAGTGATTTATGTGAGAACAACTGATTAATTGGGAAAAGCAAATAGCAGGATGTAATATCCTCAAGATATGAGGAAAGGTTTGTGTGATCGAAGGCTTGCCTGTTTTTCCCAGCTGAGTGAGATGACTTCATTATAGCCAGCTTGCTGAGTGACTGTTCATTTGGGAAACGTTAGCAACTCCATGGATGGGCGGGTGAATAAATTCGTATAACAAAGTCGTGAGAGCTGGAGACTTTCAGAGTAGCATACAGATCTCTGAGGAAAAATCTGGGTAATATTTCTGGAAGTTCTCACACCCTGCTAGCTCCTGTAGGGAATGTAATGGGAGGTGATGTATGTTTTGTGCTTTTGAAACTTGATTCAGGTTTTATTTTTTGTAATGCTGTGTGCACGATGACCAGTTGTACACTTGTATGTCTGTTAGAAAAATACTCCACATACTGGATTTGTCTGAATACTGAAACACTTTTTTCCTGCTTCATTTTACTTATATATTTCAGGGGGTTGGCATTTTTCAGGGGTTTTGCTAAAGACAGAGGTAGTCATTGAAGTTAAAGTGGCTACTTGGGGCAGACGAGGCCACAGAGCGAGGATTCCTGGCATAGTTATCCATGCTCTACATGGAATAATTTAATAGTCACACAATTATCAGACAAATTCTATGAGATGTATACATTTGGAAGTCAGTTTGAAAGAAGATGACTTAATGACTACAATGTTTTATGTTGCTGAATTCATGGCAGCACTGTGTAGGGAGTGCTGGCAAACCCACCTTCTGCTCATCATTCCTGCTCTTGATCAGTTTGGTCAGAGATGGGATGTGATAGGTCATGAGCTTCCATGGATAGCAAGGCAGTTACAGTTGTCTTCAGGCTTCACAGAGTGAAAAGCTTGGTCTTTTTCATTATGGAAACCTGTTTCCTGATTTAGGTTTGTCTAATGTAGGTATAGAAGTAAAGGTAAATTCCTCCCCAGGGAAGTTACTTATTTCAGTGTCCTTTGCGTTTCTTCCCCAGGCCATATCTTCTGACATTTCCAGCTACTTCAGTCTTTTCATCAAGCGTAGTCTATTAATTGATACCAATCATTGCATAAAAACAGAAGCTTGATATCAGTAATTTTATTTACATGTAAGCCCACCCAGATGTCCTTCTGCTTGTGTATTAAATACTTCAGGCATTTAGCTTTGTATCTTATTTTATTGAAGAAGTTGACTGTGATTCGTATGGTCACGTGCTGTACTTGTAGACCTGATTTGGAGTCCTAAGTATTTCATGGCCTTGGTGACTCAGTTTGCTTATTTTGACTGTTTTCCAGAATTATAATTTGGACTGAAACTACTTTTATAAATTTATTTAATATTACCAAGTTTTTCTCTTGTTAAAAATGCCTGATGTTTGCTATATCAAGAGCTATAAAGATTGGAAATTATTTTTGATGTCCTTGCAAATCTTTGAGATTTTAGACCTGTCTCCTGAAACTATGTTCCTTCTGTGAAAACATTTGCATTGTTTCAGATAAAGTACAGTTCTTTGTAACATGCAAACTGGACATGAGATACTAGTTTACAGTAGTTACTAATCTGCTGATTAATGATTCTTCTAGAGATTGGAAGGGATTTGTGTAGGCTGCAAACTGAATATAATGAGTTTCAGAAATGTAAGCAATGTAAAATACTGCTTGGATGTGAATTAAAATGTTCAGAAGCCACACAGTTTCTTGATCTTGATCCTTTTTAGCCATCCATAATGCCATCATCACTGAAGTGTTTCCTAGAGTTTCTGGAGTGCAAAAAACTAGGATAACTGTGTAGATGAAACACCAGTGCTTATAAATTGCAAAAGGTGTACCCTGCCTGTGGTTTTGATTGGCTTACAGAGGCGTGTTTGGTTTGCAGGCTCTACAGTGAACAGCAAGTTTGTCCCAGCTGTGTTGTGAGATTCATGAATGGTGTAGAATCCCTTCACTGAGACTTAAGGTCATGAATTTTGTCTTGTGCTTCGCTGTAGGATGGGAACAAGCACATAGCTTAGGAGTCTTAACTGATGGGCATCACCTTGTTAAGTCAAGTTCTGTTTGTATGTCTGTATTTTGAGGCATTTCATTGGGAATGTGTGCCACCTGAATGATAACTAAAGAGTGAGACTTTTCAGTTGAGAAATTGTAATTGTGAGATAAGCTTGTCATAGGAAAGATATCCGAAAAAAACCCTGCGTATGTTAATGAGGTTGGGAAGTCCCAGAATGTTGTAAGTTTTTTTCCAAAGTAAGCTCATCCACCCTAAAATTGTACTAAATCAGGTTTTAGAGAGGCAGGTGTCACCCACCATATCTTGCTATACAAGTAACTCTACCGTGTTGGAGGTTAGCGTCTCAAGAACCTTTATTAGGGTATAGATACATGTCTTCTTACCTCACTGGTAACAGAAGTAGTAATTTCTGCCTCTTTCTTCAGTTTAACGGTCTGTCCATTTTCTGTGGTCTTCACAGGTTCATGTGACAGCTTCTATCTGTTTGGGTCAAAATAGGCCTTTTTAGCAGAGACCAGCAACTTCACATTTTCAGCTCACCTGCCATTCTTTGCGAGTGACAAGCAGATCGACTGGTTGGGGCAAATGATGAATAATCGTGCATTTACCCACTCAGTTCTATCATGTGCTTCTTTGAGCTGTTTTTGAGAGAAACTTGAGGCTTTTCGAATTTGAGGGATGTGGTGTAAGTGGTCAAGTTAATTCCCAGGTGATTAGAATTCACATTGTGAAAATTCCTTGTATATTTTGTCTGAATGCTCTAATGATTGATGTAAAATGTTATAGGTGTACCATGTTCCATTTTGGAGAGTTTTGTTTTGCAGAACTAAAACAAAGGAAGCTGGAACTAAGTGAAAGAACAGGTCTTGTTCAAGTTACATCTGTTTCTGTTGTGTGATATGCCAACTCAGGAGTCTTTGTCATAGGACCAAAGAATACCCAAATGTTATATGATAACCTAAAAAATTGTTCCCCAGGCACTGATAAAATGGTTGATTTATGATTAGAGAGTTCATGGTATTGGATAAGCATGAAATCTGCCTTTCCTGGCTTTTAGTATTGGTACTTCGAAGGACTGTATAGCATCTTCCATGTCTGCACTGTCATGGGCATCCACTGAGGAAGCCAGCAAATGGGCTAATTTGTTATTTGTCAAGGTATTTCTGTATGATCCGAGCATCTGCCTTCTGTGTGTTTGTGAGGTTGGTTCATTGTCCACAGGCAACCATGAGTGTAATCTGCTAGTACTATTTTGAGACCAGGATGGTACTATTACTGCAAAGAAAAGAGAGTTCATCTCAACTCTGTGTGCAGATTTGGACGTCACTTGGTCTGTTCAGCCTGGAGAAGAGCAGACTGAGGGGTCGTTGCAGTTGCAACTTCCTCATGAGAGGAAGTGGAGGGGCAGACACCAAACCTTTTCTCTGGTGACCAGTGACAGGACCCAAGGGAATGAAGCTGTGTTGGGGGAGGTTTAGGTTGGATATTAGGGAAAGGTTTTTCACCCGGAGGGGGGTTAGGCAGTGGAACAGACTCCCCAGGGAAGTGGTCACAGCACCAAGCCTGCCAGAGTTCAAGGAGCATTGGGACAACACTCTCAGGCACACGGTGTAATACTTGGGGCTGTGCAGCGCTAGGAGTTAGACATGTTGATCCTTGGGGTCCCTTTCAACTAAAGGCACTATGATTTTCAAAAAAACCTTGATCACTTCTTAACCACTCTCTAAGTAAGATCTCTGTAATATGTCTTTTTTTTTCCTTTATTCCTCTTTGCATTCATGAATTGTTTCTTTGGAAAATAAATTAATTGTATGCACTAATATCTTCTGTGTTACTGTTTTCAGCACATCATGGTGAATAAACATTATATTCTCAGCCCAGTAGGCAATAATGACCATTAACCTGATTGTTAACTGATGGGTCTCACATGGAATGCTGAATGCATACTCATTCCAAAATGGCAGAATCTGGCTCTCCTTTTTACTGTAATAAAGCTGCTTCTGTTTGCAACACTGTGTTGCTGGG
Source organism: Lophotriccus pileatus (assembly GCA_035583135.1). Lineage (NCBI taxonomy): Eukaryota > Metazoa > Chordata > Aves > Passeriformes > Tyrannidae > Lophotriccus > Lophotriccus pileatus. The sequence continues at coordinate 28,263,397 of JAWWES010000001.1, forward strand.
AAACTGCAGCTAATTTTTATGGCGCATGTCAGTGGTACTGATTCAAATTATACATTTCATTGAGTAGCTCTTCTTTTTGTTTGTAAACTGTCTTCTATAAGGGGAGAGAATTTTTTTGTTGTTGTTCTGCAGACAACAGTATCTATACCACGGAATATGAGTGAATCTGGAACAAAAGCTCTAATTGTTCTGTTTGGTAATATCATTGTACTTCCAAAGTTACTCTAGGGGGGATGGTGGCCTGGTTAAATTTATACCAGTTTGATAGTCAAGTCTAATGCAGGGATTCAGGAGAATTCCAGGTGAGGCATACACATCTCCTCAAACTGCTGTTTTTCTGTTTCAGACTCCATGGTGCAAAACTTCAGCATGTGGCGTGACTTTAAAGCGAAACAACAAAATAGACTGAGAGATTATGAATTGGAAAATTATGTCGTTTTGGTTCACAACACAGAGACGGTGGCAATTTTGGGGCCGTGTAGAATATGCACTCCTTTTTAAAATGATTGTTGCACAGCTTGCATGTGGATCAGGACATGCATGCAATTACATGGGCAAAAAGTGGGTGTAATTGGGCATGCACCTAAACAGGAAAATACATGTGTAAGGTGGAATCTGACTAAGAAGTAAAAAAATCTTTTGCTTGCTGAATCTGTACGCCTTTTCTGGCTAAAGGAGGTAGATGGTAGTCCATTTGTGATGTTCACAGTCTGCTTAGGTTTGTAGCAGTGTCTTGTTTTTACTCTTGCTTGAGATGCCTCTATGAAATGGGAGGGGTGTGTGTCTGAAGCCTGCTTGCTTAAACACGCGAGTCATGTCAGCTGCAATGCGGCAGTGCTTGGTGCTAATGAGGTGAGCAGCCAGAGCACCCGTCTGCTTATGTTTGCTCATCTCTGTGCAATTATGGCTGTGGGGATTGGAAAAAGGGATTTGAATTGGATGTGGCTCTGTTTTGGCCTTTCCAGAGTGTGGTTCTGTGTCCTCCTGAGGACTGGGCAGCATATATCTACTTCCTTTTTGGGAGTTAGGTGGTTGCTTCGTCATATTTAAGGCAAGCTCTAAATACATCCTGGCTGGGAGAAGAAAAGAAAAAGGGGAAGTAGAGAGAGGGGGACACCCTCCCTTCTTTCCCCCTGCCATTTCTCACGATTCAAATGCACCTTCAAATGAAATATATTCCTTGGCAATCTGTGTCTTCAGGTTGAATACATACAAGTCTGTATTTGTAAAGTAACATCGTTGGAATAGAGTAATCAGGTTAATCAATTAATTTTGGTTAGATCTCAGTAGCTACAGCTGGCCCTTGGTAGACACAGAAATGCAGATGCACTGTGATTTCTCAGCCCACCTTCTTTCTCTTTTTTAACCCTTAAAGTGCTGACAACAGTGTGAGCTCTGTATTTGATGCTGAAGCCATAAAGTTTTACTTTGAACATAAAGCAAATAATGTGAATATCAAATCCTATTTGTCCTTTCCCATCCTCAGATGCCAGACTATCTTCATTGAGATTGATGCCTCCCGTCCAATCCGGTCGTATTCCTATTCCTGCAGCCTGTCTTTCAGTGTTTCTCTTTCAGAGAATTAGTCTATAAAACTATAGGTCATGATTGAGTAATACATTGGTCTTGGTGGCAAAGCTGGCTTTCATTCTAGTTCCTGTCTTTATGTCATAGGGTGCTTCCCTGTTAGCTGATAAAGATATTTTGAATACTTATAAATCACATTGTTGAAATTATCTGTGTTAAAAATACTGCTGGTTTTTTGTGTTTTTTTAAGGGTCGTATCTAATCTCTATTACTTTGGCAGTATGTTGTGTAACGTGATACCACAAACAGAGGGATCAATACAGCTGGGACTGGGAAAGGTATGAACTGCATCATGTAGGCAAGAAGCAGCGGTGGGAGGCAGGAACCTCCTGGGCTGTTGATACAGCTGATGTGAATGTAGTGTGCAGCTAACACCCATAGAAAGGATGGTGTGTCAACCTAGAAAAAATGTGTTTCACCCTGGAAGGAAGCCCAAGATTGTGTGCCCTAAATAAAGTCTTGGTTTCCTTAGTCCAACCTTAAAGTGGGTTAAGAGTGACATGTATGAAACAGCACAACTGACAAGATGCATGGTAGGGAGATTTGTGGTGTTTCAACACTCACTGTTGAAGTCTACTATCAGTTGTGATCACAAATAGTGCAGTATTTCTTTGCCTGTTTTGCCTTTTCCTGATGGGATGGTAAAAAACTGGGATGTTTTTCTCTTCTGTCTTTAGGTCTCCGGGTGAAAGGGGAGCTCGTTACTGCTTACCCACAAGTGGTGGTGGTGCGTGTGCCAACACCTTGGGTCCAGAGTGACAGTGATATCACAGTCCTTCGCCACCTAGAGAAGATGGGCTGTCGATTGATGAATCGTCCCCAAGCCATCCTCAACTGTGTCAACAAGTTCTGGACATTTCAAGAACTTGCTGGTCATGGTGTGCCTCTTCCAGACACTTTTTCTTATGGTAAGGCTTTTGGATCAAAAGGATAGCATAGTTGCCTACTACTGTTTATGCTTTTGCAGTGCTAAAGGATGTGAGTCAAGTTTTGAAAATCCATAGAAATTAGGTAGCTTGAGGCTAGTTCCACACTAGAGAGAAGTGCTCAGTAATCAGGAGAGGAGATTAAAATTGCAACACTCAGGTTTTGGTCTTGGCTTTGTTTATTAGCTGGTAATGCTTTGAGAAGAGTACTTTAACCTTACCTCAACTTTCCAAGCAACTAGCTTTGGCTGTTACTGCTAAAACATTTTTAACTCTTTTCCAGTTGCCAGAAACAACAGACAAGAACTTGGGGAACTAAATGTCCTAAGATACTACAAAGATCTAGCTTTTGTTAAAACCTGAAAGTAGATTAAACTTCTGTATGAATAAAAGTATCTGCAAATATATTATTTTCTGTGGAAGGACAAAGAAAGTACAAGCCCTTGTACAAGTACAGTTGTTTGGGGTTTGTTTCCCATCAAAATAGCTCATTATTGTTTCTTGTGCCTGCCTCTGGAGTCTGTGGTTCTTGACAGAATGCTAGATTAGAGGAACCATTTGTCTGAGCTACCCTGAAGGTCTTGAACTGAAGATACCTCTTAGCCTTCCTTTCCTTCTTGAGAAATGCCAGTGCTTTCCTCCCCTTTGTGTTTTTGCCCCAATAGGCTTTTGTAATGGGAACTTGGCAAAAACAGAAACAAACTTGACAAACAAACCCCATGGCTTTCTATTGATTACTATGAATTACTATTTCCATCACTTACTGTGAAAACACATCAGAGAAGAAACACACCCTTTCTTTATATATGTCATTGCTGTAATTCATTGAGAAAGGAATGAGTTTTTACTTTTTTGGGGGTAAGGGAAGACCGTGAATGATTAGATAATTGCAGAACATATCCGTTTGTTCATAACTCTCTGCCACTACTTTTAATGCCTGCCTCTGGAATTTGACAGAAGCATAAGGGTTTTTTATTTTCTTTTTTCTGTTTTGTTTTTTTTTTTTAAACTGCAAGTATCAAGTTATCAGTGAGAGCTGGCTTTGCCAAGTAAAGCAGGATGTGCTGAATAACATGTTATTCCATGGCATGCATTAAAATCCGTGGCAGGGTAGTGGTGGCTGCTGCTGGCTTTGTGACCACTGTCTTGGCTTGACTTCTGTGCTTTATTGCGCATGCTGATAAAGGGGGCTCATCCCTTTGTCTGCTGACTTTCTCTGCTGTATTTCTTGTACTTGGTCAGCCTTCTGTGAATTGAACCCAAAGAACCTTGAAGTATCAACCATAACCGTGTGAATGGCCATTAAAAGCTACTCTCTAAGGTCCTTACAGATGCAGTGAAATTAAAAGGTTTAAGTACTACATTAGGGTATAGGGAGAATGAGGTACAGGACACTTGAGCCTTGGAAAAGGTGGAGTGGCAAAGTATTGGTTGTTGCTGCTGTCTGGATTTTGCCTTGTCGTTGTATTCCATGTTGCTTTCCTGGTTAGTAGTTTGGATGGAACTGTTACTAGTGTTATGTCTCTGCTATTTTCCTTTTAGACACTCGAAAAGGTGGGAGTTAGAATAAAAGGGGTAAACTTGAACAAGATGATAGAGTTGGGGCATTCAGATTTGGAAAATTAGATTGAGCCTTTTGGAATTGTGATCAAGAGGCCTTTGTCAACTTGCTTCTTCAATTTCAAAGGAAGTAGGAGTTAGTATCCGACGTATCACAAACACCTTCAAAGTCTGACCATGCTCCATGACCAGGTTTCTCTTAACTGATAGTTTTTAATGCATTATCTAAGCTGTAAGGGTAGGAGAAAGGTACCCAATTACATCCCCAATTAGATCACACCAGACTGGTGGCACATAATCTTGTTGGTTTTCTTTTTGCCAGGTGGTCATGAGAATTTTTCCAAAATGATTGATGAGGCGGAAGTGCTGGAGTTCCCTATGGTGGTGAAGAACACGCGGGGTCATCGAGGTGGGTGTGAGGTCAGGGGTGAGGCCAAGGAATATTCTGAGCAGCACTCTAAGATTTGGTCTCATCAAGGAATGATAGTTAAGAAGGTCTTCTGTTGGGTGCTGGACTTCTTTCCAGTACATTTAAATTCTATCCCACTTCAACTTCTGAATGTTGAATAGACTGCAACACTGGGAAACAGTTTTAGTAGAACCTAGTCTTGCAGTAGTGTGGGGAGGAAAGGGGTTCAAAATTATGGTGCATTGGTGACTTCTGTGAGGAAAGTTTTGAACTGGAATAATGGAAGGTCAGGCCTTAGGGAAATAGAGAGAAGCCTACATGGATTTTAGGGATGCTTTGAAATAGGCATAAGAAATGAAATCTCAGTTTATTCAGTGACTTTGTCTATAATTAATATTCTGATTTAAATAAAGTCTTATGTATTGTTTGTCAAACTGGATCTCTGTTATTCAGAAAAATACCTCTGACAGTGCCAGTGGTATTACAGCAGGTTCAGATTAAATTTTTTCTGTTATTAGTCTTTTAAATGTTGAATATGAAACAACACATCAACTTAGTTTAGTGTTAGATAGTGATCTGCTAAAGGAAACCAGATATAAATCAATTTCAGAGGTTATTTTTTGCTCAGTTCTTAATATACTTTAAAACCAATTTAAAAAATACTGGAAGTATAAAGAGACTACAAACGAAGTTTAAACACATCAGCCAGCAATTGCTTTAAGCAAAATCATAGCTAAAAGACACCAATTCATCCTTCTTATTGTCTGTCAGTTTGCTGCCACTCTATGCTGCTCTGGTGCATCTCCTGCTGGCTTGAGTGCTTCTGTAGCCATGTAGTAAATGGATTCAGAAACTGATGCTGGATGAGACTAGATGGGCTGTTTTTACTCAGATTAATTCCTTACGTGACTTAGCACTTAATTGCACAAATGCCTGTCTTGATGTAGTAAAAGAGTGAGAGCAAAATGCTGGGGCTGAGGAAGATCAGACCTGCTTCTGTTGGCAGTAACCACTGTGTGTGGTTTTAAAGTGCATGTGGAGCTATAAAGCCAAGTTGGAGTTTGATTTTGCAGCAAACTGAATTTGACAACTGTGGAATATCTGAGATAGTGGATTTGACTTGACACTGCCTCTAGTTAAGATCTGCTAAATAATGATAGTTACAACTATTGACTTCCTTCTCACTTTTTCATAGCTAGGATACATGTAACTCTCTTCACAGGTTTTGCTTTTAGAGCACTTTAAATTCCAGGCATTCTAATGCAAATTTTTGCACAGTACATATCCCTTCACACTAAGAGAGTTGGGGAAACTTTTTCAAATTAATTGAAGAACAGCCATTTAAAAATGGCATTTAAAATAAACAGGCAAGCATGGTCATAGGTACTGGCAGATGAATAAAAGTCATTTTAGGGGCATTTTCTGTGTAATTTGATGCTGCAGCAAATGTGCCAATCTTATTTTTGCCAAGATGTTGTGATGCTGCATAATTCCCAAGAACTACGTAGTTTCCCTCCATGACATCATTCTTACTATTCAATTTCAAGAATGCAGTAGGATTAAGTGCCTGTAGGAGAAAGTCTGGAATAGGAGAAAGGGGGAAGAGAAAGCACATGGAGGTTTTTGCTGTCTTGTCATGATTTTTAAGCTTACATTCTCATTTCTCTGTAATGAGAAATTCTATGTTCCTTAAGCAGTGTTCTGTGTTATGGAGACCTTAAATACTGATTAAAGAGGCTGCCCCAGTTGGGCTTTGGAGCACTTGGTGGAATTCTTTACATGTTATTTCTCCTACTTGGGCTACTACTGCCTTTCTGTCATCTTATTTAAGATAGACAGTTTATCAATTTATTTTTGTGCTCTGTTAACATCGTACCATAATTTGAATGACAGTTCTGTGACAAGAAAATATGTGCAGCCCTATTGCAAAACATCAGTCTAATATGACATAGAAAGAGCCCTTAGGAGGGGAAAAGGAGTTGGGAAATGTAGCTAAAGGTGGAAAGGAATGCAGACTTTTAAGGCTAGAAATGAGATGGAAAGTGGTCGAGTCTGTTTCAGGAGTGACTTGGTAAAATTGGTAAAGGACAAAGAAGTCTTTGGTGTGCTCTAGAAGTGAAGAGAAACGAAATGGCATATTTTAGGTTAAAAAATCCAAGTCCTAGAGGTGTTGCTTGCAGAAAAGCTAATGATTTCTAAAGAGGTTTTTGTTTTTTTTTTTTTTTTTTAAATTGTAGTATATTCCATTCATTTCATGTCTTGTGGAATCTGCTGAATTCTCTTGGATACTGTAGAGTCTAGTATTTTCCTCTGAATGTAGCTGTTCCTCTGCAAAACCTAATTCCTGGAGCTGTGAGCCCTTGTAGGTAATGGGAAGAGCAGCATTCAGCAACTTCACAACAGGGAAGTGGTTGGTTCTGCAGTGGCACACTTGCGACTTCAGAGTTTTTAGTTGCCCAGTGTTTAACAGTTTCATGTCATTGGTTCCTGTGTGTCAAAGCTGTAGATTGTGGGTCCAGTCCTCTTGGATGAATAAAATTGTTATTACATAAATGTCTGCTGCTCTTTAAGTATTTCTTCCCTTTTTCCTCTCATTAAGGACTTGTACCAAAAGGAGTTGAAATTGCAAGACCACCTCCTTTATCTAAAATTTTTTTCTTTCTTTCCTTTTTTCTTTTTTTTTCTTTTTTTTTTTTTTTTTTTCACTCCTTATATGTCTCCTCAGCTCTGTCAGCAGCACTTGAACACTTAAAAGCAGTGCATCAGTGGAACACTGTTGTCCATGGCAGAATTTGTAAATGGGAATATGGGTATACGAATGAGGCCTGTGAGAACAGGCAGCGTGCTGGTTTTACTTTCATGTGCTGAATCATTGATGCAGCTCAAATGGGTAGCTGTTTTCAGTCTTCGATGTTCTTTTTCTCCATACAGGTAAAGCTGTGTTCCTGGCACGAGACAAGCACCATTTGGCAGACCTAAGCCATTTGATCCGTCATGATGCCCCTTACTTATTTCAAAAATACGTTAAAGAGTCCCATGGCAAGGACGTACGTGTCATCGTAGTAGGAGGCCGTGTGGTGGGCACCATGCTCCGCTGCTCAACAGATGGGAGGATGCAGAGTAACTGCTCACTTGGTAGGAAAAGCACTGTTCATAGTTCTGGTCAGAATTTTTCAGTCCAAATGAAAAATCACAAAGCCAACTGAAATAAGCTGCAGGTTTTGTTTTGTATTAATTGTGTTTACTGCTGGGGGCTTTCAGAGGGAACACAAGAGTAGGGATTAAGTAAGATGCCTGTTGAGCAGACACAGAAGGAGAGATTCTCTGCCCACAATATGAGATGGACAGGATGGAGGAAAAGCAGAGGAAAGTTCTAGAACGCAAATGGAGCAAATGATGTGATAGTGGCAGTTTCATTCTAATGCCATGTTATCATTTCTCCCATCCTGTTGAGAGGAACAGAAAGAGAAGGAAGTAAAAAAGCGACACTTAAGGGAGGTGGAGGAGACAGTTGGCAAGAGGGTAGAAGAGAATGTTAAGAGAGGAATCTGTTGAAGGCAATAAACAGTTGGATTGCATTTCTGTGCTGCTTTAAGTCTGTCAAGTTCCCCTCTGCAACCTCTTCCCCCAAAGACCGTATGTGGAAGGATGAGGAGGTTACTGCATTGATTGTAGCATACCCAGAACTGAGGCTGCATAGCTTTGGATGTTGGACACAGGGTTTATGAGGGTAAAAGGAGGAAGGAGGGTTGAGGTTGCCTGACTGAAACTGTAGTGAACCTGAGCAGGGAGGGGATAAAATATGTTCATGTGTAGTACAATTTTGGTTAGTCAAAATGCCTGAGAGGTTTTAGTTACTACTTGATGCTGAGGAAAAGTAGCCTGAAAGATTTTTCTGCTAAATATTTTTTTTGTTTGTTATTGTTTGGGTATTTTTCAAACTTAAGTTTTATGATAGATGAGGTCTGAATCGGTTAATACTTAGGTGATGGACTGTTACCTGGACCAGCTGAGGTTCAGACACAAATGATCCCTAATTCTTGCTTTAAAGGCAGTAACCTGTGATAAGAAGGTGAGAGGGGGCATCATAAGCAGACGGTGTCTTAACCTCCACTCTCCCAATTACATTTGTTAGAGCTGTAGTCTTATCAAGAGCTCGTGACAGCTTACAAATATGTAGGGAAAGCCTCTGCCTTAGAAAGAGCAAGGGTGTTTCAATTTTTTTAATATCCTGGGATCATAAAAATTTGTGATACTTTTTCTGGACTAAAAAGTCATCACTTAACTGCCTTTTAAACAAGTCATAATCTTGACCTGCCAAAGGCAGGTCAGAATATTTTGAAATCCTCATGTGGCTTCAAGTTCATTAGTAGTCACTGTGGAAAAGGAGGTTGATTTCTAAGTCATCAGCAGTCTGCTTGCAGGCTCACTTTGGAGCTTCCCAACAGAAAAGTGCTGACCAGTTGAGAAGGATGTCAGTCACCCATGACCAGAGTACAGACAGCAAGTTTTTGTTCACTTTTTCCAGGTGGTGTAGGAATGATGTGCTCACTGAGTGAACAAGGCAAGCAGTTGGCAGTCCAGGTGTCAAACATCCTGGGGATGGATGTGTGCGGCATTGACCTGCTGATGAAGGACGACGGTTCATTCTACGTCTGCGAGGCCAATGCAAATGTAGGTTTCATTGCCTTTGACAAGGCTTGCAATTTAGATGTAGCTGGTATCATAGCAGACTATGCCGCTTCTCTGCTCACCCCCGGCCGCTTGACGCGGCGCATGTCCTTGCTCTCCGTGGTGTCCACGGCAAGCGAGACTAGCGAGCCAGAGCTGGGCCCTCCAGCTAGTGCCGCTGTCGACAATATGAGTGCTAGCTCCAGCTCTGTCGACAGCGACCCTGAGACCACGGAGAGAGAGTTGCTCACCAAGCTCCCGGGGGCTCTATTCAACATGAACCAGCTATTAGCCAATGAGATTAAACTTCTGGTGGAGTGATGCCACGTGTAAATAGATGACCAACAGAACTCTCTCTTGTAAATTTTTTTTTTTAAGCCAACTTGCAATGCTGTTTATCAGAGACGCTCAGAGGAAATGAGGAAAGGGGGTGGGTATGTCAGTCAAGAGAGCAAGAGTAAAAGGCACACGTGCTGTGATTGCTGTCCCTACTTTTTTGCAGAACATTAAATTGTCTTCATTCTTCAGCATCAGCTTCACAGTAAAGATGTTCAGTTCATAACCAGGTGGCAGTTTTATTTGGATGCTGCTTTGGTCCCCAGATATATTGCAGTTCATGTGTCTTCACAGGCAGGCATTGAAGCATGATTCACACTTGAAGATTTTCAGAAAGTTGTCTGGCAGCTCTCTAGAAACTTCTGTGAATTACTGCACTAGTTAAATCTCTTCTACCTCTGTAAGGCTTGATCCTGTAAATTGCCGAGTGCCTCAAATTCTTTATGTGAGTTGAAGGTGTTAAATACCAAGTATTTCAAAATTCCTGGACACCTACTGTTCCTACTCTTGTAGGTGGGAGCTTTAAGTTCAGGACCCTTTTAAAGTCATCACTTTCTGACCTTGCAGGATACGGCCTTTCAAATGATGAGGCTGAGAGAAGTGTCAGTTGACTTAACAAGAACTTTCTGTAAAAATCTGTAAATTGTACCATCTTGGTATGAAGTGGCAGCTTTGTGTCTAAATTTCTTTATAAAGCTTTTGAAGGAGAATATTAGTACTTGTGTTTTTCTCATTTCAAATCCTGATTTTGGAAGGTATCTAGGAGAATTAGTCATATTCTATTTGTGGGCAGAAATGGCACATTTTAACTATTTTTTGTATGGTTGGAGGAGATAAACAGCACTGTAATGTTTGGTATACAAAATGATGTTTAACCCAATGTGAAAATGAATTACACTAGTTTAAAGCAAACGTGCATCGACTTGTATTTGTTAGTGTTTTAGTCTTTCTGAGAGAGATCTGCAATGTTAATGTTCCTTTTTCTTTAATACATGCTAGTCCAACACTCCCTTCTCTATGCCTGCATCTTTAACAGTGGCCAAAGTGAAAACACCGCAGACTGTTTGTTAAGAAAACACTGAGATATAGCCTGTACATTGTTGGGGGGTTTGTTTGTTTGTTTTTATTTTTCGCTTTTTTTCAGAGGGAGGAATGTGGTAAAGTGTGGAGGAGGGAAGAGCTGGTTAAAAGTGATTAGCTGTCCAGAGGAACTTTAGAATAAAGCAGTTCATACAATACTTATCAGGCTTACTTTTTCCCCACTGAACATAAAAGCTGATGTTGGCAGAAATTCAAAGAGTATAACTGAGGAGAAGTACTCAGTTTGTAGCTTTGGGAAAAAATGCGGCAGATTTAAAAAAGAAAAAACACACAAAAAAAACCCAAAAAAAAAAGCTCAGCCAGAATTAAAAAAAAAAAAAAAAAGTATATAACCTAGGTCCACAAACAATCAACAGATTGATCCTGGACCCTTACATGTGTGTGGTGTGAGTGCACACACTTGTGTGTGTTTGTGTGCGCGCGCATTTGTTTTGCTTGATTTCTTTTGGGGTTTTGGCTGTTTAGCTCCTAATCTTTTTCCAGGCTTCCTGATTATCCTTAATTCTTCTGGCTGTGCATTTTCTCATTAGCCTTGAGCTGGTCTGGAACACAAATAACCAAAACAGATACTGAGCCCATTTTTCAGTCCCTGTCTTCCTCCTTCTTTTCCTCCTCTTTCTCCCTTTTCATTCCCTTCTTATTCTCTGGGTTCATAAAACCCTGGAACTATAGATATATATATATATAAAGATAAGCCTCTTTTTTAAAAACATGAAGTAAAACGTTTACAATCGAAAAATAATCTTGTGAAAATAGGTTTTGTTTGGAGGGGGGTTGTGTGTGTGCAATGCTGCTGTTTTCTGGATACTTTAATGGAGCATGTCCCATGTACCCTCTGAGGTTCTGCACTGCCCACCTCTGTGGCCCTTCCTCACCTCTCTGCTGCTCTGCTGTTTTATCTTCACTTGGACCTTAAACAGAACTCACGGACACTATGCAGAGAGTCTTCAAGAGGCAATAAACAGAATAGTATTAACCTGCTTTATGGAGGTTTGATCATGCTTCTTTGTACAGTTTGGTTATTTTATTTTAAAAGGAATGTAATAAAATGGCTTTTTTTTTTTGTAGAATTAAATATTATTATTAAAATCAAGTGAAAGGTTGACTGTTGATGTTAAGCAGGAGAGCGGACCAGCTGGTCCAGCAAACAAAGGATCTTCAGCAGTAAAGGTATTTTCAAATCCTTCCTGAGCCTTCAAGTGCACAGGTTATACATCAAGAATATAAAGGTCTTCAACTTCCATGAAGAGTTGCAGAACCACAGAACATGAAAGAAACCTAATTCTCTAGTCACTGAGCTCTAGTCATTGAGCAGTAAACGGTCTCTTCCAGAGAGTCTTCTTCCTTTGCTTGTTTATCTAAGGGGAATTTCGGTGGGGGTGGGGTGGGGTTTTTTTTGTCTCTTTACTGGTAGGTGCCTGCACTCCTCTAGGGGCTGATAGGGTCAGTCCTTCCCTTTCTAGCTGTGTTATACACTGAGCACATGTGGAATAACAGCAGGGAGTAGACATGTGCTAGTTGGTATAACGCGACCTCTGTGTTTCTATCACAGGAAACATCTTTTAGAGAAAAGAGCTGATAACTGAAGGTTCTGGACTGGGTTTTTTGAGTCTCCATAGTATTTTGTGGCTCACAAGAACCTTACATTTCTATCACCTTTTTAGAATGTCCAGGTTACACCTCACAGTTGTAAAATTTGTGAAGTAAACATAAGATTTTTTTGAAAGACCTCTGGTTGGTGCTTTCGTTGCTAGTTTGGAGATAAGTCTATGCACAGTGGTCACAGAGGGAGACAGGATTTGAAACATCATGTACATTTGTTTGGACACTGGGTATTGATGCTGCACTTACACCTTGCTTGAGGGTTCATTGTTACAAACGGGCACACTTGTCTCATGTATTTACTCTCTACTTACCCACTGCTTCTGAAATAGTGACATGCATAGAACTGCCTGGGGATGCAAGAGGAGTGTCTTGTTTTTACATAAAGGGAAAAAACAGCAACAAATCTAGCCCATGGTAACCAGGCAGTGTTTCCTATTGAAGGTGAACTTTACAGATGTCAGGTTTATATAATTTATCTTCTTCAGTTCCCAGTGCTGAAAATCACATGCTAAACTTCCATAGAGTTGCACTAACACTACCTCCATATGTGGGTTTGGAAGTATGTGCTGAAAAAATGGTCAACACCAGTGGTGGTTACAGTAGTGCCAATACAGCTGATGGAGATACAACTATTTCTGTGTATTTTAATCTTTGAAAGAGCCAGCTAGAAACTCTTGTTTGCAAGAATAAGTTTCTTAATCTACATATGATGAAATTTTGTTCTTTGTAACACTGGAGATTTTCTTCTCTTCAATTTACTGTATTTATAATTAATGTCTTACTTTATAATTAATGTCAATGTATGGATTGTATCTTAAGTCTTGCATTCAGTGCTTTAATGTGTTTTATCAAATCCTTTCTTGTAATGTTACAACACCTCATCTGTAAAACAATGTCAATGCTTGATGCTTATGTTGACTGTTAATGTTTTCATTCTGAGCTGATGGTCACTCTTGAAGCAATTTCTCCACTTTGTGTGCTATCTTTGACGTGTGATACTTACTCAGGAAATAATCTCTGGAACATCTGTGTATGTCAGGCACAAAGGAGATACTTCTTCAGATGCTGTACTGGACTACAAAATCCAACAAATGAAACCAGTGACTTTTGCTAAATATTTTCTCCCCTTAAAGCAAAAATCTGTCAATTAAATACATAAGGGACCACAAGGGCTTTGAGAGACTTTGAAAGCAGATCACATGTACAGTATCTTTCTCATGGCTCACTCTTTTTGAGAAGGTTTATGGGCTTTATGGCTGGTGTGAGACACACGACCCACTCCTGTTCTCTCTATGGAATAGTAGGTGCTCGGACAGGTAACTTCTGTTGCTACTGTCTTTTTTAATTTTTAATTTTTTCACTGTTCTAGGAATTGTTTTAAGCTGTACATTGCAGGATTTATAAACAGGTGTTTGCTGCCTTTTCCTTTGTTTTATTTCTTTAAACCTTTCTTAACCCTTGAGGGTGACTTTTGGAGCATTCTGATGGTGGATCTTGGCCTGCTGTTAGAAGTCTCCAAGCCTCTCATGTTTATAATTTGAGTTGAAAAGTTTTTGTTTTGTTTATTCATTTAAAACAATGACACAAATTAGGTGTGCGGATTTCGGGTGGGATTTGCTGTTGCTCTATTTTGTGTGACTTATTCTACCTTTTTTTACAGAAATGTGTTCTAACAGTTCACACTTTGTTACTGTTCTTTGCAAAACTTTTCAGGAGCCAAAAAAGTCAAACAATCCAGAGAAAACCCCTTCTCCCCTTTCCGATGGCAAGAGTGAGAACTTATGAAAAATCCTTGAGAATGTTCCTTCCTAAACTTTTCCCCCCAGTAATGCAAGCGGGTAAAATGGTAAACGCAGCAGTTTGGTGACATCCAAAACCGACCTGTTGTCAGGTAAATTGAGACTTTTCTGCTTTTACTGTAACCTTCATGAATTTGCTAACTTGTCTGCCTTCCTTTCTTCCCATCAGTTCATTTTGGTGAAACTTGTTGAATGATTGCTTTAACCGTGATGTTTAGAGAAAATCCTACTTTTCTTCCTCAGTTCCCCTCCTTTATGCTTGTTGACCTTTAAAAAAACTGTCATTGTCCTTTGCTTTACTCAGGTAAGACAGAAGTGAGTCCCCTCATGTGACTGTGTGAGGAGTAGCTTTGTAATACATTCGTTCCACTTCTTTGTCAGTTCAAGGTAGTTTGCCTTCAATTGTACTATTTTAGCTTAGATTTTTGAAAGGTATGTTGCTTTCCATTTGCCAAATGAACATAAAATATAACTACATCAATTCGGAGTTGGTAGGTATGAAAAGCTAGTGCTAAGAACGTTAAATCTGTTAGAATTCAATAGAGCAAGATCCTGTAAAGAGGTCAGATGGAAGAATACGTGTGCTGAAGAAAAAGACTGTTGGGCTCATTATTTCTGTTTGTGGAGGATGGGGGACATATTTTATGTTGTCCTTACTGCTATATCAAAGCACTTGTACATTTTATCCTTCTCTGGTGACTCAACTCCCTTAATCTCAAACTGTGTAAAAGTGCTGGGTACTTAATATTCTTTTACTTCTTTTAAGGAGGAGAATCTTGTATTTTACTCAGATGTAAATATCAGACAATTGGAATACCATTCCAAGTTGAAGAGTATGAGCCTACAAACAGGCTTCCAAGTTTCCAAATGAAGTTTTCTGTTTCCCGTGACATCTGGAAAGAATTAGCACTTGTTTCAGATTATTTTTCTGTATATGCTAATAACTCCTCTATACCATAATAAAATAGTCTACTTTTCATAGTCTCAATTTATATTTTCCTGATACACAGCAAATTTATCAGCAATACCATAAACTGCAGCTTCAAATTAAGGTGGGAGGGAATAATTTTAGAGCCAAATTTTGCTCTCAATTACACTGAGATAAACCTGGAATCACTCTGTGAAAGTCAGTGGAGTGATATCCAATTTCACTGGTATAATTGAGTGTATAATTTGTGTCTTTAATTTTACTTGCAAGATAATTTTACGAACCTGTTATACTTATGTTTCCAATGCTTTTTCCTTTCAGACACACCCACTTCTTGCGTCTCAGCACTGGGCAGGCCTATTCCTTTATTTGTGTATATTTTTGTGCATCAGCTGCTATAGGACACGGGTGTAACACTTTCAGGCATGTGGTTGGGTGTCTTTTTGGGGTTTGTAATAATGTCTAAAAACAAGAATTTCTTTTCCTCAAATGTATTAATGAATTCATGTTGGATCACGGTTTTGCATCTCTAACCTGATTTTAGATACATATTAAGTAAAGGTTGTCCTGAAAGAAATACAGGTACTAGTTCTTTGCGGTGTCTGCAATTGATCTTTGGTGGGGAGAGTTGATAAAAATGTACTGCATTCTGCAGAAATTAATGTTTTGGTATTTAATGTTTCTTGAAAGGTGGTTTTACGGATCATGCTCCTTCCTCTTTATGGAATGGCTTTCAAAGCCTTGTATTGATCTTGGTTGTGCCCAGTGCTTTGCCTAGTGTATGGGGAAATGTTGTAGAACTTGAATAGGCCATGACATCTTAGACAAAGGATGATGATTATGTGCATGCTGAACACGAACTTCTTCTATATGCCCTTCTGCTGCAACAGAATAATAAAACTGGTAGGTGGCAGCAGCAGCAGCAGAAGAAACTCATGACTGTGACCTGAGAAACCTCCAGTACTGGGAGAAATGGATTGCAAAATACTAACTGGAGTAAGGGGAATGGAGGAGAAAGGCAGAGTCCCTGAACTGTCCCTTTGAATGGTGAGTCTAATTTACAGAATTCTAACCATCGACAGACTACCTGTAGTACAGTAGGCACACTGACCTATCTGATTTGGTATTTGGTTACCTGATGTCCCAATTCTCATCTTTGATTCAACATTCCAGTTTCCCATCTGCCTCTGTAAGGCATAGTATATGACTTAAAAAATTAAACTTCACCAACATTACCACATCTTCAGAGTATTGGAAAATAAGGCTGGAATGAATTTATCTAACCCATCCATTCTCTGCCCCACAGGAAGATTAGTTATAGTTGTGCCATTGGTGAAATGCTAGTTTTAACCTAGTTTAAAAACCAAGGAATAAATGAGGAGGTTTCTGCAATCTTTACCAGTGGAATTTTATTTTATGAAGGTAAAAAATCCTTACTGTCAGCCAGTGATCAGCCTCATAGGCTGAGAGCTCATCTGCTTTTTTTGCTACTTAGCACCATATAGATGACATGATAGAAACCTTAGAAGCACCGTAATAGTAAAGAACAATGTTCTTTATGGAGACTTCCTATATCTCAAGGTAGGAAAAAAGGTTCAAATCACCAACAAAATTCCTTTTGAAAGTGGGAAATACAAAATATGTAATGTTTCTGACTTAGTGGATAGCAGCTGGTGGTTTCAACCACCTCTTTAGTTACCTAGACCCATGACTCTAAAACTTGTTTGATTGCACATCCCTATCAGAAAAAACATTTTGAGCATGCACCCCAATATATATTTTTTAGAAGTTATATTCATGGATTGCTACATACATTATAAAATATACATAAAAACAAGAAATTAAAGCAGGGTGAGACAGAGATCAAATGAAGACTATTTAAAACAATTACTTAACTGTATTTATTAATGGTGAAAAAATATTTTCGTCCTGCAGCCTTGTGGATTGTCTTGTGTACCTCCCTGGGGAACGTGCACTTCCCTTTATGGACCACTGATCCAGACATCATAAAATACTTATTGTTGCAGATGTCATTAGTATGTTGCACCATAACAGTACCTCCATTTTGAGTAAATCTCCTACCAGAGATTAAAATGCTGACCTTTATTAGGAGGACTTCTCTTCCTGAAAAGAAAGTAAAAGAGGAGAGAACAGCAAGATACGGAAGCACTGATGAACTATTTGGCATAGGAGAGGTTTGAATCTGGATCAGCTGAAAATGCAGAGAAGCATGTCCAAGTGTATTGGGAAAAAAAACTGTGTCCAGAATATGCAGAATACAGCGATAGCTTTTGTACTTTCATAAATGTTTCTTAATTCACTGACAGCTGAGTATTAGTTGATAAATTCGAAGTTCTGTTTCCTGTTGTTACTTTCGTTAGTGACACTAAAATCAGGAACAGTGCTTATATGCAGGAACTAAACTGGATCTGAATTTTGATAGCCAGGCAACTAAATAGTCTCCAGTGCACATCAGGCACCACTTAGGTATGTTTTTCTCATTAGCTTCTCAGTTATCATACAGCCCTTTGAAAGTATTATGTGGAGCACAGGCTGGAAGTCCCAGAACTGAATTACTGCAGAGTGAAAGGAGATTGCATGTGCAAAGTAGAAAATATTTTGGATAGAGAATTGATTAGAACCTTGTTATATATGATGAGCAAAGTCTGTATGTGAGAAGAAGCTCATAGGGAAGGGTTTTAAATCCAGTCAGGCTTGAGAAGTGAAGAAGAGAAAGTAATTTCTGGTAGTAGAGGCAAAGGAGTCTGAAGCCTGTGTCAGTCTGTCATTGGAATAGAGATGAGGCAGGGAAACAGTTTTTGTTGATATTGAGCATTCTCAGCTGCTTTTGTAAGGAGGAATCTCACCAGAATTTCTGTATATAATAGATGCTAATTATACTAACCTTTGGGAGCTGGATCTTAAGAAGGAGAGCTGAAAGTTCCGTTGATATGGAAACTAACTGTAGTGCTTGCCTACTTGAGAATGGATAGCCATGTGAATTAAAGGTGTTACTGCACTGAGTTTAGATGACAGTAATATTTGGGAAGAAGGGTGGTTGTCTGGCCCTGAACGTGGGCCTATTTGCCCCAATACACCTGTAACCTATTGCTTCTTAGCATATTAAGGCATGGAGGTATAGAAACGTATCTGAGTTTTTTTAATGAGTAAGGTGACTTAGAGTCAACTGGTCAGGAAAGATTTTTTTTGGTGTAAACAAGGAGGCATTTAGAACACTGTCTCAGATCTGCCACATTTCTGCATGTGGCTGTCACTACAAAGGGTTTGGGATTTTTTTCCTTTAGATGTGACACAGCAAAGCATGCTGTTTTCTGAAACTTTGATGTGGTAGAGATTTGAAGAACGCAGAATATTTTCTATTCTTGTCATAGACTTGCACGGGCAGGCAAGGGGGGGTGATACGTATGTGAAAGAAGGGACTGGATAGGATCCTCACCCTGACTGAAAGTAAGATGATGGATTAGGCTGACAGAAAAGTTAACATTTACATTGCACTCATGCAAGGCATTTTCAAGGTATTTCTGCATCCCTCTTTTGTTCCCTTTAGGAACAGTACAAGTGTTACTAGAATATACAGAGTCTGCATAGTAATATGTCAGCATATTAAGCTCTGCCAAGTCTCTGTGTGGGAAGGGCTTATAAAAGATTTATGTGAATTTCTGTGTGTCTGCTTTTTTATTTGGAGGTAGCTTGCTGTATGCAGATACATACAGCACTCTTTCTTAGGGTAATAGATATTTTTTGCTTGTTTGGAGGGAGGGGAGTGTGCTTGGGAAGTTAAACATGCCGTTCTGTTATCCATTTCTATAGGAAGCAGAATGGTTGAGGGAGAGCAGTTAATATGCATAGGAACTACACAAGTAGTTATATCCCAAGTCTGGTGTCAGTCGAGTAGTCATTGATGTTGCTGGGGAGAAGGCTTTTTGGTTTATCTTTTAATAAGAGCAGACAAAGAAGCATCTGAGAAAGAGCTTTGAAAGTGTTGCATACATTGAATTGCATCTTTATCTTTTGTTGCCATTTCTTTTTGCTTTCAGAACTCCTCGATGTGCTTCTGTACACATCTCTTACCAAAAAAGTGTTGGCTTCTGAAATGTCAGTGATGCACAGGGCTGAGATTGGTTGAACAGGGTGTGGAATATAGGTGTAGAGTGCTCTCTAAGAACAGTCAGCTGTGCTAATCTTGGCCTTGTCTGGATGGGGACAGAAAGTAGAAGTCTAATATAGATTTTGCTGAGCTTTATGGGTTTTTTGTGATACACACAGTAGTATGTCAATAGTGACAAGTGTTTGTCAATAGTGTCCTCTGTGTCTGTGGACAGTGCAGTTGCTGTTGATCAACAATGAATTTTTAAATTTCCCTCATCATGTAATGCTTTTAATTTTCCCAAGTACACGCACTGTGTTATTTTGATCTGAGGTTTAATGTAATATGATATATATATACAGTTTTCCAACTCAGATCTGAATTTTTTTCTTAGACAAATTGCAATATAATTGAGATTTTTCATATATGAATGGAAAAGAAATTAAGTTTTATTAGAGGTCATTGGATTTTTTTCAATAAAGTGTTCTGATTGGAAAAAACTGATTTCACAGAATCACAGAATCAGTTAGGTTAGGAAAGACCTCTGAGATTGAGTCCCAACCTTTGAATGAACACCAGCATGTCAACTAGACCATGGCACTAAGTGCCACATCCAGTGTTTTCTAACATGGTGACTCCACCACGTCCCTGGGCAGCCCATTCCAATGCTTGGCAACCCTTTCTGTGAAGAAATTCCTCGTGATGTCCAATTTGAACAAAATGCATTGTTGTAATAAATAAAATGAAATAATAAATAAATAAAATTTATCACATTTGTGAATTTTCAGGCATATATATTAATTTCCAGAATTTATTGGGACAATCCCACTTGTACAAATTAGCCTTTGTTGTTAGAGAGGGAGGAAAAGCCCATATTATATTAGCCAGTAACCCAAAGCTACCTTTTTGGGCAGCCATGCATTTTTTCAGTGCAGATTTCCTGGAAGCAGTGGTACTACTGAGCTTCCTTGATGCTTAGTTTCTTTGGGGAGAGAAGAACTGGAGAGGTGAAAACTGTACACAGTGTTACATGGACTGAACATGAAGGTATTATGAAGCAGATAGAGAGGACTAAGCAGTAGCTGCACACACAGGTGTCCTTTTGGTTCTATCATATCCATGTAGTGGGAGGCCGGGAGTCAAGATGAACGTTTCAGTTATGCTTTGATGAGGAATGGGAAAGTCACACTGACTGTTTGTGCAACTGTATATATTTCACATCTGTAAATATTTCCTTTACAAGAAGTCTGATTTGCCCAAGGATGTGTGTGCAGGTTCCCTTCCTCACTGCTACCGTGCAAAGCGCTGCCTGGTAGTCTTTATTCTCTGGAATTTTTCTGCTCAATGGTGTTGCGCATTAAGTCTGAAACTCGTATTTTGAGAGTTTCAAGAGGAAACTGGGTTTGCTCGTGTGTATATTTTCCCATGCATCTAACAAACACAAGGCCAACAGAAACAACACAAATGTTATGGTTACTTTCCCCACCCATCTTTACAACAGTGTATGGGAGGAGTAGTGCAATTGTAATGTGATGTAGGAATGCTTGTCTGTGCCTGAATGGAAGTGTTTGTTTACTGGGTGGCAAATACTGAAGCTTTATCAGTGGGAGAACTAGGCAGGAAGAGTCTGCAGTTTGACTTTGCTAAACTTCTATACAATTTTTCCTCCGCATGAAATATTTCCACAGGAGTCTAATGCGTGCGAAAGATGCTGGATCACCAGTGGCAGAGATTGAACTCTACCGACTGGAAAGGTAACAGGAACTAGATTTTATCTTTAAGAACACAGCCTTCACTGCATCTCACTCCTTGACCTGGAAAGACATTTTCCAAGGTCAAAAGAGGAGTTTGGTACCCATGCTCAGTCCTTGGTGTGTCTGTAATGCAGTTTTCAAGGAAGCCAAATAGGTGCTGGGTACAGAAATTTTTTTTTTTTATGATGGTTCCTTGAATTTCTGGTGTTTATATTTTGGGGCAAATACTAACTTTTTTAATGGTTTATTTCTCTAGGTTTTTCTGCAGCAACAGGAGGTCATCTTTTGCCTCTTGTGGGTTCACTTAGACTTTTGATAATGCCTCCATCACAATGAAGGGAAGAAAGGATGGACCAGCAATGACGTGGAATGGAGTGATGTCCACACACGGCATTAACAGTCATTATGATCCCTGTCCTAATAACATGGAGAACTGAATAAAGAGTTGAATTGTAACTCATGAGAGTGTGAGGTTCTTTTTGGTATCTTTTGCACCATCTCCCCTTTCTGAAGTGCTGGCTAACCTCAGAAATCCATTCATGTTGTATCAAAGCTGAAGCTACACCAGAAAAGTAAAACTCATCGGATATTTTTCATTATATTAACCTTTTTTTTCCTCCAGGAATTTAGTTTGTAAGAGTTCTAAAACACTTTATATTGACATGAATAATCTTCCCAAATGCCTTAGAAACGTTAGCATCAGGCCTTTGATATTTTGTTATGACTTCACCTGAGTCACTGAGAATACAAGTGTTATGAGTTTTAAAAGTAAAATCATACCATACTGATCGTACTATACTGCTAGCTTTGATGACTGCTAGAGAAAAACAGAGCTGCAGCTCAGTTAGTCTGCCAGAGATAATATGCCTTTGGATTTCAAAGCCACAGTAGCAGGGCTTGTTGTAGATGTGGTCGTGTAAATTCTTACTATGTGTTTTCTCTGAAGAGAGCTATTCTTTCAAACCACAGGTTATAGATCTTGCACATCGCTCTCTTGGTTTGTTGTTAGTGAAGCACTGTAAAGAATTAGATATATACTGATAGCCTTTCTACAATGTGCCTACTTGGAACTGTGAATTAAAAAAGGAAATCAAGATACTGAGTTGGTACATTATCAGTAAACATCTCTTGTTCTGACATTCTTCCTCTTCATTTCATGGATATTCATTTCATGTAAATTTTAGTTCCTGTTTTCTGTGTGCTTGTTCTAGTTATTCACGTGTGGATGGAAACTAGGAATGTGACTGGTACTTTGTCTGCAGCTATGCCTTTCTTCCAATAGCTGCAGTTCGTGGCTGCTTTTTTTCGCAGATCTGCATGTCAAACTGTGCCTCTCGTAGCACTCTGTTACCTCTGTAAGCAGGTGAAATGGCTGCCACTGCAGACTAGTGGCCATTTTATCTCTTGTGGTTCAGTGCTTGGGAGTGTGCTGACTCATATGCTCAGGCTTCCATGAATGCTTTTGTGTCATTTTCCTTAATATTTCATGTTACAGAACTAAAACAGCTGAGAACTTTCTGAATTCCTTCTGAATTTCATATATCTCATCTTGCTAAGATAGTTCCAGGCCCTCTCTGTATTTCAGTTCTCTTCCTTTCTTTGCGGGTGTTCAGCAGTGTTCTCTCTGCTCTGCTGCCCCAAATTTACAGGTTTGCTCTCCTGCCTTCATAGTCCAGAACACCTTTCCTTTTTCTTTTTTTTTTTAATTTTCCAGGTGCTCCTCCTTGCTTGTCATAGGAAAAGTCCTGCTCTTGCTTCCACTCTTAACCACTGGCCCTACTTGTTCTTGTCTGTGTCCTGAGTGCACACACACATGTAGTAGCTTAAGAATATTTCTTACTCAGTGTCTATTACAGATAACCATTCTTTGAATTACTCTAAAGGTGTCTTTTCCTCTTTTAGGGGGAGAAAGGTTTGGTTACTACACGTTTCCTTTTGATATTTCACAGCCTGAAGTGTGTTAGAAGTTAAATAGAAATTAAAAGAAGTTTATCACTGTGTAATGTCTTAGTGAGTGAGAGTCAGCAAACTGTAATGTGGAGAGGATAGTTCCTGCCTGTTGCACTCATTTATCTGTCTTTGGTGAGAGGGGTTGGTCCTGCTATCCATCTCTTCATGTACCTCACTTAAAAGCCCAAGTTCAAGAGCTGTGGTCAAGAATATGTATGTAACATGTAAAGTTTTACTTTCCTTTGCCTTTTTTTTGTTCCTTTGAATTTATCCTGTGAATCTCAATACTGGGTATCAAAAACTAAAGAGTAATTTGATATTCATAATGCAGTATTTTGATATTATTTGTACAGTACAGAGAAAACAGAGTAACACTAGGTCTGTAGTGATAATACTGACCTGTGCTGTGGTGGTTAGGGAAGCCTGGTATAAACAGTTCCTTTTGCACTTCTTAATTGGAATTGTGTTTTTGTGCTGGCTACAGAAATGGTGTACTTGTAAAACTCCTCTTTGCTTAGTGTAATGAGATCTTGGGGCGGGGTATTTTTGTGCTGAGGCCAAACTGGAAGAGAGGTTGTAATTGTGTTTAGCATTAGATCTGGAAAACCTCTGTAACTTGTCTGGCCTGCATTCCCAGTTGTGCATGATGTAAGCAGACAGCTGTGCTTCAACCACTGTCTTTTTTTCTGGGTCACTTTCCTTATTTTTTGCTTTATCACTTTAGTAGCTTCTCCAGTCCACTCTTTGCCTGATCAAACAACTTGGTTTATCACTGTACATTTACCTCTAGCAGAGTCTGCAAAATCCAGGTATCAGCTTGGAACTGGACATCGCATCACCTGCTCTCATCCCATGTTGTCATCACTGCAGTCCAGATGTGCTGCTTTGGAGGGCTTCCTCTGCTGTGATGGTAATGTTGAAAAGGGAGAGTGTGCACTGTGATGACCAGCTCACCTCAAAAGCCTCAAGGGAGGAACCCATGAGAGAGAGGCTACTGCTGTGTGCTTCTTTCTCCCCTGCTACCCTCCTTAATGTAGCTGTTGGTGCAGAGGCTTTGTCAGCAAAGCACAGGCGAAGGAGCTAAACCCTACTCTGCTTATGGGCATATGCACTTTATCTTAGACATGGGCCAGCTGGGGAGATCAGTGGTCACTGTGTCAGTGCTGCTCTGCTCTTTCTCACTTTGCAAATGCCTGGTAGTGAGATTCAGTCAAGCTCCTTGGTCTCCTGCATGTTTACCCTGGTCTGCTTCGGTTCTACTGTCCTAGTTTATTGATGGGAGTTGAATAATACTGGGCTCCAAAATCATATTAAACGCAATTGGAAGAGTCTCTGATGAGATGGAGTTACAACTGCTCCATGTTTTTCTTCAGCATTTTAATTAAAAAATTCTATTTTCTTTCTAAATCTTCCTTCTAGTTCTGCCTTTTCCTTCCTTAAGAGATCATGTAGCAGCTGCTAGAGCTGTCTGTAATATACCTACTTCTTCCCTATAGCCCCCAAGATTCAGGACGAAAACATACAGAGGGATGTAGTGATGTTCTTCCAAGAGAAAAGAATGGGATGCTGCTTTCTAGCATGCCTCGTACCCATCCATGTTCAACACCTTAGCAGTAACAGTGCTTGTCTCTGTAACAATATGAAACTGTGACAGGAGGAAGCAGGGAAGGAAGGGACAGAATCCCTTACAGCTGCGATGTCACTAATGGACCAGAGGTCATATCTGTGGTGGGGGTGAGGCAGGGTGGAAAACTTGGGCTTTTGGACAAATAAAGAAACAATCTCTGCAGTTTTCTAGTTACTTCTTTCCAGCCCTGTGAGCAGTGGTGAGCTACAGGGAAGAATACCTGCTTAATGTTGTCTGTAACATCCCAGCACACAGCTTTCTGTGCTCCTGTTTGCAAGGTAAGACTGAGGGAAGAAGTACTCTCAGAATCATTCAAAGCGTTCTCTGCAGCCTGAATACTTTTGTGGCTTGGATTGGTGATCTTTCATCTTAGCCCAGTCTTAGTAATAGCTCATGTATTTTGAAAACAGCTGAACTTGTGAGCAGTGAATGGAAATGAAGAATTGCAGCCCAGTTATGAGACTTTACTCTGGAACAAGCAACCCCTGAAACGGGAGAGGAGGCCCAGTAGGGGAAGGAAAGAAAGAGTATTTTCAGTATCTAAATTTCCAGATTTTGTTGGGGGGGGGGTGTGTAACTTTGTGTTATAACACCAGTGGTTATGATTTCATCAGCTGTCAGATGAAATCATTTTTCTTGGATGGGAGATGTTAAAGGAGTACAGCCTTGGTTAGATGCAGCTGACTGCTTCGTAGCAGAAGGGTAAGGGGTTCTTAAAGGTGTTTCCTTCTCTAAACTCTATTCCTCCCATTGCTCTATTGAGACACCAGTTTGCATAATGTGCATTGGTATATGGCTTTGATTTAATTTCCAAGGCTGACAGTTGCCAATTTCTTTTCTGCAACTGAGCTAAGGCCTTGTGGTGCTTCTCACAAGACTGGCCATTGTTTTTAAAAAATCTGTGTGTCTGTCACCTCGCCTGAAAGGGTGGGGAGGAAGCATGGAATTACATTTTTCTACTCAGTTTCATGGACTGAGGTTAACATCCCTTTGTGCTAGACTCTTTTGCATCATCACTGGTATGGAGCCCCTGCTCGTTTTTAGACCGTCTGAATTAGCTTTGTTTCCTTGGAAGTTTAGTTACCGAGATGAAAGCAGCATTGAATGTGTGTTACTGTAGACTGTACAGAAAGATGAACCTGCTCTGGAAGGCATATACCCAAATGAGATGACAAGGTGAAAGGACACAGGGAAAACAGCATGTCAGTAACTCACCTGCGATGCAGTGACAGCAATCCGTCATGCTGTAGAGTCCACTGGATGGAAAGCTGCTAAAAATACCAGGATTCTGTCTGTTGTCTGACTACTATTCCTTGTGTGTGTCCTGTTTTTCAACCTCATATGTGGAATTATTTCCAGAGTCACACCACATTTGCAGGTAGGAGCTAAGGATGTCTCTTTTTGAACAGCTGATGTTACACCTCTCACACTGACAGGCTCAGGTGCAGAGATTTCTTTATCACACAGGGAGCTCCCAATGAGCTACGTGCAGCTGAAGATGCCAGTAACAAAAGTGAGGATGCAGTCACAGGAATTTAGCATTGAGGACACTTCACAGGCCCACTTTCAGTGCAAAACTCGCAAAGTCACATCACGTCTCTGTGTTCAGTGGCAGTGAGCTCTTCCGCGTGGATTGGGCAGGAGTACAACAAAAGAGGAATGCATTAATGATGCTCTGCGGGAAGTGATTTGAAGTGCTTGGTTTTGTCAGTTCCTCCTGACTTCAGAGGAAAAAGAAGGTGCTCAAAACTTCTAGCATGAGGCAGTAGCTGACTTTAAGCTAATTATTGGGGAGGGGAAGAAAAAGAATGTGTTCTTAAGGCATCCAAATCTTGCAAAATTGCTAGTCATAGACACCATCCTTTAATTAAATTCCATCTCTTTCCCTTAGCCCAAATGGTTGGTGTTTAATATCGCTACATTCTGTGTCCCTTGGAGTGGAACGCACAGTGGTGCACTGTTTTGTTTGTATAGAGCAGGCAAGCAGGTGTGTTGCTTTGTTGGCCTGGAGTTCAGCATCTTTTAATTACATATTTTCATAAGTGTCCTTTAACAGATGTAACCCTTAGGAGCTGGAAGAGTGAGTATGAGAAACAGGCTGATTTGGAGGGATTTGGAAGCAGATGTTACGATCCCAGAATGGCGAAGGGCTTTGAGAGGTGAAATTCATGCTCATATGCAATCTGATCCTTGGAAGCTTTTTGTACAATTCCTGTCTTCCTCATTAGTTTTGGAAACCCTCCCAGTGTTTTGGAAACACCTCCTCAAGGCAGCAATGCTCTCCAGCACTGAGCTTTTGATAAAACCTAGCCTAAACCTGCACTTGTCTTTTGCATAGAAGGTGTGTTGGGTCATCACTGTTTGTTATTCCCGCCAGTGTGTGTGAAGTGCTCTTCCAGCTCACCAGTCGGGTTTTGTCACAAGCACCTAGTGCTGCAATGACTGGTGTTGGAATGACATCTTCCAAGGTGAAAGATGTGAATTCCAACATCCATAAGTTACTTCTGACTGTGCTGGATTTGGATCATATGTTGCCAAATGCACTTTGGACCCATTAACTTAATGGAGAGCAGGAAACACTTATTAACTTGGAAAAAATTAAGCTCACGATGTCTGAATCATATATTAGCAGATCCATCTCAAAGCAGAGATAACTTCTACTAATTTCTGTCAGTGTACATAATAAATACAGGAAACAAGTTTACATACCCTATCACATCTCAATGAGTCTAATTTATCCCTGACTAAAACAGTCCATTTCAGTGGATATGATGGGTGAAAAACATCTCTCAGAGGGTGAGTTAGTTTTCTTGAGGCTCTGTTTCCCTCTGCTGGCATGGAGTTAATACTGCTGATTTTTTTTCTCTCAAACCCAAGCTTCTGAAGCTACTGCTTCCTTGTAATCCCAAGAAATATTTATACTTGGCCCTCATGATAAAAATTTATTCCTTATATCCAGTCAAAATCTACCCCCTTTCAGTTTAAAACTTGGTCACGTTCCAGTGTTTCACCACCCTCACCATAAATCATTTCTTCTTAATATCTAGTCTAAATCTGCCCTCTATCAGTTTAAGGCCTTTCCCCCTTGTGCTATCACTCCATGTCCTTGTTAAAAGTCCTTCTCCAGCTCTCTTGTAGCCCCTTTAGTGCTGGAAGGTGCTCCAAGGTCTCCCTGGAGCCTTCCCTTCTCCAGGCTGAACAACCCCAACTCTCTTGGTGTGTCTTCATAGGAGAGGTGTTCAACCCCCTGTTCATCTTCATGGCCTCCTCTGGGCTCACTCCAAGGGGTTCACACATCCTTCTTATGTTGAGGGTATGAGAGATGGATGCAGCACTCCGGGTGGGGTTTCCTGAGGGCAGAGTAGAGCAGGAGAATCACCGGCCTTGACCTGCTGGGCACGCTGCTTTTGGTGCAGCCCAGAATACAGTTGGCTTTCTGGAAAAAAAAGAATTTCATGCCTGGACTATCTAACAGCCTTAAGCAAGCAAAGGTATTGAAACTATTTAAGTTAGGAAGCTAATGTATTTTGAGATCTGAACATCAGAGATCAAGTAAATTCACTGGCTATGCATCTCTGCAGGGAGGGCGAGCTCTTGGCAGACCATCTGAGCAAGGCAGCCTGTGTTTTCCACAAATGTTCTCTGCAGGTATATTTTGATTATTAGATGTAGGTTATCTAAGACCATCCACCTGTTGAAAAGGCTGGTTCTATAAATTCAGCAATAGTACAGCCTGAGATTAATTTAAGATGGTTTTCAAAGTGGATCCTAAAGCTGCCAATGGTACCCCGAGTATTCCACCGATACTTAATTCTGAGGTGGGCTTCCTTGTGACTAAAGACAGTGCAGATTGTCTTTCCTTTGTTCTCTGTAACAGAATAGCTCAATATGAATAGAAAACACTTCAGAGGTTTCCATAGCTGATACACAGCATCTCTCAGTATGAGTGGAGTTCAGGGAAAGAGTAGAAAAGGCAGTGCTCGGATAATGGTGTCTATTTCAGTTTAACCCTGACAGCTCTGGGTTTTATGTTCCCTGCCCGCACAATCACCAGAAGTCATTACTGCTATCCCAAATGATGGTGTGTTGCAGAATTTAGAATTACCGTCCTATCAAGATGAATATTCCTCAGCTCATATTGTGGAGCATTTCTGAGTGACATCTACAGAAACAGATTGTTTTACAGGCACCTGGAGAGTGCTACTGCGAAGCTCTTCTGTGGCAGAACTTACACTGTTAAGTGGAAATATTTTTCAAAGCTGAAAAGAAAGTGCCTTAGACAGTCTTCACTTTCAGTTAGACTAGGGTGTGTGCATTGTAAGAATCCTTGTTAGAACCTATTTTACAGTAGGAGAGAGGTGCATTTGACAGCAATATCTGCCTGCCACTTACCAGTACAGTAGGAATCCAGTTTCTCAGACCAAACCTTTATTGTCTAGCCAGGAAGATTTCATCCCTATAGGACTTCAGGTCTTTCAGCACTTCACAAAAACATTGTTTGAACCAGTATTTTCTTCTTCAGTCTAATATTCATTAATGAAGGTGACCTCTTAGTGGCTATTATTTCAGCTTATACAGACAAGCTGTGTTGAAGTCAAAGTTTGCAGTCAAAGTACTCCATTCAGAACCATGAAAAATAATCCCACATTTAGCTAAAAAAAATAAAGAAGCTGTTAGACTTTCATGATGATCACGACTTAGGAATGCCTTTGCTTTTAAGTTTGTTTTGTTTCGTTACTTTTTTTTTTTCAGTGAGCCTAGTCATCCATGACTTCAACAGTATTTAGAAAATAAAAAATTAAATGAAGACAGAAGGGGTTATTCTGCTCCTTACTGCTTGGAAGTGGAACACCAGAGTATGTTGGGTACGCATTACCCTTGATGCAGACCACTGCAGAAATCTTTCTAAGCCACAGCGTGTGAGACTCCTGTGCATCTTCAGATGCTCAAGAAGCCATAGCTGAACATGCAGGCAGTTCAGAGTGATGATTTCCCTGTTCCCACTGGTTTCTGGGCTGAGAGCTTGCCATAATCTACCTTGTCCCCACTTTTGAATGGTTTTCTCTTTCTTAGCTTCTAGACAAATATATATAAACTTCCCAATAAGTTCTTTCCCTGCTTTCCCTTTAGTCTCAGCCCTACTGTTTCTGGTTCTTGGGGGTTGTTCTGTGACCATTTGAAATCACTGCTTTGCAGGCTGCCCTCCAGTCATCCCCTTTGTGTGCCTCAGGGTGTTGCTTTTGACACTTCTGCAGTTGAACAATGGCATTTGCATTTTATGTACTGTCTGTATGGTAATGGAGAGAAGGAAGTGAGCATTCCACGCATATCCTTCCTTAGACCTCCCTCACCTTTGCTTCTTGCTGTTGAAGCTACATCTATCCTCACTTTTGGAGTGCTGAAAAGGAATTTGCTAAGTTGCTGTGTGTGAGTGGTACACGTGGTGGGTCAGTCAGCACTAGCACAGGGGCTTCAGCAACCTCTTAAACTCCAGCACCTTCTAAGTGAGCCTGTGCTTGTTTCCAAGCTGCAGTTCAGTGTGAGAGAGGTATAAGAAAGCACCACCAGAAAATTTTGATGATAAAATTCAACACCACGGTTCTCTATCTTCATACTTGGGAAAGCATGCAGCTTTTGGCAGAAGATTTCAAAGCATTTGGTGAAAGAAAAATGCATGCCCTGGAGAATGTCACCCAGGACCACAAACTGCAGCTGAAACCAGCTTGTTATGGTGAGGAGAACTAGCTTTAATGACATACTACAGTTTTGCTTGAGTTAACCTGGATTCACAAGTCACTTCTGGCCTGGAGTATCCTGTCTAAGATCCTATCCTATCTTTGCATGGTCTGCATGTGTGTAAACACCCACATTTGCCCAGAAGCAAAAACTGCAGCCAAGATTATTGGATCTCCCCAGGGAATCCCTTCTGAAACAGCAACTGCTCAG
>JAWWES010000001.1:28299403-28366495 GCA_035583135.1 Lophotriccus pileatus
CCCTTTGGAAAGGCTTCTTGTCCTCTCACCTGGCTCCCCCGTGCCTGTCTCTTTCCAGGCATCACTGCTCACAGGCAATGAAGGAGGTGGCCCAGGCAGAAAGGTGACACAGGTGTGGTACCTCAATGGAGGGGGCAGCTGAGGGCCTCCTCTGACTGAAATTCAGAGGTAACAGCAGGGCTCCTTCCCCCTGAGACATTACATACTTAGAGCCAGTTGCTCTTACCACGTGCTGGACAGGTCACCAAGCATTTGTTGCCTGTGTCTATCCACTTTTCCAGGCCACATCCTCTGTATTCCCAAATGCTAATGCTGGAGCCCACAAACCTTGCTGTGTCCCTTTGACACCTGAGAGGGCAGGTCCTACGTTTGGACAAGAAGCTAGCTGTGGATCTGGGAGGTTATCTTCAGAGATGAGTCATCTTGCCCTAGATGGTCTCTGTGTGTCCCTCTCCATTAAATGGAGCCTAAAGATGAATAGATAAATATGCTTAAACATGGCCAAGGCGAATCTTACTCTTAATAAGTCAGATTTTTATACTCTTAGTAGTGTGATCTAACTGCTCTGGGGTCTGTATTGTACTGGAGTCTTGTGGTGCTCTGGTGTCTTTTGACAGCAACTGGTTTACATCCACCTCAGCAGAGGAGTGCCACTTATACCGAAAGGCAAGCTCTGCAGCATCAGAAGTGCTGTGGTACTCAACAAAGGGCTGAGGGTATGCACATTACACCTGAAACCACGGACCTCTCTCTGAATAGCTGCATGTGTGTCTGTATTTCTTTTCCTCTATTTTCTCTTCAGAAGGAGTTTGCAAATAAGGGTCCTATGTGTGAGCTGGGGACAACAGGTCCATACTACCAGCACAGCTATTTATGGCCTGCAGCAACAGTCCAGCACTGCCAGGAGCTGTCTCAAAGCCAGGGGCCTGTATTGGGTACTGGCCTGTGCCCAGGAGCAGGAGGTCTGGGTGGATTATGATACTGACCCTGTGGACCTCTTCTTCCTTGTGAGGACACTGTGGTCATAAGTGGGTGGAGGACTTACGTGAGTTGGAGCTGAAGCCAGGATGCTGCAGGTGATGGCAAAGCCGGTCTTAAAAGCAGCTTTTATGGTCTTTGCTTAGCTCAGACAGCCCTGGAGAGGATCACTGGATATAATCAGCTGTCTTATTTCACAACATCCCTCCACCCCTTCCTGCTCTTGGTTCTCGTTTTCTACCAAGCATAGTAATTAGCTGTGACCTTCGAACTTACCTTTTAAATATCCCCAGGTGTTTTTCTCTGCTGCTCTGTTTTTCTCTGCTTCTCTCTTCTTCCTGTCTGATCTCACCGTGTCTTTCATGGCATTAATATAGGATGAAGGGACTGGAGAGGTTTTCATAGAGGGGAGTTTTCAACTGAACACATGCTGCATTTATTTTCCAGGTGATGGGAATGATGGGCTTGTTGTGGATGATCAAAAACTTCTTGACCTCAAGAAGGATGTTGGAAGTATGGAAAGTGGCTTACTTAGTAAAGGACACTGTGTCCTATTGAGTGCAGGAACACCTTGGAATTAGAGGGCATGAGGAATTAGAGGGCGTGACTGAGGAAGGCATGTCTTGGTGGGCTGGGGAAGGACTCTAGGGTGGAATAGCTTTAGATCTGTTTGATTAGACTCTGATTTCCTCCTCTTTTTGTCCTAGGTCTGAAGTTCTTTTTGTCCATCCCTCTCCTCTTCTTACTCTGTTCCCTGCCCTTTACTGATGGCTCACACCATGTTCCTTGGTGGAGACCTTGTTGCTGACAGCAGAGTTCAGGTTTTCCCTGTGCTTCAGTAGTCAGGTGAGGCTCAGACTGAAGCAGCCTGAGGATGTAAGAGAGGTGCAGAAAGGGGAGGAAGGAACGGGAACAACATTATCTGCCTTGCATTGCTATAGCCAGATTGCTACCTGTGTCCTCTGGCTGGTTTACCTTTCCAATGCCTTCTTTCTTTGTCCCTGTTTGCTCCCAAGCCTCTTTCTCCCTGTTGGAGCCTGCTGCTGTAGAGCTTTCACAGGGGTGACAGTGAGCCTGCAGCTGAGGGCAGCTCCCAGCTGGATGAGTGCTCCGCATGGTGCTGTGGGGCAGAGCCTGCTGCTCCCAGGGCAGAGGGTGAGCTCTGCAGCAGCAGCTGTGGCAGCACGATAGGGGAGGAAAGAGGGAAGGACTGTGTTGAGCTGAAACTGAGCTGATGACTGGACAGGAGGTCTCTGTGCTGGGAGAAGAGTCACAAAAAAAGTCACAACTGCAATGTTTCCAAGGTCAACTGATGACAACTGAACTGCTATGAATTATTTGCTTAAATACATTTCGATGAAAAGTAAGAAGCCTTTATTTAATCAATTTCATCTTCTTTTGAGCTGGTAACCTGTATCCACTGAACAAATATGGGCAATGTTGCCTTTTAAACCTATTTTTGTTATTCAGAGGTGTGTGCTATGGCTCTGCATATTTGATCAACCCTGCCAGGTTAGAGTTCTAAGAGTCTGCACTTTTAACAGTTTTTCATGACAAGAATATAATGAGATAAATATCAGGCTTTTCATTTCACAATTCATTCCTGTATAGCTTAATGGAATCTAGACTTCAATTACTGCACAAAGCCCTCAGCACTTAAAATTTTTCATTAAATAAAGCTACCTTGGATGTTTTGGATTCACCGAAAGTAAGCTTGTCTAAACATATTTGACATTTACATGGATTCAATTTAAACAAGGCAAGATTTATCTCTCAAAAAATAATTAACTGATTGATTTTTTTCTCTTTTTCTGGTCAATGTGTTCCTCAGTGTTTCAGCAATCACAGAGCTTAGCCCCTCACAACTAGTTCCTATTTGAAGATATCAAGGGCAAAAGCAATTTCCATGCTTTTGCAGTCCCCAAAGGCTTTTTCAGTTTGAATAAGCTAGTCAGTACTTTGAACTAGGTGAATAAATAGAAAAAAAAGGAAATATTTTGTGGAGGCATGATCAGACTTCTCTTGTTAAAACCTGGCTGAACACCTTTGTAAAGTGTTTTCTGGACATTCATTACTGACTTATACTTGCTCAATAGTCTATCTTTAAAACATTGTAGGACACATGTAGGGCTTTATTAATTTTTTACTGTAATTATTAGACTGTATTCTAAAAGGATATTCAGAACTCAGCTTATGTCTGTTATCACCTTAAAATGAGCTTTTAAAAGTCTTCTTTTAAAACCAGGCTGTTAAATAAACGACAAAAACTAAAAAACCTTGACTTCTTAGGGCTTTGTATTCTACCTGTCTACACCTTTCTCTTTCATTGTAACCTTCCCTGTTTATGTATTCCCATCCTTGTGATCCTTATAACTCCATTTTCTTATGTTCCTGCACTTCTGGCTAGGGAAGAAGCAACATGTGTTCTGGCTGGTCGAGAACTATTTGTTTGTTCTCTGACTAACCAGTACCCATCTAGTGACTGGGTGGCCATGTAGCTCCTGGTCACATGTAGCACGGGTCACTGCTGATCCTAAACAGATCGTCTTCAGTGGGAGATATGAAATCTGGTCTCTCTTTTCTTGATGTAATAGTTTAAAAACTTGTTTTCAGGGAAAAGATGCAAACACTTTAGCTTTCCACTTTGAAAGTGGAAGACTTTGAAACCTTCAACAAATCTGCTGACCTGTGATTAGATGATCCTAAAATTCTACATTTTAAAAATGGATTATCTTGATTAAACAATAACCTCTTTGGACTCTGGAGGGTTGCAGTACATGGTGAGTTCACGTTATTTAAAAAGGTAAAGAACAGAGAGAAATCTGTGGGGTGATGGTTGGGTAGCAACGTATCATGTTTTGTCTGCAGTGTGTGCCCTTTGTTCAGTTTTCTTGGACTCTTTGTAGGTGAATTCTATATTTTCCTCCCAAAATAACCTCCATTGACTAGGAACCTTCATTGACTAGGAAGTCAATGAAGACATGGACTGCTCTGTACCAGGAGTAAAGCAATTTCCAGTGTAGGGAACAGAATACCTTTCCTCATTATTTAATCAACCAGCTGACTTCCTTAGCTTTCTAAAGGTACATTCCCTACAAGCTCTTCATAGAATCACGAAATGGTTTGGGTTGGAAGGGGCCTTAAAGATCATCTAGTTCCAACCACCCTGCCATGGACAGGGACACCTTCCACTAGACCAGGTTGCTCAAATCTCTGTTCAACCTGGCCTTGAACATTTCCAGGGATGGGGCATCCATAGCTTTTCTGTGCAATCACCCTCATCATAAAGAATGTATTTCTTATATCAAATCTGAATCTACTCTCTTTCAGTTTAAAACTTTGCCCCTTTGCTCCAGGACCTGCTAAAAAGTCTCTCTCCATCTTTCTTATAATCTCCCTTTAGGTAGTAGGAGGCTGCTCTAAGGTCTCCCCAGAGCCTTCACTTCTCCAGGCTGAATAACCCCCAGTCTCTCAGCCTGTCTCCACAGGAGAGGTGCTCCAGCCCTCCGATCGACTTGGTGGCCTCCTCTGGACCTGCTCCAACAGGTGAATGCTGTTCTTGTACAGGTGGCTCCAGCTGGATGCAGCACTCCAGGTGGGGTCTCATAAGGGCAAAGCAGAGAATAATGCAAGTGAACAAGACAAACTGGCCCTAAGGTTTGAAACTGAGCCTGTAAATTTGCATGCTTAGTATTTTTTCAGTCCTGCAGTAGCAAAAAAGGTCCCAGAATATTTTTTTTTTTCCAAGTTAAAAATGAACGACTAACACTAACAAGGATTCAATTAAGCCTTTAGAAGTTCAGCTCTCATCTTAGCATCAGATTTGGACTACAGCCTTGTGCCTTATGGCTTGCTCCATGCTGCTAGTCCAAGGTGCTACTGAACCAGTCAACTGGACTGGTTCTTTGCACACCTGTTGCTGGCACTGATGATGACCAGTGGGATTATCAGTCATGTTGTGGAGTTGTTGTTACACTCTTGTTTCTACATACAACACTCAAGTTGTATGTAAAGGCCTCAGGAAAGACTACAGGAAAAAGAATTATTTGTGCCCTTTTGTGAAAACTATGCAAAGGTATAGGTATCAGGTTCACATCTGTTCTTTGAAGAGGGATTCACAGCTTGCCCATGGCTTGAGCACCTCCTTGTTATGGTTTCCAAACTCTGGTGGCCCTCATTTCATATTTTTCCAAAGCTCAATTCCAACTAAAACAAAATTAAATCCTACAATCTAAAAGCTTGCTCTAGAATTCTGGGCAAAAAATTAATGAGATTTGCAACTCTTTGAATGATCTTGGTATGGGAGCCAAGCATTGAGAGTCATAGAACAGTTTACACTATGTTGCCTTCAAGCTTTCTGACCCAGTCAGTTCGTGCTCCTTCCACTGTGTTTGTCCAGGTGTGTTCTTAATCCCTTGCTTGGTTTTGGTGCAGTGGACAAATCTGCTGTCAAAGCAGCAGAAAGAGGGTGTAGCAGTCTACTTTGCATTTATGGAAAGATTCTTTCAAATGATTCCATTATGTTATAGATGCTAGTCAGGTTGCAGACACATTATGGCCTTGCAGATTTTTATGAACCCTGCATGGACTATGAAATATCCTTAATGCAAAGGTATACTTTACTATCAGAACACAAGGATATCAAATCTTATTGTCTTTGAAAATGCTACACAGTAGTTACAGAGTGTGTGCATTTGTGTGCAAGAGGCAAACTGGAAATGTCTGTGATTAGTAGCATGAAGTTTGTGATTGGAAAGGAGGCAGCAATGCTGGAGGTCTGAGGCTTGTATGAAGTTGGTGACAAGTGTCTAGAAGAGAATGAAGAATGATTCAGTTGCTTTGATGAATTATTCTGTACTACAGGCTCTCTAACAGATGTGATTCTTCAAAGAAAATGATGACTTTCTCCTCTCTGCAAATCTCCTGTTGAAGTGCTCGGCAGACATCAGTACTTCTCTGGTACTCCTCTCATACAGATCACTGATACTACTGCTTTTTGTTTTCTTCAAAAACACTAGACTTATTTCCAAGGTCCTTGTTCTCACTCTGTACCATGGACAATGTCATCCATTGATCACAGCTGTGACCTTTACTAAGTCTTCTATTCTCCCTTTTCAAATTTTGATTCAAGTTATCTGAGGAGAAAAGGTATCTATATGGTTTTACATTGTCAGTATGCACTATGTCCTTTGCTCCAGCTGACATGTGCTTTCTGGAGGGATAGATCCCTTACTCCCCATGGTCTCTTGGCTCAGCACTTCTGCACAAAGGCCTTCTTGGAGTCCATTTACAGAAAGAAACCAAAGAACTAGAAACTCTGCACAATCTTGCTTTGCTTTCTGCATTGCAGAGACTTTGTCTGGGTTTCAGACACCTGTGCAGCTGTCAGTCACTGCCTTTGGTGCAGATCCTTCAACTGTATGTTCCTGTGACCAAAAGCCAGGTCTGCCAACGCTAAACAAGGAATAGAGAGCGCACCTGAGCAAACATGGTAGGAGGAGCATGGTGGGACAGGGTCAAAGAGATCTCCCCAGTGCTGACCTCAGTGGTGCAGCTCCTGTCAGAAGTCTTCCAGAATCTGGACCTCTCTGGCTATGATTACTGATAGACCTGGCTCATGCTTTCTGTAGGAAAATTGTTTTTTAGACCAAAAATTTGTAAGTTTGCCCGTCAGGCTCCTTTCAGTGGTGCCGAGCAATACGACAAGAGGCAATGGACAGAAACTGATGCACAGGAAGTTTCACCTGAAGACAAAGAGAAAACCTCTTTAACATGTGGGTGACCATGCACTGAAACAAATTGCCCAGAGAGGCTGTGACCTCTCCCTCACTGGAGATACCTGAGAATTGTCTGGATGAAATCCTGTGCAATGTGCTCTTGAATGACCCTGCTTGAGCAGAGAGGTTGGACCAGATGACCCTGCTTGTGATCCCTTCCAACCTTACCCATTCTGTAATTCTCTGACTCTGTGATTGTTGTTCTCAGTAATGTGACCTCTTTCTCTGTGAAGGACACAGAGAAATAAGAATAGGGAGAATGTGTTCATCAGAACAAAAAGTGTCTAGTCTTCCTTGTCTAGGAGCCTAGGACTGATTTAGATCAACCCAAAGCTGACTTCTATAAACAGTTGGGACATCTGGCCTCTGGCCAGTTATCTCAATCAGGTAAGCAGTGAAATATTCACTTGAGACAAAAGGAATACCAGCTAGCACTAACAGCTCCTGTGCAGAATGGCATGGTGACAGAGGTAAAACAGAGGTCAGTTTTCCCAACCCCATCTGGAAAAAGAGTATGGAGAGCATTGGAAACAGGGATCCCAAGCTAGCTGAAAATTTCTGTGTATCCTGTAATCTGATTTTGCCAGACAAAAAGATCCCAGCAGCTTGAGTAACACCATGTTGGGACTCAGATGTGGAAATTTTAGGCTGCATCAGCGCTATTATACAGCACTGGGAAATATTTCCATGTACGAAACTGTAGCTGTCTGTATTATTAGCACAGTCCCTGGTACATTTCAGCCTGTGCTAACTAACATTGTCTCTCATAAATCTCAGTTGTAGTTTGTGAGTTAATGTAATCTGTGCTCACAACAGGCATTTTATGTGGTGACCATGCTTTTCTGGAGGCCAGGCTGGTTAAACAGCCCAATTGTCTGTGCTCTGTACAGGTTGCCATCAGTGCTAGAAAGTGTCCCACATATTTAATTTGTGAGTTTAACCCGACGCTCAGGTTCAAAAACAGAACCAAAAGGCTGTCAACCCCAGATCTTTCATACTCAGACATGAACAATGAAGAACTGGAAGCAGTTCTTGAGGAGCCCTCTTTGCAGATGGTTCCATGACTAATGGGTGTTGCAGGGCACTGATGGAGACCTCTGTGGGCCAGTATTTATTTCCATTTTCCTCACTGTATGAAGGGAAGGAAAAGGCTAAATCATTAGCTCATTAGTGGTTGCTGGCTGGTGGCATTGTTGCTACAGTGCTTCCTTACATAGATGCAAGAATTTGCTGCCATTCTCATGCCAAAAAGCCCAAGGAGATCCATATTTCCATAATCTGATCTGGAGCTACTGAGCTCTGTCCCAAATGACAACACCACCTGCTGTGTGCAGGGTGAGCTCTTGTTGCAAGTTGCACAACAGCAATCCATTTCCAGCTGAAACAAAGGGATGCAAGTGACAAGTGATCAGGACCCGGCCTGGGTCACTGATCAGCAAAGTTCTCACTGTTTTTTTACTGTGAGAAGTCCATTTGGTCAGGTGCCTCCATGGCAATCTTGCAGGAGGGGATGTTCTGAACTTGTGGATGAGAGCCAAAGTGGCTGCTATTGGCTAAGGGGCACTTGGCACAGTGCACCTTATCACTTACCACTGCCTGTGCATAATCTCAGGAGAGAGGGAGAGGTGGGGAGATGCTGGCTCCTCCCCCCATCCCACCTCTTCA
Organism: Lophotriccus pileatus; assembly: GCA_035583135.1. NCBI lineage: Eukaryota > Metazoa > Chordata > Aves > Passeriformes > Tyrannidae > Lophotriccus > Lophotriccus pileatus. Next base: position 28,307,824 of record JAWWES010000001.1, read on the forward strand.
TTTAGGTTGTCCTAGAAGAAATTACCCCCCCTCCCCCAAATTATTCTCAGTGATTTCACAGGAAGAGAGCCACTGGGCAGCAAGAGTCCCCAGGATGAGGATAGCCATCCTCCTGAGCCTTCTGTTCCATGCTGCTGCTGCTTTTCACCAACTGTGAGTGATGCTGAACTCCTGTTTCAGTCTCTTTCATGAAGGCATCAGTCTAGGTAGATGGACCACATCCCATGCCATCAGCTCTTGTGCTTCCTGCTCTGTCAGATCACCCCAAAGGGTAGCTGAGTCACTTGCCTTGCCTCTCATCCTTTAGATTGACTCCTGCATGTCAGTGCAAGCCAGCTTTTTGGGGGACTTCCAAGTCAGACCTTAGGCCCAGGGACTTCTGAAGATTGCATGGGATGCCTTTTGGGAGTTCAGGACATTAGTGGAGTAAAAGGTTTGAAAAAGGTTATAGGGCTATACTTAAGCTAATCAACCCTGAGATTAGTTCAGCTGTTTAGACCATGGTGCTGGTAACACCAAGGTTCTGGGTTTGATTCCTGTTTGGGCCATTCACTTAAGGGTTGGACTTGATGATCTTTGTGAGTCCCTTCCAACTCAGAATATTCTGTGAAAGCAGAAACTGTTTCTCAAGCTTTAGTGATGCAATCACTCTGCTGCGTTCACTGTTGCTCTTGAACATTGACTGCAGCTGTGGCACATTGATGAGGATTTTGCAGTACTGGGCCACAGCAGGGAAGATATTTTCCATCTCTTGAGCCTTCAAACTGATGCCACCTCTGATGTCTTCCCCTGCCCCAGACATTACCTGGTGGTGATCCCTGCAGCTCTGCGCTACCCGTCCACCCAAGTTGCCTGCCTCCATATCACCTGTCATGAAGCAAAGCTTCAAGTGAACCTGGTCTTGGAGCACTCTGCAGGACGTGAGCTCTTAATGCAAGAAACCATCCAGAAGAAGAAGGCTTTCCTGTGCACTAAGTTCTGGGTGAGCTGCCCTAGGCAAATGCCGTCACTGATTTTCCCTTCAGGAAATCGCTTGTGTCACCAGGGGTGATGTGGATAGGGTCTACTTGGTCTTGGTGAGAGCCGGTTAGGAAGAGGAGTGGGTGGTGCCTAGAGATGCATAGCCCTGCACAGTATCTCTTGGTTAGCACTGATTTTCCTTTCTGAATCTAATTTTTAAATGGAATTTACATTTGTTAAAGTCTGCCACAGTTCTGGATACATAAGAAGAACTTACCTGTTTCCTTCTCTTCCATTACAGACCAGATGAAGCAGCTTTAGCTCTTCTCTTAAGGACTTGTGCAGGTCTGCAGCTAAAGATTGGGGAAATAGTGTTTTGCATGACATACTGCAATTTCTGTAGTACCTGAAGTCAGGCAGCAGCTGAGCTCTTGGGAGCTGCTAAAGACTAGTTGGATGGAAAGGGATGTGCTTGTTGTTTTTAAACAACATCTTAGATGTTATTTATCTTTTGTGAGAACTTAGCAAAGATCTAGGATAAGGCAGACAAGTCTAAAAAGTATCCCTTCTATTATCCTGTATATTCAGTGTTTAGGTTGCTGGAATCTTTGGCTGTCAGAGTCAGGACGACTCTCTAGTTGTGTTTCCTAATCTGGATTTCTTACTTGTGCATGCTGGGTAGTTCTGAAGGCCCTAGTATTTGAGGCTGTGCTACACCTTCATCTTTCTCTTTTGATTCTCTGTTACCATCTCCCACCTTTCTGTCATCTGCCCATCTTGCTGAGCAAGTCTGAAGACTCAGAGGTGTTAAGCACCTGCTTGTCACCAGTGGGGAAAAAAGGACAGATTCCATGACATGCAGGGTCTCCTGCTGTCATGTAGGACTGAGTGAGATCTGGATGTGTTCTGGATCGAGAGACTGGAAGAAGTGTCCTGGGACAGCTGGAGGGAACTGGTTAGTTCTTCCACTTTACTCTCAGTTCCTGCTCAGGGCCCCCAGAAGATTACTCAGAGTCTGTGTGTTCTTCTCTCTCTGTTCGTGCAGGTTGCACCTCCAGCTGATGGCACAGAGGAAATTGCCACTGTCAAACTGACCATCACAGGCGAAAGGGTCAATATTGAGGAGAAGAAAAAGGTCCTGATCTGCAAGACCAGGAGCGGCACCATCATCCAAACAGACAAGCCCATCTATCAGCCAGGGCAGACAGGTGAGGTGCAAACAGGAGGAACTGTGGGCCCTAAGCTTTCTGCTGGTTACACCATGTGGAAAGTCTGCAATTACATGAAATGCATGAACAGTCCTAGCAGAAGGCTTTGAGACAATATCTGTTGCTCAGTGATGTTTTCAGTGGATCTTATGTCCAACTTATGATGACTCTGAAGTTGCAGGAGGCAGTAGGATAATAATAACCACGTTCATGATATCTTCCATGTGGGAATGTTAGTGTCACATGTTGAGACAAATGTGTCTAGAATGGAGACAGGAGCTGAGGAAACAGATGGAGTAGGGGTCTGTAGGGAAGAAGTGACTGATAAATCCGATAAATATATTTGCTATGTCTGATAAATATATTCCCTGATTTCCTTGCCTTCAGTGAAATTTCGCATTGTGACTCTGGATGAGGAATTCATTGCACTCAACGATTCGGTAAGCCAGTCCTGGGACACTATGGAAAAGGCTGTCTTGTACTGTGCATGGATCCTACTTCCTTTCTACCCTGCTCGTCTGCGAAAGCTCCAGCTCCTCCACATTCATCCCTGGGCCAGGCCTGATGAGTGTCCAGAGGGGAATGGTAACTCAAATAAAAGCTGTTTACTCAGGAAGATGGCAGAGGTGTACATGTCTCTTGCTCATCTTGGTAGAATAGTCATACAAGCACAAGCATGTGACATACGGATTCCTGATGTGTCATGTGGGGAATGAATACTTTGTAAGTTGGGTTTTCCTTTTTGTGGGGAAGGGTGCTCTTAATTTGGCCCCTACAAGCTGGAAAGTGGAAATGCTGACTAGACATTAGGACAAGGTTTTTCATTGCAACGATAAAGAAATGTGTCCAGAGAAGGTATTTGCATCGTTGGGGATGTGCAGAACCCAGCTGGAGAAAGCTATGAGCATGAAGACATGCTTCAGCAGGGTGTTGGACTAGATAGCCTCCAGAGTTTCCTTCCAAACTCTGAGATCCTATACCTCTATAATTCACTTGAGACTGCAGGTGAACCAGAGCGAGGTCTGTTTGGGTAGTGACTTTCCCTGAGTTTTTCTGCCAGGAAGTCATTAGCAAGTGCTGGGTGGTCTCCAGATTGGTTTTTCCTTTCCCTTTCTTCAGACTTTGCTGTAATGAACCCACCTGGTATTTCTCCTTTTTGGTGGTGTTTGTTTTACTTTGTGTTGTTGTTGGGGCTCTAAGTTTCCAAATCACTAGTTGTACATCCTTTGGAGACGGCTCTGCATCTGAAGTGCCTTGTGTGTGATGCTGGCATGTATTTCTCTCTTCTAATGTTTTTGTCTTTTTCCCTCCCCAGATTTCTTTGTTTCTCCAGGTGAGTGATGCTGAAATCTAGTGTTAGAGTAATGATGATGGCAGTCATTTCACTGTGCTATACATATTCAGTTTCTGGTAAATTTTACAGACCTCTGAGTGGAATAGTGGACCTCTTTTGTTGTTAGATATTAAATTCTTAAATTAACATACTCTTTCAGCTTCTTTTTTCTGCACTTGTTTGAGGTTATGCTCCCAGTTACTTCAGTAGAAAGCTCAGCTGTTCTAGGTGTGCAGGAGTATAGACAGATAACTTAGATGTTTATGTAAGAAAGTTAGAACTGTGAAAAATCTTTCCTTAAGATCGGAATTTAAATAAATGTAGAAGGAGACTCAGATAGTGGGAGCAGAACCTGGGCATTAGAGTATCTTCAAAATTTCACAGTTAGTCTATACCAAACCTCATTCCTTAGCTATAGAACCTGGCAGTCTACAGGACTGAAATCCTAAAGCTCAATTGCTATGGGATGTGGACCAGTGAGATGCACGAACAACTGTTTCTCTCTTTCTTGTGGGTGTAGGACCCTAAGAACAACCAGATAGAGCAGTGGCTGAATGTGGTCCCTCAAGATGGCATTGCAGATCTGTCTTTCCAGCTGAGTGACGAGCCTCTGCTGGGAACGTACGTCATCAACGTAACCAGCGCGAGAGCATATGGCAGCTTCTCCGTTAAGGAGTATGGTATGAGCATGTGGGGGATTTGTCTGAGCTGCAGGGGGGACCTTGTGCTCTTGATCTAGGAAGCTGGGTGTTTATTACTTGATAATCATCCTGGGAGCAAATCGGAAAAATAGTACCATCTGTCATAGAAGAGAGTCGAGCTGAGGCTCAGGAGAGAGACCACTTTGGGACCTCGGGTCAGTGTGTGGGAGGAATGGTGTGCATGACCCCAGACCTCTGACACAGCTGATTCCTGCAGATCTTAGGCAAAACAAGGTAATTTAGGATGGGCTTTGCCAGAGAGTATGAAGTCCAGTGCCATCTAACTTCACACTCATTCCCTAATTAACTGTGTTGGGAGACTAGTTTTCTCGCAGTGCAAATAGCTGTCAGAAGTGCAGGTTTGTGGACATGTTTGGAGCAATAAACCAGAGCCTCTATATAATCTTTTAAAGACATGACAGAAATATTCCCTTTCCATTTCTCACCACCTTCCTTCTCCATTTCCTGTCTCTTATTCTGCCATAGTCTGTCTTCATGTTAATTCTCTGTGTTAATAGATTAATTCTCGGTGAAGGCTGTCCCTGGCCTGTGTTTCCTACAATTCTCTGTTTTGTCCTTCCAGTGCTGCCAAAATTTGAAGTGATCTTTGAGGCACCAAAGCAGATTTATGCCCTAGATACAACCTTCCCGCTCCGGGTATGTGGCAGGTGAGGATTCTGATTGGAGAGGTGTCCCTGTGTTAATTTCTGGCCTGATGAGCACTTCAGTTACAGGAGGCCAGAATCTTCATGGCCGCTGTTTGCACCCTGATGCAGCACAAAACGTTCCTATAACTGTTATTCTCATACTCTAATGCCCTTGTTCTAAAAAAATTCCACAAGTCACTACACACAAAACCTGGGGGAGCAACCTGCCCTTTGACAAGCAGCCATTTTTGGGGTATTTTTGCAGATGCATGGTAGATACTTGGTGTTCATCTGCAGAACAAACTCATGGGAAATGAAGGGAAGCTTTTCCGGATTATGCTCTAGTGGAAACTAGAGAGATTTGAATACGAATTGCCCCAGATAAGGTCTAAGGACAACACTAGAACTAGCCTCATGTAAAGGTGCTTTCTTAATGAAAGGCACTTGCTTAATCACCCACGTTTCTGCCTGTAAGATGATGCATGCCTTCAGCATATCCTGGGGTTATTGCAGGTGTTGCTGATGTATAATGCAGACCTCCGTGCTGAGTCAGCACCTACAACACTCTGGCTTCCCAGAATAGATTAATTTAGCACTAATTATATCACAGAGCTCTTGATATCCCATGACTGCAGTGCCCTAGTCTGACCCTGCTTTACTGGGTCAGGACTCCTGGGCCTGTTACATGGCTGCCACTCTTGAGCTAGTTGTGAATATCTGTGAGTAAGTGGTCTCTGGGGCTATGCAAAGCAAGCCCTGTGTTCTCCCACCGTGTGTCACTGTCTCTTTCTTTCCCTGCTCCCCCAAACAGATACACCCGTGGGAAAAGCATCCAGGGAAGAGTTCACGTGAGCCTTTGTCAGAAGATAGCCCCATTCCTGCCCAGTGCTTCAAAACCCAATCTCTGCCACAAATTCAGCAACCAGGTGAGATACTCAGGAAGAGATGAGCCGTATTCAGAGACATTTGTGCTAGTAAGGCAAGGCTGCTGAAAGCTTTAGCTGAACTAATAGTGATGTTACCCAATTTATTTAGCTGCTTGGTCAGTGTTCTACTGTGCAGGTTCGCAGTAACTGTGCCCGATGACTGTGACTGGGTTTGCGTCATGTGTCTGCTCCACATCCTGGGCTGCTGTGCCAAAAGGCAACTCCCTGAGAGCAGGGGTTTTGCACTGCTGCTTCTGCACCATTCTGATAATTTCTAGCCTTCTGCCTTGCTCAGACCTTGTTTCCTCTCTCTGTACTTTCAGACAGACGAGGCAGGTTGCTTCTTCACGAATGTGAGTCTGTCCTCCTTCAGCCGAGACTTTCGGTACTATCAGGACAGCATAGTTGCAGAGGCCTCGCTGGTGGAGGATGCCACAGGTAACTCTGGAAACGTTTCTAGTGGCTGGGAAATTGCACTAATCTTACCAAAAGCACTTCTGGAGGCTTTCAGGCTAGCAAGAGATCTGAGCTTTCTGAGCCCTTTGGGGCCTGCTATCCAAGCTCACAGATACAGAGCCAGCAATTCCTGATCGGACGACACACTCACTCTGAGTGCCTGCAGTCTCAGGAGGTGGAGCTCTCTAAGGGCTAGAAGTTACGTGGGAGGAAGACTAGATACCCAGAGTTGTGGGCAGATCACCATCATGATATGAAACGTGTGTGCAGCTCAACAGGTCCATTAGTACTACCAGTGGGTCACTCTGCAGGGAAATGGCTGAGGGGTGCTTGGCTTTCTTGCTCCTTCTCTTATGTTTCTGTTCTGCTGCTTTCATTCAGAGATACAAGTCAATGCTTCCCACAAATTACTCATCTCCAGGATTGGCGGGATGACCTTGTTTGATGATGTGAATTCTTACTACCACACCGGAGAGATGTACAGGGGGAAGGTAATTCATAATTACAGTCCTTTGAAGGGGAGAATGTGAAGAATGCTTTCTTAGTGACTATTCATAGTGCTTTCATAGTTGCCTATTGTCTTTTCTGACCCCACCTTCAGCCAGGGTTTGGGCCAGAGACAAAATTTTTGAATTGTCAAATGTGAGAATAACACCTAAGACTGCCATTTGCCAAATAAGCCATGACTAGCAGCAGCTATGAGCATCTGCATGTGGGGTCCAAACCCAAACATTTGGAATTTCAGCAGCCAGGAAGCCTTTTTCTGGGAAGGAATGGAGAGCATTGGAGGTTGGACAAGATGACCCACTGCGGTCCCTTCCAACCTTACCCATCCTGTGATTCTGTGATTCTGTGAATGAACATGGTAGCACAAGTGATAATGTGACACGACCAGTAGCAGTGTTGATAATCTTATTAGTGACTCAAAGGGTGTTCTTGCTATCTTCTGAAATGTTCCTCCTCACTTGGAGAAGCAGGAGATTCTGCTTGCTGATTAGACTCTTCTGCACTTCTCTTGTTCACCATGATGTTCTCAGATTAGCGTCATTGACTACCAGGGCAAGGCACTGAAGCACAAAGAAGTCCTCCTTGTAGTAAGCTGTGGTGAGCAGCGATTTAAGCAGAAGTACATTACTGGGGACTCTGGGACAGCTTCATTTAGCCTGAACACCACTGCTTGGAACAGCACCTTGGCCTCCCTGGAGGTAAGTGAGGAAGGCTCTGTCTTGTGGCAGGGGAAGGACAGTAGTTCCTGAAACACCTCAGCGTTGATCTGGATCTTGGTTCCCTCTGAGAGCTTATTCTCCAGGTCCCAGTTGCTTTCCTTTTGAGATCTCCACAGAGAGACCTGTGCTTTGGTGCTGCTCAGATTGTCGTACCAAGGTGCAGCTATGGTGATTTGCAGCTGACTTGCTTAACTAGGGAAATTAACTTGTTCGGGTTTTTTGTCTCACCAGGCAAGTGTCCTCCATCAAGATTTGGATAGAGAGCCTGGGACAATTGATTTGAGTTACCAGCGAGCCTCGTATTTCATACGTCCGTTCTACAGCACCAGCAGGAGTTTTCTCTCTATTGTCCGTGTGCCAGAAACAGTGCCCTGTGGTAAAAACCAGTCTGTCCAGGTGGACTTCAGAATTTATGAGGAAGACCTGGAACACGGGCCCAGGCGTGTCATTTTCTCCTACTTTGTGAGTTTCTGGGGAAGTGCTAGTGGGTGACAGCTGAAAGCATAAGATCAGCAGCCTGATATTTGATAGATTTGGCTTAGCCCAGGACAGGTAGCTCATCCAGTCATCATGGAGCTGGATCCTGATTTCAATTCTGGGACTGCAGTAACAGCAAGGAAGGCAGAACCTTTCTTTTAGGCTCTGCACAGGTGCAGGGCAGGTATTGAACTTACCTGTCCTCCCCTGGGTCTCTTCATTCCCTGAACTCTCCTTACTAGCCAAGAGTGAATAAAGCTAATATCTCTTTCCCCACCTCCACCTAATCTCTAGTTTCAGGGTTACTTTGAGCTCCACAAGGATCTCAAACACTATGTAACTATATGACTATCCCCTTCTGTATTCTTCCCTAGGTCACAGGGAAAGGAGGGATAGTCCACGCAGGTCAGAAGACTGTTTGGGTTGGGCTTCCAACAAGTAAGTGCACTCCTCAGTTTCATGTTTAGCTAGCACTCAGTGGTCTGTGGCATCTACTCTTGTTTGGATATGTGCCGTAAGCCTCTCTGCGGTGTGGAGGTGGCTCATGACTGCTCTGTTGTATCAGAGAAGGCTGTTGTATCAGATGTAGGCTCATCCTCCGCTGTCTTCATTTTCAAAGTCTCCTTTTGCGCTCCTGCAAGTGGCATGAAACAATAGCTTTTCCCTCCACAGCAACTGTGTCTACAAATAATCTGAGTAGTTAGGATGCCACAGTTTATAATTTTGATGGGTGTTGGCCCACTGGTGCCTACTTTTTCAGTTCTTATTTTTTCAAACCTGAATTACAGGGGACAAAGGTCACCTCTTTTTTGGTTGCAGGATGGGAGATGTTTGGTGATGGGGGACTTTGTAAGATACATGACACTCTCACTCTTTGTGGAACCAAGTTTGAACTCCAAAGTACCTTTTCATGTCCTTGAGGAGATGAACAGAACCAGGAAGAGTCTTTTGCTAGTCGTGAATGCCAGACCCAGAGATGTGCCGATTAGTTCAGTGGTCTCCAAAATCTCCTCCATCATGAAATACTTGAAGAAAGGAATTAAACAAGCACATGCAGAATAACAAAAGCTGATCAGAGTCTTTTTTCACTACCAAATCTATTTTCTCTTATTCCCTCTCTTCTCCATCTAGTGCTGGAAGGCTTCTTCTCCATCCCTCTTACCTTCAACTTGACCTACGGCCCAGCTCCGAGACTAGTTGTTTATGTTATCTTCCCTAATGGAAAAATCATTGCCGATTCTGCCATCTTCAGTGTCTCCATGTGTTTCAGAAATAAGGTAGGATTTGCGCCTGAGGCAGTGACTGAATCTGTGAGAGTGTATGTGTCTGCTGCAATGAAAGGAGAGACTGTGTAGCTGTGTGTGGCTGATACTGTGTGGGATGCAGCTGGTGAATGGTGAGGTGTACTGTGATGTACGGAGCAAGTGTGTGCTGAGCATTGTGGTGGCTGCTGCAATGTTTGGAAAAGGCAGGGAATTGCTGTCTGTCTCCATAGGCATGTGTAGCAACTGCAGCCCAGTAGGATCATAGCCCAGCACAGGTCATTAGTGTGGTTCCCAGGAGAGCTCAAGGCTGCTCTGCTGCTGCAGCAGACACTTAGGGTTGTTAGTATATGGTGTTAGGATGACACCTAAAAGTGGATGATGGAAGAAGTGGATTTTACTGGCCATCCTGAAAAGGCTGAGTGCTTGTAGTTGTTTTGACATCCATGGGAATCTGCTTTCTTGGCTGGGTTTTGCACTCCAAAGATGAACTTCTGAGGACTGGCATTACCCCTGCTCCACAACTCCACAGCTGTCTATTTGCTATAGATTCAAGCAAGAACAGGAAGAACTTCAGGAAACTGAGAACAGCCCCACAAAGAGCCTGGGAATAAGGACTAGGCTTATTTTTGATCTGGGGCTCCAGAAGACAGCTGTGTGAGGTGTTTTGTCATGGCTGGCTGGTTTACTGGATAAAGAGAGCACTGTGTTCTGACTCCACATGAATATCTCCACGTATCCACACTGGTGATTTCCCCTCTGCTGTCTTTCCTGTTAGAACTTCAGTGTGATATTTTTTAGATACCTTCCAGGTGGTTCCTGGAAGTTTCCTTTGGTTTCTGTCCAATGCAAGTTCTTGGAAACTCTCTTCATGTAGGTCTCTTTGCTGCTTGGGAAGTGGTAGGGTGGCCAGCATCAGAAATATCATTCAGGTATTGCCTGCATTCTTCCCATCAGGTGGAGCTGGGCTTCTCAACGCCAGAGACTCTTCCCAGTTCACAAATCAATCTCCACCTGCTGGCACCTCCTGGATCCATGTGTGCTGTCTGGGCTGTGGATAAAAGCACCCTTTTGATTAAGCCAGGAAGAGAACTCACCAGCCACTCGGTGAGTGAGCCTGCTCTGACTTTTTCCCTTCCCTAGTAATGACATGAAGAGGGAGGGATGCCATTGCATCTGTGCAGAGCTTATCTCCAAAAAACTCAAAGCACGGCCCAGAGGGATCAGCAGCACTCTCAGTGCAGCATGGGTAGGGATTAGGGGTTAAGAGAGAGTCTGAGCATCACTCAGGGCACCAGCGGTAAGACAGCTTCTGTTGTTCTTGTCTTGTGTTCAGTTCAGTGGGCTGTGCTGGCTCTGTCAGAGGAGAGCCAGGGAAGAGTGACAGCAGGCCTGGCTTTCTGGCATGCATTCATGCCCAGTAGCCAGAAGCAATTCAAACAGGCCTCAGATGTATGACAGGAAGAGAATGGCAGGTTTAATTTGTGCTGATTTTATTTTTTGCTTTTTCTTGCTTTCTCAGATCTATGGGTTGTTCCCATCTATTTATAACTCCAGGTATCCTCACCAAGTGTCTGAAGATGATCACTCATGTGGGTTCCCAAATTCTGATGAGCCTGATGTGTTTACAGCATTCAGGGTAAAAATGGTTGATTTTTATAATATTTCATGATATATGAAATATATTCATATATATTCAGATAATTCATGAACTGAGAGGAGTTTACCCCTGACTTTACCAATATCCCAGGGATACTATTATAGACAGTACAGGGAACAGGTGCAGTTTAGGCCCTTGTAACTCATTTGTTATTTGAATAAGTGACTTGAAATGTTGATTCAGGAAAAATTTTTGTGTGGTTACCACACTTTGGTTATGTGACTCAAGATGCCAAGGATTATTGGTTACTTTAACTGGATTTCACATAGTTTGTTTAATCTCCACAGCATGAGCAATTGCACCCTGCAGGCTGAGAAGGCGTGATGTCTAAATGACCATGTGTTTGAAAAGGAATAAATTTGGCTGACTCAGGCCAGATGAATTAGCTCAGAAGACCTTGTTTGCCCATTGCTGAGCATCTGAATCACTCCCACTTAAAATGAAGCAAGGAAATACTTTGCCAAGCCAGAGTGCAGCGAAGTCCCCACTGCATGAGGGGACAGGAGGGCACAGGGCAGAGGGCAGTGAGGAGAGGACAAACTTCTGATGATTCAGTTCTTTCTTTTTCCCACAGGAAATGGGGTTGAAAATTATGTCCAACACCAATATCAGGAAACCCAGAGTGTGTCCAACTACATCACTGACAACTAAGCTGCAGAAAACAGGAGTGTTTATTTCTAGGCCCATGCTGATGTTTGCCCAGCCCCATAAAGCATATAATAGTAAGCATTTGCCAACTATTTCTTCTTACATAGGATGCTTAGCCTTTCAGGTGAAAGCAGTCCTGGGTTTGAGCCAGTCCTGTAATTGCAAATGGAGGAGAAAGAGCGTTCCCTGGCCCTAAACCTCTTGTGCTAGTGTGAGGCTGCCTGAGGCTCCCAGCTTCTGAAATATTAGAGGTCTGTCTGAATACCAGGTCCTGCCTCTGAGGTGAGGGAATGGTTGCCTGCCCCATGGTGCCCATACATGCAAGTAAAGCCCAAAGCACCTCTGTCATTTGAAATGAGGCAAGATATTTTAAAATTTGGGACAGAACCTTCTGTTCTGATGCCATGCTTTCAGAGAGCTGACTGGACTAGCTACAGCCTGCACTGTGCTGGAACTCTTCTGCTCTTCTCCAGGACCCGAGGACACCGTGGTGACTAGGTCTTTGTTATTTCCAGCAGAGCATGTGACATCAACCTATCAGCCCATTATGTTTCCACCTGTTTCTTCAGCTGAAGAGAAAGTACACAAACCTATTCCCCAAACCTGGCTATGGGATTTGTATTCTGTGGGGTGAGTAAACTGAGCAGTAGGGGTTTAGTCTGAGTCATCTAGTATGGCTGGGAGTGGCAGCAGATGCAGCTGAGTTTGTATCATAGGCAGCTGTGCAAGATACCTAAGGACGTATGTCGTGGGGCTCATACTGGTCAGGCTGTTTCTTAAGTGAGCTGATAACTGTATTACATGCATGTTCCTCTACCAGACCATCACACAGAAATGCTGTCCATCCATGGCAAATGGCTGGCATGGGAAGATAGGAAATCAGGTGAAATGCAGCAAAACATCTTGGTTTACTGCCTGCACTCTGCCTGTGGTATCCCTGTGGGCTGGCATTTGCCAAACTGTGCTTACAGGGTGTATCCTGGCATTCAGGGGAAACTGATGTCCACAGAAGTCCTTCACAGGACTGGGGATTGTGTCCTGTGAGAAAGGGTCAGTGTACACACAGGGTCTACCGAGGGAGCTTTTGGAGATTTTTCATCTTAGACTTCAAGATTTTCTTGTCTGCTGTCTGGAGACTGGAGTAGGCTCAGGCCAGATGCCCCCACATCTGCCCTCTCCAACCTCCACTGTCCTTCCAGATACAACCATCTCTTCACCCCTTAGCAGCAGGTATCTCCTATGTGATTTGTCCACAGACCTGACCTGAGCCAGCGAAGCGTCCCTATGTTGTGTGTGTTGCCTTCCTGTATGCTCATGGCAAAAGTGAATGTTTTGACTCCAGTTACTGGAGTATGATGTACAGCAACTTTCAGTTAAATGCTTCTGTTGCTGTCTGCTTCTCCTCAGTCCCACTGGGAACAGGAATGTCACTGTCACTGTGCCTGACACCACCACAGAATGGAAAGCAGGAATGTTCTGCACAGGACGTAATGGCTTTGGATTGGCTTCAGCCTCCAGTCTGCTTGTTTTCAAGCCTTTTCTCGTGGAGCTCCCACTGCCATCTTCTGTGGTCCAGGGTGAGACCTTCAACTTGAAGGCCACAGTCTTCAACAACTTGCAGCAATGCATGAAGGTAGGTGAGCCCTGATAGGCTCTGTGAGAAAAGCAGGAGAAGGCTGAAATCCATGGCCTGTGATCATAGAATCATAGAATGATTTGGGGACCTTAAAGATCATCTCATTCCAGCTCCCCTGCCATGGGCAGGAACACCTTTCACTAGACCAGGTTGCTCAGAGCCCCATCCGACCTGGCCTTGAACACTTCCAGGGATGGGGCAGCCACAGCTTCTCTGGGAAACCTGTTCCACTGTCCCACCACCCTCAGAGTAAATAATTTCTTTCTAATATCTAGTCTAACCCTACCCTCTTTCAATTTAAAGCCATTACCCCTTGCCCTATCACTTCATGCCCTTGTAAATAGTCCCTCTCCAAGCTCTCTTTTAGCCCTTTTAGGTACCTCAGACTCTAAGATTTCCCTGGAGCTTTCTGTGCTCCAGGCTGAACACCCCCAACTCTCTCAACCTGTCCTCATAGCAGAGGTGCTTCTGCTCCCTGATTATCTTCATGGCCTCCTCTGGACTCACTCCGGGAAGTCCACATCCTTCTTACATTGAGGTCCTCAGAGCTGGATGCAGAACTCCAGGTGGGGTCTCACCAGAGCAGAGGGGGAGAATCCCCTCCCTTGACCTGTTGGCCGTGCCTGTTTTGATGAGCTCAGGACCCAGTTTTCAAGCCCTGGGCTGCCAGCACATATTGATGAGTCATGTCAAGCTTCTCCTCAGCTGCTCTGAGAATTAATTCTCCATTCAGCCTGTGTTTGTGCTTGGGATTGTCCCGACCCAGGTGCAGGACCTCACACTTGACCTTGTTGAACTTCACGAGGTTCACACAGGCCCACCTCTCAGGCCTCTCCCTTTCTTATTTCCCTTTTTAAAAATGAGGTTTATGTTTTCCCTTTTCCAGTCAGAGAGAGTTTCACCGGATTGCCATGAGTTCTCAGATAGGACGGATAGTAGCTTAGCCACTTCCTCCACCAGTTCCCTCAGGACCTGTGGGATGTATCTCATCAGGTCCAATGGACTTGTGCACCTTCAGTTTCCTGAGATGGTCTTGAGTTTGGTCATCTCCTACAGCAGGTGGTTCTTCATTCTCCCAGTCCCTACCTTTGCCTTTGCCTGGAGCAGTACGGCTGGAACACTTGTTCATTAAGACAGAGGCAAAGAACTTGTGGAGTGCTTCAGCCTTTTCCATGTCCCTGGCAACCAGGTCTTCTGTTTCCTTCTGGAAAGGGTCCACGTTTTTCCTAGTCTTCTTTTTATCAGTACCATACCTACGAAAGCTTTTCTTGTTGCTCTTGACATCCCTGTCCAGGTTACCAGGACTTTAGCTTTCCTGGCCTGATCCCCGGCTACTTAATCTCTCTGTATATATCTCTGACTGTCTCTGTATATACAGAGAGATTAATATATATATATTAATATATATATACAGGCTACCTGTCCCTGCTTCCACCTGTTAGGCTTCCTTTTTGTGTTTGTGATGTTTATTTATTACAATCTGCCATCCCTGCTGCCCCTCCAGATCCAAGTGACCCTGGAGGAGTTTGCACACTTCCAGCTGAAGCCATGCAAGGGCTGTGTCTACAGCAGCTGCCTGTGTGCTGGTGAAGCCAAGACCTTTCAGTGGAGTGTCACAGCTGAGCAACTGGGTGAGAAGAACAGGGAGGTGGGGTGGTGAAATTGGGAAGGGATGAAACCAAGGTGACAATGTTTTGTAAAAGCTGACATTGAGGTGCTGTTTGCTTTGATACCCAGAGAGTACTTGTTTGCATTCAACCTAAGGTCCTGATTACTTGCAAGTCTGTGCTAGGATGTACAGAACCATATAAGGCTCTGGTCAAATGTTTTGTTGTCAACAGGTGATGTCTATTGTATTAATAGGAAGTGCTTCCTCAGAAGGCATTTTATGTACCTAAATGTGTGTTATTTTCAGGGATCACAAACATCACCCTCCACACAGAGGCTGTGGCCACCGAAGAGCTCTGTGGTGAAGAGATACCATTTGTCCCAAAACAAGGACAGAAAGACACAATCATCAAACTCGTTCAAATCCGGGTCAGTCAAGCCGTTCTGTTACCTAAATATAAAACTGAGCTTTGTGCAATACCCACATTTTGTGCATGTTTTGGGAGTTACCCCTTGCTTTTCAAAATGTGTAATTAGCATCTCAGGGCCTGAGCTGGGCCCATCCGATGGATGTAGGAGGTAAAGGGGTGTCATCCACTTCATACCATGGAAAACTTTAAAAACTTTTTTATGTCCTTGCTCCTGAGTTCTCTGCAGGATCTCACAGCATCACTTTTGCAGACATTCAGAAGTTAAGATGTTCTGAAAATGTGTGCTAATTCTAACATGAAGTTTCTAATACGAAGTGAAAATGTTTGACAGTAATTTGCATTTTTGTCTGGTAATGATGATATTCCCTCTGACTGTCCAGTCTGAACCAGGATTTTGTCCATATTTACTTCTTATCCCCTTGTAATCCTGTTCCTCTCCTGTGTGCTCATTAAAATGCTACTTTTCTGTGCTCCAACAGCCAGAGGGAGTTTTGGTAGAAAAGGCTCACAGCTCCATCCTGTGTCCCAAAAAAGGTAGAAGGATTGTTTTCTTCTTTCACGCTGCTTATCCCTCTCTTCCTGCCTAAACAGCTCCTGGGTATTTCCACTTGTTGAAATATTTTCTCTGTCCGCGTGACAAAGCTACAGAAGCATATTTTATTTGCGGTGCCAGATAGAGCTTTCTGCTAGGCAAGGATGTGGGGAGGTCCAGTCTTTCAGCATCAACACCCCTGACACTAATGTGGCAGCTTGAGGCTTTTTTCACCTGTGGGAAATAAAACCAGGCTGCTGAATATGGTGACGCTGGAGGACATGGCTTAGGATTGCTGTTCCTGTCTTGAATTTTATGGTGTATGAGGGGGCCATCAGCTAATTTTGAGAGCACGAGGTGCGTTGAGATGACAAGCCTGCAACTGAAATCTAAAAGAAGATGAAGTAACTTCTGTAGAGAAGAACAGGTGGCTTTGGCCACTGAGAGATTCCAGGAGAAAATCCTCTCAACCTCTCTATAAAGAGGGCTGTTAGGACAGCACAGTCACCATGAGGTGGATGGAGGAAGTTGAGGGTGGAATGGGACAGGGATTTTGAGGTGATTTGCAGCCTCTCTGACAGGAAAATGGGAAGTTAACACAGCCTTGAACCATTTCCGGGGATTTTGAAGGCTGTTTTCTTCATAATATCTTTCTTTTTGTCCTTTCCACACCTTATCCAACTGGTATTAGGGAATCCAGCACAGGAGTCTGTGTCACTGATGTTGCCTCTAAATGTGGTTGAAGGTTCAGTCAGAGCCACCATCTCAGTCACTGGTAAGGAATTCAGCTACGATAGTACCTTTGCAAATCCCATATCTCTGAGTTTAGCCCAAACCCAGACTCCCACACCACCCTTGGTGAGGTTTCCAAGGCTCCACTGCCTTGTGCTTCCCATATGTTTGGCTGCATTTTCTAATTACTGACAATCTAAAACACTCCGCATGGGAGAGAGTGTTCTGTTAATGAGCTTGCCCTGCCAGGATGGGAATGTGTACAGTCCATATGAAGGGCACAGTGGAATTGATAAGCTGGCTACCAGCTATCAGTGATAACTAGGGGTGCCCCCACATTGCTGTGCTGGGACTATCTTGCTTGGTACACTGCTGGGAACAGGTCACAGGTGGGAGGAGGTGAATCCCAAAGCCTACTGCACAGGAGGTGATCAGGATTCTTATGTTTTGTTTCAGGTGACCTCATGGGGACAGCACTGCAGAACCTGGACAACCTGGTACAGATGCCCCATGGCTGTGGGGAGCAGAACATGGTGCTGTTTGCCCCCATTGTCTATCTGCTGCAGTACCTGGAGAAGACCAGGCAGCTGACCCCTGAGATCAGGCAGAGAGCAACAGGATTCCTGCGCAATGGCAAGTACAAGAGACCCACCTTGCTCCTCTGACTTCCCCTGTGCCCAATAGTCTCAGGTGCCTACTTCTCTTCCATCTGGAGCACTCAAACACCCCATTCCCTTCACAGTGATTTGATTGTAAATACCATTCTGAGCACTAATGTCCTATCCTGTTTCCCAGGGTACCAGATACAGCTGCAATATCAGCACCCTGATGGCTCCTACAGTGAATTTGGTACCAAGGATGAGTATGGTAATACTTGGTAAGCCCTGGGCTCTCTCCCTTCTGTCTACCTGATCTCTGAACAGCCAGGAGGCTTCCAACAGGACTTGCCGTCCTATTGGATCCAAAGTTCTAGAAGCCTTGTGGGCTAGGGTACCCCAGGGGTACGCAGTTGTTCTTGGGATGAATTGACCTTGGACCAGCATATTAAAAATAGCACAGTGGATTAAGAGACACCTACCAGTTTCAAACTCCTGTTTTTTTTTCTTTTATCTCAACTTCTGCTTAGATTCTTTCTTTTCAGTCATTCTTCCTGCTCTTTCATGCACTCCATCTCTTTCAGATTCTCTTCCCTCTCTCATGCCTTTTTTTTCTGTTATCCCTGATCAGGCTGACTGCATTTGTGGTTAAATGCTTTGTCCAAGCCAAGCCATACATTTTCCTGGACAAGAGGATCACAGAAGCTGCTCTGACCTGGCTGGAGTTCCACCAGCTTCCCAGTGGTTGTTTCAGAAATGTGGGCCAACTTTTTCACACATTCATGAAGGTAGGAGCCAGAGCACTGTGAAGGACAACACAAAGCAGTTCTTGCCAGGTGTACTGGTAATTGTTTAAGTTCATTTTCCTGTGTTGTTCTGCTTTCTTGCAAGAGAGCAAATCAGGGATGGGTGGGACTTGTTTTGAAAAGCTTCAAATCTTTGTGTATTAACTTTCCCAGCTTTTTTGGTGTTAATGTTTTTTTAGGGAGGTGTAGATGGGGAAGTCCCCTTGGCTGCCTACATCACTGCTGCATACTTGGAGGCAGGAGCAACACCAGAGGTAAATACTGGGATTCTTTGCCACGCTCTTGCCTTAAGATCTGAATCCTAAAGAGCTTAGTGGTATCACTGGGACAGGCAACAGAGCATCTTGGAGAGATTTGTGGACAAAGTTATAGGGTGGGCAAAGAAGATCTTACCACTTCTTGGGAAAAGACCTTAACTATCCCTTGAGGAGGACACTGCTGACAGGGAGAAGGTAAGGTTAAACCACTGGGGGCCATTGGACTTCATGGCTAGATACTATGGCCATTTCCCAGGCTTTACTGCTCGTTCCTGCTCCCCTCATCTCGTCCTTCCTTCCATCCCTTTGTTAGCCCTACACAGCTGAGAGCTAATGGTGAGTTGTTCTGAGGAGAGGTGGGTAGAGCTGTTCCCAAAATCAAGTAGACAGACATAATGAAACTCCTAATACGTTTTTAGCTTCACAGGAAAGTCTGGGAAAGGAGTGCTGTAGGGCAGTTGGAACTGCATGCCTAAGTAGTAATAATAAGAGGGAACTCTTACAATTGCTAAGGATTGTAGCTAGTTATGACTGTGGTGCTGGCAAGTAAAGAAACATGATTAACTTGATGGAGAAATGCAATTGCTGAGAAGTTAAGTTCTCTGGAAATCAGAAAAGGAAGTGAAAAAGCAATGCTTTTTGGTGGAACTGAAAATAATGGGCTTAGGAAAAAAAAGGAAGACAGATGGAAATTAACCTTTTTGGCTACAGGTGTTCTTCAGGTCACAGGAAAATTGTTCACTGTGAAGGTGAATTAAACACAGTCATCTTGGTCTGCAGGCTGTGTGTAAGCATTTGTAGTTGTGTGATTTTCCTTTTGTCGTGTTTGGACTTGGAAAGTAAGATGTGATGGTGTTATTCCAGCGGAAAGGATGCTCATTTCATTGAGGGAGCGCCACTGAAGCCCCGGACCAGCTCAGGGGGGTGGTCTGTCCAGCACCTTGCGCCATGGGCTGGAGACACTGCTTACTGGTGCTGCACTGACACAAAGAGCGCAGGCTTAAGCACAGAGTCACCTGGGTAAATGTGTGGGGTACTTTCTGTGCTGGCATATGCTAATAATGTATAATAATAATTCTGTTTGTGTCTCAGGTTTTGCCTGCCTCACAGGGGTTTGCCTGTGACCCACACCTGTGTCACTCTTTTCTGCAGAGCACAGTGGTGCGCAAGGCTCTGGGCTGTATCCTTCCTTCCCTCCCCAAAGCTGCCAGCACTCACACCCAGGCCCTGCTGGCCTACACCTTTGCCCTGGCTAAGGACTCTCAACGCACCCAAGAGCTACTTGACATGCTTGATCAAAAGGCAATCAGAGAAGGTACGGGAACCTCAGGGCCAGATGAACATCAGAGAAGGGACAGGTGACCTTTCTGAGCCCTTGGCTCAGAAGCTGGATGTCTGGGAAGTAATGCATATACAGATTATTGGCTTATTGGTTTTTGTGTATCACCTTGGTGTGGAATATGGACTGTTTGGTATTGCAAAATACATAATTTACCCAGTGACGTGATGATCCAGATAAGAGGAATTTACTCAATGGTCTTTGCAGACACAAGTCACTGTGTCTAAGAGCCTAGGCCAAAGGATTTCTTTCCTGACATCCCTCATGGTCGTCTACTACCTTCCTTTCCCAGATGGGCAGATCCACTGGAGTCAGACGTCATCCAAGTACAGACACAACACCAGCCCTTGGTCACAGCCAGTGTCTGTGGATGTGGAGCTGACAGCCTACATCCTCCTGGCCCTGCTCTCCAAGCCAAATATCACAGGATCTGATCTCACCACGGCCTCTGGCATCGTGGCCTGGCTCACCAGACAGCAGAATGCCTATGGAGGGTTTGCCTCAACACAGGTAACTTGTGGCCAGGGAGAGGAATGTTCTTTGGGAAAGAACCTCTGCAAAATATACACATAATATATACAAGAGCAAAAGCTTTGAGTAGAGGAACCTTTGTATATGGAGGTCCTCAGGAATGCAAGTTCAAGCATCGTTGGGTCTCAGAGCTGCAAATCTAATTGTTCTTTGTTTTTTTCCTTTTCAGGACACAGTAGTCGCCTTGCAGGCCTTGGCTAAGTATGCAGCGCTGACACACAGCACACAAGGGGTTGCAGAAGTGAGGGTGAGGTCCCATGGAGGCTCTGGGAGGAGGTTCCAAGTCTCCTATCAGAACCGGCTCTTGGTGCAGGAGGCAGCACTGACAGAGGTCCCGGGCGAGTTCTTGGTACAGGCCCACGGCAGCTGTTGTGTCTTTACTCAGGTAGGTTCCCACAGTTCCTGTTGTGACCACCTTCTTCTCATCATCTTATCAAAACCAGAACTCTCCATTGCACCTCTATGGAAGGAAATGTGCATTAACTGCGCTTTAATCCCCGCCTGGTGCCAACGCAATGAACCTGTGTGTTGGAGGAGACAGAGACAGAACCTGCCCAAATGTGAGGACAGTGATGCTTCTATGGCTCTCAAGAGTAGCAGAGGATGAAAGTGTTGTGTAGTGGTCCCACTGCTGTGTGTTTAACATGCACAGTCTCAGTTGAAAGGTTGAGAAGGATCCCATGGAAGGATGATGGAAGGTTTCCAATCTGAGTGACCTTACTGCATATGGTTTATCCACTCAGTATCTGGGACCCAATCTTGAGGATTAGAGTAGACAGTGATAAAAAAAAAGTTGTGATAGATGATACTGAACTAATTATCCATGTGTTAGCCTGTCATTTTGTCTCTCCCTGCAGCTGGTGCTGAGGTACAACACACCCTCCCCACAAGACTCAACATTCTTTGCCTTGCAAGTGAAAACTGATCCAGTCAATTGCACCGAGGACAATACACGCTCTGTTACTGTCTCCGTCAATGTCAGGTGACTCTAAAGATATTGCCCCACTTGGGAAGGAAAGGCTGACATGGCTGGAGAGCTGAGGGGTGCTTCTTGGCTGCACTGGAGGCATCAGGCAGTTTCAGCAGAAGGGCCAGATGGAAGATGGAGAATAAAGGCACAAGTGGTTCTGGGGCTAGGGAAATGTTACTGAGGGCCTTGGTTCCTGCTGGAGAGAAGAGTACGAGAAGTGATTTCAGACTGGGGATGCTCAGAGCAGTGCAACCATCATCTGCCCCCTGTGAGAGGAGGCATTGACTGCCTTGGCCCTAGGTTGGGCTGCCTGGCTCGGAGTGCTGCACACAGGGTATGGTGCTAGAGGGCAGGGTAAGCTGGGAGAGAGTCTATTTTTAATCTTCTCCACCAGGTACAATGGGAAGAAATCCACTTCTAACATGGTGATTTTGGAGGTGTCACTACCAACTGGATTTGTCCTGGCTCCAGGATCTGGGATGTCTGTAAGAAACATGGAATCGGGATGGTGATGTGGTGTCAGTGGGACCATCCATGCCCAAGGAGAAGGGAAGTTTGCATAGGAAGATGTTTCCTGTCCCTGTCTTGAGCAATCTCACCATCCCTTCCCCTCTGCCACACAACAAACTTTAACGCATACTGTTGTCTCTTATCTTTGAGTCTTGAGGATGGTGATACTTCTGGCCCAATTTGCTCAGTATATCCTTAACAGCTAAGTAGCCTAGGTTCCTATCCTTAGAGTTTGCAGGAGCTGAGTAGCCCTGCAGGGAGATCAGCCTGAAGCGATTACAGTATAAATTGAATTTGGAAGTGAGTAAATGGAGAATCTGCATACTCAAACTCAATTAAACCTTGTTGGGATATCCCATGTTTGCCTTTCCAAAGACAAAACTAAATCACTTCCTCTGCTGTCCTGTCCTAGCTGCAGCATTGGCACTCTGTGAGAAGAACTGAGAAAACACAGGGAGGTGTTGCCATCTACTTGGACAAGGTATGTGTGTGCTACTAGAGAAGCTGCAGGAGTGGAGGCCACTGCCAAGTTGTTGGGAGAATCCAGAACTGTGATTAGCAGACCAGAATGCTTAAGATTTATCTTCTCCCAGGCTTTGGCTCTACAGCTAGTAATATCTAACTTAGGTGAGGAAAAGAACAGCTCATAAATTAACTGCAATTTTCTTCCCCAGCTGAGCCATGTCTTTGACACATACATTCTGCATCTGGAGCAGGAGATTGAGGTGACCAACCTGAAGCCAGGCCATGTCAGGGTCTATAACTACTACAACCCAGGTCAGTGTGGAGCCATGGGGTGCCAGGGCTGCCTGAGTGTTTGCACTTGTCTCTGTGCAAGGATAACCCAGATCTCTCCTCTTCTGTTGCAGAGGAGCAGGCCCTGGCTGACTATAATATCTTCTGCATCTGAGGTAGGTGCAAGTCCCTTCCTCAGCATCCCATACAGACCTAGCAGCCTTGTGATGTTTCCTCTGCACCTCAGCCACCTCTCTCTGTCCCACTGGAGCCCCATGTATCTCTGATTCAGCATGTTCCCTTCATCTAGGGCTATATGTGAAACTCCCTAAGCAGAATTCATGGTATCAGCCTGTTTCGGTATGAGGAGTCTCTCTTTCTGGGGAGGGGCTGAGGTAAAAAACAAGGATAGTAGATCGAAAACAGAAAACCCCCCTTTCCTTTAGAGTCCTTAGTGAGAGCATCCTAGCTGTTAGTATCCCAAAGTTAATAATTTGGGTCATATTACTTGCTCTCTGAGTTACTCTTTCTTCTGCTCTCATTTCTCCAGGGACTTGGTCTGCTTCCTTACTGTCTACTGTTTCAGCCCACAGGGATCCAACTAGTGCAAGATACCTGAGGGCAGCAGGGCTGCTGCATTACTGCTTCTGGTATCATGGGACATGCATCACCTGGAAAATCACATCTCAGTGGGCTTGGGATATTGGTGCTGGGACACATCTCAAGTTGGATTTCAGGACTAACTCCAGCCCAACCTATGCTGCTTATCCTGACAGCCATTACCTAGTGAATTCTTTGGGGTGTCTGATTAATTCTGACTGTTTTAATCCAGGGATTTTCTTGCTTGTAAAAAGAATGAAAGTAAAATATAAACCACAAACCTGGGTGCTGCGGTGTGTGTTTGGACTCTGTGTCACAGTTTACCTGGGAGGAGTGAGCGGAAGCAAACTTGGATCTGAACTGTGTAACTGGCAACCATTTCTTCCAGCACAGGATTCCCCTCCAGCATCATTATGGAGCCACCAGTATGGGGTGAGGACTCCTAGCATGGAGACTGATCCCACTGAGCATCATTCACTGCTCTCAGAGGTAGCTGAGCCATAAGGTCTTGGCTGATTCTGCACTTTACATGGATGTAAATCTACCCTGCTGTGTATCTCACGGACTAGCTCTGTACTTTTAGAGTATAAAGAAGAAGGGGAGAATTTTAGTTTCTGCACCTCCTATGAAGCTGGATCTTATACAGGACAATTCAAACACAAGTTGTTGCGTATGGGTGGCGCCCCTGTTGCCTAAAATTGGCTCTTAAAAGAAACCTCTAAGACTCAATTTGTGAGTTTTAGGAGGCAGGCACTCTTTATTATGGCGTGCTGGAATGATTTCAACAGACTGGGTGCCCTGGGAATCAGTTCACCAAAGTGCACACAGAGGTATCTTCGCCACAGCTTATGTGTCAGCATCACGTGATTCTTCATCTTTCATTCCCTGCAGTCCTGTTACATATTCATGATATTTCCCAACACTTATTAGTATATATACATATCCTTATAAGGTCTCTGAGGGGCTTCATTGAGGGACTTCAGTGGTCTTCTCTGTCTGGAATCCCCAGAGTTGTAAGTGACTGCCTTATGAACTTTAAGATAATGCACCTGATTACAGATTAACTTGGTGTTGCTTGGCTGGCTGCCTCAGTTCCCTTCCTCATTGTTTCCTTACTTTGCTTGGTTAGTTCCTTTAAATCACTTGGCTCAGCTATATGTAGTTTCCTTGGTACATGCTGCTGCAAAAACCACTAGTTCTTGCTACATCTCAAAACTCAGATACCGTTCCCCCCTTTTTCTTGAGCCTTAGTCATTAAGCCAATGTCTCATTATTTAAAGCATACTTTGAACAATAAGTGACTACAACAGCTACAGCACAGAATCATAATACAAGCTAATATACAAATGCAGATGATATTATTAAAGGTCTAGTCTGTTCGGCTTTCCAATCAAATGGGGATTTCTTAATTCAAGAGTAATGTACCCAAGGTCCTTTTTTTTGCAAATTAAACTGCTATAAATGTGATCAACAAAACCAGGAAAAGTCCTTTCCACTTCACTTGCAGGGTATTGGAGTCTCACTACTTGATGTAGACCCAGTTGCCAGGGCAGGAATGGTGTCCAATCCCACCAGTCGAGATGTCACCAGGAATCTCTGAAGTTCAGTAGATCCTAAAGCCTACATTAGTTCATAAGGGCTTAAATTGTCGCTTCTTCTAGGCTGAACCCGAATTCTCAGCAATGCGACATTTAGGGCCTGCACCCACGTCACTGAGGTTTTCTGACAAATTTTATTTACCTTGTGTGTCACTGCTGCAATAAAATGTGATCCTCTACCTGATGACATTCTTTGAAGAATTCTGAACCTGGGAATAATGTGTTTTAAGAGAACCTTCACTACTTCTCTTGAAAGGCCTTCTTTCTGAGGAAACTCAGAAAAGTCTATTTGCCAATAGTTTCCAGGAAGGTTTCTAGCTTTGGCGACTCATACAGTTCTTTTAAGTATTTTTCCATAATTGTAGGTGGGACTATCACCTTCCCTAAAGGGGTAACAGCCCATCCTGTAGCTTAAAAGTTATTCAATTAACTGAAAGTCCCCCACCCCTCTTTTTTTTTCATGGTACTTTGGGGCAATTTTAAGTAACACTACCTCCTTTTCTGGGACTAAAGCCAGAATGCCTTTTTCTGCTGCCTCTTTTGCAGATTTGTCAGTGAAATGGTTTCCAGTTTCAGGGAAAGTTTTCAATGCCAAACATTTACTTTTTTCCCTTGACTTAAGTCCAGAGCTCTTGTAAGAGCAGTCAGTTCTGCTTTCTGAGCAGAGACAATAGATGGGAAGGACCATGATTCGATTACCTTGTCAGTGGTGGTCACTGCACACCTTGTCATTTGTTTTCTCTCCTGAGCAAAGCTGCTTCCATCAGTATACAATTCTCAGGATTTTCCAGAGGAACATCCTTTGGTTCCAGTTGGCTGGAATAGGCTGTGGCTCTTCGCTGATCCCCTAAAAATTGTGCAAGCACTCCTAGGGAAACATTCTTCTCATAGGCAAACAGTTCAAATGGTCTTGAGAGACATGACAGACCCAGGGCACTCCTCAGGGAATGCTTTAGCCGCTTAAAGGCTGCTTTTTCATCGTCTGTCCAAGTGAGGAAATTCTTATAGGCTGTTTCTAAAAGTTCATATAATGGTCTTACCAAAAGTCTATAGTTAGTAATCCAGAGTCAACACTATCCTACCGTTCCCAGGAAGGCAGCTCATGAGCTGTTCGTGACTCAGGAAGGCGACAGGTGGCTTCTTTTCTTCCTTTCCAGTTTCAGGATTTTCTCATTCAAAACCAAAGATTTCTGGGGCTTTCCTTGTTCAAGGGAATACAGAAAAAGGCACCTTTTAAATCTATTCCTGTAAACTATTCTAGGTTATTATTTAAGGTAGTTCTCTCAGGTCCTGCATTAATCAATAATCTTTACCATTTGTTTTCTTTACGGGTACTTAGATTCATATTCTACTAGCAAACTATGCTTAGCAAATTTGTCTGTTATTGGAACTAATCCAACTGGGCTTTCTAATTTTAAAGGATACTGTTTATACCTCACCAATACAGATCCTGCCTTAGCGGTAATTCCTGAGGGTTCTGCCCTTTTCCATTTTCCTGGAATTTCACTGGCCCACAAGATAGGAACAACTGCATCTTACTTCAGTCAGGATGTTGCTGCTAACAGGAGTTACTTCCTGCGCAAGAAAAGCTGCTGCTTCTACATATTCAGTTCCAGGAATTACAATTCCAAGGTCCCCATTTTTAAATGTAATTTCTACCTCAGGTTTTCCAATAAATCTCTTCCCAGCAAAGGTTTAGGGGAGTTTGGCAAACAGAGAAACTGATCAATTACCCATTGTTTTCCCAATGTAACCCATCACACCAATAACCTTTACCTCACGATTTAAGTGCTGGTGATCATGGATCTTCTAACTTGGCAGGGATGTGTCTCTATGGACGGGTAGATCTCCACAGACTCTCACTAGTGCTGGCTGGAACAGTCTGAATGGCTAAGAGCAGAGGCAGGCTTAGGAGGGGAAGGTCTGGAAGATGGCTGAGGTTTGAGGGTCAGGATTTGGCTACAGCCCTAAAGGCTCTCCAGATCCTGCAGTAAGGCTGGGATTTGTGGTGGTTTAAAGGGAAGGATTTTGAAAGCATGTTTCAATTTTAACTATGAAGTTCCAGAGTAACCCCGAAGACTTGTCAAATTCTGCCTGTGAGGCAAAGATATGAGCACTGCAAATTCTTTTGGTTAAGAGCAAACACACCGAGGAGATCTGCCAGCAAGGCAGGCTGCTGACAGCCTGCTCTGTGCTTCATGTGCAGTTTAACAGGACCAGAATGAATACAGAAACTCAGCCCAGCAGTTGGATGTTACCAGTGCCTTGTGCGGTGCCAGAAGTGCCCTCTGTTGATGTTGGCTTCATTCCGGGTGTCGCTTTCTCCCTCCTTCTGCACCTTTGTTTAAACAGGTGCTTTTTTCTTCTCTTTATTCAATTTCCTCAGCAGTCTGTGAGCAGTGCAGATTCCAACTCTGCAGAAGAGGATTTTTGCCAGACTACTACTTTCTCTGAAACTTTTTAAAAGTACTTTGCAAATATTGCAGTTTTCTTTCCAAGTGTCTTATCATTCCCTTGCCTTTACCTCTGGTGATATTGAAAAGCAGAACTGCAGCTAGTTAGGCCTGCATCTGGTACTGGTTCTTAGAGAGCACCATGGGCTCTTGCAGAAAGGGGAGACTCCACTTATCACTGCCAGTGCCGCCATATTTTTATAATCTGTTTTGCAGGGCTTAGCAAAGCGCAGGTCTGGTAAAAGTCCCTAGAACAGAGGTTTATTGGGAAAACAACTGCTGTGGTGGTTACACACACACATGAATTCAACCTACTCCTTACTGACCCCCTGAGGGGTAGCTCATGCATGAGCCCATTATTGCAGAGGGAGTTGACCCCCCCCACCCCGTGTACACATGCTCCGTGTAAAAGTTGCACGTGGTGTCCTTTTTGACCCAATATACACTGTAATTTCTATGCCTACTTTCTTAACATCTCTTCTGTGTCCTTCAAAATGGTTTTTTTCTGAGATTTAAACTGTAGTACCTGTGATGTCTGGCTACTAGAGAGCATTTGGAGGGAGGTGGCTGTCTTTCAAGCAAATTTGAAGACAGTGAAAAAACCACTTTTGCACAAAACATATTAATTTCTCTCTGGCCTAAACTTCCCTTCTCTGCTTAGAGTAGGAGATGTCAAACATCACAGTCATTTTTTTATCCTTCACAAAATCAAGGGATTGTGGTGATTCAATCTGGAATTTGGTGGTGTGCATGTTTCCGTCTAGCTTTTGATCAGCTCTACTCCTTGAGCACTGAGGACTGCTGGCCTCCGGGGACACAAATCCACCCTCAACTACTCATGTGCCTCTTCCCTGTCTCTGGACCGAATAATGAATTGTTCTGTGGACTGAGGAAGAATCTCAGCACAAGAGAGCATCCAGGCACTGTCACAAATTCCAGTGGGTGCTGAGCCCTGCTAAGAGGTGCTCCCTTCCTGAGTGCCTCCTGGCCACCAGCATCTGGTCACCATGGCAGTAATGGGAGATGGAAACGGGGCTGAGTCAGATGAATCACACACACTGAGCCTGTGACTTTGTTTTTGCTGCTCCAACATTATTTCATCCTGCTTCATTGTCTGGGAGTTAGACTGGATTGAGTGCTCGGGATGTAGGTTTTAAATCAGTGCTGAGTTCAGAACTTGTGAGGCATTTACATGTCTGCTCTCACAAAACAGCTGCTGGAGTCAGTAGGAGTCAGGACTCTCAATACCTTTGCCCTTGTGAGCCCCTGTGCTGTTACAAGGGATCTCTTTGTCCCCTGGAGCTGCTGTGGATCTACTGTGAACAAACAAATGTCAGCTGGGATTGTTCAACAGGCACTGCCTGTACTTTTTGAGACCTATGAAAAGAAATGAATGGCATCTTAGTGTCAGAGAATGATTCACATCCTTGCTCCAGTTCCTGTTTGCATGTTTATCCAGATGCATTTACACATTTTCCTCAGCCACTGGCACCAGCCACTTGGAGCTGAGCAAAGCCCAGGGGAGGGGAGGAGAGGGAGGATTTGTATCTGCCTACAAAGTGTGTGCGTGGAGAGTGTGTAAATAAAAAAAAGGCCAAACCCCAGTTTCCTTGTTATACATTACTCTGTCTTAAAGCAAAGGAAAATATTACTAGGCCCCACATATGTAAGAGTTCAGTTTGGTACTGAATTAGTGGTGTATTTTGATATAAAATGGCCTTAATACTAAAACAGAAGAACTTCCTTATTTTGAGAATAAATAGTTTCAAGAACCATGTTTTCTTTCAATTTATGGTAAGATAGGGAAAAGTTCAGTAGAATCAATAGACTAACAGGTGTAAAATAAGGACGTGGAAAGAAGCTCCCACACCAGATAACGTGTGTTCCCATCACCTAGGACTTAAGTCATGCAGCTTTTTACCTGTCTGACCAATGTTCAACACTCATTTCCACTGGTGAGTGTGTGTGTGCAAGTTGGCCCTGAACTGGACCACAGAGGACTGTGTGATACAGCTGGGGTGAACCACAGCTCTCAGATTTTCTCTTCAAACTGAAAGACCTGTAGGGCAGAGACAAGGTGAGGACTACAGCTTTGCCTGCTCCCTCTGCTTTCCTCATGTAGGAAAGGAGCAGAGCACTATATATGCATACTGATTTTGTACAAACCTCCACTTCAAGATTGAGACCTACCTTGGGCATTACAGACTCAGAAGGCTTGGGGACAGCATGACCGCAAGAGTTCACAGTGAGCTCCAGCTGAGTGCACATGCCAAAGGGTCATGGGACAATCCATCTGGAGGCAAAACAATGGGACTGGGGCTGCAACTGACACAGGGAGCAGGGACAGTGCAGAGAACAGAAAACAGGGTTGGTTAGCAGAATAAAAGCCAATAATTCTGGTTCATGCACAGGGGCGTAGGAAGCAGTGAGGCTGGAGTCCAAAAGGACTTGGATTGGCTGGGGAACATCCTGCAGGGTACAACCCTTGTGCCTGCAACACTATAAACAAAGGAATGAGCAGGAAGGAGGGAAACTCTGGGGCTTCCTGTCTGCTTCCTGGGAGAAACTAACTGCAGGGGACCTGGAGACTTTGTAAGGAGAGGAGCAGCTCCCTACCTTCTCTCCTGATCAGCCCTCCAGAGGAATTCACCCCTCTGGGGGTCTCCCATAAAAATGTGGACTTCTTTCCTCCTGAGCTGCCTGCTCTACACCCTGGGGATAGTGGCACAACCGTAAGTGCTATTTAAAAATCTAGTGATTGACAGTTGTGATGCTGAGGGAGGGGCCAGGATAGCTGGGAGAGAGTGTGGGACCCTGAGAGTTATCTCCTGGAAGGGATAGACATGGGGTGGTATGCAGCACGCCATGAGCTGTGTTATGAACACAGACCCTCCTGAAGGTGGGAACCTCTCTCTGGGATAGCGCTGGAGTACAAGAACTAGGTGAGGACTGGTGGTGGGAACAAGAGTGAAGGACTGATGCAGTCTGATGCAGAATGAAGGAAGAGGTGTAGGATAAAGAGAAGGGCAAAAGAAAAGGGCTGCAGGGCTGGGGATGGCTAAGTGGGAACCAATCTGCTGCCAAGATAGTTAATGAGCCAAGTCAAAGCAAGAGGGGTGAATCTTGTTCTGTCACCTGAAAGTATTTCTCTTGTATTTATCTGAAATGAACTATATACCTTCCATCATTCCTGTGAGAGGTTCACACTCTCACTGTTAATCTGTCCCCCCCACTGCAGCAGAGCAGCACCTCCTGCCCCCAGAGAGAGGATAAACTGTCCTGTTTCCTCAGAACAGAGTATTAGTGCCAAGTAACAGTGAGACTGCTCCCAAGATGTGATGTCTTTTTTCCCCACTGCAGGAGGTACCTGATCATCATTCCAGCATCCCTGCCCTACCCCTCATTCCAGAGGGTGTGTTTGGACCTCCGTGGGGTGGAAAAGCCTATTCGTGTGGCCTTAACTCTTACGCATCCATCTGGCAACCTCAGCCTCTATCGCAAGGTCGTCCGGAACAACTGGATCTTTGAGTGCACCAGATTTCAGGTTGGAATCATTCTTGGCAGGGACCTCTATCTGGCAGCTCCCAGTGTGCTCTTTTGGCTCATGATGCCTCTTACCAGAGAAATAGAAAATGAGGATGACAAGTAAGAGAGGGCATGGAAAGGAGTGAATGCAAAATCAGAGAGAGTGTTTAGTGGGAGCCTGCTCTCTGCTCCCTGGCTTTGTCTGTCCACTTGGGACTCTTCCTGTGGGGTATCTCATAATCCACCTTGCTGGCACACTGAGGAAAGGCTGCCTGGCCAGGCTCCAAAGGTCGGGGGAGGATGGAAGAGCACACAACTGGGAGCCGTGCAGCTAAATCTCTCCTCTGATGTACTGAGAAGGATGCACTGTCACAGGGTGTTTGAATCTGTGGTGCAGGAAGAGTCAGACTTTTCATCTCAGACACCTTCCCGTCATGTCTGCTTCACTCCAAGCTTTTATTTAACAGCTTGAAAATGTGCTGGAGGACTGAGAAAGACATGGGAGGGTGCACACAATCTCATCACAAATCTTTTAGATTTTCCGAACTCATGATCTTTGTTTTCTTTGTTTGCACTGATGAATAAGAGCAGATTTCAGTCTCTGTGACCCACACACTCCAGCAAACAGATTTCTCATCAGCATAGACATTTTCTTCCCTTGAGTTAAGTCTTCTCCATCTTGCTCCATGCAGAGTTTAACAGTGGCCCCTTGAAGGGGTAAACACAATTTCTGTGCCGTAACTGACTCCCTTTTTTCTCTTGTCCGAGATCTATCCCAACTGCTAAGCATTGTCCCCTGTGCTTCCACAGACATAGCCTTCAGGCACTGAGGGGACACCCTGTGCTGGCCTGTGGAGTAGGATGGTGAATAGGCTGGCCTTGCAGTGCAGCCAAAGCAAGGAGAAGAGCACCGCTAACCTAGTGGCTTTCCTCTTCTGTGTCCCAGGTCCCCCGACCCGCAGGCAGCCAGGAGGTGGGCACAGTCCACCTGCGCATCTCCAATGACCAGTACTTCAGTGCAGATGAGGGGAAGCAAGTCCTGATCCGCAGGGCTGGGACAGGCACGTTTATTCAGATGGATAAACCCATCTATAACCCAGGACAGACAGGTGAGCACTGCAAGGAGCACCCTGAAGGTGCCCCTGCCTTGGCCTGCACAGACTTTGTTTCCAATTTCCCATGAGGGGTGTCCTGAGTGCTTCGTGCTACGTGGCCTCCATGAGGACAGAGAGGGAGTGCTGCTTTCTGTAGTGATGTATCCACGAACCACATTTTAGGAGTAGGAGGAGACTGGAAAGGTCAGTCTCACATGCTCTAGGAGCAGAGCTGGCTTGGAAGAGGGAGTAAAACTGAACGTGGTCTTCTTGGCCAATACACAGGACTGGTCTGCCTACACTGCAGACAAGGAAATGTAAGAGTAACTGGATGTGGCTCATGGTAAAATCCCTAAACTGTGAGGCTCACTGCTGTGCTGCTGTGTGCTTCAGGGAAAAGGTGGTGAGCAGGGCTGAGCAATGGGTTAGAGGGGCTGCAGGGCAGGCTTGGGCTGTCAGTAGGGCAGTGTGGGGAGCTGCGATTTCGGGGTGAGAAAAATGCAGGGCAAGTCCATTCCCAGATGAACTCTGTGTCCATGGTGTGCTCTTACCCATTTTCTCCCTGCAGTGAAATTCCGGATTGTGACATTGACTGAAGATTTTGTTCCTGTTAACAGCAAGGTAAATCCTGTCTAAGTGGAGGCTAAGAAGTCTCCAGGTTCCCTCTGATGTTTCTGCCTTGTTTACCAGCCCCATGGTGGGGAGGCTGGGACAGTCCCACCACCCAGGCTGGCCAATGCCAAGCAAACCAAATTGGAACATCAGTGCCTGCTTACCACTGCCTCTGCTGTTGCCCTCACAGGACAGCTGCTGGCAGGTGGGAAGGTTGGTGCTGGTGGTGGTATTTGGGGAATGTGCCAGGGCTCCCAGCTAGCTGAATTAGCTGTGTGCACCTGCCCCCTGCCAAAAAAGCAGACAGGGCTTCTGGGGACATCCATGGGCTGCTGGCCACAGACATAATTGTCAGACAAATTTGTGTGCAGACCTAGCCAGACCCAAGCTGCCAGAGCTGCCCTCCCACAGGTTTGGAAAGCTCAGTGATTTGTGGAGTGTGTGGCAACTAAGGGTGGCAGGAGAGTCTGAAGCAAGCTGCAAAATTTAAAGAAAAATGAATCGATATAGGAAAGGATACACATGAAGCGATCATTAAAAAAAAAAAAAAGAGAGAAAACAGTATAATCAAATTATACATACTTGCTGCTGGCAGCAGCTCATTCTCCCCATGTCCAGGGAGTGAGAAGTTGCCAGAGACTGGCATATCTGCTGTCCAGGAAACTGCAAGGCCAGCATCTTTCTGCAGGGAGCAATTATATCTGCAGCCAGCAGCTATAGATATATCACACTCCTCTGTCCTCAAGCAATCTCGGGAGAGCCAACAGGAATTCATGCCATGACAATTAAATACTGAAGGGCATGCATGAGGAGAGTTGGATCAAATCCTTCTGGACTGAAATAAAGGAAGAGATCCTTCTGGCTTCTTTATTGCTGACTAAATTACCTCCTTTTTGGGCTATTGGTGATGTCCTACAATCACCCACTCCTTTCTTCTCCCGAAAGAGAAATCATATCTCTTATATTAGTCAGATAATAGAGCAAGCAATACATTTCTTTCTGTGCCTACAGTTGTCTCATGAAGATATGTGACCATAAATGATCAATGTCTGTGTGCGAGTATAAGCCAATTAGCACTATAACTGTTATTAATGCTACGATGAAAATTCAGATGTCAGATTTAGCCAAAGCTGTTACAAGGTTTGAATGCACTATGCATTAAAGCTATAATACATAGGTTTTAAATTAGATGAGTTGAAGATAACAAGGGTGCTGTTCACCAGCATATTTTGTTTTAGCATTGACATTAGATTCAATCTATGAAAATAATTAACCCACATTTGTTTTTTATTTCAGTGAAAACAGAGTTGCCTGTGATAACCTATATTAAAGCTTAGAATAACGAATAATGTGAATTAAATGTCAATTACGTGTTTACAGACTGGTTACTATCCCAAGTCACTGTTCCTGCCTGCTTATGCCTTGTGCTCACAAATTACATGTTCTTCACCAGTACTGCCTCCTGGTTGATAGCTACAGTGATATAAGAACAAACAGAGAATTAATGGGCCTAGAAGGGTTGAAGTATGTCCTCCTTTGTCCTCCTGTCCTCTGTTACTGCGAGCTGCAGTCAGCATTCATTCATATCTCCAAGCCTTACCTCCTAGGTCAGGCACTGTAAAGGAAGATGTGGGGTGTATTCTTCTTATAGGTGTTGAAGTTTTGCTAATTTTTGAGATTTATGTTACAAAACTGAGGCCATTTAATATTTGTGAACTTGGGATGATGGTATTTCTGAGTATTCCTACTCTTCTCCTTTTTATTATACCAAATTTTAGCTTTCACAGTTGCTGAATATCTATCAAAGTGCATCTTAAAAATTCAGGGATCAAAAAGCAAATCTAAAAAATAGCGCAGATTTTTATGTTATGTATTTTCTTTACTGTTTCAATGCAATTCTTCTGGTTTCAATAGGACCAAGCTTCTTGTATTATAATGTTTGTCACAGTACTTTTTTGCTGGGTGGGTAAGATAAGTTTATATGCAAGTTGCTATGGCATACCAATTTCTGACATTGCTGTCTGTTTGCTTTGCAGTACTCCATGGTGGAAATCCAGGTGGGTGTTTCAGACTCCTCAGGTGTTATGAGGAAAGGTACTTCAGTTTGTATAGAATTTAAGCTTATGTCTTTCTGATCCAAGTTACTCTTCTTAGGATTTATGCATGCACATTCTCTGTCCAAATGCTTCCTGTTAACAAGCCTTGACTATCCAAATGGTTCAGCTTCATCCGTTTCTACATTCAGGAATGCCTGCCAGACTTTAGCTAACTCTTGCAGTTCACCTTTACATAAGACTGGAGACCTTCCATACCTTCTTTTACAATGGGAGTAGAGAGTAGAGTAAACCTCTGTTGGTGCTTCAGTGCTCAGGTCACTTCACCACTGTCTGGGAAAAAACTTTGAATCCAGTGGAATCTGGATAGCTGATGACAACCTCCTCTTTCCTTCCCTTGCACTGCAGGACCCGAACCAAAACCGCATTGGCCAGTGGCTGGATGTGAGACCAAAACAAGGCATTGCAGATCTCTCTTTCCAGTTAGCTGACAAACTCTCTCTGGGAACTTATACCATCCGTGCCCAGTCCTTTAAGTCCAGTTCAGTCCAGTCCAGTACATTTAAGGTGGAGGAACGTGGTAAGGAAAACAAAGAACGGGATAGAAGAAGTTGCTTATTTGTTGCTTGCCTGCCTGTATAACAATGTAAAGCCAAACATTGTAAAGATGTTTACAAAAGATGTTTTGTAAACTAACAAATATTGTAAAATAAGTCCCAGCCTGAGGGCTAGGACTGAACAGAAATCTATGGAGTATAGAATGTGCAATATCAGAAATGAACAAAAGAGACATTGTGTTGGAGATTCCTCTAGAAGGTATCTGCTGACAACTAGGCTGGCACTGAGTGAGAACACACTGAAGACTTCTGCAAGACTGTTTTTTTGGGAAAAAAGGGGATTCTTTCTTTTGTTTCCCTGTTTTTAATTAATGCTTGCTTTTACCTCATTAATATGTTCCTTCACAGGACTCCAGCCTTACATGAACACACTCTTGCCTTTTGTGATCCTATGTTCAGGTAGTCTTACGCCTTTGATGGTGTAACTCTGAGGTTTTTGTTCCAGTGTTGCAAAAGTTTGATGTTTTCTTCGAGGGACCAGCTCAGGTTTATGCTTCAGATAAAAGCTTCCAGCTGCGTGTGTGTGGCAGGTAAGGAGAATGTTCAGGGGAAAGGAAAGAGCTCATCGAAACTGTGTCTCTCCTTCCATATATTTTCTAACTCTTGAATCCATCAAACAGAAGTGGCCCAAGAAGGGCCAAGCACAGCCGTTCCTTTTGAAGAATCCCAAATAGTGCAAGAGTCAAACCGTTGGGATCTTCCTTGGGGAAGAGGTACATGAGCCATACTAGAGAGAGACCATCCAGCTATAGGGAGACTTGTTCTAGGCAAGTGATAATCTGCTCTAGAAGTTGTGTATGCCCAGGCTTGAAAGACCTTACATGGGGAAAAACACTTATCTGATATGGGGCAGATCTGCTGGGGTAAAAGAGCAAGAACAGGCATTTCTTTAGGGCTTTATGCTGTTCCTTCTCACTTGTATGCTACTGAAGTTAGTACCTTCTTAGAAGCAGCAGGTGTACTTCTCTAGTTATGTGGTCATCAGCAAAAACTGAAAATCTGAGGGTGAGAAGGAAGGCAGGACCTCTGATAATATAAGAACAAAGGAGGAAGGGGAATTGTCTCAAAAACACTTTGTACACAGGTAGAGGGGGTGAACTCATTTGTATTTGGGACTTCATTGTCTGGAGACTTTTGGTGTCTCTTTTGCCACTGGTCTGACATAATTTCTCGTAAATTGGGACAGTTGCAATTAGGTCATATGAAACTGTAGTAGCAAATAGTAGAGAACTCTGAATCTCCAGGATGGATCATAAATGTCTTCTTTTTACTGATACTGTCAGGAGCATTGCTCCAAAGGGAAAACCAGAGGGGAGTCAAAGCAAGGAAAGGCTGCAAAGCAGGCAGAGGGAATTTCTAAACTGACAAGGGCACACTTCTGCTGCATGTTGCAAAAAACAGCAAAGCAGGTCTGATGATGGAAACAAGAATCCAGATCATGAGATAAGCCCATAGTAAGGCAGGTCTGAGGTCACTCTCTAGCTCTATTTCTGCCACTTGCTGTTGCTCTGTGCAGGGACACTGGTTTCTGCTGCTTTCACACCTGAACTAATATAACACTGAATGCTGCTCTGTGCTGCATGGATAAGCCAGGTCAGCTCTCTGTGTCTGCCTGCAATTCCAGGACAGCAAGCGCCCAGAAGTAGGAGAGCTTCAGGGAGTGTGTGTCTGTTCCTGTCTGTGCTTTGTTTCTGCATCTGTTGGATGCCAGACCATGCTGTTGCACTCCCTGAGTACTCAATGTGCTATATTTTAATTTATGCCTACCTGTTTGCCAGCTGCATTAAGACTTTCATCAGGAAGGGCACCTCTGTGGGCCAGTGTGCTCGACAGAACACAGATGTGCCTCTGCCTGGCAGCTCCTCTGGTGTTCTCCCCACAGGTACAGCTATGGGAAAGCAGTGAGAGGGACTGTGTGGGTGACTTTGTGCCAGAAGGCAAGGAGGAGGCCTCAAAATGCCAGCAAGGACATCTGCAGGGAATACAGAGGTCCAGTGAGTAAAATCCTGGAAGATATATTGATAGTAAAGAAGTACCACACAGGACTAAGTGTCAAGGGCTGAGTAAACAGAATGAACTGCTATGTAAGGAAGGTTTTCCAACCTCCATAATTATATGTAGACTAACAAATACAGTTTTATTCAATTAATAAAATTATTGTTGCTTAAACCTGCTAAGAAGCCTTTACCCTCAGAAATTCTTCTTTCTTTGTAACTTTGCTTATTAATGATAGGGTCTAGAAAAGAGGAATTTCACAGAAAGTTTCAGAGTTCTTCTCTCTTCTGGAAAAAAGCACAACTTGCCAGAAATTGGTGCAAAGTGAGAAACAACAACTAGCAGAGTTTTCTCAGGTACTACCGTATTATGGTGAAGCTATCCTGGAGCTGCACAAAGATGTCAGAGACTAGGTTAATTCCATAGCCAAACACAGTGGATTTCATACTTTGTTTTGTCTTTTTGTATGTTTACAGATTTCTTATTGTACATTTCCATTCCTAACAAAGTATTTCATAGCTGTGCTCTTCCCTTGTACATATACAGTTGAAAGCTTTTCATGCTTTATGTTTTGTCATTATGACTTGTTACGGTAGTTGTTATCTTCCAGGTCTGGAAATGATTTATTACTTTGAATCTTCATTTGATTCTCCAATTCTTCTAGCTAGTTCTATTAAAATACTGATGCATTTGCTCTGTGATTCACTTAGAGGAGTATTATGTTTTCTACTAAAGCTGGAGAGTTGACAACATTGTGGCTTTGATAAAACTGTGATCCATGTTTTGATTTATATTTCTACAGTGTGAACAACACATATTCATGCACATAAAATAGAAAATATAGAATTTAAATTACGAACCGTATCTATCTAACATTGAGTCATGGAATAGTTTAGGTTGGAAGGGACCTTTAAAGCTCACCTAGTCCAACTCCTGTGCCATGAACAATGACATTTTCAACTGGATCAGGTTGCTCAGAACCTTGTCCAGTCTGACCTTGAATGTTTCCAGAAATGGAGTATCCACCACCTCTCTGGGAAACCTCTTCCAGTGTTTTACTGCATTATTATTTGTTGTTGTTGACAGCTATGACAGAACGACTTGCACTTTTGAGTCCTCCTCTTCTGTCCAGCCCCAAATAATATCTACCACTGCCTATTGCAGATGGTGAGCAATGGTTGTTTCACCTCTTCTGTGAGCACATCAGTCTTCAACCTGGCTCCCAGTGAGGAAGACAGCAAACTCTATGCAGAAGCCTCTCTCCTGGAGACGGGCACAGGTACCCAAGCGCTCAGCAGGGAAGGCACAAGGGCAAGAGAAACCATTCTGTGGCTCTGATGGCCAGAGAGGGCACACCTGATCCTCTACTCCTCCCTGCTGCTGGGACTGTCACAGGACACAGAAAGGTGTCTGCCAGCAGCAGGCGAACAAGGCGTGACTGACTGGGAGAGTGATCTGTGAGGCAACAAAGAGCACTCACAGACACCTTAACTGAAAAAGGAGCTGCCACCTGAGCAGCCTCCAAACCTCGAAGAATGCTGTTTTTGGGATGGAAGTTTGAGACACTCTGCTTAGAGGTGTTGGAAATAAAAGAGTGATATTATAATTGGATAGAGTAGTCATCTCCAATACTGATCCAGCTTCCCTTGCACTCTGCATTCCAACAGGGGTGCAGATCAACAGCTCCAGCCAAATCCTCATCTCCAGGGCAGCTGCAAGGGCAGTGTTTGAGACACCCAATGAATATTACATCCCTGGAGTACCCTACAGGGGGAAGGTGATTTTCTTCCTTTGCTTTTTTGCTCCCCATCATTTGCCAAGGAATACAGTGTCTAGTAAATTTTGCTGACCCAAACCGTTTTCTGCTTCTCAGACAGAGTACTTTACCTTGCATTGTGTCACATTACCTGACAGTTTGGCTCCAGTTGCTGCATTTCAGATTCGCAGTTGTGTTTACACCTCCAGCTCCTGCTGAGAATGATGAGTGGTGCCTCAGCAGGGGTGCTGGGATGCAAGATTGCCCCAGCTGTTGGCTGGGAGATAGCTCCTCATGCTCTAGCCACACCCACCTTTTGGGGCAGACTGATTTTAATCATGCTCGGTTTAGCTTTAGAGATGAGGGAGCTTTACAGTTCTCTTGCCTTCTCTGGGCCAGACTGAACTTAAGATCACTTACAAAGGAATATCTATGTTTTTTTCAGACAGAGGAAGGTTTTGGGTTATGACACTGGAAAAAATATCTAACTTTGCCTTTCTTGCCTCACCCTGTTGTCATCAGATTAAGGTTCAGGATCACTATGGAACTGGTATGAAAAACAGAAAAGTTTATCTCGTGATAAGATTCATGAGGCGTCGGTTTATCAAAACATACATCACAGATGGCAGTGGAATAGCATCGTTCAACCTGGACACAACTGCCTGGAATAGCTCATCAGTCTCTTTGGAGGTAAATGCCACCTCTGTATACAGCAAAGTGAGAATCCTTGCCAGTGCTCCCCATTCCTACCCTTTAACCCCGCTGCCAGCTCAGTCTTGGGCTCACCACACAGCTCTGCCTGTGTAGAGCCAGCAGGAAGGCACAGAGCCAGCAGCCTTTCCCAAACCAAGCCAGTGACATCCTAGCAAAGCACTGCAGCTTGAAACCCTTGATTCCTATGTGTCTTCCCTTTCAGGGAAGGTTCACACTGGAGGATCACGTGCATACACCTCGGAAAACTGACTTCAGTTACACGAATGCGTACCATCACCTGCAGCCCTTCCATGTCACAACCAAGAGCTTCCTGGACATACACCCACCTACAGAAACACTGCCCTGCGGGCTGAAGCAGAATGTCCAGGTGACCTTCACACTCAGCCGGGATGACCTGGGAGAAGACACCAGCCGTATAGGTTTTGCATATTATGTGAGTAAGGGTAAAGGCTGGGGGAAAAGGCTGCGCTGATGGGACCAGACCCCGGCGAAAAGTTGAGGGTGTAATTTAGGTCATCCCTGGAGGCATGGCAGGAAACACTTGTTTTCAGAGAACTGAGTGAATGCTACACCCAGTAGAACTCAGCCTGGCAACACCATGATCTGGTGGGGCCCCAGTCACTTCCATGGATGGGTGGAGGCTTCTGCCTTTGTAGCTCATTACCCCCTTAGCCTCTGCTAAGGCTGCAGCTGGAAGTGTCTTATGCAAAGTCTGCTGTCAAACTTTTCTCCCTTTAAAACTGATGGGGGATTACTTTTTCACTGTGGTTATCAAACAGCTGCTCAGTGGAAATGTCTTTTCGTCTAGCCTAGAGGCTGGTCTAGTGGGGGGAAATACCTTGGTTGTCACTCACTAATCTCCAGTAAACCCACTACCCATCCATTGCCCAAACTGGACAGATTGGGCCAGAATCTCATGTGTTAAAGCTTCTCCTTCCAACTGTGATGTCTGCAAATCCACTGGACGTGAAGTCTGGGATTGGATTTGACCCACAGTTTGTTTTGGAGGTTTTATTTTGCTTATGAGAGCAAGATGCACATAGGTAAGTGTGGCTGCACTCTGGTGGCAAACAGCAGTCTGTTCATCCCATTCATCCCGTGTCCCTCTTCCTACAGGTCACTGGCAAGTCTGGAATTATTGTCAGGGGCCAGAGGATTATCCAGGTTGGGAAACTGAACAGTAAGTCTGTGGCAGCCAGACAATGGGAAACAGTTTTTCCCAGTGGGTTTCTAAGTTGGACAGTGAGAGTTACCAGAGCTTCTCCCAAATTCCCTCAATCTGTAGGTCTTGAGCACTCAGCAAACAGGACAGACGGAGGCTGAGGAAGCATTTGTGTCAGCTGGAAGAGGGCAAAAACGGAAAGGGAGGAGAAGAAACAATGTTGGGAAGAGAAACTGGGAGGACCTAGGGAAGATGGGGTCAGGAAATGGAGGGAGGGGCAGACAGTGCAGCAGCAGGAATAGGTTTGACATTGTGGGATTATAAAGCAGAAAAGGAAGAAGGGCAGAAGGAGGTCTCATGGGGCTGTGATAAAAACACTCTTCCTTTCCTTCCTCAGTGTTGAAGGGCTCCTTCTCCATCCCTTTGACCTTCACTGCTGACTTCTCCCCATCACCTTCCTTAGTGGTGTATGCCATCTTCCCCACTGGAGGGGTAACAGCTGACAGCATCCGTTTCGATGTTGCCTTGTGCTTCCAAAACCAGGTGAGGCTCACTTCTGTGTCTTGGGGACAGCTGACAAGCAAGAGTCAGGAGACCTGAGGGAAGGAGACCCTCATATCCTTTGAAGAGAGAACCGAGAAGAAGAGAGAAAGGGAATGTCTTCAGCACAATGCCCAGGGGCCAGGAAAGCTTCATCAGTGACTTCTCTTTATAGCAGTGGCTGAGCAGGGGAGATTCCAGCTGGTCTCCCTCTTTCTGTCAGCCTCCCTCATCTTTCTGTCACTCCTCCTCATCTCTTTTTCATATTCCTTTCCTGGTGTGCTGCTCAAGGCCAAGGTCGGATTCCCAGACAAAGAAGCCCACACAGGGTCAACAGTGCAGCTCCAACTTCAGGCAGCCCCTGGCTCTCTGTGTGCAGTACAGGCAGTGGATGAAAACACGTTCTTCATGAGACCAGGGAGTGAGCTGACAAGCCAAATGGTGAGTGTCTGTGCAACCAGCCAAAAACTGTGGGAGTGACGGATGCGCTGGGCAAGGCAGGCAGGGGGTCTAGCAAGGGGAGCTGGAGGCTAATGAATGAGGAGGTCTTTGTGTGGAGGAGAAAGCAGGGCCTGCCTAGGGAGATGGGCAGGAACAGATGTGTATGCTAGGGGAAGGTAGAGTGAAGCATCTGGAGGTGGTATCTGCTCCTTGCCCGATTCTTCCCTACCTGTGAGTTCCCCTAGGTCTATGGTTTGTTCCCTGCTGCCTACCGACGGGGATACCCTGCCCAAGTAGAAGAGCATTCAGATCGCTGTGTTCAGCCCCAGTCCACATCATCTCTGCTACAGTGGAAGCCACAGAATTCTTTCCAGCCTGACATCTTT
The DNA here is from genome assembly GCA_035583135.1 of Lophotriccus pileatus. Taxonomy (NCBI): domain Eukaryota; kingdom Metazoa; phylum Chordata; class Aves; order Passeriformes; family Tyrannidae; genus Lophotriccus; species Lophotriccus pileatus. The sequence goes on from JAWWES010000001.1 coordinate 28,349,558, forward strand.
AACCTCTTCCGGGTAATCACCTCGTGACTTTTCCCAAAGCTGTTGCAATTATGAGCATCTGAGATTATCTTTCTCCCCACACAGTCTGCGAAGGCCTTGCCTTCTCCAGACAAACCCTGTTGTCTGCCCTTACCTAGCTGTGTTGTCTCAAGAGATGTACAATCCCATCATGTGTATGCACACCTGTATTTCCCCCCACAGATGCAGAAAGCAAGATGATGACATCCTGGACCGTCAAGCTCCAGATTTTTGGGCTTGAGAATGAGGTCCTGGGCTATGTATGGTTTGTCTATAGTATTAGAAAAAAGAGAGACAGGGAGTGAACCCAAGCATTAGACCACAGATTGCTGTCATGGCTTACCTGTTAGCCTGCTCTTAAACACTGTTTTGGCCTGTTTCCAGGCAGCTCTCTTGGTGTCTTTAAGGCAGATCTCCTCTAGAGAGAGCTAGCCTATAGCACTATGGACACAAGACCTGGGGAACAGAACCTGTCCTCTTTTATTTAGCAATAAGACACATCCTAGGAGGCTTTTTCAGAGTAGGAACATCTCTCCTGTCTGTGGACAGGCCCAGGTCACAGCCCTAGGGGCTAAATGGGGGGTGTGCTCCCTGTCACACCTGTGTATGACTTCAGAGGGCAGATTTCACACAGCTATTCTCTCCATTGTGCTGGAGGGCATGGGGCAGGACACTGACACCTCTCCCATATGTCCCTGCCACTGAAAATACACTGAGAGGAACAAGACATCCCAGTGTCCCCAGAAGAGTGGTGGTAGCTTAGTGATCTCACAAGACAGAAGATATTGGGGAGGCTGTGCTACGCCTCCCTCAGCAACGTGTCTGCCTGTGCCAGTGCTGCTCCAGGCTGCCTGGGCACTGAATTGTCATGACCCCAAATGGTTTTCTGAATAATTTTGAAGAGCAGTAGTCACTCTTCCCCACTCACAGACATTTTTGCCTTACATGCATTCCTTCTTTTCCTAATAGAACATGGGACTGAAAGTCTTCTCAAACCTTGTAATCAAGAAGCCATCTCAGTGCTCTCGTCGGGCGGATAGGAGGCCAATCACGGGTGAGCTGCACTTTCAGCCTACCTGGGACATGGGATCACATTAGATGCAAGAGGCCTCTGTTCTTTAGACTTTGCTGGTGGTGGATATTGGCTCTCTGAGGAGTAATGGGTGTTGCTGCCACAGTCTAGCTGCCCAGTCCACCAGAGTCAGTAGGAGTGACCAGTCCCTATAAACAAGGCTCTGAAGAATGTCACTACCTGGATGTTCCCTGACATTAAAGGATGGCATTCCCTTTCCTGTCATAGACAAACAAAAATGTGGGCTAGGAGCTGTTTCCCAGTGACTACCCCCCTAGGATGTGAAGAGACCTGGCTTCTGTCACCACTTGTGGCCACAGGGACAGTCATGTTCTTTCTCTATGTCTCAGTTTGCATTTGATAATTAAACTAGGCTGGCTCACATGCCTGCCTGTATTTAAACCATTGCTTGCAGTGGGCTGTGAGATTTATGCAGCAAGCAAACAGTATTGTTATTCACAAAATTACAGACATAGTGGTTAAAATGGCTCCCTGAATGTCCCTACTCTCTTAAGCAGTAACTCTGGGTCAGATCAGCAAGGGGCTTTGTCTAACCAGGTCTTGGGAAACTTGAAACCAGCTCACTGCAAGCTTACATCTCTCTTACTACTTGCTTTGCCTCTTGCCCCAGTGCTAGACTGTCTATCATTGGCAGGGTTTACCTCTCCCATTCTCGTGGGACCCCTTATTCTTTCTTTCAGGGGTACCTTCTACAGAAGACCAAAGAATCACTACGGAACAACCTCAATTTACAACACATGGAAGACTTCACTACTATTTGTCTGAAACTTGGATCTGGAATCTGTTCCCTGTTGGGTAAGTGATTCCTGACGTTACAAATGAACCTCTTTGTTACTGAGTCTTGGATGACTCGCATTTTTGTCAAGTCCAGCCATAGGTGTAAAGAGAGCTCTGCATGAAATTTTGTGGCTCTTCACTGTGTTTGTAGCATGTCAAACTGAAGGATTAGTAAACTTTGAGCTGCAGAAGTAAAGTGTAGATAGATTTAGAAAACTGCAATACACTTCAGGACCAAACCACCGCATTCTACTAACTTCTTAATTTGGTGGGTCCACTAGCTAAATTTGTAGCCCCTGTTGCCACAGCGCTTAAGTTGACACTGATGAATCGGCATGCAGGAGGATATGATGCTGCTGCTTCTCCAGAACATTTGGTGAGTGTACAGAACGGGAATGGCTGGGCAGTATCTTGCTCAGGAGAAGGGCTTAAAGCCATTACTGATGGCATTTAAGTAGGGTTTATGGCTTTAGGGAAGAAATTGCTGAGAGCTGTCTTGCTGTGAGTCAATGAAAGGCCACAAGCACTCCCCATTGCAGCAGGGTGGAATGAATTTCTTCATGCAAGTGCTCTTTTCCTCTCAGCTTCAGTGGAAGCAGGAATGTTTCCGTCACAGCACCTGCTGCTGCCACAGAGTGGAAAGTCAAAATGTTCTGCTTGGCTGGGAGGGGATTTGGCCTTGCCCCGACCACGAGCCTCAGAACAGTTCAGCCCTTCTTTGTGGACATCACGTTGCCATATTCTGTCATTCGTGGAGAGACCTTTCTGATGAAAGCTACTGTCTTCAGCTACCTGCAACAGTGCATACAGGTGTGTGCCTGTGTGGGACAGACCTACCACGCCCTATGGCTTTAGAGCGGATTGTGCGAAACCATCTCACCTGAGTTTCCCAGTCACTTGCCTGCATCTGTCATTCCCTCAGATCCATGTGGCCCTGGATAAATCCTCAGACTTTGAGGTGGAGCCATGTCGGACTTGCAGGGACAAGGAGTGTCTGTGTGCAGAGGAGTCCAAGACCTTCATGTGGAACGTGACAGCAGTCCAGCTGGGTATGGCAGCAGAAAGGGAGTGGCGATGGGGAACCCTAAAACTGAAGTAAAAGGAAGTGGGAGGTCCAGAGAAACTGGCAGAGCCTTGTCCTTAATGGTTCAAACATGCAATCCATTGGGTCTGATTTCTCCCTTTCTACTTAGACTCATCAGAGAGCGCAGAACTGAAAACACGGCATGGAGAACTTTTGAAGAGAGGGCTGTGGGACCAGCTGGGGAGGAAGAGGCTGCACAGATGTGGGTGGGGGAATGTTGTATTGTTGGTCCTGTACTCCATATGCAATGGGAAGGGCAGAGAGGGGTCCACAGGACTTTCTGTTGTTACAGTCATGTTGCAGTGTGTAATGAAGTCACTGCTGGTGAGGCATCACTGAGCTCCCTCATGCTCAGGGTGTCTGAACAAGCTGTTGGTACTGGCTAGCTCACCTTTACTGGCCAAAACACTTGAAGCATCTCAGACCACTATCAGTTAAAGCAAGTTGACTCCATTTGGCCACAGGTATAAGAAATGGGCTCTGTTGAATTTATTTGCTAGGGACACTGAATATCACAGTGAGGACAGAGGTACTGGACACCACGTCACGGTGTGGGGGCAGGACACCCTTGCCAGCTACCATGAGGCGGAAGCACACACTGATCAAACACTTGCTGGTCCAGGTCAGTATGAGAACAAGCTCACTTCTGTCCCTGAGTATCACTGCCCCTGGAGAAAGGCAGACTGAGATGGGCTAAAAGGTTTTTTTCTCCTCAACTTTTGGCCAGCAACAGCATACCAAAACTGTGGCTTAGTTCACTTTATTTCTCCCAAGCAGCTTGTCAAATCTATTCACTTCTTGTGATACCCTTTCTTGAGCTGCATTCACACATCTGTGTTTCTCCCTGTACCTTTTCCTGCTTCTCATGCTATACATGAGCTTTTGTATATGCTCACTGACCACAGAGCCCCGTCCCTTGGGCTTACTCTTGATCCCTTGAGCAGTGAAGCAGGAAGACTCAGTGCAGACCTGACAAAGGTGAGGAGGATGGGGTCCATGACAGCTGGAGACTAACCACTGAATTCAAACCTGAACTTGCTCTGAAATGCCATTGTTGTTTGGGAATTTTATGTGCATTCTTGTTTCTCCTGTCCCATGTTCATTTTTCTGCCTTGGCAGCCAGAAGGTGTGTTAGTGGAGAAGTCTTACAGCTCCCTTCTGTGCCCACGACGAGGTATGTGCCTGAGATGAGGTATGTGGACAGCCTGAATGGGTTCTGCAGCCTGAAATAATTAGACCTGAGAGTAGAACTAAACTGTAGGAGGTGTGATTAAAGAATGTTCTCAGATGGTTTTTCACAAAGGAAATTTCACTTGCCCCACAGACAGGAAAGAACAAGAAATACTACTTCCACATGTGCTGTCCTACTGAATTTGCCACCAAGTATAGTATCCTGCTCCACAGTCTTTTTCCCACAGTGCAGCCTCCGGATGTTCCTGGGGCTTGATAGTCACCAGTGGCAGCTGCTCCAACCCTCCCACCCTGTCTGTGCAGCATTGCAAGTCTCTCCAGGATGTTCCTCTGTTGAGTAATGTCCAGCTGTGATTCTTGTGAAGTGTAGTGAATTGAGTTGTGAAGCTCGGTGAGCCCTCAGCCCAACCAGCAGCTCTCACATCTGTCTAATCTGAAAAGTTTCCAGGCAGTGGAGCTTGGTGCCATGACCAGGACTGTAAGGAAGCAGTCTGTGTGAGCAGGATGTAGGCAGTGTCCCATTTACCTGTGCCAGTCTTGCCCCTCCAGTTAGAAGCTTTTGGCTTGTTTTTTTCACACTACACCTTTTATCCTATTGTTACCAGGAAACATGGCTGAAGAACCTGTGTCCCTTCGCCTCCCTGACAATGTAGTAAAGGGATCTGCCAGGGCTTCCATTTCCATCTCAGGTAAGTGACTCCTATTGTGGGCTCACATACTGCTGTTACCAAAGAAGAAGTCTGAACCTGGTAATGGTGTCAGAGGATCCATTTGACATGACACTGCTCAAAAGAGGGGATGCTGTGTTTCTATTCCCTGCAAACACCAGGCTTTCAGATTTTTTCATTAGCACTTAGGCTTTCATGGGAAGAGTAATCTGTAGAGGAGACAAATCCTTCTTTTTCAAGCTAGGACTTTGGAGCAGAGACTCCAGGCCATCAATTTTACTGGGACTTCATGACTTTGTCTATTTCTGTGCAGATACAAACACCAAAGCCCCAAACCATCTTGCCTCCCTGTTAAGTTTCACGGCTACAGCAGAAGCTCCTGGAAAGAAGAAATTTTTCTCAGCATTACTAAGTTGCAAAAGAACACTTTGGATAGGCTACTGGGACCAGACTTACCTACCATTTAATACACCTCTTTGCACTGGGCTCATTTACCTGCAGACCAGAACTGGTATGAAGCCAGGCCTGGCATAAGTAGCCATGAATATTGTGCAACAAAACCCCAAAGGAGGAAACAATACAAGGTTTTTCTGACTGGCTGGAGGACATATGGACACCTTCACATCATCTGACTAGCACCCCTGCTAGCTTCCTCACATTGTGATGCTTCACATATGGCCAGGTAGAATGGGCCTGGCTAAAGACCAGAAGCATTTCAACCTTTCCCTGAGTGCTGTTCTATTTATCTGCCTGTATGACACAGATTGAGCAGCTGCAGCTCTGCTCATTGCCTTTTACAAATAGTACATGTTATGGTTGGAGCTCTTCAGATTGCAAAAGCTGAGAAGAGAAAGTTCCTCAGGGACTCCGTAGTGTGGTCACCCTGCGTCACAATGCCAGAGCAGAAAGAGGCAAAATAATCACCAGTCTCCATCTTGCACTCTGTTGTTTACTCCTCTTTCCTCCCTTCTCCAGTGTTTTCCTCCTGTGCTGAGATAATGCACTATTATCCACTGCTTGGCTGAAGAAGCACCTCAAATCATACTTACACTTTCTTTGTTTCTTACACTCTTGTATAGGTGACCTCATGGGGACAGCACTGCAGAACCTGGACAACCTGGTACAGATGCCCCATGGCTGTGGGGAGCAGAACATGGTGCTGTTTGCCCCCATTGTCTATCTGCTGCAGTACCTGGAGAAGACCAGGCAGCTGACCCCTGAGATCAGGGAGAGAGCAACAGGATTCCTGCGCAATGGCAAGTACAAGAGTACAAAAGTACCTTGCTCCTCTGCCTTCCCGTGTCCAACATACCAATAGCTTTTGCCCTTGCACTCACTCTGTGTTACTGTGCCATATTAATCACTGTTCCCATCTCCCCAGGATATCAGACGCAGCTTCTTTATAGGCACAGAGATGGCTCCTATAGTTTCTTTGGGCAGAAGAATGGGGAAGGAAACACTTGGTAAGCACTGCAAACATCCCTCACTTCTGATTTTTCCTGTCTGTGCCAGAGCAGCTCATGTGCCTGAGAAAGCTGATAGGATGGAGTCAGCAGGAACTCTCTGGCAGGGACAGAGACTGAGGGGCTTGACTCACCTGAAAAAGCAGGCAGGCAGGGCTGCAGAGTTTCTGGGAAAGTGGAACAACAAACATGTCGGAAGGTCCTTTTTTTGTCTGTGGCCCTGCTGCTGCCCCACAGACGACTCCAGGTACCACTGCTGGTGAACCAGCGGCCAAGAAGGGTAGATATGACTGGAAAAAGATTAGGTAAGAGCAATAAAAAATCCCCTCCTCAGGGATGGTGTTGCATTGGACAGCTGAAAGAGCTGCCTTGGCACAGCTTGTGCCCATGGTATCTAGGCTGGGACCAGTGGAGAAAGGGAGGAAGAAAACAGGGAATTCAAGATTTTATGTAGTTATTTGGGGGAAAAGAAGTCCAACAGGTAAAAATACAAGGAGTGGGAGGTTTTTCCACCTGTGAAATGACTGGGTAAAGCAATAACTAGTACATAAGTAGTATATTTTTGGAGCCAGGGGTAGGGAGAGGAGCGACTTGGGTGGATCCTGTGGACCATTTCCACTTTTATGTTCTCTTTATGAAAATTTCTCTTTTTTGGCACCCCAATATGTCAGTGTTAACTTCAGGGACAAGCACCAGGAGATCTCCGACTTTCTCTTTGCCTTTTTTGTGTTTGACTCTTTTTCTCACAACTCATCCTCTTCCTAGGTTGACAGCTTTTGTAGTCAAGAGTTTTGGTCAAGCCAGAAAATACATCTATGTAGATGACAAGAACATCCAGGATGCCCTACGCTGGCTAGAACAAAACCAACTCCCCAGTGGCTGCTTTGCCAGCAAAGGAAGATTTTTTCACTCCTCCCTAAAGGTAAATGAGGGCCAAGCCAGGTAGCACTGCCGGAGAATGGCTGGACAGATGTTGTGACAGCAAAAGACTGTGGGATCCCAAAGGATTCTAGAAAGTCAATCTGCAACTTGTGCACCAGCCTCAAAGAGAGGAGGATATGGGGTGGGAAATGTGAGAGGGATGCTTTTCTTTCTGTGCTCTCCTAACACCAGTGAAGAGGGTGAAAGGTGCATTTTCTTCACAGGACAGCATGGATGATGAAATCTCCCTGGGGGCATATGTGGCTGCAGCACTGCTGGAGATGGGTCAGCCCCTGAAGGTGAGGATGCCCACGCTCCCTCCTGCCCTCCTGTGCACTGCACTCCCACATCTGGGTACCACTACGGGGATACATCAGCTTGTAACGCTGCCATTCTCCAGGCCAGGAACAGGGAGGGAGCTTCTCAGAGTGAGCCAGTGTTTAGTCAGTGGTGGCTCCTCATTTCTGGAAAGAGTCAGTGCTGTAAAACTGGCATGGTGCAACAGTGTTTGGTTGCTATGGTTCCCAATGCACACTGGGGCTGCACTGCCTGTCTTCTAAAGAGAGTGAGTAACTTCGTGGGTTTCTCTGGGGCTAGGTCAGGAAGACATAGCGTGGCTGCCTGGAATGAGTTCCCCAGCCCCCTGTTTTACCCCTGTCAGAGTTTGGCATGTGTCTCCTCCCAACACAGGACAAGCTGATGCAGACTACCCTCCGCTGCCTGCAGCAGGTGGTTCACAACATCACCAACATCTACACAGAAGCCATGCTGGCCTATGCCTTTGCTCTGGCTGGGGACTATGAGACAACCCAGGAGCTGCTGTACAAACTGGAGGAACAGGCCATCAGATCAGGTGCTGACTACTGGGATCTGGACCAACGTATGCCCAGCTAGAGCAGTTAAAAATGACATACATATTTATACATATTCCTTGCTTCTGTGCAGTTAACTGCATTGTGTGACTGAAAATACAATAATTTATTTCACAAGCTGTGAGGGTGACTTATCAGAAATAGTTTCCTCAGCCTGGAGGATTTCAAGATCCCTTTGAGGGAAGAGGTAAGAATCTATGACCAGAGGAAACCCTAGAGAATAAATCGAAGAAAGTGATCCTGGCCTGACTACAGAGAATGAGCTGAAGGAGCTCTGAAAGTACTGTGGGGTTCATTTCCTGTGAAACCCAAATTACGTCCTTCCCAAATAACCTTCATGGTCCTTTTCCTCCTGCAGGAGGACAAATCCATTGGAGCCCCAAGCCAAGCTCTCCAGCTTCCATAGACTTCTGGCCTGGTACTCAGTCTGTGGACATAGAGTTGACAGCCTATGTGCTCCTGGCATACCTCTCTAAGCCACGGGTGCATGCAGGTGACATGACAACTGCAGCTGGTATTGTGGCATGGCTGACTGAGCAGCAAAACGCCTATGGGGGTTTTGCCTCCACCCAGGTAACAAGTAGCTCCCTGTGGATTGATATACTTTTGTACCCAAGGCTGGCAGGGCAAGTCCCCTTGAGGTCTTCCTGTTCCAAGTCAGTTTCACTACAGCTGATGCTTTCAAAGGAGTGACTGTTTCTCCCTCTCTAGGACACAGTTGTTGCCTTGCAAGCCTTAGCAAAATACGCAGCAAGGACGTTCAGCACATCAGGCCAGGCAACTGTGAGGGTGAAATCCCAGCGGGCCTTTGGGAGGACTTTCCAAGTCAACCGCCAGAGGCGGCTGCTGGTGCAGCAGGCAGCGCTGACAGAGATCCCGGGGCAGTTCCTGGTGCAGGTCCACGGCAGCAGCTGCGTCCTTGCTCAGGTGAGGGGGTGGGATGAACGTGGAGAGAGGAGGGAGGAGAACTCTGCCTCTTTTCTCCTGCATGAGATCATGCCTGGCCTGTCTTTTCTGCTCCTGGCCCTTACCCTGCAGACAGTGCTGAGGTACCACGAGCCTGCCCCACGTGCTGCTGTGATCTTCACTCTGCGTGTCAGCACAGAGCTGACCAACTGCAGCCAGGACAATCCACGTGTCCTCACTGTCCGCATCCTTGCCAGGTGAGCCCAAGGGTTGATTCCTCCTCCAGCAAGATGTACTGTGCTTGGGGACAGCAGCCAGGGCTCCAGTGGAAGGACTTGGCACGTGGGGTGAACAGCACAGAGGGTGCACTGGACAGGGGGAAGGCGTGTGGAAGGAAGGTTCTGGCCAGCTCCTGTGAGAGGGAGCAGTGGCTGCCACGTCCCCAGTCCCAGATGGGCTACCTGGCTCAGGGTCCTGCACACAGAGGATGGTGGTGGAGGGAAGGGGGGCTGGGAGGGCTCTATTCTCACAGAGTCAGACTCTCTGTCTGCTTTTTCTTCTCCAGCTACATCGGGAGCAGAGTCACATCCAACATGGTGATCATAGAGGTCTCCCTGTTGTCCGGATTCACCCTGGCTTCCAGATCCAGAGTATTGGTAAGGACTTAGGAATAAAAAAAATCCAGCTCTGATAAATGGATCCTGCCTGCTTACTCCTGTTGGGAACTGTTCATTTCAGGCCATGAGGTAACTAAATTTGCAGGGGACCTTTGCTGTTATAATTGAACCAAAACATATTGTTTTCAAATAAGCCTCAAAAGGGAGATAAGAGGTGGTTCAGATTGTCCCTCTGACACTGTTCTGACTTTGGCCAGCAACAAAATGTACTGCTGGGTGTGCTAATACCAGGATTTCTTTCTCAGAAATTCTAAGACAAGTTTTCTTAGAGATCCTCCAGCTCTAAAAATTATTTTTTTTTCCAATTAAGGCATAAAACTGAAAGATTAATTATTTGCACAGCCCTCATGCAGGTCTTTAAGAGCAGTCTAACACTCACTGAGACCAGATAACATGAATCCCTACTGGTGCCTGCACCTCTTTGCTGACCAGCACATCAGTCATACCTACTATCCTCACAGCTTTTTGTCCCCAGGTGGGAGATTCCTTTAACTGAGCAGGGACAGCATATTCATAACTGTGATGCTCACAAGTGATGTCCAGGAGAGACAGTAAAGATACAGACCCTAAAGAGAGCCCTTGTGTGCGAGAAAGACACAGTTTCACAGAGAGTCCAGTTCTACATCATCCCTTCAGTACAACAGTGGGTCCTTCAGGTCAGGAAGCCCTAAGGAAAGTGTTTACAGATTTCCTTGCATTGTTGTTTCCTATCCCAGCTGGAGCACAGAACCATCGTTAAGAAAATAGAAGTGGAAGCTAATGTGGTCTACATTTATCTGGAGAAGGTAAGTGGGGAAAAAAAGGATTTGTTTTGGCACAGGGAGAGCAAAAGGCTAAGGACAAGGAGCTGTGTGTGAAGCCAAAGGCTGGTTGAGGCAAGGAAAAAGCACTGGTAGAACTGTGAGGAAGCTTGCCCAATTTCATTGTCATGGGGTTGGCATTTGCCATTCCTCACACAATACTTCGTTTTTCAAATCCAGAATCTCTAAAGGGATCAGAGAGGTGTTGTGCAGGAAAATACTCAAGCTAGGGAAGACGAAGATGCAATGACTTCTTTCTCCCCTTCCTTACTAATTTCCTTCTATCTCCACTAGCTCAACGACGAATCTCAGACTTTCATTCTGCAACTGGAACAAGTAATTCAGATAAAGAACTTGAAACCAGCCAGCATCAAAATCTATGATTACTACCAGCCAGGTGGGTTACTGATTTTATCTGGGATTGGGAGTTGGATTTCTAGTTCTCTGGCTGGGAAAAGACATGCAGTCTTCTCTGTGTTCAGCCATGTGTAATCAAATTACTCATTTCCTTTTGCAGAGGAGCGAGCCTTGGCTGACTACAGTGCTGTCTGTAGCTGAGGTAGGAAGCAAGTTCCTGTGTGACACAAACAGTGGCATCAGGAAATGGTGGGTCTTGGCTGGGAGAGGAAATACAAGCAAAGAGAGGAAGGAGAATAGTAATCAGTGCAGAGCACATATCCATCTGGAAAGAGGAATGGTCCATGCCTAGGTGTGTGGAGCTAGGATGGGGGCTCTTTTACAGCCAGGGAGGCAGCTGGAAGACTCTGGTGGAAGCTGGAGAAAGGGACAGTGTCTCACAAAGTAAGAGTGAGGAAGGAAGGGCTGAGCCCCACATGGGGTGATAATGCAGGTCTATAGCAGCTTGTGCTAACAAGGGCCCTCAGACCCAGACATGGCTCCATTCTGTCTACGCCACACTGTATTCGCTGCATGGTAGGAAAGAGGCATTCAGGGAGCCAAAGCAGCAAGTTGAAGCTGGGAAGATATTTTTTTTTCTTGTGGGGTGACATATCCAGAGGCTTGAAGGAAGATTGCTAATTAGTAGTAGCCTGAAGGCAAGACAGATCTGGAGAATTCCCTTCAAGAAGGACAAGACAGAATCTTGACATGGTACATGCTGCATCCTGACACCATCCCATAGAGAGAGTGCTGCCTAGGGACCTGCCTTGAGAGCCGCTCCCATTACTAGCCAAGACAAGGCACCTTCTACAGCCTGATGATATCCATGGAGGGACTGGATCATGCCATCCCTGTTAGTCTTACCTTTTGTCCCCACAATTGCATTTGATACCTCAGAAAGGGGTGGAGGAGCTTCCTCATGCTTCCCATTGTTTATCCTAATGCTTCCTGCAGTAGGACTCTGGCAGTGCTGGAGTACAAGATACAACTGAACATGATATAATAGCTGTATCTCCTGTGCCCCTCCTGCAAGCTCCTCGTGCCATCAGTTCTCTGAGGCAGTGGTGCATGCTCTACCTCCTCCTGTGCAAGTCTGCAACTGGAAGGTCAGAGTTTTGCACACGTACATGTACACATACACACACAGAGCAGAAATGAAGAAGTTATTTTTCCCAGGTACTCTTATATGTAATTTTTCTGCTTTGGGAGAAAAACAGCAAACCTGAAAAATCACTCAATTAGACAGATCTAGTCTTCTACTTTTAATAAGATGGCAAGCACAGCCTAAGCGTTTCAGAAACTAACTGCTCAGCTGGAATTTTCTTCATTCTCCATGTGGTGGCAGTTGGCAGGGGTGACAGGACTGATGGACAGAGACTGCAGTGGATGTGTCTGTCCCTGTTCCTGTGAAGACAACAAAGGACAAAAAACCCCAAAACTGTGTTCCTGAAGTAATAAAGCTGGGACTTTAATAACTGACTTTAACTGGGAACCTAGAAACTCAGGGGCCTTTTTTGCACTTCATGACCAAACAGTATTGTCAGGCCAACAAGGACAGGGCTCTCTTCACCCAAAGGGTAGTTTGGGCACTTTCCATATTCTTCAGAACCATGCCTGTGATAACAAAAGAGGTGTTGGGCCCTCACCTCATTCGCACGGGGCACTGTAGCTCATCACTGCAGTTTCTTCTGGAAGACAAGGAAAAAAGGGGTTGTGAGACACATTTGCCAAAAACTTACTAAAGCAACCCAGCACTGGGTTCCTAGGAGAGGTGTTCCCTCAGCTTACAGGCTGACTCCCCCCTGCTGTGACACATGAAACCACTGATATGTGCCCACGACTTTGTGCAGCTAGTCTGGATTCACCCAAGTCATGGGGCTTGCGATCTTTTGAGGCCGTAAGTCCCAAAGAGCTCCGCTGCAGTTATGAATTCCTCACTTTCTGAAGGAATAGCAATCCCTGACACATTTCTAGCTTTTCCTCCCACTAGGGACCCCAGAGAATAGAGGAAAAGTTGGTTTTGGTGTCATTCTTCTAAGGGGGCCCTTATTCTTCTGAGTCATCCTCTCACTATGGTCCCTCTGCCTTTGCTGCCTCCCACAAAATGAGTGTTCAAAAGCATGACTCTTTGCTCCACACTTGTTGGGAGAGCTAGACCCTGAGTGTTCTACAGCTGACTTCAGGCATGAAAGTTCTGAGGCCAGAGAGAGAAGGATCTACCATTTTGAAAACCGACACGGTAATTTCATCCCCAGAGAGCTTCTCATGGACAGTCAGATAACCATGTCAGAGATGGTATTATCTTAGACTTGACAGATTCAGAAAATTTCTTTCCAGTGGTACATTTGGGAGGTTTCTGTAGTACAGCATCTGAGCTTACCTGGCATGTAGTAATCGTAGACCTTGATATTAGCTGGCTTACGATCCTTCACTTGCATGTCCTGCTCCACTAGGAAGGTGTAGGTTTGAGGCTGTCTAGTCAGCTAAGACCAAGAAATGCCAGGATTAAAACCAGAACCAAAATCCTGTAAGACAGTCCCTTCCACCTGCTTGCACTCAGGCTCCATGGAGACCTCACCACTGTAACAGGTCTGTTCTACTTTCTAGTCCATCTCAGAAATATCTTTAACTTCCCGTTCTGTGACTAACTTTTTTTTGGTCACCAAATTTAACTCAGTTTGTGAGAAACATCGAACTTACAGAGTCAGTATGCATTAGGTACCCAAATATCCCAACGAAGTGTTCCCAACGAATCCCGCCTTCCCATCCAGGTGTGCTCTGAGCTCCTTCATGCATCCTTGCCTCAGTGTCTACTTCCTTATACACAGTCCCATAACATCAGCTCTTATCTTCCAGTTTCACACAACCCTTATTATTAAGCAAATACAAGGTGTGGATGAACATCTGCTGGCTGGTTGTCGTTACACGACCTGCTGTTGATTGGGTTGCACCTTGTGCTACTTGGCAGCCTGAGCTGAATTATTTCTCTGTACTGCCTTTCTGCTCTGTGCAGTAGGTGCAATGAAAGCAGCACCTCTGTAAGCCTAATGAATCCACATGGCAATATCCTGCTTCCTATGAGGCCAGCTTAGTTCAGTTTACTGACAGGAACTAGGAATGAAGAATCACAGAAATGTAGAAGAGCTCCTTGGAGATTCTGAAGTATTAAATATATGCCAGGTCTTGTTTCTGCTGCTGTTCAGGTATGCACGTAGCTAGAGAAAGGCTGGAGTGGTTGTTAATCTGTTGATTAATGAGGCTGTGGAGTGAGCACTGCTGTTCACACAACCATCTGGTTTAATTTTGAGTGATCTTGGCAAAATCCATGAACAATCTTGCACGTTCCCTACTGCATCCAGGCTGCTTAAGAGCTTTCTAAGAATTCAGGCTTGCTTGGTTTTACTAGATGGATCCTACCACTACTCCTGAATCCTGATCAGGCACTGTATCTTTCAACAGCCTCTGAACAGTGCCAACAAATGTAGGCTTAACATCAGAGTTAGCCTCATTTCACTCAAGTTAAGTGGCCCTGTAAGTGGCTCTACAGATGAACTGCTGCAGACTGACACAACACACTTCTTCAGATCAGCAAATGTGGCTGGTATGCAGGAACAGCGGCTCTGGATACTTAAAATACTAATGAAACCATTACGGGAGTAAGCTAAAAGCTATCTGTTAGTCCATAGCCCTTTTAATGATGACGTTAGCCCAAATTACACTCACTTCCTCTAGGTAGAGAATGACGCGGTCAGCTTCGCTTTCAACTTTCTTCACTGAAGGCATTTTCTTCAGCTGAAAACAGGGGAATAATGTCAGGAAGGATTTAACAAAAAGCAGAAATAATTCAGGGATATTTGTCCTTGTGAGAGTATGGGCAAAATATTCATGTGGCCAAGGGAAGCCCTTGAAGTAGGGGAAGGCAAGGTGCAGCCTGGAAGAGACTTTGAGTGTAAGGATTTCTAAGGAAGAAAATAACCATGTTTCTCTGCCCACAGGACTGATCACAGTTCCACATACAATCCTGCATGATGGACATCCATCACTGTTCCCATCCCAGCTGGACACAAATTCGCAGTCTCACCTCTTCCAGTGAACCTGCCACGGGGCTGTATCCAGACAGCAGCTCCACTTGGATCAGGACCATGTTGGTGGACACACGGTTCCCTGTGTAGCTGCAGCAGGAACCCAGGGGACAGCACTAATGTTACTTTCTGAGCCATGATCTCTAGAGACTCCAGCCCAGCTTTCATACTCAGATGGAGGAATCTGCCTTTCTTTCCAGCATCTCTCCTGTAAGCATACCTGTTTCTGTACTGTAATAAATCTTTGTGCTTCCCCTGATCTCTCTTTTAATTGTGCTGAGCCAAGGAGAATAAGTTCCTTGGAAGCCTTCTGGTGTTACCTTCTTTAGGCATGGCAGGGAATATCACCTGTTCTCTTGGCAGTTCTGTTCCAAGCCAGGCAGGAGTATAGCAGAGGAGAGTGGTGTGACAGTCGGACAGGAGCAGAGGAGGGAAGACTTAGGAATGTGTGTCAGTCCCACAGGACCTTCTTCACATCACTAGTGTTTTGAGACCTAATCCTAGAAGGGAATGAAGCCCATAGACCTGGGGAGAACTTGTGGTGACTAGCATGATAACAAGGCAGGACTATAGCCCAAGCCATTCCTCTGAGGCCTTGTACTTTTCTCCCAGCTGAGGAGAGCACAGCTAAAGGAGTGGGGACATCTTAGCACTTGGATCTCATGAGGGAAGGGAAGCCCTGCCATCAAGAGACTGGTGTGGTGCCAGAAGCCTCTTAGCACAGGGGAGGAAAGGGGCAACTGAGTGTCTCCTACCGAGCACGAATGGTGACAGGGAACTGCGTGGCGTTGGGTGTGGTGCACTCTGTCTGCACGGACAGGGCGAAGGTGGCGTCGCTCCTCGGTGGAGGGATGTGGTACCGCACAACGGCCTGCCAGGACAGAAAGAAGAAAGATGGCACAGAATAGCAGGGTTTTGTGCCGGAGAGTATCCTTGTCTAGACTTGGCTGTTGTCCTCTGTCTTGCTCTGGTGTAAGAGAAAACTATGCGGCAAGAAGCAGAGGTTCTGCTAGTAGTGCACTTCTCCTGGTGAACTTCTTGGAGGAGGGGGTGGAGATAATTCAGATTTCATCTGGGGAGTTGCTCTTCTCTTCCTGTTGGATCACAGCTACTCCCACCAGCCTTGAAACCCAGATTCTTGCAAGTTACTGGAGCAGTTTATTTTCAGTGTTGGCTAAGTAGCAAGGTAAGACAACTGGTGGCTTTCAAGGATTTTCCCCACACTTTTTCCTCCTGGCTAGACTTACCTGCAGGAAGAGACACCCACGGCCCTGCACATGCACAGTATAATCTTGGGGGATGGCTGGCAGCTCCACTGTCTGCAGCAGGAGCCGATTGCTATTGTCTACTCGGAAGTTTTGGTTGAACTCCTTAGAAGTGAGAGAAACCTGGAGATGAGGGCCATCCTTGCTGAAGATTTTGGTTGCATACAGGGCTAGGGCTTCCAGAGCAACCACTGTATCCTGAGAAAAGAGATGAACATAGGGAAAATTAGGATTCCTGCTTCCTATGAATGGCCAGTCCTTAGCCTTTCCCTCACTTATATTGCATCTACAGCACAATAAGGGCTAAGTTTTTAGCATGGGATTATCTCAGAGGAATACAAATATTCACCTTTTCCCAACTCCCAGGAGCTCTAAATCCATATATCCTTTTTTTTTTCTTCAATTACTATTCTTTTTTTAAAATTCTTATATTTTTTTTATTCTTATTTTTTTACTATGTGCTGTTAGCACCCACTGGTCTCAAAAAACAGCATCATCTCTGACGATGATGGTAATCAAGGGGATTACCTGGGTTGAAGCAAAGCCTCCGTATGGGTTTTGCTGCTTGGTGAGCCAAGACACAATCTGGGATGCTTTTCTGCTTTCATCTGATGACAAACTTGACTTTGTAAGGTGAGCCTTGAGGATAGTAGATGTCAATTCCACATCAACAGATGGAGCTCGATACCAATATAGGGAATCTTCTTCCTGTTTGGACTGTT
>JAWWES010000001.1:28366595-28383117 GCA_035583135.1 Lophotriccus pileatus
GATAGTAGATGTCAATTCCACATCAACAGATGGAGCTCGATACCAATATAGGGAATCTTCTTCCTGTTTGGACTGTTTGGACTGTTGACTCCAGAATATTTGGTCATCTAGAGGTGGAGTGGGAACACTTATGGAGTGTGTAGCTGTATCTAATAACCTTGGAGTCCTACTCAGCCCCTCCTGTATTTAGGTACTGAGTGAACATGTACACTGGACAAGATATTGGTGCATATCTCCCTATTAGCCCCACACACACTGCTTTTCCCAGTAAAAGCCTCGCCTGCAGGCTCTACAACATCCATGAAACCACCCTGGTTTGGATGACTGGGAGGCCAGGACTGTGAGACCATCTACAGACACAATCTGTCTCACAGTGTTCATATAATCTGTGACAGCTTGGCGAACAGAGTCTATCCAAGCCTTGGACTCCCCATAAAACTCTGGCAGTGCCCCCCACTCCTGCCATCCAATCCCTTGGTTGTTCAACCCAGGTATCTCCTCACAGTTCTACCAGTGTCCTCCCTCCTGCCCCACAGTCTTCGGTACCTGATATTATGGCAGCCTTATCCAATCTTCTGAGGATTTTCTGCCTGAGGGCCTTATCACCTGCTACTGCAAAGGCATTTGCAGCTAGTGCCAGGCTGTAGAGGTTGGAACTGCCAGTATCAGCATTGACCAAGTCCTTTATACAGTTCAAAGCTTTCCACACAACTGGGTCCTAGGATAGAATTGAAAGCACACTAATTACTGGCAGGGTGTTTGGGAAGGGAATGCAGCTTTGATGTGTGCAGAGGAGGGTGGAACTAGGGACAGGATACATGGGGAAAAAACTGGTAACACCCTCATTTGCACAAAGGCAGAGCATCCACACACTGCCTGCATGCACAGCCCATCCCTGCTGCCTGTACTCACAGAGCGTGGCATCCCGGAGTGTAGCAGAGCTGTGACGATCACAGAGCTCAGCCCCAGTCCTTCCTCCACTGCACCCTGCAGACACCACAAAACAGAGAAGAGGGGGGCTGCTGTGAGAAGAGAGAGGGAGAATTTTCCCCATACCTTCTGTTCCCCTAACAAAACCCAGCACAGGCAAAAGTGCTGCTCTTATTCCTTCTGCTATGGAAGTGCAGGGCTGGTATTTACCCTCAGTTGGACACATTCCCCTTTCCCCTCCCCTGCATAAAATCTGCAGTAGCAGATTTCAGTGCCAGGGAAATGTGATGTTCCCACAACCCCTCTGCAAGGTGGCACGTGTTAGCTTTTGGGATGGAGGTAGAGTAGGGCACTGGCACAGTTCCCATGTGCATGTCATCTAATGCAAACCTCCACCCTTCGTAACTTGAAAAAGTACCACCATGATTAAGCAACCTTGCATGTCACCCAAGGGTGACCTTGGGCACATCAGAGATTTCCTCCTGCAGTAGAGTTTGTTTGTTCTTGTTGCCAAACTGGGCCGGAAAGTGAAGGAGCTTTGAGGTATCTAATCAACCTTCAGGACATGTCATACCATCAGGCCATTGTTGAAGAGTTTCCCCACACTCTTGAAGCAGCCAGATGGAGTCTGACTTTTAATCAGGGCACTGGCAGCATCCTTTATATTTTGTTCATCTATGTGGATGAAGTCCCGGGCTTGGCTAAAGGTCTTCAGGACAAGGGCAGTAAGCCTAGAGCCAAGAAACGAAGAAGAAAACAGAACTGAACCAGTCACTGATGCCCATCTCCAGTAGGAGACAGGAGTCTCTGTGTCTTCTATTACATCATCGCTGTAAGAAATACCAGCAGGCCAGAGTCTCTGTGCAGATGGAGAAATGCAAGCAACACACATGAGTTAGATGCTCTTGAAGCTCAAGCTCAGATCCATTTGCAGCAAGAGAGAAAAAATTCAGTTCATCAGAGGGAAGCACTGAACTGTGCTTCCCTCAGAGCTCTGTCAGTTCCAACAGGGTACAGGGTTGCCTCCAAGAGCTGATATTTAGTGAACTCACTCAGATCCACTTCAAATCTTGTTTGGGCACAAAGCACTATGAAAAACCTGAAAAGAAGGTGCCTTTGCAGCCAAGTTTTCAGAATCAGCCTCATTTGGGGTGCTCAAGCACAAACAATACAACAGGAGTACTTCAAGTTAATTCATTGGCACAATTCCCTTCCAAAATGTCTCAGGAGCAACTTATCTTCAAGACTCCACACCTTCAGAGTTCCTCAGTTTCCCCAGACCAAAATGCAAGCCAGCTTGAGCCTGATCAGGTCAAGCTGTTGTTCCTCAGTTATGTCTGGATACTTCTGCTTACCAAGTGTTTCCTGGCTCACTTCCTTCCCCAAAGGCACTGTATGAACCGTCTGTGTGCTTGTACAGGAGTTGCCGCTGATATCCTGCAGGAATAGGCTCGGGGTAATGAAGGTGCTCATGTTCTCAGGGTGACAACCTGCCCCACCAATCCTGCTGATCATTATAGAGAGCATTATCTCTGAGGAATTGAGAGAGGGAAGCTGTGTACCACTTGTTCTGCTGAGACACAGCAGCCTGATTTACACTGCTGCAACTACCATGGTGTCAGGCAAGTGATGGTGCACAAATCCTGTTCAGCACCAAGCCTCTGCTGAGATTTCTACTGCAAACCTAATGTAGTGGACATCATCAGCTTAATGAGCAGAAATCCACTCACCACTTTCCAGATAGCCAATTGCCTTCCGTTTGATTTCTGGAGTCAGTTGTCCTGTTTCTTCAAGGTATTGTGTGATATAGACATTTGGAGCAAAATGAACCATGTTCTGCTCACCACAGCCACTGGACATCTGGAGGAGCTCATCTATGTTGTCCAGTGCTGTCCCCAAAATGTCACCTGTAAGACAGAACCACAGTTTTGGGAGCTATACATATTCTTGCATGTAAAACAATTCTGATCTCTGGTCTCTGATTCTCCAGATAACCTCCTAAGACTGGTCTCAGTTCACCTCTGCTGATACGATGTTAAGGTCTATAGACTGTAGGGACAGTGATATGGTACTTGTCTATCTTTCTCCTGACTTGGTGAAATTATCTGTCCATCCAGTGCCACTTACATAAGAGAGATGAGATACTTGAGAGATGAGACACTTCTCTGGAAGACAGTATCACACCTTGCTGTACTTATTTCCTCTTATTACTCTGTTTGCTAAAGCAGACACAGTGGCACCAGAAGAGAAGTGTCATGCAGGAAAAATATTACTTTCCAAGACACCCCTAAAACTCACCTAAGAAAGAGATGTGGGCTCTCTCTGACCCAAGGACAATGTTCTCTGGCATCCTGAAAGGGATTGTCTCTGAAGCTGAAGTTCCTGCAAATGGCAGAAACATTAGGACAACAGTGGGCTCAAAGGAGATGGCAGAGTCACAGACAGCTCCCAGGAGATGATGTAAACAAGGCTGGGATCACTTCAGCAGTTGGTGAATCAGCATCCAGAAGAGAGGATGACCAGGTCACTCACTGATAAGGGACTGTGATGTGGTTAGACTGTGCTTTGGTGCTGCCAGAAGTTTTTAGTACTGGGTAGGGCTGAATGGCTATGCCTACCCATAAAAGCTCCAAAATCCTTGACTTTTTGCCCCTACAGATACACCTCCAGATAGTCCTAGAGTTGTTCAGACACCACACTGCTTCTGTCTGATCTCCTTGTTCTGTGCACATGTACAGCCCAAGTGATAAGATGGTCTCTGGAGTCTCTGCACCTACCTTCAGGGCATAGGTGTGAGGTGTGGGTCTTTTCCTCCAGCTGCCCCTCTGCCTGGTGGAGAAAAGGTTGGTCAGCTTAGAAAGGAGAACAGTAAAATGAGATTGCAGCTGCGCATCACCCCACCTTGCTGCACCTTTCCTGCGCTCTTTCCCATCCTCGTGGGCCATGGCAAAGGGCCTCACACACAGAAGGGATATGTGTGCCAACAGTGAAGTGTTACTGAGAAGCAGGTTTCTAAGCTGCTACATGACCTTTGACTCCACTGCCCCGCTAGCAAGCAGTTTCGACATTTCTGTTCCATCGAGTAGAGGAGCTCATGCTCCAGTCCAACCTACCCTTAGAATCACTCCTTGACCAGCCTGCCTGAGAAATGTGCCTACCTACCCAACTGACTCTTCCTTCCCAGAGCCACCCACCAGGCTGTTCTGAGCCTGACCCAGTTTCAACCTCGCCAGAACTCTGAAGCATAGTCTGACCTTCACCAGCAGGTGTTTAACCACTGTGTCCTTCCCTCCAGACTCTGGCACAACAGCTGTACTCTCAGTGCAAACATCGTCCTGCTCCATCACCTCAGCAGTGACAGTGAAATTCACCTTCCCTAAAAAACAAAACACCGAGGCCAGCTGGCACATCCATGCCTGTGCTTCAGTTAGCTCAGCCTAAGGCTGCTCACTCATGCTTCCCATAGTAGGGTAGTCTCCCTTCCAGCCCAGCTCTAGCTTCCTCAAGTAGCTTTGCCACTGCCTCCCACTCCTGCCACTCCCTTGTCCCCTTACCTAATTTTGTGGCCTTCACATCCCAGAAAAATGTTTTTGCTGATTCAGGACACAGACAAACAGTGAACCTGACATTTGCATGCACAAATTCAAAATCCCTGGAGTCCAATAGGCTAAGCTGAAGCTAGAGGTGAAACAGAAAGGAGTAGAGATTACAGAGCTGTTGCTGTGTTTGTCCTTTCACCTCCTTGTTCCAAATGACAGTCAATCCCAGAACCCAAGGATAAGTATGATGATGGCCCTGTTACAACATATGTGGGACACCAACAGTGTTCCATGGAAATTGCAGCCACGTAGGGTTCATCTTTTAGGGAGGGATAAACTGGACAGAGATGTGTGGAGCTTTTATTGAATATCTTCTTTGGTGTCTTTTGGCCAATGCTTGAGGAGGCAGCTCTTTGTGTGGGTCTCTATCAGTGAAGCAGTTATCACACACCCCTCTGCCCAAAAAACCATCCTGGAGTGACCCACTCACCGCCATGCACTGTTTCAGGTAGCTGAAGACTTTGACCTTCAGGGGAAATGACTCTCCCCGGAAAACAGAATATGGCAAAGTGGGTTCCACGAAGAAGGGCTTGAAGCTCCGCAGGCTGGTGGTCTCTGAGATTCCCAACCCATGGCTCTCTGAGGTGCAGAAGGTCATGGCTCTCCAGTCTGTGATACTGTCAGGTACTGTGACAGCTAGATCAGCATCCCCTGAGTCACTGAGGAGAAAACAGAGTGGAAGGGGTTGTCCCCACCCCTGGAAAGATTTCTTTTGGTAAGACAAATGCAGAAATTCAGACTAAAAAATGAAAGTGGGTGTGAAAGTGTGGGGACTGCTTGGAAGTAGGACAGAGGGATAGCAAATAGGTGGGCAAGGAATGACTGAGAGGAAAATGCAACTCAAAATCTGCTTCTGAGCAGCGTTGCACCTGAAATTCTTATTTTGTGTGGGCACACAGGGCTCCCAGGGGTCCCTGTTACACACTCAGTCTGTGCCACGGAGTATTGTGTGACATTTCCACCACACTACCACCCAAACTCCCAACCACAGCTCAGCAGTCATCATTGTGAGCGTCACTCACAGATCTGCATACACAAAACATAAGATGATTCCTGCCTTGAAAGATCATAATCCAGCTGAACGGGAGAGAGAGGCAGAGACCTGTTTTTACAGGTGGAGAACATGAGCATGTGGGAGAAGTAAGAAAGATGAGGTGTGTGAATGAGGGAAGAACAAGATATTTTCCCCCTGTATTCCTCCATTTGGGACCAAATCTGCAGTACTGTGTCCTATTTTTGCCCTTCACTGTAAGAAACACATAATTGAATGCATCCAGTGGAGGACTACCACGATGGTCAGAGGGCTAGGACATGGAACAAGGAATGGCTGAAGGAACTGGAGTTTTTAAACTTTGGAGGGAAAGGCTAAGGGGAGATATTTCAGCTTTCTAAAGCTACCTATTGGGCAGGTGTAGAGACAATGGAACCTGTCTCTTCTGAGGTGCAGATTGATAGGATGAAAGCTAAGAGACACAAATTGAAACATGGGAAATTCTGACCTAGGATAAGGAAAACAGAATACTATGAGTATGGTCAAACACTGAAACAGGTGTGCAGATAGTTTGTGGAATCTCCATCCTTGGAGATACAGAGTACTTGACTGTAACTTGACCTAACTGGACCTGCCTTGTGTAGGATGTTGAGCTACGGAATTTTGGAGGCCTCTTCCATCCTATAGGAGTGTGTGATGTTAAATTCCTAGCAACATTTGGAAAATCTCATCAGAGTCAGGAACTGAACCAAAACTCCACTGTCCTTATCCACTCCTTCACACCTCCCTTTTCTTTCTTGTGCATAGAAGGCATTAATGCCGTGGCTCTGCTCCCGCCCATTCTCTCTACTGTGGTTGGTAGAAAGTCTGGATCCATGTGGGGTCTCAGCCCATAATTACTCACTTGATGGGAACCAGAGTCCAGATGAATGTCTCTGGAAACCAGGTACGTACTGGCCCTGATTCAGTACCCGGCTCAGTGTGCTCTGACTCAGCATGTTCAGCAGCATCATCTGTATCTGGGTCCAAGCCATTCAAGACTGCCAGGTCATCATAAGCTATTGGGAATACAAGCAGTCGTTCAGAAGGCAAAGCAACTGTGAAATCAGGATAGAGTTCAGCTGGGAAAAGCTCAGTTGTCCATTCCTCCTACTCCCACCCCAATCCCACTTGTCCTCTCCAAAATGTCCTACTTCACTATTTTCTTCCACAAGACAACCCGGAAGACCAAGTGGATTTCAGTATGTGTGTGCTCCCCCCTAGAGGCATTCTACCTGATCACAGTTTTGATCTCTCATCCTGCAGACAAGCCCAGATACTGCCCAATGTCAGCCTTGGCTGATTCCCTTATTTCCAGCAAGATCTTTCCTAGTGTCACAGATTTTCCTTCCTGAGATAGCTGCCCCATTTCCACCCTTGAACCATGTTATCTTCCTGCCTGACAGCAGAAACTTGCAAGCAGATTCTTCTTTTGCAGCCACCCCTCCGCCCCTCCAGTGACTGGACACACACCCATGCCAGGATTTTCCCCTCTTCCTTTGTTGCACATCTCCTGTGCAACCTCCCACTCATCTCTGGAAGGCATCCCCAGTTCCTAAGAACACTGCATGTTCAGCTGCCCGTGTGCAGCCTGTATGTTACCCGTGATTTCCAAAGAAACAGGAAAAATTGAGATGTACACATGTAGTTGTAGTCGTAGTTGAAAGTGGTCTGGGTGCGGCACTCAACTGGAGATTTGATTTTAAGGCTGGTTAAAAATGTTAGACCTGAATTCTGGAGGAAAGAAAGGGAAGAAAAGAAGGTATATTTTTGTGGAGGGAATGGTGTGTCTGAGGGTCTGTCTCTGCCCCCGCTTCTCAGCATATCAGCCACCCTGTGCCGCTGCACCTCAGCCTGACTTGTGAATTTGTATAGGGAGAGGATTCAGAACCGCCCTGCTCCCAAAGCCCAGTCCTGGCCAGTCATGCTCAAGGATTGTGGGGAAGAAACACTTGCATGTGTATGCCTGCATACAAAGTCGTTATTTTGGCACCAAAATTTGCTGCCCACCCTAACCCACACTTGTTCTTATCCTTCTTCACCTGCTATTCTTTTCTACTATTCTTTTCATTCTTTACCCAGTTCCCCCTTTTCTTCCAGGTGATTTGCTTTTCCAGCCTCCAATTTTCTCTGACACAGTCTGACACTCCTGTCTCCTTTCAACCCCTAAGAAGTCTAGGAGTCTCAACCTTGGGACTAATGGGGAGCTGGATTGTAGGAATTTACCTCACCAATGGGAATTTATCAAGCTGGGACCAGAGAGTGTCAGAGATCTCCTAGTTTAGAAGTTTGGCAAATTCAGAACCTGAAGTCGCCAGCATTTACGGGAAAGACAATCTGTGAAGCTGCCCAGTGCTGCCCAGGGATACAAAAGGGTTCAGCTCTGATATCTCAGGGTTTCTGGAAATCAGATTTACCTTCAGAAGTTCATAAACATCCGGTTGGGACACAGCATAGGAGTGTCTGTTGTACGTGAAGGGTGACATTGTTCCTGGTGGAAGGGTGGTCAGAGGAGAACCAATGGTTCCTGGGCTATCATGGATATTACAGTAGTCACTGTAGAAGTCTGTGAGGGTGCTGGGGTGCTCCTGAGAAAAGCTGAACATATTATACACCTGTAGACCAAGAATGAAAACAGTACAGTAAGAGATGGGAAGATTTTAATTTCTATCCAGAGATTTTCTGTGACCTCAAAGGCAGAGCTCTAATCCTGCCTGCTGCAAAAACCCTGAGGGTTTTTGGTCTTCATAGAGAGCCTCCACAAATTTTAGATGCATAGCACCAGAGATGAACAGCAACCTCTCTGGGGTATGGCTATATAGCTGTGGCCACTTCTAGCTCATTAATTGTACCTGTGAACTCAGTGCATACAGTGAGAACACCTTCCCCATGTGAGTCATTAGACAGCTTTTTGTGTGACTGAAGGAACATCCTGGATCCACCAAGACAGTGCCAAGAAGCAATTCAAGTGTCCTTAGACCTAGGCACAAAGGGGAAATAGGGCCCTTCCACTGCCAAGGCATCACTTAAAGTCCAGTTTGTGAACAGAAGGACTGTCTGGTTTATGAGAGTTGGAATAAAGACATGTAGCCTATCACACCTTTGGCATTTTTTTCAACATAACTCTTTTTTCCAGAGCACTATTGTAAATTGGTTCAGGAGATGGATGTCTCTTGCCTTCTGTGTGCCACTGTGGCAAAGCACTCAAAGTGTTACAAGAATGTGACTTTGGGCTGTACTTGGGGATGACAGTGGATTATTCTATTAAATTCTCCTGTAGAGACTGGAAATTTTGACTGGTGTTTGATGTTGGCCTTCATTTTCTCTCATTAAGCCCTGGCCTGTCCCCATGCAAATACTTGCTGGTATATCCACTGTACCTTACTAACCAGTTCCTGCTACCAGATAATCCAAAGCTCTCTCTCCAATATTAGCAAGGCTGAGCACTAAAGTGACTCACACTATCCCTGGATAGCTCAGTCTCTGGCCTGAGGAGAAGGACACTTTGGTCTACAGCACGGATGCTGCATAGGGAGCCTGGTGCAGCCTGCAAATGGAGACGGACAGACGATCCTGGAAGAGCCACTGTGTCTGAGAAGCCAAGCTTCACCTGAAACAGCAGAAGAAAGAGGGACTAAAGGCATTGACAGACAAAGAAAAGGGAAGACTCTGGTTACTGGATGCTGCTGGACATCCATTGGCAATTTGCAGTTAATTAGCTCCCCTCCAGCCTACCTGCCCCTTTACGATTTGTGCACTACTTACATGGTTCCTGAAGCAGCTGGAGACTTTGAGACGGAAGGTGTCAGCTGCCACTTGTCCCTCAGGGAAGTCAGTGTAAACAAAGAGAGTAGCCAAGGGTGAAATGAGGTCAATGGGCAGATTGACATGGAAAGACCCACTATACTGACCTGAAGGAAGAAGGAAAAACTGGAAAGTATAGGAAAAAGCAAGGCAATCTGCAATCCAAGGATTACAGCAGCAACACACTCTTTTTCTGTAATACTTCTGTACAGTTTCTTGGGAAAAAACTATTCTGCCTTGCTTCTGGGGAGGCCACTGCTAGACAGCCATAGCCACATATATGTATGTGCCATTTTATAGCAGTGACATTATATCATGAGGGATCTTGGCAACAGTGAACACCTTTCCAGCTGAGTCCAGAAAAAAGATTCCATAAATTTCTTCTGATAATCTCCTCCTTGGCAGATAAACTCTGACAATTTCATAATTTGATCAGGTAAAAAAAAAAAAAAAACAAAACAGAAACTAAAAGAGAGGAAAGAGACCACATATTTGACATTTCCTCTAGATTTTTTTGTGACAGCTCTGTGGTTTCCTGGTGGTCTCAGATCTCTTTTCTCTCCTTCTCCATTTAGGCTGGAAGGACATTCCTCTTGGGGCCTTAGTCTGTTCCTGGTATTTAGATGCTCTTACCTAATGGAGGATCAAGAAGTACTGTTGTTTGGCCATGATGCACAAGGGATCCTCTGGCCAAAACCTAAAGGGTAATGAACAGAACAAGGGATTGATAGTGCCTCTGCTCTATATTCCTGGGCCAGCAAAGGGCCCCGTGGTGACACAGACCCATCTCAAAGCTGACCTCGTTGCCGGCGCTGCCCCGCACTCACCAGGTGGTAGAAGTGTGCTTCGGCAGCCCCGTCCCCCAGCTCTGTGGCCAGTAGGTGATAGTGCACAGTGACCTGCTGCACATCCCCGCAGGGCAGCACTGCCTGCACTGGCTGGATCCTCACAGAGCTGCGGCTGGAAGAGTAGAAGGCCCTCAGTGTGAGGGATGCAGTGCCATAAGACACCCTCACATTTTGACTGCTTAAGTCCTCCGGCTGGGTCTTTGCCTGTGGCACAGAAAAAGTGTCTGAAGATTTCTTGCATCTCTCTCCATGCCAAAACCAAGAGCGGTTGGACAGTAAACTCTGAACTACCCCAGGGATAAGGTGTCTCTTTCCACCTAAGCCAAGTTCAATAAGCCTCTTTCTGTGAAGCTTGGCATTGCCTGCTCTACCACGCTCTTCGATAACTAATGCCTAAACAGGGGCCAGGAGCTGTTATACTACTAGAACTTTGTCTGAAGTCTGAACTTCTGCAATGCTGCTGCTACCCTGGGAGCAAGCCAGATTGCTTATTAGTAGAGTAGCTTATTATTGCCTGGATCAAACAACTGAACTCTTCGCTTCTGTCTGGTGCTTGTGGGTAAATTATCAGCATGGATCTACCCTGATAATGTATTTCACTGTTCAGTGCTGTTCCACTCACACACTGTATTTCTTTCAGCACTCTCCCTGATCTATAGGCTAGAGATGGCAACTGAAGATCAATAGCCTTGCTCAACTTTGACTTATGATCTATATGTACTGAGACTATAATATTAATATCTTGTGGACTTACAGAAAGGTCAAGATCCATCATCTAAGATACCTCTGATAATATCAGAGACAGGGCTGGCCTTAAACTGCTTTGACCTCAAAGTTAGACAGGACAGGTATTAGAAACCTAGCCCTACAACCAGACAAGGGAGCCTTCCTAGTTCATGGGAAAGCAAAAATTTTCTCTGTCAATTCCCTGTCGGTGACATCCCTAATGTTCTGGTTACCTGCTTAGCTCCAGATTGGTTTGCAGCAACTGTTTCCTAACTAGTCTTCCCTCTTTTTCCCTTTTCTGGCTCTTAAATCCCAGGTTCTTCCTGACTTTTATGCTATGAGGAAACATAATGCAAACTCTTCAGTGACACTTCTCCAAATGTATTTTTAGATTGTTCTTCCCTAGCTTTTTTCCTACCTTCCTGATCCATACCATGTGGAAGTTCTTTCTTTGCTCTCTGTCCCTGCCCAGTCCCACTACATCCTTCCCCCCTCAGACAGAGGTGCTGTGTAGGTAGAACTCAGTCACAACTTCATGGCGTCTTTGCCCACTAGCAGGGACTGTTCAGCGACTGCTGAAGCACTAGGGGCCAGAAATGTGGCTCTGATATGAACAAATTCCTCTTGTCCTAGATCATTATTTCACTGCTCCATGCTTCTATCTCCCTGGCCAGGCCAAGACAATGACACAGACTATAGGTCTGAGGGATGGATTGCTTACTACTAATCAAATCTAATGTAATTATTTGGCCTAACCTGTAGTACAACTTTACTGCTGTTGTCCCATGCTGATGTTTCTAAGATGAAAGAGGCCATCCCAGTGTCATCTGTGAAGTAGGTCTTGGTCTGCTTCCCACTACCATAGGACACTGTAAGAACCACCTTCTTGTTCTTCAGATGCATCCCACTGGCACTTTTGAGTTCCAGCTGTAATGATGCAGAAACCGTCAGTTCCCCTCTCTGCAAAGGGACTCTCAGTGTAAACTTTAACTTCTCCAACCCCTCTCCCCCCCATTTATGCAGCAGCTCTCTCATCTGGCAAAGCCACAGATCCAGTGGCCACACCTCTGCATAACCTCTTGGTAGATATGTCAAAGGGGAGACTGGGACTGAGGATTTTGCTGCTTTGGGCAGCTCAGAGCAAGGGGACCCTTTGATACTTTTGTGTCTGCCACCTGCTTAGGCCCAGATGCTGGGCTTTCCATATTTCTTTCCTTTTCACTTACATTTCCATAGTAGGGAACTCCTTGCTGATAGTAGTAGCTTGTCCCCCAGAACTGGAGACTTGTGATATCAAAAGTGACCTTGCAGCTTTCAGTGGTGTTGAACTCCACCCCTAGGAAAGACAGGAGGTACATGCAGGTGAATGTCATGTGTCTGACCTGCCAGAATGACAGCAGTCTACCAGCAGGTCTCTGCCAGACAGTTCTCAAATGTTCTTTCCCCCTTTGTTAAAGAGGGTCCTGCTCCTAGTTGTCCTCTTCCATTCTCTTTCCCTTCTCACAACAGAGTCACCAGAAGGCAACACTTTTTCCTTGCCTTCACCATGTTAGTTTGCAGTCTGCTTTTGGCAGGGGACTGCAAAACATTTTCTTGCAAGGACAGCTTTGTAAAATTTTGTGAGAGAGGGAACTTTACAGGAAACATTTCCCTACCTGGAATGTGGAGGTAAATCTAATGAGGAGCTAATAACAGTACACAGTCAGGGCCTTGGTTAGCCCTAGTTGCTCTAACTCCTCATTCCAACAGACTATCCTAAAGTATGGTTTAAGAACCTGGCCTGACCCACCTCCACACACATTTATAATGTGATGAGAAGTCAAAAAAAAGCAGCTCTTGCCCATCTCTGTCAAACCAAGGTGATTGCCAGAGCTGGATTGCCCACAGCAGCTTGTGGAGGAGCAACCACACTGCTAAAGCCCACCCTGAAACAGGGGGAACTCATATGATACACAAAAACACTCATGTTGTCATGGTGCTCCCAGGGAAGACCCAGCTCTCTGAACATTTGACCTCAAGGGAGCGAGTGCAGAAAGCTCCAGTGGTCTGATGGGAAGACACAGGGATCCGTAAGGGTTCTTACAGATAAAAACCCGAAGACAAGCATGTTGTACGAGAGCAAAGTAAAAGATTTTCCACAAAGTGTAGAATCAGTCGTTGCTACCTGTTCCACTTTCTTTCAGAAAAGCCGCAGCTTCCAGGTTGAAATCATACTTATCACCTTGCTTCCGGTGGTAATTCTTAATATTCACTTCAGTGGCAAAGCAGCCATCCTTTTCTGTCTGGGAATATGAAATTGTTTTTGTTAACCAATCATGAACACACTAATCCCTTCTGCAGGGCAGACCAAACCCAAAGCCTACTAAGTCTAAAACTGCATGACTAAGTCACTAGAGTTAAAGGAGCAATTCCCATACTGGCATGAAACATCCCTTTTCTGTGGAGCAGTCACTCATAGGAGATGCTGTTTCACACATCTCTCACCTTTACACGCTCACTCACGTACCAGTAGCAAACATGAGTTGTCATTTCTCCCTGACAACACAATTTCTTCTGCTAGAGCAGGATTTATCTTTAAGATATGTACTTTAAGATATGCATTTCTTAAAAATATGTAAACAAATATAGGTACATTCATTCAGCCATAGACATGAATGAGTAAAGTTTGTGATGAAGTGCAATTGCTTGCATAGATGCAAATGGTAATTTCTGAGTCTCCTAAGCACTTGTTTCTTGGAAACATCACATAGGTGTTTACACTAGATTAAAAAGTGGTGCTAAAATGCATCTAGTGGAAGTGAAATGATGTGAACAGTGCTTGTATTCTTTATTGACCTGTTGCAATACCTGTTTTGTAGGAAAGTCTGCAAGTTAGCTTGCCTACAGATGCTTCTTGCTTCGGGTGCATGTAAGTGCAGCCAGAGAAATCACTGAGAAGGGCTAAGATTGCTCCACTGTGGAGTTAAAGGCATAACAGTCATTTATCCCCAAGCAGAGGGCATGCTCCTTCAATAGCCCATGTCTACCCCACTCCTTCCTTTAGTATTCCCTCTGTTTGCCCTTGTTCCTCTCTTTTGCAAGAGGAGTATCCCATGTGCTCACCTCGCCGGTGTAATCCTTACAAATGCTGCGCTTGGCTTTGGAAGACTTCCGATTATAGCGGATATGTTTCCGGCACACCACAGCCTTCACGCTACCCCGGACTGGTTTCCCATAAGTGTACCTGGCAAACAGAGCATAGAGGACTTACATACAGAAACACTGGCTCAAGAGTGACTAACACCAGCTTTAGCCTGTGGTTTGCAGCTATACAACCCAGAAACCTGCAGTATCTTCACGGTTCATGAGCTCAGCAGAGACCGGGAAGTAAAAATGACCTCATCAGACTGAAACAGAAGGCAGTGGTGGGTGAGTTCTCTCCAAGTCAATGCTAGTCCCACCAGGCAGGGCTGAGGGACATTGAGTTGGCCATAAGCTGAGTCAGTATTCCTACAGCACTGTCACTAACAAATACAGCAGAGTTACTGTATTGTACAGCACATGCCACACTGAGGGAATCCACTGCCACAGAGAAAGAAGTAAGGAGAGAGAATACGGAGGACAGTGAGAGTCCAGGAGAATTACTTAGTGAAGGATACCAGGGTACCAGATTTTGGGGTGGGGGTAGGGTTGTCAGAGACCATTTTGAGTTCACTTATTGATGGCTGTGCAGTTCCCAAAACCAGTAAGAATGCATCTTCTACCACGATAAGTCAGCTCACATTCCACAGACGTGGAGACGGAAGTTTTCCTCCAGAATGGTAACCACCTGAGGCATCTGGATGGAGACACTGAACTTGGGCAGCACTGTGTGGAAGCAAGAGAAATATAATTCAGTGAGAACAGAGAGAGTTCATTTGTTCCAATCCTTCCTAAGTCATTGTTTACAGAAAAGAAATCTCTCCTTTCATTCCCTGACAACCAGCACAGGCCTGGCAGGAATACACCAGCAGCCCCACCACGAGAATATGATGGGAGTAGATAGCCTTAGTCTTCTCCCCAGAGCACAGGTGTGGGACACTGCCTCCATCCATCCTCAGGGCATGGGGGAGGAGAAAGCCAGTGGACCTGAACTAAAGTGATTACACTTACTGGCAGGCAGTTACACATCTCAGGTGATAGCACAAGTGGCATAGCTATTCACAGCTGCATGGCCTATTCAATTCTGGGTGAGAGAGTGGGGCTGGAGGCAATACACATTCCTCTGCTACCATCAGCTTCCTGAGACTCTTACCATACTCCTCTACCCGGAAGGTACGTGTGCGGTCAGGCATTTTGATGGTGTACTCTCCAACAGGTGCTTCTGCAGCCAGAGGGAAGGACAGATCCACAATGCCTCCCACGGGTGTAACATTCTGCCACTGTGCAATTCGGTTGCCTTTGGGGTCCTGCACAGGCAGTAGTAGAGAGCAGTTAATTGGCGGTGCAAAAAGACTCCTTTGCAGGATGTCCAAGCTACCAGAGCGTGGTCTGACCACCTCTCAGTTGTCCTGAGAGCCCAGGTCTATGACAAAGCTACAGTGCTCAGGTGAGTCCAAGCTTGATGAGGAAAGGACTTTTCTCCCTGTCTTACTGACAAAGTTAATGGCACTGCCATCTCACTGACTGCTGGAAAACTGTGGTTTACTGCCTGTGGGTCTAACTAAGAAATAGAGGTGGTCCTTCTTAGAGACCTCTGTGGTGATCTGAGCCGGCACAGCTCCCAGGTCACTGCGGAGACATGTGCTGCCTAAGACATGAGCTACTGGGGAGTGATTTCTGGATTGGGTCTTAAATACAGTCCCTAGGGAATTCTGGGTAAATGAGTCCAGGACTTCATGCAGGGGACTGCTGAAGCCTGGTCATGAAGGACAGTGTCTCCCACTGCTGGTTCTTGTGAGGGCAAGACGCAGAACTCTGAGTGCAGTCACACTGCCCAGCCAGTAAATACTTGGGGATGAGTTGATGGGTACTTCACACGGAACAAGTGGGAACTGCTGTTTGAAAAGGTGAAGCTGGATCAGAGTGCTATGTCTGTATAAAGTGGCATAAAGTATTCCACTGGTATCTCAGAAACCATGCATTTATTCATTGCTTGCTGGGTATTGCATGCAAATGTGTATAGCTACTGCCAATTGCTCATTGGAACTCTGACCTCTCAGCATGGGTATCACAAACGTTCAGGTGTCTTTCCTCAACTCAGGTGACTGCACTAAACTAACTGATTTTAAGAACAATAGCCTGAAAGCTGCTTTAGGAAGTTTTTCTAGCTGTGCAGTCACAGAAGTAATTAGTCAATACTTTGTTTTCTGTACATCTCCTTAAAGAAACTTCAGGATTTTCACTAGTCTTCAGTTTATAGGGTAGAGGGACTAAAAGTCCTGTGACTACTCTAGCAAAGTTTTCTGGAATGGTTTTCAATGGCACCCATCATTTATGCAGGGACCCCTGTGTGATTGGTGTCATGACACTCCACTGACAAACTTCTGTGGACACTGAAGGAGGGAAGGGCAAGAAGTCAAGGACTGTTCCCATTCATTCTGAGGTAACTGACTTTATGCAACCGT
>JAWWES010000001.1:28383217-28422317 GCA_035583135.1 Lophotriccus pileatus
TCATGGTGGCTGCCCACAATATTTTCAGACTTCCCTCTTGACTCACCATTTCACTGCTGGCAATAAAGTTCTGATCCAAGGTTACAATCCGCAACTTGACTATAAAGCAAAAGAAAAACAGGACTGGCTGAAATGAAATCAAGTTTCTTAATAATAAATAACAAGAATGGATGGCTAAGAAAGATGTGCCCACGTGCTTCAGTGAGAGGATGTGGGCAACATCCACTCCTGAGCCTATGTCCAAAGCCCTGCTAGAAGCTGGCAGGCTGCTAGAAAAAAAAGTGTTAGAAAATGCAGTGTGGGGTTTTCTGGGAAGAATGGCTGTGCTGGTGAGAAACAGCATTTTTCTGGACAGTGGACCTGTGGTGGGCCTCTTGCCCGCAGAGAAGTTCATCCTACTGGAAAGGGTGGAGAGGCATGGGGCAAACAGCTGTGCCCTGTGTTGATCTGAGCTGTGCTAGGGCAGTGGTGTGGCCTGTAGTACTGTGATCCTCATCTGAGGAAGTCTGTGGGAAAGAGAGGGATTTAGGGGCTTGACAGACCATCGTGGCTTTGACTGGAGTGATCATACCTAATAGAACACAGTGGCATCTGAACCTTTTCTCGCACATCAATGAACACACACACTCCCTGTTCACACTGGCATGCTGTCTGTGTATGGCTAGTACTGGAGAAAATATATGCCACACTGACATAGGAGAGAAGTGTTCTAAAATCCCTCAAAGCCAAGAAGAGAGATGAAAGCTGTGACCTATTTCCCTTGAGGAGCAGGCCCTGTTCCAAGCACTAGAAGGTAGCCCATATTTTGTGTCTTGAGGACTGTTCTTTCTCTGACAAGACATGGCATTCTGTCCATACCAATCTGTCCAGGTTTGTACACGGGTTTGTCTGTCTGGATAAAAGTCTTCTTGTCTGCATGCTTGATTAGGACTTTTTGCTTCTTCTGAAGCTCTGAGTTGGCTTCCAGGACTGTGATAACAATAAAAGCCACTTCATCAGGATTTCCAATAGGAGGAGGGACCTGCAGGTATAGTTATAACCATCATTCAGGATGGATCCCATTAACTGATCCCAAGGTTTCTGGAATAATGATTATGACACTACTCTTGTATAGCTCCACTTCTTCTTGCCCTGACAACTCCACAGAACATTTCAAAATTTTTTTTAGGAAAGTAAAATATTAGTGGAGCTACACTGCAGGAAGGACACTGGCAGACACTGTACAGCTGAAGCAGAAGGTTCACTGGCCAATTAAAATATCCTCATGGGAATACACAATTTGCTTTCTGCCCAGCAGGAGCAGAACTCACTCAATGATCACCCTACTGACAACCCTTGAAAATATGTTACTCACCTGGAACCTTGTGCAGCGAAAGAAGGTGAGCTGAGAGGTGGACCGAGTGATCAGAGTCTCATTCCCAGCTCTGCTTTGCAAGGTTACTGACACATGGATCGGGACTTCTTGCTTTCTGCTGATCTGGAGACACACTGTCTCTGAGAAGGGGTAGTAGAGCTGCGATGGTATTGCCACAGCATAGTTTCTATTAAAAAAAGAAAGAACTAGAAAAAGGCAGGTAAAACTGATATTCTAAGAGGACAGGTCTTGACCACAGGATTTAGGTACTTAGGAAGTACTTCTGGTTTCTTAATTCTGCTGTCACAATGCCAGTGAGACACGATCATAGGTACTGCAGACATTTACACTGAGTCTGCACTATATGCTGCATGCCCATATAAAAAGATAAAGTCACTGCTTCCCAAACTGAAACTGAAAATAAGGTGAAGGGACCTCCCCACGTCACCCAAGGGATCAGCAGCAGAGCTTGGCTACCATGATAATACCAAGAAGCTGTTCATACTGTTTGTTTTAATCTTTCATTGCACTGCAGTAACTAGAACCAAGGAGAAGCCAACATTCAAGCAGGTTTCAAAACTCTTATCACTGACTCCTCCCACATGCTGACTCTGGGCAGGTTCAGCCAGCACCATGTTTTGCAGCTAAAGGAGGGCAGGGCCTGGAAAGATCAGAAGAGCAGGAGGCAGGATGATGACCTGCTGGCAGTTCTGAGCTGAAGCTCAGCATCCTGGCAAGAGGGAGTCAAAGTCCTGCTGGCCAGAAGCCTTGAGTGCTTTCACACTTGAGTGCTGCCAAGCTGCCTTGAGCAGCTTGTCTGCTACTAATATTTGGGGATCAGGTAACATATGCCAACTACATTTTGATTTTCCTACTTAAGCTGACTCATGGCACCTCCCGCTGCCACTTGGGCCAAAGGATGTGATGAACACTAAAGACTCACTGCTTGAACCTCCCATACTTCCCTACCTCCTAATAACCCTTTACTCTGGAACATATTTTTATATGCCTTTGGCAATTCATCCCTTACCCTAGCCTTCTGAGCTATAAAAGTACAAGACAGCGTCTCAGAGGATGTCATTCAAGGATTCCAAGATCCAGGCTGGATTCCTTTCTTATGAATCTACAAAAATATTGGTATGCAGATGGGACAGCAGAGATACTATTGAAACAAGCGGTATTTCCATAAAGCAAAACTTCATGCTGAAGGTAGAAATGGCAAACAGGTAGCAGTAATTAAAGCACATAACTTGTGTGGGAGCTGTGTCAGCCTATGGAACATGTCCTAGAGGAAGATGCTATACTCCTGCTGGAAGCGTTTTGTAAAACTAGACTTGTGCATGCCACACCACACAGAGCAGGAAGGAACCCAGCTACAACCCAGTGACTTACTTTTCACTGTAATATCTACTGTTCAAGCACAGTCATGCCTCTGGTTGCACGTGAGCCATGGTTGCAAAAGCAAAGGCCTTCCAAAAGCAAGAACAAGTTCACAAGCCAGGATATCACAGCAGTACCTGCTGGAACAGGAGCTGCATTCCTGACAGAACATATGAAGAGGAGCAGTGCTGAGAACTGTCCTTGACAGAGGTCTGAGAAGAGGCATGGTGCGAGCAGGCAAGCCAAGCCTGAATGAACACACTGCTTTACAAACAGCATTCTTGAAGTATTAAATAGTGATCTATGACTCTTGGGAGAAAAGCTTAGTCCAAAAGAAACATATTCTGGAACAGAGTAGGAGATATGAGATATTGGCATGAACACATGCAGAAAGCTGGCAGGGTTGCTCTGCCTCAGTCTTTGCTGAAATACATGGTCTACGTGAAAGGCAGAGAACCAAGTATTAAGGGCAGTGTGAGGAAAAGGGCACATGAAAACCAAGTGAAGCCCTTGGAACATGAGAAATTATACCTCTCTGGAAAAACACTCCTCACCTTAAGACTTCTATCCTGTTTCTGTCATACTGCCAGCCCCCAGAACCCTCCCAGACCAGACTGTGTATTCAAAGCAGCTGAGGTTCTTACAGCATTGCAGGCATTCCAGCCACCATAGGCAGGAGAAGGATGCTGCCCCACAGGAAAGCGATGCTCCACATAGCTGATTGCAAGTCAAATTCTTCCTCGGAAAGCTTAGCCTCTCCACAGCACCCCCTTCGCTCCTGCTTCTGCTGTGTTCCTTTTTCCTTCTCCCCCTCATCCAGAGCGGAAGGAGTATGCAGCTCCTGCCCTGACAGGGTGCCTGTTTCTCTCTTGGCTTCAAAACCAAGAAGGTGGAAATCATGCTACGCGTGGCTGGGGCTGGGATGTGGGCGGGTGAAAGGGGTGGGGACAATCCTTGTTGCCTACAAACGAAAGGCTTAGCGACTTTGTAAGGCTTGTTGATATTTCTCTGGGACATGTCTGCCTTATGCAGCACAGCTGATGGCAGCAGGAATACTTAGTTACTGTATTTGGTACTGGGACTTCACTGGAAACATCCAGGGACAAATTAATTCTTTGTGATGTCAGTGGATTTTGCTTCATGGTTCTTCTTCTGTCAAACTTTTTTTATGCATTATTTGATTCTTACTGAAATTTCACTCCTGACCTGCAGCCTCCAGCCAGACCAGTCCAAGGCTTCACACGCAGCTCTGCCAGTGCCCCCATTCTTCCGCAGAAGAAGGGAAGAACTTCAGCATGTTATTATCTTTTTGTTGTCCACTTGTTCCCATTTAACTTCAGAGATGGCCAGTTTAATGGCCATTCAGAGATGCAGAGCCATGTGGAGTGTTTCTTAAATCAGTCAGAATTAGATTGTTTTTTGTCCCGCTTGTTTAGACTTGAACTCAAACCCCTGTTAATTTCAGACAATCAAATATGCTCCCAGATCAGTGACATACAGTGCTTTAAACCTGAAGTTTATCTGCAATGTCAGTGCTAGGTTAAAGGCTGGTGTGTCCCTGTTACATCGGACTGTGCACTAAGAGGGTGGGTGCTAAGCACACATATGGAGACTGTGCCAAAGTAAATCCAGAGGATTGCTTTAGCTGTGAGCCAGGCAGGGCTTGATGGCAAATTCACTCTATACTGTGTATCTTTGGTTATGCTCTGCTAAAACAGAATCAGGGCCATGGCAAAATGAGGACACCCACCTTCAAATGAGGTTGTAACTTGAGGGCAAATACATCCAAACAGTGCCCAAAAGAAGAGCCTGGAGGAGATATTTGGTGGTGTCAGTGTAGAATCACTTTATTGCTCAAGGAACCTGCCAGAAGACTGGACATCCAGCGTGGGGGCATGTAAAGTAGAGATTTGATAAAATATGTGTGGACTTAAAATGTCATGCTTAATTTGGAAAGGCCTTACAGTGGACCTTTGAGAGATGTTGGCAGTAGGCGGCAGGAGCCACCTTGGAAAAGGTTCTATACCCAGGAGGATCAGACATGGGTGGGATGGATGGGGGGACAGAAATGACAGTAATGCACACAATGGAGGTGATTTGAAAGGTTTTTACTCCAAGCCCTGAGTAATTACTGGATGAGGAGAAGATCCCTAATGATGCACAGAGAGTAGTGAGGACACATTTTAAAAGTTGAGGATGCTCTCTACAAGCTGAAGATAGTAGCTGGTGTGCAGATTTATCTCTACAGTCAGGATCCAGACCAGCCACAGATAAGATGAATTTTTCTCCTGAGTTAGAGGTCATATATCCCCATATATACCCCTCATTGCCCTGGCACCCATGGCCTGGAATACCCTCTGAATGTAGATGTGGGTGGAGAACTGTGCTGTGCGACCTTTACTCTGCTGGTGATGGAAGCAAGTAAATATTAGCTAATGTCATCAGCCTGGGAGGGATACTATCTCCATATATCAACTCCCCTACTCTTTGGACTTAGGAGTATCTGAGGGGGGTATTTAGGATTGCCCCAACCGATCAGCACAGGCAGTTCTCTCCTTCAGTGTGGATCTTGTCAGCTGTCTGTCCCAGCCCAAGCAATGGGAGCACCACTGCTCCTCTTAGTCCTGACCCTATTCCCAGTAGCAGCTGCAGCAAGCCTGGAACCGTGAGATATCTCCTTTTGATTTTGGGGGCTTGGTGGAAGGGACTGTCATTAAAGGGTGCTGCTGAGGTGCTGCACTGTTCAGCCTCACAGAGCTGAATGGTGGGGGCCTTGTTCTCAGAGAGGCTGGGCAGAGGCAGGTCCTGCAGAGTTCTGCTGGAGCACTGAGCGTCCAGCACCATTCCAGGTGCAGCCCCTGGTGTTGGCTTGTGCAGGCACTGCACTGAACACAGCACAAAACTACAGAAGCCACAGAAGCTTTGCCTCTGTTCAT
The DNA here is from genome assembly GCA_035583135.1 of Lophotriccus pileatus. Taxonomy (NCBI): domain Eukaryota; kingdom Metazoa; phylum Chordata; class Aves; order Passeriformes; family Tyrannidae; genus Lophotriccus; species Lophotriccus pileatus. The sequence continues at coordinate 28,388,888 of JAWWES010000001.1, forward strand.
CCTGTGCTGGTGGGGGTGATATTTGGTGTAAGGACTGAAGCTTTATGCCTCAGCCACTGAGTCTTCGGCTTCGTTCCTCACACAGCCTTGCTCTGTGTACCTGCAATTGGGGTATCATACACTGGGTAGTTGGGTCTTGGCTGTTGGCAAGGTGATGACAGAAAGATATCAGGAGCTCTCTAATTCCACACTGGGCATATTCTTGCTTTCGGGTTTAAAAACGGAGCTGTGCTAAATTTCCTTCACTGCAGTCCTCCAGACATTTTCTCACCCTTCTTCTACCTCTTCATGAAAGTAGCAGAGAGTGATTCTGGCCTGTCCACTTCGGCCTCTGAATTGCTTTTTAACATGTACTGCTCTCTTCTAGTCACTATATGGTGGTGTTCCCTGCTGTCATTCACCATTCCCAAGAGGAGAAGCTCTGTATTCACTTCAGCTCCCTAACTGAGGCTGTCCACCTGGCCGTCACCTTGCAAGCAACAGCCCAGAATCACACCCTGGTGCAACAAGATGTGGAGAAGCCAGGCACTTTTCAGTGTATCACCTTCCAGGTGAGTGTACATGTGGCTAGTGATTTGAACGATGCTTTCACCTTCACTTCAGACAAGAGGACAGCACTTCTCTGGGTACACTGTCCTTTTTCTACCCATAGGTTGCAAGCAGGTTAAGTATATTTCCCTATGAGTGTCAGGCAAAATACAGCAGTGTCCTGAATTCTAGGGAAGTACGGAATCTTTGCTGTATAGAAAAAAAAATCTGTAGTTTCAATGTGTATCATCCCATTTCATCACACTTAAGTCCTGGTGGTAAACATTTGCTTTCAGTTTACTCAGTGTTTTGTCCCTAAAGATGCTTATATATTACAGTGAAAGTCAGTGCATTGGGATTACATTCTTTTCATCCTCATTTCCTCAGGAGCCTGCCCCTCCAGCTCCAAGAGGACCATTCTTCTTTAAAGCTGCATCTGTATTGCCAGATGTAGTTGCGGTCTGCACAGACATTAAGCTTGCTTTAATTTAGCTGGTGCTGAACCCACAGTGAACTGGATTTTACCTAGTGCAGTCTGGGTATTTCTTGAGTGGCTTGAGTTCCTGTTGCTGCAACTGTGCTGCTGTAGTTAGCTTGACTAGGCACACTGACTACAGAACCTTCAGTTACATTTCTGGAGAGCCATGGAGATGTCTCTGGTGCTGAGGCTCTATAAACTGCCCCTCTCCTCCTCAGCACTGTACAAAGTCACTGTGCCTATGCCCTGACTGTTCTTCAGATTCAGCAGAACTCAAGGAGGGGTTGTAGTCACTTTTGGGTTTTGCATCAACACGACAATGATTAACCAAGAGTTTGGTGCCAGCCCTTAGGGGAGAGCAACTCCTGGTTCTGGAAAGCCAAGCAAGTCTGCCGTTAGCTCAAAAAGCAAATCCCCAAAACCTTTCTGCTGGTGAACTCAGTCTTTCTGATATTGAGATGTCCTGTGTCGTCCTGATCAGTCCCTTTACTGCAGATCTGACTTCCCTATGGTTTTATTTGGTTCCCTAAAACTTTCACATGTATGTGAAGTGGCAGAATGACATGCCAGTTGGCTCACTCTTAGGTTCATGAACAAGAGGCAGGTAGTGACTGCTTCTTCTCCCTGTAATGACAAGTGAGTTACAGACAAAGTTATACCGTGGAATTTGAACTCTGAAGTTTCGGGGATTTTTTAACAATGAGATGATGTTTCACATCTAGGATAAGATGCAAAGTCTCTGATGAATTTTTTTTCCATTTCCTTGTGCCAATCAATCTAGGTGCCAGAGTTCAAGTTCGTTCCCACGAAGAGAGATTATTCCACGCCACAGGTAAGATCTCTTTTTTGGCTGCCTCTCTTAGAAATTAGAGAACTTCAGCCTCTTTTGTGTCTGAGCCATGGTAATGCTGTTGATGCAGGGTGGGAAAAGTAGTAAAGAGGAAAAAGAAATGTGGAAAGAGGCAAACATGACAAGGAGAAGGGCAGAGAAAAGAGAATGAGGAAGCTGGGGAGCACAGAGAATACTATTTCTTGGGAAAGGAGAGAGATAAATCAAAGGAGGGGAAGGAAGGAGGGGGAAGTTGGAGATTTTGGTAGGACAGGTGCCTCTGTTTCTCCTTCAAGCTCTTTGTAGTCTCAGATAGTTTGTTTTTTTTCAACCTGACAGACAGAGGAGGTGGCTTTTCTGCATGTCCTGATCCACAGCGGGGACAATGTACTCTTTGAGGGTCACAAGAAAGTTCTGGTCAGGCCCCAGAAGAATGTAATTCTGATAGAAACAGACAAGGGCTTTTACAAACCTGGAGAAACAGGTAAGGCAAGAAGGTGGCATATGGAAATGGGGACAGAAGGGTCAAGGTAGCAGCCACAGCTGGAGGGAAGATGTCACCAAGTGCAGCAAGTTAAGCTTGTTGGAGATGGAAGAAATCAGATCTCTATTATCAAGTGGTTCCAGGAACAGTTTGAGTCAGGATGTTCCCCTCCAAGATGTGCTACACCAATCCCTCCCTTTTGCTCCTGGGTATTATTTTAGGGAAATATCTCTAATGAGACCAATTCCCACCCTTTTGCTCCTGGGTATTATTTTAGGGAAATATCTCTAATGAGACCTGAAAGGAAAGCCAGGGCTCTCCAGGACACTGGGCAACCTCTTGTTTTTTAAAGATTGTTGTTAATACTTGAGTAAAGTCTAGAGCAACAGTTCCAAGCTGTAGAATTACACAGAGTTACTCCACAGTCCTCACAATATGAATGGACTGCAGACAGACCCCAGTGCAGACAATCCCACTTTTTACCTCAACATTGTAATCTTTGCAGGTGAAGGCAGTGAGTTTCTACAGCCTGCAGCTGCACATAAGCCTTCCAGACAAAGTTCTCTGGGGTGGGCTGGGCTGTCTGGGAAAAGATCTAGATATCTCTGAGGTAAACAGAGAAACATGAATACTGGAGCACAGAAAAGGAGAAGCAGATTTGTGCAAGGACGTGTTGCAGTCAGAATGCTTTACTATGCTTTTCTTTATATCTACAGTGAAATTTCGAATTGTGAACCTTGATGAGGACCTTAAGGTCATTAAAAATGAGGTGAGTATCACCTTGTGCTTTTCTAGAAATAGGAGCTTCACCATGAGACATATTGAGAGGCTCATGAAAGAGACATCTCCCTGTTAAATCATCATTAAATCCCTGTTAACATCATGCCTGTCAAACCATAAGAACAAAACATCTTTGGAGGAAACCACTCATCCATTGGTCCCTTGGAGAAAGACTGCAGTGTAAGCTGGCACAAAGGGAGGAGAAGACCTAGTGTGGGGTTTGGATGGGGCAGAATTTTCTGATCAAGGGCCCACGTCAGGCAGAGTTATTTATACTGGTTCACAAGGATGGTGTTTTGCACTGTACAAAACTGAGTTTGTGTTTCTTTTGTTTTTACAGTATCCCCAGATATGGCTTCAGGTAAGTGACAAAGAAGTGATGAAAGGGAGATGTCTGTCTCTTCTACTGTGCCCTTTCACTCCTGGACAGACTTATGCCACGAATGTAACTTCATAAAGGTTATGGTTTTGGTTGAGGTTCAGCTGAACATTTTCTTACCTAGTCAGCCTGGGTTCTGCATTCAAGCCAGTACCTCTGTAATGCATATAGCTGAGATAGAGGCAAGGCAGTAATGAACATTTGCTCAGCAAGGATGAGTGCTTAATAGATGCAGCACAGCTGCTTCTCCTTCCCATGGTGTTATGATGTTACCACTTCGCAGTAGCTTTACTGTTCTTGGCAGCCTTTGCAATTCATATATTCATTAAAGTGATACTGGAGGGAAGTGAAGGAGTCTCTCTTAGTTATCTGGAATCTATTCTACTGGGTCAAGGGCAAGCCCTTGTAGTACCTTCTTGTGCCTGGCTATGGCTCCCAATGTGACTTGATGGCTCTGCATGTCCTTTCCTAAAAAGGATCCTGAACACAACCGTATTGCTGAGTGGCTGAATGTAAAGCCAAGTCATGGCATTGTGGATCTATCCTTTCCCCTGGCCTCCGAAGCATCCCTTGGGGAGTATACCATCTCAGTGCAAGAAGACATGGCTCAGAAAACCTTCCGTGTTGAAGAATACGGTGAGACTTGGACTATAGAGGTGAGGGACAAGCAGTGTGGGTAGCTGAGCAGAGAGCAGGGTGATGCAGCTGTGTTCATCAGACCTTTCGCCCTGGGAGGGCAACAGACTGGGGACAAGGATGGGTCTGTGCGCACGTCTCATTTTGGGCTGGAGGCTCTGCAGCTGCATAGGGTAAAAAGGAGAGGCTGTGGGCTGACAACTAGTTCTACCTGTGTCTGGGCCCTGTGATGAGCACGTTTTGCTGCTCATTGTCACCCTTTTCTAGGCTAGGTGTACTATCCACACCAGTCAGCTGCTATAATAGGAAGTGGAATCCTAGTCTCATTCAGTTGCAGTGGTAAGGACAAAACCCTGTGCCATTTAAAATGTTTATGCTTAACTGAGCTGGAGCAGAAAGCTGTCCCATATACAACTGTAGCAGGAAATATTGTGTTGTATGGCTGAAGGGAGTAACTCCTATTGCAGCATGGTGATGAATAACTGGGGACATTGCTGTCTTTCCCCTCATCTGGACCACAGCTGTAACAGAACTTACAGTCAGTGTCCATAGACAATATTGGTATTTTCCTCTCTTCAATGCAGTGCTGAAAAAATTTGAAATAGAGATTGAACACCCTCCATTTATCACTACAGCAGATGAGAAATTTCAGCTGAAGGTTTGTGGCAAGTGAGTAAATGATACAGCAAAGCTCCCCAGGCTCCACTTCCCCTGATGAGCATGGGAGATGTCCTGGGTCAATATTTCTGCTGAAGAAGACAGTCTTCAGCTGAATGTTTTTCCCCTTTGACACAGGTATACCTATGGAAAGCCTGTTCAAGGAAACATAGATATTAGTCTTATGACATTATCCCAGGCCTTGGAAGAAGACAATATACAGGATTCTACTGATACGAAGAAGGAAAACAGCTGGGTAGGTGAACAAATAGCAGAGTGGAAAGTATAACATGGTGGAAATGCATGTCTGTCCCCTTAATCTGCCTTGATGCACCTCTGATGGCCACCAACCTATTTAGTTTGGTGTCTTTCTATTTGCTAGACATTGATTCCTCTTCCTGTGACTTTGTTGCTTGAATTAATGCTCTAGCTGCTCATATCAGACTTTGTGCTTCAGGAGAAGGTGTAAACTATGTGAAGTAATGATGCCTGGGACTTTTTCCAAGGGTCTGTATCGTATATTGTATGCAATCAGATCACTGGCCTCTTCAGCCCTGTGATCACTCCCACCAGTAAACAGGCTAGATGGTCTGTGACTCAGTGCTCTGTTTCTTGCTGTAGCCATGAAGAGTGGATCATCTTAATCTTGTTAGTGGTCTGGTCTATGGACTGTGTCCATTTCTGGTTATGGTTTCTGCTCACCTATGTTCATTAATATGTTTGTGATCAAGCTCCATACTTGGTTTTTCCTGTGGGTTTCAGATGCAGCTCTTCTGCCCTGAAAGACACAAGAAAATATTTCAAAATATCAGACCAGCCAGGAACAAGCCAGAATATAAAAATATAACTGGATGTCTTCATCTTTTAAAATGCACTCCAGCTGGAATGCTGTACAGTCTTAGCTGTACAAAACACAGAGTGCCAGCTCCACATGGCATGTAAGAGGCCCTGAAAGGTTCTGTGAAGCACTTAAGAAGCATGACTAGAAACATAGGCTGTACCCAATCTCTGCCTTAATTCTTGGCAAAGTTCTTGCAGTATTTAACTGGCAGGATGTCCTTGTTTAATATGTCATATCACAGAGATGGTCATGACTGGAAAGCCACGTTGTCATGCTTTATTCATCAGGGCCATATAGTTTCAGCGAGACTTTAAATCACATAATGACACTCAGGCTCTTTCATCTGTGGGCTTTGCGCTGAATCCAATCTCCTGAGTTTGTCTGTGACATAATTAACCCTTGTGTGATTTGCCTGAAGTACGTTTTTCTGCTGCTTTTTTGGTGACTGTTTAATCCAAACATGTTGATTTTAGTTTCTGGCTAAGGTATCCATGATGGGTTTCTGCAGTTAAGCTTTGTGAGCTTCCATCTGGTCCAAAAATATTTAGAAATACTTATCTGGGATTGCCTGCCCTCTATGGAACCGTTCATCTTCCTCCACACCATGCTTTTTCTCTCTGTTCTTCTCTCTCTCTGCAGACAAACAAGAATGGCTGCGCTACTTTTACAGTGAAGACAGAAACTCTGGAAATAAATGAAGCTGACAGCTTCATAATTGCAGTAGGAAAAATGGTGGAAAATGGAACAGGTACTGGAGAATATGTCAAGTATTCTCTGCCTCGCAAGCAACTTCTTTGGTTTTGGCCCTTCTGTGGCAGTGGAGTTCCTTTTGAAAAAATGACTTGAGGGTTCCCAAATCTTCTGTCATGGTAATGGTCTCTATTCTGGTACCTCTTCCATCTGTTATTACAAGGTTTCCTAATCCTCTCTGCCATTCATTTCTCTTAGCATGTATGTAACTTTTTAGTGATTGCCTGGGACAAGGTGTTCCTCAGCCAGTCTCATAGTGCTGGACTGTTTATAACAAAACGGTCATCTAGTTTCCCTTTATCTTCAATAAACATAAATTAATACTTATAAATAAATACTTACAGGGAATGATGTGTGTCATGAAGCAGAGGGCCAAGAAAGGTTGAGGGAATCATATCCTAGAAGAATGTATTTTCTCTCCTAAATTTAGAGGTTGTAAATGTTGTGGGTAATGTTGAAGTGCATTTTTGTCTTCTGCTTCCCTAAGAGCACGACTTAGGATTTAACAGACTTTTCGTCTCTCCATACAGAAGCACAATCTGTGGAATCAGTTCTAATTCCTGTTGCAACAATAACAAAATCCATACAGTTTATCAACCTCCATCCGTTCTACAAACGTGGTTTACCATACACAGGGAAGGTAACACAGACAGATCTCTTCTCTACTTAGAATGCATCATAGATATAACCTTTTGTAGGTAAAAATCAACAATCTCCAGGAAAGTAAACGCTGCTCTGCTGGCACCCAACAACTAGGAGTGAAGCCTCCTCTAGAAGCAATTTCTTCTCCTCATCCCAACCTGCTAAATTCCCTGGACTGGAATTTTGGGGCCAGCTGCAGTTTCTGGAGGTTTCCCCAGGAGTAGCTCCTGAAACTAGTCTGTGCGTATGGGGGTGGTGTCAACAGGCACAATCCTTTGCCTTTGGACAAATGCTCATGGTAACTTCACAGAAATCTCTAAAACCTTGCGTATCAGTTCACTGGCATTCATTTCTGACCCAAGTGTCCTGGGTGATGCTAGGGTGATACTGCTGTCCTGGGGCTAAAAAAGTCTTCAACTGGGCCAGTACTGCTGACCCCAGCATGGAGGATAAGGATCAGCAAGTTAAGTTGCTGGGGACAAGAGTCTTTCTGATCATCAAGGATCCTGCAGCACTGTCCAAGAAGCAGCTCGAGATCTGAGGAATTTATCTCAGATTCCCCAGTATAGATGTCTTATTTGCCTATATTACCATTTATTTCTATGCTGGTTTTGGCTGGGGTAGGATTAATTGTCTTCATAGTGGCTAGTATGGGACTAGTTTTGGATCTGTGCTGAACACAGGGTTGATAATGTAGAGGTGTTTTTGTTATTGCTGAGCAGGCCTCACACAGAGCCAAGGCCTTTTCTGCTTTTTGTACTTCCACACTGGCAAGGAAGTTGGAAGTGCATGGGAGGCTCAGAGGAGACACAGCTGGGAGAGGTGACCCAAACTGACCAAAGGGATATTCCAGACTATATGACATCATGTTCAGTATATAAAGTGGGAGGAAGAAGGAGGAAAGGAGGATGCTTGGAGTGGTGGTGTTTGTCCTCCCGAGTAACCATTATTGGGTGACGGGGACCTGGTCTCCCGGAGATGGCAGAACAGCTGCCTGCAGCTGGGAAGCAGTGAATGAATTCTTTGTTTTTCTTTTGCTTGTGTGCACAGCTTTTGCTTTCTCTGTTAAACTGCCTTTATCTCAACTCACAAGTTTTCCAGCTTTTACCCTTTCAATTCTCTCTCTCTGATCAAACTGATGGGGGAGAGAGTGAGCAGCTGCATGGGGCTTGGCTGCTGACTGCGGTTAAACCGTGACAATTTCCAGTACTGAAAAGCTGCAAATTGTTAGTTTTGTGTGTTTACTGGACTTTTATTTGGATCCTTCCAATATGTCTGAAAGCTGGAAGGGCTGAGGAAGCCCAGTGATAGAAGCAATGAATATTAAGCATTGGTAGTGCCTCAGAGTGTGGCACAACAGGGTATTAACTTCCTCCTCTTCTCTACAGATGTTCTGCTCCAGCGGCACATCTCCCCTCACAAATGAAACTGTCTACCTAAAAGTTGATGTCAACGATGAGGAGACACACCTGTCACTCCTCACAGATGAGAAAGGGGAAGCTCACTTCTCACTGGATACTACCAGCTGGAACAGCACGCTGGTTGCGCTGACGGTGAGCATCAGCCACTGAAAACCCCACTTTCGTGGGGTTTAAGTCTGGTGTGGGATGTATCTCCACGAAAAGATAAAGGAGGAAAAATCAGATTGTGGTCAAATCTACTGGACTTAATTTTTGCTAAGACTTCGTAAGAGAAAGTCTTGGACTTTAAAATTATACTTAAACAAAATATCATTTTAAGAATACAGATATGTGGTCTGCCATCAGCTCAGGTGATAACAGTGTTCCAGGTGGTGTACAAGTTCCCTTGCATCACTTGATAGTAATTGCCAACTCATGCTTTTGTACTTGGAAGGGTACCTACAACCTTGAAAAGAAAGATTCTTCTGAAAGCTACACAGAAGTTGAGGATAGCTTGCACTGGCTGAAACCTTTCTACTCTGAGAGCAACAGTTTCCTTGAGATCAAGGCCAAGAATGATGTGATGCCCTGTGATCAAGAGCAGGAAGTGCAAGTGGATTATATACTTGACCGGAGTAAACTCGGATCTGAAGAAGACCACATTGATTTCTACTATTTGGTGAGCACAGAAGACAGCTGATTGTCAGGGCAAGATGGTGCTTACTGGGATTTTTCCTCTTTTTGCACAGCACAGAGATACTCAAAGGAAAGGTTAAGCTACTCCAAGACCAGTGTAAGTCAGTTTGTGAGTTCTGTTCTGGCCAAACCTCCACCTACTTTCCAGTCCCTGAACCTGTTCCACGCCCCCAGCTGCTTTGCTTTGTTATCAGTGCCTTGACCTAAGTTTGGGTGATAGATGCCTACCATTCAACCTACTGTCTCTTAAGTTCACATGGATTGCAGTGGAGGACCAGCTTGGTTTCTGCCTAGCAGGTATGACCCAGACATACATCAGTGTCTGGAGCAATCTGTCTGTGAACTAAGACGCAATCTCTGGGTCAGCTGACATGCCCTGGCCCGTGTATTTACAGGAAAAGGCTTGAAAGACCCTTGTGCAGGGCCTTGATGCACATCAGAGGTATGTAATAATGTTGTGATGAAGTCCACTTCCAAGAAGCTGAGCCCAAAGCAAGATTGTGACTACAGCCTAGCTGAGAGGTTATGAGTATCTTGGTTACTTAATTCATATAATCAAGAAGTACTGTATCCTAGTATTGCAAACATCAGAGTTCACTGGGTCTTAAGAGCAGATGCTCTTGGCTTCAGAAATACCTCCAGCTTAGCAAGCAGCCATGCCATCTCATTGCTTAACCAGTTTCTCTCAAGTCCTACACAGCTACACCATCACTATCTCTGCTGCAGAGCTCTTGAAGTCATGACCTGTGAGAGTAACTTCTGTGGCAACATCTGTCAGATGTCATTCTCTCTTCTCGTGTTCTTTTCACACTCTCCTCATGTTCTCAGAATTCAGACTCTTGAATGGTGCTTCTTTTTGCTCTTCAGGTGATAGCAAAAGGCAAGATCCTTTTCAGCAGAGAGAAGAAGGTGCCAATTACCCAGCATGAGAGTGAGTAAAAGCATGTCAAGTGCCTCATAACACACCTCAGAAAACTGACCACTCTCTAGTGGTTATATCTGCAGGTGTTATTCTTATCCACAGGTGGGAAATACTGAACTGAGTTCTTAGTGGTGGTTCACATCATTAGACCAACACAATCTCGTCTCAGTTCAGTGTCTTTCTAGCAACTGTCCTCCTCCTGTCTAATTGATCTAATATCCAGTTTTATGACTTTGCTGCTAGTTTGTAGCTTGGGAGAAGATGTGAGTCAAATAAATGGCTGGTATCTTGGGTTTATTGTTAATCTGTGACAGTGTCTGTGTGAGGTGTTGTTATCTCCTCTTTTGATTCTTAATGTGTATCCTACCCTGACGAGGTAATTGAATTGGATGTTTTCCCTCGTTTCCTTGCTGCTGTCTTGTGCAGATTTGCAGGGCTCCTTCTCATTGCCTCTGACTATTGGCAATGACTTCCTGCCTGACATCAAGCTTCTAGTGTACACAGTCTTCTCGGATGGAGAGGTGGTGGCTGATGTGGAGCAGTTTGAGCTAGAAAAGTGCTTTAGACACAAGGTGAGTAGAAATCACACAAGGAGTATGACAGCATCATTGGTGTGCTCTGGTCTGCTGTGGCTCCTGGTCCTGTTTTATCCTAACCCAAATGGTGTAAAGTGGATGTAAGCAAAAACAGACGCCCAGTATTTTTGGATGGGAAAAAAAAAACAGGCAACCTCCTTCTTCCCTGAATTCCTAGTCCTGCTCTCCACAACACTGACCGGCAAGCTTTGCTCAAGGAGTAAACCAGGCCCCATTGAACTCTCTTTTCTCCTCCCATTACTGACTTGGGAACACAGTGTCCCCCATGTTCTCTCTAACACAGAAGAGAAGCCTGTCTGCTTAGCTTTGTGGTGGTTTTGGATCAGGGTGTGGTGGATGTGTGGTGGTAGAGGAATTCTGGATGTGCAGTGCTCAGCCTGTTTAACCTTCCCAGCAGATTTCTAGGTGGTCCTGTCTTAGCATCTCATCCCCCTTCCCTACCTTATTCCCTATCTTTCCCTCTGCTACCCAGACACATAAAAGTCACAGAGTCCCACTCTCCAGTGCTAAGTCCCCAGACCCTATCTTCCTTTGCAGGTTGCACTGGAATTCTCACACAAGGAGGAAGTCCCAGGATCAAAAGTTGGACTGAACATCAAGGCTGCTCCGGGGTCCTTGTGCTCTGTCCGAGCTGTTGACAAAAGCGTCCTCCTGAAGAGTAACCATACCCTAACAGCAGACAGCGTGAGTGCAGCCAGCCACCAATCCTCTAATGCCTGCCTGTCTTCTGTCTCCATGCATGGGCAGGAGGAAGCCCATAGTATGTCCCAGGACATAGCTGCAGTGCTATAGGTGGCTGCCCTGCCATTCCCCCTCTTTGGCCTCTTTCGAGCAGTTATGTGATGATCATGTTCCTCGTGCATCAGCCCTGCACTCTGGGCCTCTGCCTGAAGAGTGGTGGATGCTACATGGCACTGCAGGGGTAGGCAGGGAGAACAACTTCAAAGAGATGCTGGTGCTTTCCACTTGTCTCTCAGCTCTTTCGTCTTCCACCAGTCAGCGAGGCTAAGCCTTTGAAATGGAATTTTGGCCCAGTAGGGTTCTTCTATCCCTCTAGCCCTCTGTCCCAACCATTGCTGAATTGACAAGTGAAAACTGTAGATAGAGGCAGCACACAATGGCTGGTGAAAAGTGGTCAGGATTTTGTTGGCAACCAGATGCATTCTGAGAAGCTAGAAGGGTGGGAGGAGCTTACCTTAAAGCAGCTGTGTGTTTCAGAGGAATGAATTAAACACTTAGAGAAAAATATGCTGCAAAAATTGAAAATCCTAACGTAATTCCACAATGTATACCAGAGATAATAAAACAGGTATATGCCTCATGGAAAGTTGTAAGTTAAATGACAGCAGTCCAGACTGTTACAAGGAAGCCTCACCAAATCCAGGGGGGATGTGCTGTACCTGTAAATAAGGCCCACAGTGTGATGTGGTGTTTCATTTTATAGGAATGCTGTTCTTGTGCAGAGCATTTGCCTCATCTACTAACAATGAAGTCTATTAAGTAGTAATCTTTAAATATGTGAGTCAGATGTGCCAATGCCTTATGCTCAAACTGAGTTGTGCATTTTTATCCTAATTTTGCACCCTAGAGTTGAAAGGCTTGAACTGTCTTGCAGACTAAAAGCTACTTGTCTACATCGACTCCTTGGGTATATGTCCTTTAGTATATATTATACTGTATGTACATATTATCCTATATATATATATCTCCACTCCTTTATAGTATGTCCTTTAGTTCAAGCTGAGCCAGTGTCAACGTCCTTAACTGCAAAGGTTTACAAAATGTAATAGGTGGCTACAGTCCAAATATTTGACCCACACATATGCTTGTTGGCCGGCTCCTTTTGAAGAGCTCTGTTTTTCCATTGCAGTTGTATAATGAGGTCTTTGAGAACAGTTTCACAATTGGAGGAAGAGGGTTCCCTTATCACTTGGAAGACTTTGAGGGATACCCTTGTCTGCCCCAGCAGCCCAGCCCCAACAAAAGGGCTCGGATGGACGCGCCATGGTACCAAAGTGAGGCTGATGTCTTTAATCTGTTTAAGGTCAGTGTCTACAGTCTAAACTTCTCCTGAGCTAGTGATTTCCAACATGCTATCCTGAATGCCTACATGAATTTACTTTTAGCAAGCTTCAGTGCCCTGACTTTCATTGCTACAAGTCATCTGCTGCTTCTTTTTCAGCATAGCCACACACTCATTTGGGGACTAGGGGGAAAGATGAGTAAGCATAGTGCAAAACACCTGATTGGAGAAAGACAGCAAAAAAATGAACAAAATTAGTTCAGGCTACCATAACTACAAAGGGGGAATGGTAAGAACATAGCAGTAATACCTGAGCACCTCACTGCATTTTGACTGATCACCACTTGGCTACTATTTTATTTACAAACTACTTTACTCTGTGTTTCATTGAGTCTGTTCTTAGTTGTCCTCAAAGCAGTTTTAATAAAAAGAAGTCTTTCACAATTTGGCTTTATAGCTAACTGTTGAGACAAACAACAAAATAAACTAATCTGCTAACAGTCATGATAGCCAGAACAGTGTTAAGATGTCTGTTAACTGAAATCCAAGAAGTTCTGCTTCTGACAGAACAGTGTTTTAAAAAAAAAATGCAAGTAGAAGCTCCTCAAAAAGCAGAAAAGGGTAACAACGCACTGAAAACAACCCAAAATGTAGTCTGAGTTGCATGGGCTTCTGAGGCTGACAGAACTCTACCTTAAAAATACAGACCCTGATTCCCCTCAAAAGGCCTATTGCTCTGCTGTCTTCTAGATGCTTACTCCGAGTCTATCTCTCTTTGTTAGGGTTAGGCATATATAGTACAGATCTAGTTGAAATTTACTGTTATGAGAAGTAATAAGTGGTCCCAGTATTCCTCAGGAAGCTGGTTTCCATTCCTCATGCTGTGGTCAGAGTCTGAGACTGTAAATTTATGGATATAAACAAGCAGCATTTAAAAGTGTTTTAGCTCTCACCAGCCTCTGTATGATACCTATGATCATGAGATAGTTTCAACATTCCTAGTTCCCTTTTATTTATCGTTGATTTATCCTCTTTACTGTTTTCCCAGAAATTGCGCATGAAAATAATAACCAATACCAGAATCAAGAAACCAGTTTCCTGTGTGCGACCAGACTTTGAGAAAAAGATGCTTGCTGTGAAAAATCTTGTTATTGGTAAGGAACAGACAGGTCCACCTCCTTGACTGAAGGGGCTTCCCTCTCCCAGTTCTGGCCAGCCTGCAGCTGAGACAACTGACTTTCATCCTGCTGCATTTCTTGTTTGTGTATGACAGCAACAAAACCTGTGTCCATTTCAGTGGACCTGATTTACAAATCACAGATAAAAGCTCAAATCTCCATGCTTTATTGGTGTGCCTGTGTTCATTGTTTTTCATATAAAATGTGGTGTGCTCTCCACCAGCACTTTCACAGATTATTTAAGAGTGTAACTTCCTTTTAGCATGCTGTCTCCCCCTGGATTCAGACCAAATTTGGATCTGTCAAACTGAGTCTCAGGCTAAACTCCATCCAACTCTATCTCCCTAAAGCTGTGTTCCCCAAAGATACACAGTGTGTCAGGTTCTCATTGAAATGCCAACCCTGTCCACCCTTGTTCTGTGTCACAAAGCATTTGTGGTTTGTGTTAGATTGCCTGTAAATGAAGAAATAATTTCACCTGTAGGCATATATATGTTGTTTTCTGAGGTACCACTTGCTTTCTAGCTGACAATCTTGCTGTCCGTGCTGATTCTGAACCTCACTCTGATGACAAGAAGAAGCCAAAACCACGGACGCTTTTCCCAGAGACCTGGATTTGGGATTTGGTCTCTGTCGGGTTGGTAACAGCCTCTACCTGCCTTCCCCAGAGACACTCCTGGAGTATTCTGACTGTTTCTAATCGAGTTCTCCTCTTCTGCTTCCTGCTGTAGGGGCAGTGGGCAAGCGTCTCTCCAAGTTGCTGTACCTGACACCATCACAGAATGGAATGCCAACACCTTCTGTGTTGCCGATACTGGCTTTGGTCTCTCACCTCTGACCACTCTTAGGGTCTTCCAGCCTTTCTTTGTGGATCTGTCCCTGCCATACTCCGTCATCCAAGGAGAGACTTTCAGCCTAAAAGCCACTGTCTTTAACTACCTCAAGGACTGTATGCAGGTGAGTTCCTCTGAGAGAGTTCCCCCAATTACACGGCCTCTTTTGGAACAAAAACTTGAGCCCAAAGGCAAGCTATGTGAGGTTCTCTGGAGCCCTAGATACTGGCCATAAAGCACTCACACTTACGACCCAAGGTATTTGCTCCTTTGTGCAGTATCTGTTACTAACACTGTCCCAATGTGTGCTTGTACATCCAACCATACTCAGGTCCGCACCACCCTCACAGAGACTCCAGAACTAAAGGTGGATGCCTGTCCAAGCTGCCAGTTCACCAGCTGCCTCTGTGCCAACGAAGCAAAAACCTTTGTGTGGAATGTGACAGCCATCAGGCTGGGTGAGGTTGGACAGAGGGATGTGTGGCAGCTGGTGGGAGGAGGGGTGGAATTTGCCTGTGTCTGCATGTCTGGACCTAATGCTTGTGCATACAGCTGTCTGCTTCCAGTGCTCAGCAATGTGCCTCTGTGATCTCTGCAGGCAAAGTGAATGTCACTGTAAGCAGCGTGGCTGAAGATTCACACAACCTGTGTGGTAACGCAATTGTTGTCACACCTTTGCAAGGAGGGAGAGACACAGTGATAAAATCTCTGCTTGTGAAGGTTAGTCACATCTCAGGGTGGAGAACCCCTGGAGACAGTGGTTTGTCCCCTGGGGGAGTTAGCAAGACGCTAAGAGGAAGTTTAGCCTCTTCTTTTTGGAAAGCAGACAAACTTGCTAAGACATGGTGACTTCCTTTCTTGTCTTCCCTATCTGAACTACTCTTTCTCCATCTGCAGCCAGGAGGGGTTCTACAAGAGAAGACCCAAAATGCCTTTCTCTGCCCTTCAGGTAGGGGACAAAATTCCTTAACTGCTATTGATCACGAGAGCAGCATGGAAAGGACAGGGCTACTGCAAATCTCAAAGGTGGGGCCAATTTGTCAGAGAAGAAGTGCTGGTGGTACCACCCCTGCCTGGGAGAACAACCACTATAATTTGTCCATGTCTTTCTTTTACCTGGCAAAGTTTCCTGTATTGAGGCATTTGTTTGCAAGTCTTGGCTGCTGTGACTCAATGTCACATTAAGCCTCACCTGGGTCTCCTTGGATGTTACACTTGTGTGTGATGCTTCTTCCCTGGGATAAATGTCTGTGTTCTGCCTTCCTCAGATAACACCGTCTCTGAAGAGTTCTCCCTGACACTGCCTGCAGAAGTGCTGGAGGGATCTGGCCGAGCCAGTCTCTCTGTGATTGGTGAGAAATGCTTTCCCTGATCTTGGGTCCCCAGTGAGAAAAGCTTGCACAATGCTTTGGCCTTACAGATGCACTGACCCCACTCCTCATGAGATTATCTGTAATGGGTGTGATGTTGGCCTCAGAAAGGCAGATCAAGTAATCTTTTCCATGTTTATTCCTCCCATATGGAACAATTCTAAATGATCCACAAGTGGCCACAGGAGAAGGCACAAAATGGAATATTGCCTTTGTCTTCTGTCACTGCTGTCCATCTAAGTGAACCAAAACCATCCCTGCAGATTTCCACCTAGTTTTCCTGTGTAATTCCTTTCCCTCCTTGGTACCCACTCAGGAATGACAGTTCTCTTTACCTTTCTTCAGACCCTCTCAAGCTTCACATTCCCTTCCTCCTTCCAGAACCATGACATCTTCCCTTTCTGTGCTGGACTAGTCTGTGAGAGGTCACCAGAAATCTCAACCATATCTGTTCAGTTAGGAACTGGCTCTTTCTAGGATCCCAGTAGAGTTTAGAGAAGGCAGCAGTCCTTTCATTTCATACTGCTTAATGTCTATGCTTTTCCTTTCTCCTGTGTCTCCTCTTCAAATGTAAGGTGACATCATGGGTCCAGCACTTCAAAATTTAGACCAACTGCTAAGCATGCCCTTTGGCTGTGGTGAACAGAATATGGTTCAATTTGCACCAAACATCTTCATACTCCAGTACCTGAATAAGACTAAACAGCTGAATGCAGAAATTAAAGATAAAGCACTGAAATTCCTGACAACAGGTAAACATTGTCCTTCTTTCTTCTGCTGCAAAAATGAAGCTGCTATAAATCAAGATTGCTGGGCAGAGGTCTGGTGGGAAGGTGAAGAGCAGGAATAAGAGCACTGCCAGAGCTGTTACAAAGGAAGGTATCACAGAGGAAAAGGAAAATGTATCATGGAAAGAAAAGTGTGTTTCTGAAGAAAGCAGGACTTGTGTCTCTTCTGTAACTGAAGTACTAAATCTGCTTTTTTGAGAAGGGTGTGGGTAATTAATGAATTCCATCATTATGTGATGCATGGTTATTCCCTTATCAGTCCAAGGCTGACAGAAGTACCTTGTGGAAACAGGGCATCAGCTGCTATTACATGGAATAAAGAGTGGCCTTTGGGAATTGATAGGATTTCAGTAGCTTAGTGTTTCCCCATGTTTTAGGATACATATTTTGGGGATATGTCAATTCTGTCTAGTATAATCTGTATTTAATATAGTGCCAGTGTCTGCGTCTCATGTTGTAACGTGCCTCACATTTCAGCCTGCCAGTCTACTTATCTTGCTATGCTGCAAGCTCAGCAGCTCCCCTGGATAGGATCTGAATCCCTTTCTTTCCCCCTTTCTCTCTTCTACCATGAGCATGTGCTGATATCTGGGAGAGGGGAACCTACCCAAGAGAATGGTGGCAGCAAAGAGGCAAAGCAGGGGCTAAACAGCGTGGCCATGGAGAGGGTGTAGGGAGAGCAAACAGATGCAGACAGCATTCTGGCCTCAGAGCTTAAAGGCATGGCCTTGTTACTTCCTGTACATCCCATAAAAAGTGTCTTCTGGAGTCCCAAGAGGGCTAGCAGAAGTGCTGAAAAGCAAATAGGGTTTCATTTTGGTCCCCTCTAGGAAATGCCTTCCTCCTCACTCCTACTACTCTTTTTATCACGGCAAGGGCCTGTGAAGGCTCTCTGGAGCATGGGGAGACCTGAGGAGGCTAAGCATGTCACCATTCTGTAAAACAGCAGGGAAGATACCCACAGCACTTGCTCGTAACAGCTGCAGTAACGTAGACCAGCTGTATGGCGCACTTCAGTGATGCTGTGCAACTGCTTCTTGTCATGCTGGTGATGTGGGATGCACGGGGAATTGTGGGGTGGTGGCGTGCTTGCCTCAATGTCTCTGACTGTAAGACCTGGTGAAGTCTCTTGCTGTGAAGCCAGGATTCCCACAGCAAGGATACAGGTCCTCACGGGGACAGTCATGTCCTGGCCCCTGTTGTCACAGGTTACCAGCGTCAGCTGCTCTACAAACATGACGATGGCTCCTACAGCGCCTTTGGGAAAGGTGACGACCAGGGCAACACGTGGTGAGTGACCAGAGTTGCTGTTGTCATCATAAACCTATTGTCCTTGCTGGTTCATCTCCTGGCTGTGACACAGGATTCCTCTGTGCTCTGCTCACAGGCTGACAGCTTTTGTAGCCAGGTCCTTTGGACAAGCCAGCTCTTACATTTACATTGATAAGGATCACGTGCACAGTGCTCTGCTCTGGCTGCAGAAACACCAGCTGCCCAGTGGCTGCTTTGAGAGTGTGGGGAAGCTCTTCAACAATGACTTGAAGGTATGGCTGCCAGACATGGGAGTGAGAGCAGGAGGAACAATGTGAGGCACGGGGTTGCTTCCCCCAGGTTCTTCCACTGTGCACAGTAGCACAAAGCGATGTCCCTATGGCCTAGCACAGCCAAGGCATCTTCCCAGAATAGAATTAAAAAGCATGGCCTAAAACAGCAGGCATTTCCTCTGTGTGAGGTTTTAACCTCTGCTAGGCTTTCTTCATTTTTACACTGATAATTGTCCAAAGACACTTCAAGGGCACAGGGAGAAATGTTTTTATATTTTAATGCTTCTCTAGAATACCCTGGCTGGATTCTCCCTCTTCTCATGCCTTACAAAGAGTAATACTTTGTGCTCTAATATGGGATTCTCCGAAGACAGGGTTGTCTCTCCATCACCCAAAAAGTATGACTTCTCCTGGATCCCCAAATGATCCTGCAATATAGCTGGAAAAGCACAAAACTCCTGATGTACATGTTCCAATACTTAGGTACTGAACAGTGCTTATGAAGCATGGCGATACTTGGGTTCATTGCCTTTGTAGGGGTATGAACAATCCAGACTGGTCAGATTGCAAAATCGCCCATATTAAACACAAGACAGGATTATGAAAGCAAACAGGCTGCCACTTTAGCAAAGCAAAGGGTTATGCTTTTTTTCTTAAAATTAGAGTGCAGTACATGTACACTCTGGGTTTATTTTGTACTGCTTGAACTTTCTATTTGAACTTTTTGGAATAGGTTTTGCACCCCTGCTCGCCTTGCATTCCAAAGTTTCTGCTATTCAGAGTGAACAATGCTTCTGAGCATCTTAGCCCAATTTTTGCTCTCATTTTAGACTTAGTCTTGTCTCATGTCTGAGGATGCAAACAGAACTTCCCCAAGAATTAATGTTCTCTGATGTGAAAAAAGGCTCCTGAAAGCCTGTTTAACACATATTAACCTGTAGCTTCTCATAGTCTGCTGAACTAAAGGTAAACTTGCATAACTTCTTGTGTGCAAATCCTGCACACTTTGTTCAAGTGTACAGTTGTAACATATTTACTTTTTAATAAAATAAATTGCTTAACAGTTTGCTTCATGAGAAGGGATGCCTAGGCTGTATGCACAACACAGCTCTGAGACTGTCCTTCGTGATATTCAGCAAATGACCTTGTTTCCTGTTCACGAATGCCCAAAAGCATGCTACTGTACTCCCTCAGATAGGTCATCCATAGGCAGTTTCAGTAGCTATACAATGACAGGCAAGCAGTGGTTGGGTTTGTACTTCTCTGATGATTATCTATGTGCTTGCAGGGTGGTGTGGACGATACAATCTCATTAACAGCTTATATCACTGCTGCACTGGTGGAACTCCATCTGGAGAAAAATGTAAGTCACATCTGAAATCTTGCAGCAATTGGGAGCCTGCTCCACCATTCATTCCTTCCCCGGCTGGTGGCTTCAGGGAGAACCCAGCTTGAGGTGCTGAAAGGTTCTCTCATTCCCACCTTTATATACAATAAGCTCAAAAGGACATTTTGAACTTGGCAAGGAGTTCCCAATATAAATGGCCTGATTTGCAGCAAAGCAGAAGAGTTGCTTTTCCCAGCTGATCTCACGGGAAACAATTGTGTCTGAAAATGACAATACAAGGGCTTGCAGGGAAAGGCAATAGTGTTCATTAAACTGATCAATAGAGCTAAAGAGAAAAAAAAAAAGGCCCCCTTTCGGGTATGCAATGCCCCCTCCTCCCCCCTCCCGCCCCCCCAAATAAAAGCAATGATCTACAAGATAAGTATAGACTGTTCTAGCAAAAAAAGAACTGATATTCCAGGCTTAATGGTATAGTTATAAAAACAAGATCATACCCCCTCAGAGTCCAAGACCTACAGCATGCAGGTTTGACAACTCTGATCCAGTGTGTTACCAGATGCTTCCTACAGCTGGATTCTCCAGCAATATAGCAATCCCCTATCCCAGTGATATGTCCAGTCACGCCTTTGCTTTTGACCCACAGTGAGTGATGTTTTGTCCACTCTACTTCAAGTTCCACAGCCCTGAGATAGATCCTAGCAATAAAGTAAAGCAAATATATATCTGAAATAGGTGTTCACAACAAAGTTTTGTTTGGTCAGAGGAAATTCAGTTGGTTTGGATTCCTTTTTCAGGACACCATGTTGGATAATGCCTTACATTGTCTTAAGAATGTAACACTTGATAAGACAAGCCTTTATGTGAAGGCTTTGATGGCTTATGTCTTCACACTGAGTAAGGACATGGAGATGAGAGAGCAGCTCCTGGATATGCTAGAGAAGGAAACAGGTAGGTTGTTGCTGCTGAGAAGATTTTGAGTCCTAGAGATAACGACTATGTTTAAGATCTGATATCTGTAGCATTTAATTGCAGTAGTCTGGGAAATTCATCTATTTTGAAATAGGCTTTTGTGTCAGAAAATCATAATGTATTGAAGCTGTGAGAGCCTCTAGTTTTCTCGGGCCCATGAAATAATTTCTAATCAAAAGCAACAGAGGTGATACTTGCTTAATTTCTGTGGTCAAAATGCTTACTTGAGCTGTGGTGCTCCTGTCATTCTTTAGCAACTCATATATAGTACAATAGATGTTGCAGAGGAAACTTGTCTTACCTTGTCTATTCAGCTGCTTGTCAGGGCGCTTACTTGAAGAATTCAAACCTTTTGACTACTTCCCCACTGATTCTCTACTCAGCTCAGGGCCCTTGGGTGGATGCATATTTATTGCTGTGCTGCTGAGCTTTTTTCTTCTTGTGTCTTTAACTCGGGAAAAAGATGGGCTTCTGTCCTGAATGAGGATGCTGGGGTGGGGGGTTCAAAGCACCTAAGCCTATGGTTAAACAGTTGGTAATGTTACTGGAGTTAGTTTAAGTTCCTCCACACATTTGTTTGTCTGGCAGTATGGTGAACTACATTGGGGGCTGAAAAATAACACAGAGAAGAAGAGGGAGAGAGGAAACCACTGCAGAGTGCAGCTCACTGCATAGCCACTCAAGCTGCCAGCTGGTTTCACAGAACGGCTGGTGGGCAAACTGGAAGGAGTAGAGTTGCACACACTTGAATGCAAGACTTGTCAGAGCTGCCTCTGTGATATTACATGTGGAACAAGGAAAGAGCTTTCCCCTGTGATAAACATAATGAAGTAATGGAGGTCCTCCACAGAGAACCTGAGCTATATTGTAAAGTCTTTAGGCTGTTTTTATGCAAACAAGTGATTTGATGGTTCTTCTTTCAAAAGTGAAGGTTTGTTCTGAAAACTGACTTCGAATTTAAAAGCATTTAAGCTTTTCACACTTGTACCATTGCAGATGTCTACACTGGCACAATTAAGTTCAATTCTTAGCTGAATTTTGGTTAGCCCCCTACTATCACTGCAGCAAAATATCTGACCAGACTCAGATGTTTTCAGTACTTCTGAGCTTGGACTTTAGGTGGGAGCCCAGCTCTTGCTTAAATTGTCCTAGCCTACGCACTTCATAGTGAGGTTGCCAATGAAGTAAGTTGCGTAGTCTTGTTCCTCCAGAAGCCTGCCAGTGATACTCCCTCAAAGAGTGACCAGTTCTTGTACAATAAGTTAAAACTGACTGGAAGTGAGTCCTAGAATTTTTCAACATAGGGGGTCATATTAGACTATGCTAGGTAAAAGCAGAAACAGCAAAAATGCTGAAGCTTGGAGACATAGCTTTTAATATACACAGAGCTGGATAAGACTTCAAGTGTACTTTAAACAGAGAACTTCTGTTCAGAGTTCACCAGTTTCTAGGGGAATTGTTTCGTAGAGGAACTGGTGGAGGATTTGGGGCCTGGATGTATCTGTGTTTTCAAAGGAAGAAATGGAGCCTATCATAGATTACTGGCCCTTGCAAGGTAAAAAAAAAACAAAGGATGGATTGGCTTCTGCACTCTGAGGTGCCCCAGAAAGGCACTTGTGTTTCCGATGCTGTACAGGAAACTGTCAGTCCTCAAAGAGTCTCAGTGCAGGAGAAGCTGATGTTCATAGGGATCTACAGTTCTTCTCTTCCCGTGTTTCTTCCCCCATCAGCAAAGCTCCTGATGTCACATTCTGGTGGTGAAGAATCTTCTTCTATGATTGAGACAGTAGCCTACATTGTCCTGGCTCATGTCTCCAAACCAGACTCGTCACTGAATGAGGCATCAATGAGCAAGCTTGTGCACTGGCTCAGTAAACAGAGAAATGCCTTTGGAGGATTTGCTTCCACACAGGTAATAAACCATGGAAAATCATGGGACAAAGAGAGAGATGTTGTGCCTGGAGTGATGTGCACATCTCTCATACGCATGTCACTCTAGATCCATCCTTCACTGACAAATGTATATGAGCCTTGCTTGGGAAGAGGAGTGCTATGAGGAAACTCTTTTCTGTGCAAAGTAATTGGGAACACCCAGGATCTGGGACTGCTAATCCCAGGGCTCAGAAGTTACCTTGTCCAGGTAACAGAAGTCATCCTGCTGCCTGTGGCATAGACCCTTCCTATACACTTAGTGGTATAGAGCCCACTTGTGTCAGTGTGAATCAGGGCCATGAGGACTGTGGTCCTCCCTTCAGTGCCTGAACTGGTGTGCTGGATCTTGTACTGCACAAGTCCACAGCAATGTGACTGATTCTCTACCTGTAGGACACAGTTGTTAGCCTGCAGGCCCTCGCTCAGTATGCAGCCCTGATTCCTCAGGAGATCAGAGATGTAAAGGTGATGGTGAAAGGCAAGGAGTCTTCTCCACTGGAGTTCCACGTGCACAGGAACAACAAGTTGGTCCTGCATCAGGCATCTCTCCCTGCTGTCCCGGGGACGTACACAGTGCAAGCGACTGGCAGTGGCTGCGTTTATGTACAGGTGTGTATACGTAAGGAACAGAGCTGTCAGGCTTTGCCTCTGGTTATTGAAGGGAGGCTTGGCTCCAAGCAGGTACTATAGCCTTAAATTCTGAGTAGGATTTTGCTTTCTAGGCAGAATCATGCCAAGCTTGAAGGTACTCAGGTATACTGTGTTGTCATGCTTTCATTGCAACCAACTCTTGTATCTTCTTCTCAGAAATGTCTCAGCTTTGCTGTCCCATGCTACAGAGCCATGTTATTGTTAAGAGACCAGCAGATCTGAAGTCAGGAGTAACAAGACACAGAACAGTACCCGCTTCTATTTTGAATGTATGTTGCTGATGTCAAGCTTCAGGAGCTGAGCACTATATATTATGTCTTCTGATGTGTTTACTCTTTGGGTTGTTATCACACGCAGAGATGAGGAGTGATGTAGTACCAAGGTCTTCTTATTCCAGTACACCAACAGAACTGGTCCATCAGGAGGATCCATCTTATTTTTCTGGTGGTTTTGATAGTGATCCACTTATAAGCCATTCATGCAGCAAGGAATTCAAGTCACTCCCCAAGAAAACCTCCCTTACTGGATCACTTCTATTCAGCCATCTCTTGTGATACTCACAGAGAAGATGCAAGCACTGTATAGATAAGAGGACTCAAAAATTATTTACTGTTAATGCATGTAGGAGGTAATTAAGACTCATACTACTCGGCTAGACTTGAATATAGTAAATAAGCATAAGACATCTGATGAGTACTTGCTGATCAGGCTGTCAGTCACCAGGCAGGTGGAAGAAGATTCTCTTTCGAGGAGTGTGATCATCTGTCTTCCTGAGTTTTCCTCTTCTGATTCTTTGTTTTTTCTGTCTTTCTTTTGGGGTTTATACTTGTTTTGCCAGTATTTTATCTCTTGAGACCTAGAACTACTATTAGCATGTCAAGAGTTAACAGTCACACTTCTTTCTCCATATGGGGCAGTGTCCTAGCTAATGTACTTTCTTACACCTTAACAATATTTTTTTTTCAGTAAGGCTGAATGAGGTCTTGTATCACAGACGGCTGAGTCACCCTGCTGAGGGTTACATTTGGCAGGTGTCTCTGACGCTCTGTGCTAAACAGCACATCTCTGAACTGAAAGCGCATCTGGCTCCAGCTGTGTTAGCCACTGGTTATTCATTAAAAGCTGGAGGCACAGGTAATCCTTTAGCTCACTCAGGGAAGCTTTGGGGCACTTCACAGAGATGTTTTCTTCCCCACCAGACCGCTTTGTACTATAACACCCCACCACCAAAAACAGAAGAGGTCTTTGTCCTGGATGTGGAAACAGTACCAAGAGAATGTGATGGTGTCAGGAAAGAGCTTGACATCCATGTGTCTGTCAGGTATGAGATCCCTTGAGGCTCCTTGTAAAGAATTGGGAACCCAGTTGTATGACCAGAACCCTGTCTGTGGAAACAAAGACACCGAGATGATATCTTCTTCTCCATAGATCCCAAAGAGATTGTTAACTGAGAAATAAGGCATGGAGGAGCATGACAATGCCCTGGCCATGTCTTGCAGAACCACAGCAACTATCTCAGTATGGGGCAGCTCAGCAGCCCCCAGAGCACTAGGAGATGAGATGGCAGCTTTCCCAAGAGCCAGAGCTCCCACCTTGCCGTACTCTTGGCAGCCTGGGCTGAAGCAGCCCTGAGATGCATTAGCCTGTAGTGGGAACGTCTGCTGGAACTAGACATAAGAAACTCCAGACCCTATCCCTATTTCACTTGCATGTATTTGTCTCGGATGAGAGTCTTGATCCATATTCTCCATGCCTTACTGTCCTTACTGAAAGAGAACATTGCCACTCTCAACCTGTAACAGCAAAGGTCACTTCCATCTGTTGGAGAGGGCAACATGAAGCATTAACACCTTAACCATAACACATTTGCTGCACAGTCTGTCTCCATACTGAGTGAGTAGATGGGGGTAATTATTTTGTCCCTTTCTCCCATCAGGTATACATGCTACTGAGCTTTCATATCACTGTAGAGCAGGGCAAAGTTTGGAAGTGTCCATTAGTATCTCCTAAAAATGCTGTGATGCTTTCCACATCTAATGTGCTTCTCTCCTGACTCTTTTCAGTTATGTAGGGGACCGTGGGACCAGTAACATGGCCCTGGTGGAGGTGGAAATGCTGTCAGGGTTCATTCCTGTGCAGAGGTCTGTGAAAGAGGTAGGACTTTTCCTGTGGCCTTCCTTGAAGATAGCAAAATCTGTTTTCCAGATGTAGCTCAGCCAGAAATATCCAACCATGTAAGAATTGCTGAAGAATGGTAACTACTCATCTTACTAAAAATTAAGTAAACTAAGCAAGTGCAAATATAGAGGGCTGTTTCACAAGACAACTTTCCACTTGTACTACTGATTGTGCCATTTTTCATGTTGAGTAGTAAGGATTGCATATGCAGTAAGAAGTTAGAGAGGAGCTGAAAAGCACCTAGTTAGAGTCTCCTGAGGTGCACTGAGACCCTTAGCAGTTGCCGGTGCCTTTTTAAGGGATATTCCATAAAGTGGTGTTGAATCTCTTAGGGTTGTCCAATGGCATGCTCCATTGTTCCAGATGATAGCTAGGAAGATCCATCATAACCTCCTGCTAACCATCTTTCACTTTGCTACAAGTACTGAAAGTAGGAACATGGCTCAAGGACACTAGAACCAAATCTGGAAAAATGTTTTCTAAGGCCTGTTCTGCTCCCAACAATCTCAATGCCATTACAGCTGAGGAACACAGGCCTGACTAGTCCCCTGACTAGGCTTAGTGCTTTAGTCTACAGTGGTTCACTGACAAATACCAAACTTGGTGTGAGACAGAGAAGGCCAATACGCTGATGTTAATCAAGCTCATCTCTTGCCTTCCTACACAGCTGGAGAAGATACCCCTAGTGAAAAAGACAGAAATAAAACCAGACCAAGTCACAATCTACTTGGAAGAGGTAAGAAGAAGAACACAGGGAACTGCCCATTCAAGAAGTAGCAGTTGAAGTACTTTGCACTGGGACTTTCACAGATCAGAAATACAAATCTGTAGTCTGGTCAAGTGGGCTAAAATTTTGGCCAAAGAGGAAAAGGGTGGAAGAGCCTGGAAAGACAGAGAAAGAACGCTCTAAGGCAGAAAGAGTAAAGCTGGTATGTACGTGACTTTGAGATGACCAGTGCATTTCTGCTTACTTCTTTCCAGCTGGGTGAGACTTCTCTGAAGCTTAACATCTCAGTGGAACAAGATGTTGAAGTGCAGAATCTGAAAGCAGCAACAGTGCATGTCTATGACTACTATAAGCCAGGTGAGATTTCACTGACACTACCAAAGAGTAACTATTATACCTTAATCAGACATAATTCTGTCTGTGACCCTTATTCCCTTAACTCCCTTATTCCAGTGCACTTTCTCCTGCTACTTCAAGCTTGGGTTTCCTCTGTGCAAGACTTTAACATTCAAGTAGCAGAACTGCTTGCTTAGGAAAGTTCTTGAGATGAGACTGCCTGGCACTATGATTATGTTGTAGGGTGTTACGTGTTCAAAATGACACACTGTTTGCTTCCTCTAGCTTCAAGCAACATCTCTGTGGAAAGAAGACTTCTCTGTCAACTTGACACGTCTTTTCCAGCTCTTTAGCTCTCTTGAGAATGCTTAGGCATTTATTTCAAATCCGTATTATGTAGTGCCACCCTAATCCATTAGAAGGCAGAATTTAGTTGTATGTTTCTCATATATAGTGTAACAATCCTACCATCCACTGTGCTCTTCCATGTCTCAGAGGATAATAGGAAAATAATTTGTTACCTTTAAAGCTCTAAATGAACTATCAGCACAGAGAAGAGAGATCTTTTTGTCATTTTGAGTCTCTTTTCTGTGGTAGGTATGAGACGAAACAGCAGATGGAACATTAAGAATTATTTTTAAAAAAGAAAATGGAAAAGCTGCCACTGATGATTTAGAAAGCAGCACCACAGGCCTACATGTTTTATACTAAATTCCATTCTTTTTCCCCATTCCACACCATGGCAAGAAGAGAAGGACACTTCTTAATCCAGACATTACAGTGCTAAATATTGTCACCTAATATGGTCTCTCTTTGCTATTTCATCCTGTACAAGAATTTTTGTGTTTAGTACATAAAATTTAAAAAGTGTTACCTGACATGAAAATACTAATTATCAGCAAATAGGCAAGGCTGTCAGGACACACTACTGAAAGTCTGTCTGTTTACAAAAAATGTCCTGGCATTACAAGGTACCACAATGCATAAAATGATCTTTTACAGTTGTATGAGACACATGTCGGGGAGACAGACCATTGGTCTGACCCGCTGTAGACACTTTTTTGTTCCTGCATTTACAGTCTGAAGAGTGAAACATTAAGGTAGTGGGATGGTTGTGTTACAGAGAAAGAAGCTTGGCACTGCCCTACCATGCAGTTCTGCAGCTCATCACCTTTTCTCTTTTGTTTCTACAGATGAACGCACAGCAAGAGAGTACGTTTTCCCTTGCAGTTCAGGTTAGTGTTAACAGGCTTCCAAGGTAGGAACAGCCAAAACAGAGCAGAGGACTGGTGCTAAGCAAACAAAGCATCCCACCTCTGCTCTGTATTTAATCCCATCATGTGATATAGGAAGCTGAATTACTAGTTGTGGGCACAGCTTCTAGCCCTGGTATTAATCTCAGTGTAGACTAAGGTTAAGCATACCATGGAAGTTAAAAGGATGTCTTTTTATTTCACTTCCATACACTCCTCACACGTGCAGTCCTCACAGCATCACAAACCTGAATGCAACTGGAAATGCCTATGTCAATGATAAAAAAGATGTTGAAACTCATCCCCTAAGATCTTTTAGTCCTTAGATAGTTTCCTTAAAATTCATCAGGCACTTTGCCTTTTCTTTCCTCTTTCTTTTCACAGATGTCTCGAAGATTTCTCAGTAGTATGCTCTGGCTCTGCAACCTGAGTCTTCTGCTTCCATAAGGAAAACTTCATTGCTCTTCCTTGCTGTGTTGGAAACACCTTATTTCCTTTCATCTATGCCCTATTTTCTATGTGAAACCTGGCTTGATACAGAGTGGTTTGGGGGATCAAGTGAAATAAAGTATGTGCAACCTGGAAAAAAATGCAGTGACTGACTTCACAGTTGATGAAGATTTCAATGCCTGAAAAAGAGAAACATTGTGCCCATCATGGTTATGTACTTTGCTTTAGATCACCTTAGTGATTTAACTCTCTCTGCTCCCCAAGTCCCATCTCTGAGCTACCTTTTCAATTTAGTTAACACAGCAGTCCACAACCAAACTCCAAGAAAAAGAAAAAAACAAAACGAACCCCCCAACCTTTTTAACCCTGATCTGTTTTACTTCATGGCCCTGTGAATATCTTTGTGTCCTAACTGAAGATTAGGAATAGGCAAGGGAAGGCTAAGGAAAAAATACTTTACCAATTCACTCAGACAGAAAAGGACTGTGCAACAATGCCTCGGGAAGGGAGGCACTGAGACCAAAATAACACCCACTCCAAGTTCACTGCATGTTTAGGCAGGCAACACCCAGTCCCATCATGTCAAGACATTAACCCAAATGACTAATCCTTACCTGTGGCACTACTTAAAAAAGACAACAATCTGAGGAATTTCAGGATGCAACACATACAACAGGAGAATAGGGTATGCAGATGGCTCATCAGGATACGCATTGACATTAGCAAGGTAGCGCATAAAAGATGGGCTACTAGGTAATAAAAAAATGGGTGCTAGTTTCTCAGAGCTGATTACCAAAAAAGAAGTTACCAGGACAGTTGTGCCATAAATATGAAGTAAAGCTATGAAGTCATAGCTTTACAAGCCCAGGGCCAACGGAGAACACGAGGTGAGCTCTGAATTTGGGAAGCGATTATGCTTCTGAAGAGGAAGTACCTAGGAGAGAACAAAAAAACCCCACAACAAAACCTCAAACAAACAAACCCCCAAACAAACAAACAAACAAAAAAGGAACATAAAGTGAAGCAGGTCATATGACTAGAGTTGTTTGTGGAATCCCTGTTTGGCAGCCCTTTGCCCGATCAACACAGCTTGCAAAAGGGCAGTAAACACTTGCACTCCTACTCATCATCACTCTTGAGGCTATCCAGTATGGACAGGAAAAAAGGAAAATAAAAAGTCTCACAGCAGTGCTTAGGAAGCATTTAGGTGAGGTAGAAAACCTGAGGAACCAAGTGATTCCTTCTGTAGACAACTGTTACAAAAAGAGGTCAAGGCTCACCTCAAGTAAGCAAAAATGTGAAGGAACTGAACGGCCTCCAAGGGTTTTCCCCCTAGCATTGCCCCTTCTCAAGACATTGTAGGATTCAATAGAGACTGTTTGATGGTGCTCTGCCAAAGGAGCAAAGTGGGACCTGCAGTCTTTCGTTTTTCCTTCTGATGTACCTGACAGTGGTGGTCTCACTTCCAGACTGAAGTGGGTAAATTAGTGTGAAAAAGGCAAAGAAGTGCACTTACATAGGCTAGATGTTCATTTATATGCCCATACTATATGAATCCGTAAGGCACAGCATGGAGCCTCATCCTTATGCTAAGTGCTGTGCACTCACCTGTGTAGAAGGTTCATTTGCTATCCCTGTCTTCCTGACAAATTGGAAAAAAAGCCGTGAACGCAGAAGGTGCACTTTTCCTTAGGGCCACTGGGTGTCACCATCGCTCCGTGGCTTGCGCTGCAGGATGCCATTTCTCCAGACAAAAAAATTCCTTTTCTAAAATGAATTGGAAGGCAAAACAACAACAAAAAAGGTGATTGGAATGAAAATGGGCTGCTTCTTCCTGCAGAGCCCAGGGCTGCGAAGATCTGCATCTAAAACGTGAGCTACTTATGAAATGCCTCATTTTTAGGCAAAGAATCTGACAGGTTTCCAGCCAGACCCTCTAAGCCAGTCTCACAATTTGCAGCATGAGCCTCAGTGACAACAGTTAGGGGATGGAACAAATGCTTTATCAGGAGACACTGAAAAATCCGAGACCCCATCCTTTGGTGAGTAAAATGAGCAGAATTTGTAGAGAAGTACCAATATTTACAAAAATAAGGAAGGTGGTGGATAAACCGAATGGAAAACAGCTCTTCAGCAAAGTTTTCCATGGCAGACTGGGGGCATGTAATGAAACTAGTTGGTAATCAATTTAAAACAAATAAAAAAGGTACTTTATGCTCCAAGAACTTACTGCTACAAGAGTTATGGAAGCCAAAGGTATCATCAGGTTCAAAAACCTCACAGACAGTCTAACAGAAAGCCAGTCTATACCAAATGAAACAGATTGTGATGTACCCTCCACCACCCCTACTACCATGCTTGAATATGGGAGTAGAACAAGGGGAATGGCTTGTACATACTGGCTGGGTGCACCTGCTTTCCCTGAAAAATACTAAGGGCAGCTGAACTCGGTGGACTGAAAGATCCAGTGTCTTCCTTTTTTCCTGGGTCAATGGAGATGAGTGAGAGCTTACTTGTTTCACATCCCAGCAGTAGCAGAGTGGTGTGCAAATTCACAACAGAGATGCACACCCAGGTTAATGCTGGCAGGAGAGAGTACTTCAAAGACATCCATACAAGCACTGCGTCAGCAGCCTGATCCTGTTCCTAAGGACCAGGGCTCAGAGAAATGTGCCTTCATAGGTCTCAGGTTTCTGGCCCTACAAACCTTTCATCTTACTTGCTGACTAGACAGACCACATGCACACAACAGAGAGCACGATGGCACAGGAAATAATTTAAATAATTTATTGCAAATATAGTACAGGCTGTGGTGATCAGATGCAAAACTTGGGCAAACATACTGATTGCATTTGACTGGCTTTGTTTATCCCTATCTTCTCTCCATTTGATCCACCTTGTTCCCCCCATTTCCCTGCCTGTGATTTTTACCCCAAGCTGATCAGTGTAGATTTGTAAATCCTCAAATTCTCTTTATCGATTCCAACAACCCCTCCAACCTCCAAGCACCCCCCAGTAAGTCCTAAAGCCTCCTTATTGCAGTATTTCCTCCTAGTCCTATTGGAGTAACTCCCCTTCATTTGCATACATTCCAGAGAGTTTCCTCCCTTGAATCCACTTCAGTGGGTTTTGCAACAGGGACAAATGGCTTAGTCGTTCATCCAGTTGTTGTGGGTTTTAGGAGTGGTTGATTCACGGGGATTACTGTTTGCTGGGTTCCCTGCCTTGTCATTGTTTCTTTGTTCACTATCTAACCTTTTGTTTTGAATAACCTTAATTATCTCCTTAAAAATCAGCCAGACAGTTTTCCATCTGAATTAAAAAAGAACTCTCAGCATTTAGAGCAAATATGTTTGGTAACAGCCCAAGTGCCCTCCTGTACAGTGTGTTTTGCTGCTTTTCAGGCAGAAGCAAATGTTATTTTGTGATGCTAAGTCAACGGAAATTGACTCCAATTGATAATGGAAATTATCTCCTGAGAATTGATAGCCTGGTACTATCATTACAGAGCCAGATGGAATGTTCTTGCAATGTGAAGCTCAAACGTGTCATTTGCAGGAGCATTTATGCTGCCTGTAGCTTCTGTGATGCTTGAGCTTCTGCATCCTGTGCACATAGATGGAGCATGATTAATTTCTGCTTTTCTTTTGCTTCATCCCACCCGTCCTTGGTTCATGTGCTGTCATCCCTAAAGGAAATTCACCAGCTCTCCTCTAGATGAGCCACTGGTCTGACCCGATGGGCATTTGTCATTTTCTTAGACAAAAATATATTGATCATAGAATTATAGAATGGTATGGGTTGGAAGGGCCATTAAAGATCATCTAGTTCGAACACTCCTGCTGTGGGCAAGAACAATTTCCAGTGGATCAGGTTGCTCAAATCCAACCTAGCCTTGAACACTTCCAGGGATGGGCAGCCACAACTACTCTGGGCAACCTGTGCCATTCTTCACCACCTTCACAGTAAAGAATTTCTTCCTAATATCTAAGCCAAATCTTCTCTTCCAGTTTGAAACTATTGCCCCTTGTTCTATCACTACATGCTCTTGTAAATAGTTCCTCTCCACTTGCCACCTAATGATGACATTGTTAAAAATTAATAAGTTTGCCATAATCAACAGCTCTTACCCTAAGCCAGGCAACTGACAGGCAACAAACTGATGCTCTCTGAGAGTAATCAAGGCAAGCGAGGCCCAAGTGCCTGCATAGCACAGCTCCCCTTCTAAAAGCTGACAGTGATCTCTGACACTATGGTTTCTTTACCGTGTTCATGCAGGTCTCCACTGTGGATCTCTGCATGTGCTCTACATGACACGGGCAGAAAATCTCCCAGGCACCATCATTACCTGTGTATTCTGTTTGTTCAGCAAAGCTTGTTCCAGGTAGCAACACAAAGAGCTTATAACCTACATTCTTCTCCAGGGCTGAGAGTGATAGGACAAGAGGACATAGTCTTAAGCTGCACCAGGGAAGGTTTAGGCTGGGCATTGGGAGGAATTTCTTCAGGATTATCAGATATTGGAAAGGGCTGCCCAGGGAGGTGGTGGAGTCAATAGCCCTAGAGGTGTTTAAGGGAAGAGTGGACATGGCACTTAGTGCGTGGTCTAGTTCACGTGGTAGTGTTTGGTCATAGGTTGGACTCGATGCTCTCAGAGGTATTTTCCAACCGAACAGATTCTGTGATACACAAAGCTACTAATATTTACAAGGTTAACCATTCTCCAGAAGGACCGACGGTGAAGCGTGCCCCGGCACAGGGGACACCTGCTCTGTGCCTGCCGGACCACCGGGCAGTGATGCTTATCAACACCTCGATGCCCCGCTCGGCCACCCCCGCAGGCCCAGCACGGAGCCGCGACTGCGGCGCCGGGCGCCCGATCCTGCCGTTCCCGCCGCTCCCGACCCCGCGTCCCGCCCGGCTCCCGCTCCCGTCACCAGGGCAACGGGCAAGCGGCGCCCAGGGAAGGGCACCACGTGCCCGGAAGCGCCTCGAGGGAGGAAGTGACGGAGCGCCGGGGGAGCCCCGGAGGCCGAGATTTAAAAAAAAAATAAAATTAAAAAAAGGATGATATATAAAAAAAAGGGATGTAAAAAAGAACAGGATAAGCGGGGGGCGAGGGCCGAGCGGGCTCGCGTCCCGCCCTCCGCCTCCGAGGACGCCCCGCCAGAGCGCGGCCCCGCCGGGAGCCGCCGGCAGGTCCCGCCCCCGGCGCCGCCCGCCCCGGCCCGG
>JAWWES010000001.1:28422452-28487501 GCA_035583135.1 Lophotriccus pileatus
CGGCGGCGCGGGGGCTCCGGGGCTCCGGCTGCGCGGGCACCGCGGGCGGGCGGGCGGGGGCGGCGGAGCAGAGCGGGGCAGCGCCGCGGCGGCCGCAGGTGAGACGGGGCGCGGGCGGCCGCGGCCGGGAGAGTTCCCCGGGGCCGGCGCGGGATGGAACTTGACAGCGGCGGCGGTGCAGCCATTGTCTGCCCGGGCCGGCCCCGGGCAGCTCCCCAGCTCCGCTCCGCTCCGCTCCCGCCCTCGGGCAGCCGCCGCCAGGCTCCGGGCATCCTGCGGCGCATCCCGCCTCCCGGGGCGGCGGGGCTGCGGGCACGGCACGGCACGGCACGGGCGGTGGGCAGGGCGCCCGCACGCCGTGCCCGGTGAACTTTGCCGCCGGAGTTGCCGGCGGCCTGGGTGCCGCCTGCCCCCTGCCAGCCTCCCCTGCCGCCCCCCGCGGCCGGGAAAGGCGGGCTGGGCACGGCGGGGTGGGGACCGGGTGGTGCGAGATCCTGCGGTGCTCCAGCGTCGCACCTACTGCTGCTTCCAGAGCATCCCAGAGCAGAGTTAGAGCGTCCCGGCAGCTTCGCACCTCTGCTTAGGTAGCTTGGAAGCTGTTGAGGAAATGCACAGTAACCGAGGAGAGTGCACTGTAGTAGTCCTGGTTATCAGTTTTTCTCCCCCAGACCTGTGGGGCAAACCTGTGCAAATCTTACTTGTTCAGTAACTTAGTTTCTCAAGGGTGACGTGACAAGACCAGTTAGAAGGTTAGGAAATATTCTGCAGACAGCAGTTGTGTGCCAGGGGGGAATGGATGGGGTGAGCAAGTAAAACTTTTCTACCTTCTACCAAGTGTTCGATGACTGCAGTAGATTGGCTGACTCTTCTCTGCTCTTATGCTTGAGAAAGGTCAGGAACTTGTAAATGGGCCACCTGTGGTGTTGTTGGTGTGTGCTGAGATCAGCAGTGTGCGTTAGGCTCTGGACTGGCCCATGTTCTCATGCTTGTGCTGCTGCCTGAGCCAGTTTTCTCCCTTTCTTTCTGCTGTGCGGTCATTGCTGCCATGGAGCTAATAGGCCTTTGTATCCTTCAGGATGCCTTTTAGCGGTGCAGTTATAGCTGTTGTTCAAAGGTTAATTTCAAGTAATGGCCACATTGTTAGTCTGGGTTTTTTTTGTTTGTTTGGAAAACCCATGGCTTAATAATTTTTAGTAGGTTATCCATCTCATGGAGCAGCTAGATGAGTCAAGTGATGTGATAGCCTAGTGATCACTAAAGTTTTGTAAGAGGAAGGTGCTGGAAGATGCACTTGGAGGAGGAGAGAGGGTGTAATTCTTCTATTCTGTGTGGGAATAAGCCTGTCTTTGGATCAGATTACATTAACATGGAGCTGCAGCCTTAGATGAACTTGCTTGGGGAAATACTGTGCCTTTTCACTTTTGTATTTGGAAGAGGTTTTGCTGGATAACCCTGCCTGCTGTGAGTGACTTAAAATTCTTACTGTCCTTCTGCAAAGGGAGGGTGCTTTTCTGTCCGTGTCTCCAGAAGGCCTTCTGTCTACACAGAATTTCAGCAAATTATGCAATGCCTCTCGTGCATTCAGGTGTTTCAGTAAGATTCTCTTTGTTCTGGGACCTGATTTTAATAAGATCTAGATCAATGTGGAATTCGCAAAAATGCTGGAAATCTTAGGAATCAGTGGTGCTGTTTATTGAGAAAAACACAGATCGGTGGAACAGAGCACCAAGTCAGAAGCCAGGTTTCCCCTGTTGCAGCTGTTGAGGGTAAGGGTGAACATTAGTTTGGTTCTTTCCTCTCGCTGACACTTGTGGCATCATAAGGAAGGTAATTCAGCTCACTGATCTGGCAAAAAATGATGCTGAGGGTAGCTTTTCTGCAGAGTTAACAAGTTGATCTAATGAGCACCAGAAGCGAGGTGAATGCTGGGAGGAATCTGAACAGGGAGGTTGAGGGTG
The DNA here is from genome assembly GCA_035583135.1 of Lophotriccus pileatus. Taxonomy (NCBI): domain Eukaryota; kingdom Metazoa; phylum Chordata; class Aves; order Passeriformes; family Tyrannidae; genus Lophotriccus; species Lophotriccus pileatus. Next base: position 28,424,411 of record JAWWES010000001.1, read on the forward strand.
AGCAAGGGAGCATAAATTGTCTCCTAATGGCAGCTGAGCTAGTACAGAACTTGGTGTAATGTGTGTAGCTTCACTTGCATTTCAACTCCATTCAAGTACTTCATTTACCCACCACAGTTTCCTTCCTTCAAAAAGCCTGTATTCTCTGCCTTCTCTGTTTATTTTCAGGCTTCATTTAATTTTTGTCATGTTGCAGTCTGGGGAAGACCTTAAGGCAGTTGTTTTTCCAGAGCTTTTATATTCTGGGTAGTTTTGTTGCCCAACTCTTTCTAGCTGTAGTAGAGTTGTGCCTGAAGACAGTAGTGACCACTTAGGAGGAGGTGTGTCTCAGTTGAAGAGAAGATGACTTCAGGGCAGAATTACCTATGGCCACTGCTGAAGCAGTACAAGGAGCCAGTGTTGCATTAGCAGGGAGATGCCTGGGCAGGACTTGAGGGTAGAGGTAAAGATGTATATGGAAGACAGGACTGGAGCAGCAGCTCTCTGCTTGCCAATTAAAGATTTTCCATATTTTGAGGAGCAGGTTTGAAGCATCAATTCCTTGATTTAGCCACCCATGCTCTGCAGTGTTAATGCTGTTGCCCTACTTTAAAGTAATCTACTGTCCTTAACAGCATATCAGAATTTAAAAAGTTGTGTGGTTGAGACATTTGCTCATATTGTTGCACCCTCTTTTCTGCTGCACTAGTCTGTTTATACACCAGGAAAACATTGTTTGGTGAAGGCTGTGAAGCTCAAAATCTCTGGATTTAAAAAGGGCTAGATAAAGGGGCTGTGCCAATGCTTTGGGCTCCTGGAAGCTCATTTAGAGGGGTCTCATTTAGAGGTCTCTCTCATACGCTACAGAAGAGCCAGCTGGTGTTTTGGAAATAAATGGGCTGTCAGCGATAACAGGACTATCAGAAACTTTTTTTAAAATCTTGCATGAAATTATATCCTTCTAAAAAGTCAGGTTTGTGGGTTTTTTTTGTTTTGTTTTTTTTTTTTTTTTACTCCCAGTGGAATTCTGTTGAATAATCACTTTTGCTCCCTTTTCTGACTCTAACCCCTCCTGCCACTACTCCTGGTGTAGCTGGTGTTTCTTGCTGTAGAAAACTCCCTGATTATCTCAATGCTTTACTCTTCTGCTAAGCAATCTCTTCAGTCTCACTTCTCTTCCTCTTAGCTGATAAAAGCATTCTTCAGTCCTTTCTCTGTCCTGCAATTCACTGCAACTCATCTTTCTGCTGCTGGAAGATTTCCCTGGTTCCACATGACCTCTTCAGTAACTTTTGCCTTGCAAGTGTTGCCAGCGAACGCTCCATCTACTCTGCTTCTGACTCCATTCCTCCTGAAAGCAACTTGCCACCACAGATACCAGCCTCTAGTTTATTATTCAAGATCTGTCATTAACAACAAATAGCGAGAAAGTCCGTATGATCAGAGAAAGAAAGCGTTGAGGGCCAGTGGCTAAATTAGGAGAAGGAGGGACAGAGTTGGTATATCTGCAGGAGGGCAGTGGAGTTGAGGTACTGGAGGAAGAGAATATCAGAAGTTGCCAAAGTGCAGTGGAGGACTGGAAGCATGGTGGAATTTGCCTCAGTTCGCTAGCCCCTCTTAAAGGAAAGGTGGTCAGGTCTCTAAACAAATGATTGTCTGAATGAGCTGCAGCTGCTCCTTCACTACGTTTTTAAGATTTCATGATGCTGTAGCTTCCAACTATAGCATGGCAATAAAAATAGGAGAATGTGTGCATTATGTCTCTGACTGTGGTCATAAAAGATTTAAACTGTGAGTATAATTTCTGGGTGATTTCAGAATCCCAGCATCCCTGGTCCCTGTGATGTATCAAAGCTGTGCATGGAGCCTGGTATTGAGATATTCCAGTAAAAAAGCTGTGTAATGTAGTGAAATACAGTTTGGTATTTTCTGTAACCTGACTTACTTTCCAACTCTCTCAATGTAGATCTGAAGTCCAGCTCAGCCTGAGCTCCTGTGATCCTGTCACCATGGAGACCGAAAGTGAGCAGAACTCCAACTCCACCAGCGGGAGCTCCAGTTCTGGAGGGAGCACCCGTCCTCAGATATCACAGATGTCTCTCTATGAGCGACAGGCAGTACAGGTGAGACACGGTTATGTTCTGGGAGAGCAGGTGGCTCCGTGGAAGGTGGTGATGAGCTCTTTTGTGTTCCTCTGAGTTATGTGTCCAAGTGGGAGCTTGCTCAGAGGACGGTCATGTTTTCTGATGTAGAAATTCTTAATGCTAGGCTTGAGTTCTTACAGCTGAGAACTTCAGGTTTTATAGCTTACTTCTTCAGTGTCCAGCCTGTTAGATTTAATCTGTACTGTGATCCAATAGATTGATTTTTAGCCTGCTGTTCTAGAGCAAGTCACTCAGTTTACCATCCCAACCTGTCTATACCCTCCATACATGGGAAAACTTACCTGCCTGTGTGACCACACGCATCCCCAGATTCCTGGAGTTTATTAAGCTCTTGCAAGTGTGCTTCCTGCTGTCTTGGAATACACCTGTGATTCAGTCTGTTACCAAATTTGTAACTGTACTCTGGATTTGGAGGTGCTAATCTAGTGCATGCTTTTTTTCATGTGGTTTAGGGATGTTCTCGTGGCTGTTACTTATTTCTTCATTGCTCTCTTCAATCACCCTTCAAGCACACACAGGTTTTGACAATTGGGTTTTCCTCTTTATCTAGGCCCTGCAGGCACTCCAGAGGCAGCCCAATGCAGCCCAGTACTTCCATCAGTTTATGCTCCAGCAGCAGTTTAACAGTGCCCAGCTTCACAGCCTGGCTGCTGTCCAGCAGGTGAGTTGCCAAGAGGCAGAAGGGGAGGAATTGGATCATTCTCTGGGGAAGATCCAGAAGTTATCTTCTTATGCAGTGCCTTGTGCACTGAGGTCATCCTGATTCCCAGTGAGACAACGAGTCTTCTTGTTTACAGTTAATACAAACAGCTAGTAAACTGGAAGCCTGATGCAAAGATTCATTTGCTTTTCAGGTACAGAGCGAGGGAAGATAAAATTTGGCATCCCCATCAGGGAAGTTGCACTTCAGAGGCCTATGACTACCCCTTGCAGCTTCTTTAAATAAAAGATGGGTGGTTAAATCAGCTGTGAATGCAGTAGTTTTAAAAAACTGTATTAAAGGGAACAGTGGATTGTTACTTCTCTGAGAATAAACATGTTTGTGTTTGAGTGAAATTTCAGGCAGTATCCTCTGAATTTTCTGTTTTGAAACTTAGTAGCTCATGTTTTCTTTGACAGCAAGAGGGATCTGGGGTGGATTATGTCCAGACAGGAGGCTTTCTTTTTAATTGAGACATATACAGATCAATATGAATCAAGATTTTTTTTTGATGTATAACTATTGAATGTTTTTCTTTATCAACTAACCTACCAGACTTTATCTTGAGCTGAGGATAGATTATGTGTGCTGTGAATACAGTTCTGTTTGTGTAACAATATCTCAATAGCTGAACTCCTTGACAGTTAGTCCAGGATGTAGTTGTTCATAGAATACCTACTGTAGTCTTATACTATTGAAGTAATAGAATCCTCTTGTCACTTTTGCACAAATCTTAGTTATAAAATTAATTAAACTCATACATGGGAATTCCCATGGGATCAGAGAGGGGGAAATAAAAAAATCAATATTTATATTTCTATACAAACCATATGTGCTGTAATCTGAAATTTGTTACTTGGAGTGCTACCATTGCATTGTTACTAAACTGCCTAGTTAGCCCAGCAAATTGCTAATACTGCAGGGAATGTCTGGATGTTAACAATGGATTTCAGCATCAGGGTGAGAGTTGCAGCATGACAATCTGGGGAGCAGTAGGGTATGTATCCCTGGGTGGAAGGACTGGAGGCCTTTCACTGTCAGGCTAAGGGACTAGGTGTTCTGACAAAGCCAAGTAATTGGGCTGGATTGAAAAGTTTGTTCCGGGCACTCATTTCTCTGTCAATCTTTCTTTCAGGCTACAATTGCAGCCAGTAGACAGGCCAGCTCCCCCAACACTAGCACCTCTCAACAGACCACCACCACCCAGGCCTCTGTAAGTAAAACTGCTCCCTCACACATACGTTGAAGCCTCCCTATTACTCCCCATGTTGTTTTTTCTTCTATTTGTATGTAAGGATGGCAATCAGCCACACAGCTTCTAAGAATGCTGGGAATCTACAAGATGCAGGCAACTTTGAGGATTTGGGGTGCTGTAATTACTGATGGGGGTTAAGGAGACCAGATAAGGTTTCTGGGTGGGAGAGGCCTCTTAGCTGGAAAGGTAGACATGGATCTCTCTATGCTGAGGCTTTGGGGATATGTTGTCATGTATTAGAAAAGGGTCAGGACTTAGGAGAAGGAGTCATGGTAGCTTGAAAGGGAATCTCCTTTTGTCTTGGGCAGAGTAGTAGTTGTTTGAATGTGGGAGGATGTCTGTTTTGTAGTGAGTATTGAGGACCCTGGATTTGTTTGGAGAGTAGATGAGTGGGTAGGGTAGAGAAGATTTTGTGGGTTTTCTACCTTTACTTGAGAGGCTGGAGAAAATGATGTAATTTTTTTTTGGATCTCTTATTGCAGTTGCATGCTAACAGTGATACTCAAGCTCAGCATACGAATGAGGTTAGTATCCAGGGCTTGGGCTAGTTTAGATTGCATAGCCTCTAAGACGAGCCCTCTAAGACAAGAACTTTCTTCTTCTTGGTCCCCTGTGGGATACAGGAAAAAACTGTAAAATGTCTGTTCTGGCTGTACCCTATGAGGTGAATTTGTACTTATTTCTTGATCTCCATGTCTTTATATATGATTTGGAACTTTTTTCTGTTCTAAGATCAACCTAGCCACCACATCAGCTGCTCAGCTGATCAGTCGGTCACAGAGTGTGAGTTCCCCCAGCGCCACAACCCTGACACAGTCTGTGCTCCTTGGGAATACCACCTCACCGCCTCTCAACCAGTCACAGGCCCAGATGTATCTTCGGGTAAGAGATGTGCATGCAAAATGTGTCCTGACCATGAAACTCACTTACTACCCCCTTCAGTGTCTCACTGCTTGGGATTGCCATCACCTGTGGACTAAGTCTAACTTTATGGATGTTGCAGTGTATTTTAAAATTGTATAGGGAAGCTCTTGTCCCTGAAACCACAAGTTTGACTCTGGGTTCTGCCTTTGAGGGTAGATGAGCTTTGTATTATGTGACTCAGGTGAGAATGTTAACAAATGTGTGTCTCTGCTCTGCATAGATGTTAAAGATCCCATAGCACTTCTCACTAGAGTGTAAATATGGAATATATGTCCTAGGCTTGAATATAGCTCACAGAAATAAAACTTACTCTTTAGTGCTGGAACAGATATATGATAAATTATTCTTCTAGTGTTGTGGTGCTCAGGGATGTAAGTTTAGACACATAAGTTAATGTTAAAAAATAGTCATCGCTTTAATTGCTTTGAACTTCAGCTAAATAGAAAATACGAGGCTTGACTATATAGTTAGTATGGGGCTTGGTTACCTACTTAAAAATCAACTGTGTCTCAGTGATTCTGTATCTGACACAGCCTGAGTAACTGTGACTTCAGATACAGATTGTAATCTCCATCTTCTCAATCAACCCTGATCTTGGATGTGTGTCTTTTATCACCATTTCCCTACCAGTCCCTGATATACATCCGAAAATTCAATGATACCCCAGTTTTTTAGCCAGCCTCAGGCAGTCTGTGGGAGTTGGCCCAGGCCCATGTTTGTTAGAAGAGTGCTTGTTTCCATGAGGAAGCTGTTCCCAGTTTCCTTCTCCTGAGGGTTAGATTCAGTGTTACAGTGTGAAGAGGGTTGGTGATTTTGCAGTGTGTGACGTTGCAGCCCAGTGTTGCTTTGTAATCTGTTTGCTTGTGGTTCGTTGTCTTTCTTTTTTTCTTCCCCTCCATTCCTTTCATTCCACATCACTTGATCCTCAACAGCCACAGCTGGGGAACCTGTTGCAGGTAAACCGGACCCTGGGCCGCAATGTGCCTCTTGCCTCCCAACTCATCCTGATGCCCAACGGGGCTGTGGCTGCTGTCCAGCAGGAGGTACCACCCACTCAGTCTCCTGGGGTCCATGCAGACACAGACCAGGTCAGTGACACCCCCTCCCAGAGTCCCCCCTTCCCCCTGCTTTCTGTCACCCCACACTCTGGTCTTTGTCTTAAGCTGTCCCTGTAAGGCAGATCATCTCTATTTTATCCCCATGGGGGATTAATTTCTGCTGAAAATTTCTGATGTGAGCCACTAGCTGGATCAATCCCATCTTCACAGTTTCATGACTGTGCTTGTGCATAAAGAACTGTTGAGTTCTATGGCTAGTTTTCAGTCACTCTTCAGTGTACTATCTTTGCCAGAGGTAGTATTCCTTCACCTAGCTGATTCGTTCTTGTAAAGGTGCCAAAGACTGAACAGGCTCCTGCATTCATCTCTAAGTAATTCTCTGGGTCAGGGAACTGCCGTGGCTTTTCATTTACCTTGTCCTATCCCAATCATTCTTGGGATTTCCAGTTATTTCATATTTTTCTTTCCTGGAGCACTTTCTTTGAAGAAAAGTCAGCCATGATCAGACTTTCATGGTAACATTCCATTTGGGGGAGGAGTCACTACAGAGGATGGCAGCACCAAATTACAGAGGAATTGGTGACATTGGAAGGGGTGGTGGCCATGAGAAGATCTGTGGGCCTGCTGAATGGAAAGCCCTGCACAGGAGCAGGGGGCAGATGGCGCAAAAATTGAAAAGGAATGACTGGTCTTTAAAGGGGTATCTGAGTGCTTTTAAAGCCATGCTAAACTGGGTCCTACCAATGCAAAGGTATGGCAGGCAGGTCTGAAGGCTGTAACATGCCTCGGAGAAAGATGGTATCCTCAAATCCTGTTCACAAAGTGCCATGAGATCTTTAATTTCCATCAGAGATGGAGCAGGGGGGAGTTCAGGATAATGTGCTTCCTGGGGCAGGCCATGCCCGAGCTTTGCCCTGCAGTGTTAGCCAGCTCCTCACGTGAGACTTGAGGCATCAACTTAGCCTGCATGCCAGTAGAGTGTGTTGCTCAAACTCCCAGCACGTAATGTATATAAAGCAAATGGATTCTGTTTTGTATGTGCATTTCTAGGTGCAGAACTTGGCTGTGAGGAGCCAGCAGACCTCCACCACTAACACCCAGCTCCAAGGCTCTGCTCAGAAGGCAGCTCTGCCGGGAAGCTCCCAGGCTTCGGGCTTACCGCAGGCCACCAGCACAGGCCAGACCGTGGCAGTGGCTCAGGCCTCCTCTGGCACTGCAGGCCAGTCCCTCAACCTGAGCCAGGGAGCAACAGGCAGCAATGGTGTCTCCGGGGGTGTGGTGGCAAGTGGTGGGAGCCAGACGTCAATGGGATTGAGCCAGACCTCCTCGGCAGGTGCTGCTGGCAGTTGCCAAAGGAAGGGCACGGGGGTGGTTCAGCCGTTACCAGTAGCGGCTGCCCAGGCTGTGACTGTCAGCCAGGGAAGCCAGACAGAGACAGAGAATGCAGCCACAAAGAAGGGTGAAACAGACAGCAGCGGACAGCAAACGGTGGGCATGAACCTGACCAGGACTGCTACACCAGCACCCAGCCAGACCTTGATTAGCTCAGGTAAGTGCACACCTGCTTTTTCTCTTTGAGACCACTGGGCTTTCACAAGAATGGCGTTTGAAATCCCTGGTGGTTGAAAGGTTTTCCTACACACCTCCCAGCTTCTGGGCTCCCAGAAACCTCTTGTCTTGAGAGGTTATCCCTCCCTATTAGCATGAGAAATTGATTTAGTCCCTATGTCCTCTGCCAGTAAGCTGACAGTCATTTTGGAGCTTAACGTCTCAAACCAATGCAGTGGCTGCCTTGCTTTTGTTGTTCCCAGCTGCACTGTTATTAACTTTCCTGCTCTGTTTTTTCTCACTGTGTTTGTGTAGCAACGTATACGCAGATCCAGCCACACTCGCTGATCCAGCAGCAGCAGCAGATCCATCTGCAGAAGCAGGTGGTGATCCAGCAGCAGATAGCCATTCATCACCAGCAGCAGTTCCAGCACCGCCAGTCCCAGCTCCTCCACACAGCCACTCATCTTCAACTGGCCCAACAGCAGCAACAGCAGCAAGCAGCATCTCTGACCCAACAGCAGCAGCAAGCTCAGCCTCCACAGCAGCAGGCTCCACCTCAGAACCAGCAGCAGGCTCAGACCCTTGTGGTGCAACCTATGTTGCAGTCCCAACCCCAGCATTTGCAGCTCCAGCAGGACAGTCCTTGCCAGCCAGCCACAAAGTCACCTGTTCCAATTCAGTCAAAATCTCTGGTCACCCCCATCAAACCACCTCAGCTTGGGCCTGCCAAAATGTCAGCAACACAGCAGGCTCCACCACACATCCCAGTGCAGGTAGTGGGAACTCGGCAGCAGGGCTCAGGCCAAGCCCAGGCGCTGGGTTTGGCTCAGATTGCTGCAGCAGTGCCGACATCCCGGGGAATGCCAGCTGTAGTCCAGCCTGTTTCCCAAACCCATGCTGCTTCCCCATCATCATCTTCAGCTCCAGCATCCTCACAGGAAGCTCCCCCTCTCACCACAGGGGTGAATTTGGCACAAGTTCAAGGCACAGCCCACATGGTGAAGAGCCCAGCTTCCTCTCCAGTTGTGGCTCAGATGCCAGCAGCATTCTACATGCAGTCTGTCCAGTTGCCAGTAAGTGATACCATTGAGAAGGAGAATAGCATATGGATTCTCTTTGTTCATTCCTAGGACACCAATCGCAGTCCAGGCCCAGGTCAGTGGGATGGGATGGGCAAGGGGTTTGGGGAAAGGGATGTGGAGACTTTTTTGCTCTCAAAAACACTAATTCCAATCCAACCCCTGGGGTTACTGACTACAAGCATTTCTCTTCCACATTATCATTCAAAGGCTTGCCCCCAAATGGGACAGGTGTCCACAACACATACTAAGTATCAGATGTGAGGTTGACCTTGGCTGGGTGCTGGGTGACCACCAAATCGATGCTCTATCACTCCTCATTCACAACAGGACATGAAGAGAAAAATACAATGAAAAGCTTGTCGGTTGAGATAAGGACGTGGAAATCACTTGCCAATTACCATCACTGGCAAAACCAACTCAATTTAGGGAAATTAATTTACTGCCAAATTGGAAATAAGAACAAATCTAAAAAATACCTGCTCCCTTCTTCATAGGCTTAGGCTTCATTCCTGACTCTTCTACCTCCTTCCCCTGAGCAGTGCAGGAGGACAGGAAATAGGGGTTAGGATCAGTTCTTAAGGTTTTGTCTCTTCCTCATGCTTTTTCCTTGCTGTAGCATGGGATACAGTCCTTCACAAACTTCTCCAAAGTGGGCCTTTCCCACAGGCTTCAGTTGTTCATGAACTGCTCCAGTGTGGATTCTTCTGGGTCACAGACCCCTTGGTGTATGGTAGCAACCACTGACTCTAGGCCTCAGAGGATCTCCTAGCATGTGCAGAGGAAAACAAAGAGGGTACATGTTCCACAAGCCTTGTTTGTCCTGTTGTGAATTGTCTGGTTAGGACCTGCCTAAATCCCTGGGACAACAGCACTTTGCGAGCTCAGATCATAGAATCATAAATGATTTGAGTTGGAAAGGACCTTAAAGATCATCTAGTTCCAACCCCCCTCCTGTGGCAGGCACATAGGTTGCTAGGCCAGGTTGCTCAGAGGTCCATCCATCCTGGCCTTGAACACCTTCTTAGCCAGTTTCTGAAACTGTTTCTAGACTCTGCTTCTTGAGGAAGGTGTCACAAGATTTGTCTCATATTTAGAGTGGGGGAGTTCTGCTCATAGGGAACATGTGTCCCCTGCTCTTTTGACTTTCCTTTGCTGAAACTGATCTGACTTAGCCAAAAGCCTGTTTGAAAATGAATGCCATTCCAATTTCATTCTTCTGGGAACAATCCTTTGAGGTTCACATATTGACTTGATATTATACCAATGTATCAACATGAATTGGGACACCAGATCCTAGTCTGTGCTATGGTAGTGAGTATTCTCAAGCTTTGTTCCTTGCTACGCAAATGCTCCTAAGTAGAGATATGTACTGTGAAGGAGTTAGAAGCATCTCCAGAAGGAACCCAGCTGGAAATCAAGTATGATGGAGCAAAATACTTTTTTTTTTTTTTTTTTGCCTTTGATCTGTCATGTTCTTTGCTTTGGAGCTCTTCTGTCTGCTTACGTTTTCCTCTTTATTCATGCAGGGCAAATCTCAGACCTTAGCAGTAAAGCGCAAAGCAGAGTCAGAGGAGGAGAAGGAGGAGTCACCCAATGTCACTGCACTCCTGCCGGCCAGGTCCTCTCCTGTAACAGACGGCCCCAAAAACATAGAGGAGAAGAGCGGCCTTGGAGGTAAGGTACAAAGGAGAGCTCTGCTTGTGTGTGCTAATGATCTGATCGTGTATTCCGCTTGAAGTAAGTGGAGCAAAGGGAACTGACTCTTGTGCTGTTAACTTTCCAGATAATTCTGACACTGCTACCATTGCAACCCCAAATACCACGTCAAGTGAAGGAGCCTCAGTTACCCCCACCTCTGCTCCCACCCCAAACCTGGCAATGGTGTCACGTCAGATGGGAGACTCCAAACCCCCACAAGCCATCGTCAAGCCCCAGATCCTCACACACATCATTGAAGGCTTTGTCATCCAGGAAGGAGCAGAGCCCTTTCCAGTAGGGATTTTTTGGTTTGGGGGGAGGAAGCTGTAGAAGCTTCTTGGGAGGATGGTGGGCTTCCATCTTTGCCTAGGAATATCTTTCCTTGTATTCCAACTCAGCATTTCTAGCCTGAGATGCAGACAGTGAAGGGGAAGGGAGCAGAGGGAGGTTCATGAATGAAGCAAGGCATTAAGAGGTGTCATTAAAGAGAATGAGTTGGAAGGAGTAAAACAAGTATTACAGCAACTGTTTACTCCAGTAGTCCCCAAAGCAATAATTTATGCAGGAATTATAAGGAGGTTCTTTCTGATTTTAATGAGGGAAAGATGCATTTTGAACTGGCAGTGAGTGAAGTTGAAGAAATAAGGGGAAATGCAGTTACATGGAATTGCAGGCTATTCGAGGCAGATAGTATTTGGGGATCTTTGAATGAACGGCCAAGCCTCTGGCTCAGGAAGGGACTAATGACTTTGTTCAGCATGTTTCCTTCCCTATTAGGCAGAGAGATTCTTCTGAGCTGAATTTTGAGCTGCTTATACTTTGCAGAGGATGGTGAACACAGAGAAACCTTTACTATTGGGTCCAACTCATTCTCTTCCTATCCAGGTGGGTTGTTCTCAGCTGCTGAAAGAATCTGAGAAACCACTGCAAGGAGAGGCTCCTTCTGGCCAGAGTGAAAACTTGTCCAGCAATTCTGTGGGAGGGGACAGTGCTTCCATGGGTAAGTTTCAGCACCAGGAGGCCTAGCTAGCCTCACTGAAAGTTTCTGCTCTCTGATACTGTATTATTAACTTTATACATCATAGGCTTGTATCTTTCCTGCTAACTCTTAGAGACAGAAGCTATGGACCTAGAATCTCCTTGTCTTGAGTGCCAGAAAACAATATTTTCTGTTGTTGTTAATATGATCTAACACATCCCGTGCCAGTAGTAAGCAGGAGAATCTGAACTGTACCTGTCTCTAATGACTGTGAAGGATGTGTGGACAGAGCAGATTGTGCAGCTATGGGGATTTTCCCCACAGCCTTGTAGGATGTGAGGGATATGCTATTTTTCACTTGTTCCATGGAACGGTACTGACAAGGAGAAAAAGCCTGCTCTGTTCAATATCCTGAAGTTCTAATTAGTGGAGCTTCTGCCTCTCTTTTCCCAGCTTCTTCCCCAAGCTAACTACTTACTAGATTCAATAGAAAATAGTGCTTGGAATCTCCCTCTTCAGAAGAAGAGCATTGGAATGAATGGAGGATCATTGTGTGTGCGATCTGCTTCAGTTCAGATCATCAGCTAGTGTGTATCTCTCTACCTCTCTAGAGCTTGATAAGAAGGCAAACTTGTTAAAGTGTGAATATTGTGGGAAATATGCCCCAGCAACCCAGTTCCGTGGCTCCAAGAGGTTTTGTTCCATGACCTGTGCTAAAAGGTAATAACAGCAAGACAATTTTCCTTATCTCTGACTATGCATTTTCTGGAACTGGGCATGTGCCCCTTATCAAGTAGTTTACAACACTTCAATACATCTGATTCTCCCTCCATGGGATGTACTGCCCACAGAGATCCTTTAGGGCTCTAAATGATTTGTAAATGCTTTATTTGTTCCAGAGAGGTTGATGTTGTGTATAAACAGAATTTCTGGCTTGCTCAGAAAATGAAGTGGGAAGGGGGAAGTTCTGGGGCTGCAAAGAACCTCTCTTCAGTGAAATGTATATTTGACTGACTAAATAAATGCATATTGGTCACTGTCTGATACATTGGTACTAGACAAAGACACAAGGGAGCATTCGGGGAAAAAAAAATGGGGAGAAGTTAGACTAGTCATTGCTGCCTCCTGTTGATAGCAGAGTGCTTGTTATGGGTCTTTTTTCCCTTAGAGGAATGACTTAATTGACCCTTCAGATGTTAGATCAAGACTCTGGTGTCCAAATATTGGTTGTGTCAGAAGTCTGGACTGCTTCCTTCCAAGGGGAAGTCTTAAAAGGAGGAGGAACAGAACTTGATGGTAAAGAGGAGTTTTATCCCCGTCTAGAGCAAGGAGAAGTATTAGGTTTAGATAGTTTCTATTTCTTAACTGCTGCTCTGCTTCTGCTTATTTGAGGTACAATGTCAGCTGCAGCCATCAGTTTCGGCTGCAGAGAAAGAAAATGAAGGAATTCCAGGAAGCTAACTATGCTCGTGTGCGCCGACGGGGACCACGGCGCAGCAGCTCCGAAATTGCTCGAACAAAGATCCAGGGCAAGCGCCACAGGGTAAGGACACTGTCCTGTCAGGGCAGGTCTGTGTAAAATTTGTTATTGCTGGATGTACCACCTTGTCACAGTGGATGTAGTCATACAGAATGTGCTGAGCGCACATTGACACACTTGTTACACAAGGCGCAGTGAGCTGTTCCAATCATTCACTGACTGCAGAAAAGTGGATTCGTGTTTGTACTTGTTCTGTTCACTCTGTGTTCACTCCCATGTGTCTTGAAGGTCTCAGTGAATGAGATCAGCTGACAGCCTTGGTAGAAAACAATCCACTTTGATTAGCAGTCTGTCACATGAATGACTTAAATTGGATTATAGAAGAATCGAATGAGCTTCAGTGCTGATGTGAGGAAGAGGGGGAGCTCTTGGGTCAGCTGCCTGTGGACCAAGAGCCTGAGACGGTTGTTCCAGACTATTGGGACAACATCTGCTGGTCCCAGTGTCTTATTTTGCAGCTAGTAATTTGAATTTCTTACAAAACACCTTTTGTTTTCTTTCCTATGGGCTTGTAGGGTCAGGAAGACTCAAGTCGAGGCTCTGATAACTCCAGCTATGATGAAGCCTTGTCCCCTACATCTCCAGGACCCCTGTCAGTAAGAGCCAGTCATGGAGAGAGGGACCTGGCAAACTCTAGTATGGCCCCACCTACCCCAGATCTACATGGCATCAACCCAGTCTTCCTGTCCAGCAATCCTAGTCGTTGGAGTGTGGAGGAAGTGTATGAGTTCATTGCATCACTGCAAGGTGAAGTTAAGATCCTCTCCTGCACTCCTGTGATCCAGTAGCATGGGGAGATCTGTTGGTTCTCTTTCTGGAAAGAAAATAGTGTCAGTGGTGCCTACTGCTCCTGCATGTTTCTGAATTGGAGTAGATCATACAGATGGATTCTAAGATGCATTTCTCAAGTATCCTGTGTGCTCAGGCAGACTGAGGACTAAAGTGGGGAGGGGGATTGGTTAGATTCCTAGCTTGCTTTTCTGTACCTGCCAGAGGTGGTGCAGAGAATAGGAGCAGGGGAGTGCCCAAGGCATGTATGCTTCTCACTACTCTTCTGTTTGTTTGTTTAACAGGGTGCCAGGAGATTGCTGAGGAGTTTCGGGCACAGGAAATTGATGGTCAGGCCCTATTGCTTCTAAAGGAGGAACATCTCATGAGTGCCATGAACATCAAGCTGGGACCAGCTCTCAAGATCTGTGCCAAGATCAATGTCCTGAAGGAGACCTAACAGCTCTGAAGCCAGAGGTCTTACATTTGCTCTGACCCCAGGGCAGCTGCCAGTTTTGGAGCATCCTGCTGGGGCAGGGAAGAATGGAACAGTCCCCTGTGGTCTTGCATTCAAGAAGAATGAGAAGGAATTTAACTGACTGAAACTGCCATGCACAAGCCCATGTCTTGGTCTCTTAATGGTGCTATGAGGTTGAGGAAAACTGTCACTTGGGGCCTTTAAACAACTTTCCTTCTTACTGATTTTGAATATGACTCCCGTATATACCACATAAAGCAGTGAAGGGGATCTCTTTCTGTCTTCTAAGACTTCTGAAAGGGGACTGCCCTCACCTGTGTTTGCCATGGCAGGTCTGCTAGATGCTAGTTTTGAATATCACTGCCAGAACTTGAGACATAAGGAGAGCTGGCCCCACATGGACATTGGGAGCACCTGTGCTTGGGGTTTTATGAAGGGTAACTAGAAAATTCTGAGTGACAGAGGTGGACAAAGAAGAATTTGAGCAAAAGGGATGCTGCTTTTCCACTTTTGAAAATACCTAGGCTGCTCATGAACTGAGTTTAATAGCCATTCCAGCACACATACCAAACTTGAAGGCCTGTGGCAATAGGAGCTGTCGTGTCTTCACTCTGCATGTCTACAGGAGACAGTAAAGCTAAAGTGTTGTGGCAGCTGTTCACTCCAGGTGCTCCTCTCAGAACCAGACAGAGGATTTTTCCTGAGTGCTCATGACAAAGTGATGGGAAAGTCAAAGGGGAGGGGGATTGTCTAATATTAGGGAACCTTGCAGCACTAGGTTTGTCTTCCCATTGTGCTAGGGGCATAATTTACAGATCCAAAGGAGTCTCCAGAAGCATGAAGGCTCTTTGTGAAATGAGCTGGTTTTTTTGGGGTTTTTTGTGTGTTTTCTTACCAATTTATATTCTTTTTGTGTCTGTCTTCATTATCCTCAGGAGAGCTTATGGGACAAAGTTTAAGCTGGCAGGATTGTACTGCCTGCCTAAGGCTTTTTTTTTTTTTTTGTGTTATAAAACAAATATTTCTCTTCCTCAGTTTAAAAACTGAACACACCCCACAACAACTGAATACTAATTCTTTAATGTTACTTCTCATTTCTAAAGGGTAAAAGTTATGTTATAGACTGAGTTCTTCCTGTTCAGCCCCTCCAGGTTTGGGTTTTGGCTTTTTTTTAAGGACCAGCTGTGGTATTCTGAAGTTTTGTAACCAAATTGCCAAAGGAGAAAACCTGGGCAGAGTTCTTCTCTTCCAGAAGTGCCTCTGTTTCAAATAAACAGGAAAAAACCTGAAGGAATTACACAAACTATGAAGAGGTAAGTGCCCTCTAGAGCCAAATACCTGGAAGCACGATGGTGTTATAAACCATGTGTCTTGGCTTTTCTGTTTTTAGAAGTTTCACATGAGTATTTGAGTGAAACATAAGACTGTTGTGTGTGAAAAGTATCAACTGTTACAGAAAAGCTGTAGTGACATGGGAGAAGGCATAATAGCAGAGGTAGGAAAGCATTAGAGATCTTTGTACTGGACTCTTGACCCCTCTTAGAAAAAGAGAGGAAGGAAAGTGCTAGCAGATGGATAAAATGTGGCAGTAGCTTCCCTGCATTCTTAACTATACTGCTGGATCTCTTTCATTACATCCTTATTCCTGGGAGAGAAGACTTCTGCAGCTTCATGAATGAAAACAGGCCCAAAGGAAGCTGCCTATGCTTGCTTGCACCCTGATAACACTATTTGGTCCAATGTAATCTGGGGGCAGGGAAGGGGGAGGTTAGAATCAGCAATCAGCAGAGGAACCATTTTTTCTTTAGCAGGCTGGGTGTGATAGAACTGTTCAGTTTGACTCTTGGCTACTTCTGAGGACTGAATTTAATTTCAGTCAAATGGGAAAGCTTCCCTTCTTCATTTCATGTTCACTGTTCTTAATAAAAAGATGCTTGATCAGGCTTTGCATGTCTGACTGCTTTTTAACCCCCCTCCTGAACCTGAACGTTAACTGAGTCTTTGAGTAGTACAATCTTCATCACGAAGTTACTTTTGATTTTTGTTGCTCCAAAAGAATACAGAGCATAATCCATCCATCCATAACTACTTGAGCTTTTAAAGTCTTAAGTTTTGAAAGATGTGCATAGCCTCCCCTCTTAAGCCCATGGGGAACTGGAGTGAAAAAACGTGGCAGCAAAAACCATGAACTAACAAAAACAGATTAATTACTGGCAAGACTAGTTCAGGCACAAGGCACCACCTTTCAGCTCTGGGTAAGAAAGATACTTTGGCACCAAAGCAAGCTCCTGGTACATCAGCACAACACTTCACAAGGATTTTTGGTCACTTTATTTTTGAAAGTTGTGTTTTGTACAAAAAAAGTTACCTTAAACACCACCATGAAAAACAGTTACAACAGACTTCCTATTTTTCCCATGTTGTGAGAAAGACTGAGACTGTAACAAAAGTCAAAGAAAGCAGGAATTGTTTGCCCACTCTAAACCCAGCAAAAAAGCAGGGCTACCCCTTTTCTCTCAATGTCATTGGTCAGACAGCATTAAGAATACATAAATCTTGTCTGTACTCTGCTGTTACCAGTAGTGGCTTGCTTATTCACAGTCTCTGCCCTCAAGACTGAGGGCAGTTCTCCTGCCAGTCCACAATAGGGTAGAAGGGGATTGGTCAGAGTGTAGCCTCTCAAATAAAAAGCAATTAAGAATCAAAGTGCCAAGTTCCATAAGGTTCCCCCTCAGTCTATAACTCAGCTGTACCTGCTTTTCACCAGGGCCCCAAGAAATCTCTTACTCCCAGATGTTGGCAGTATGTAAGTACCATCTGCACAGGGCAGGTGTATTAAGACTGGCCTGCACCATGCTTAAGGGGACAGTCATTTATGGAAGTTGACCAAGTAAGTGCAAGAGTCCCTTATGCAGTTTTCATTGTGTTACCGTTCTTATCCTGGGCTTCCGTGGTTCCTATTATATAAAAATAAATTCCGATTGCTTCACAGGAAAACCCTCTGCCAACCAAGGAACTTCTGGCAAGCATGAAATCACAATGCTGACAGTGACTGAGCTGCGTGGGCAGTCACCTTGGGAAGCCTGTATCAGAATTCAAATGGCAGCTACCTGTCTCATTTTGTCTTGATGTCAGTTTCAGCAAATGTTCCTTTTCCTTAGCAGCACATCGTTTCCTTTTGCTTCTCAATGATTGAGAAGACAGAGACAATATTTTGACTGAACTGAAGTCATGAGACTGTATTTAACTCCTATATTTTTTAGTTTTGCCCCTCTCCAGTCTGAGAGGCTGACATGCATCCCTTTACAGCTGTAGAAGGAAACCAGTGCATACTTCTCAATACTTTACCATTAGTAAAACAAAAGACTGCACAGGTGCTAATGCCTCTTCTGCCCCCAGAGTGTGGCATAGAGCATCCTATGCCAGCAGAAACTGTAACAGTGCAAAAGCTAGAAAAGCTGAAAATGCATTCAAAGGAAAATAATTCCAGTGTAAACCCTAGGGAAAAAAAGAAAAAAAGACAAAATATCCCTTTTACAGTGTCAGCTGTTTTAGCCCATGGCCTTTTTTCCTTCCCCTTTCTGCACCCAGCCATGGCCCTTTTTTTCCTCTCAGTGATTCATCTCCCATTCCTGCTCAGTGCTGAACACTCATATTGCTTTCTTGTTGTCTTTACTCAACTCTCAGCACTTCTCCCCCAGCTCTGCTGCATTTTTAAAAACCTAAACCAGCATTATATTTGTAAGACACACCATCAGGGACCAGTGCTGTTCACATCCAGAGGCATCCACGGGACTTGACACATCAGAGACAGGAGAAGCAGTGTAAAGAAAATCAGAAGTGAGAGAAGGAGAACTGGCTGGGAGGCACCCGGCTAAACAAGCACTGGGAAGGTGGGGAGAAAAGAACTTGGTGTGGAAAGCCTATCACATTGGTAGCAAGTGGTCATCCCGTTCTTCTGACTCCTCGCCCAGCTGGTCATCCCCCACACCGCGGTACGCGGCTGGCGCGTTTCGAGGCTTGGATCGGCACACAAAGTCACAGCCATCCTACAAGCACAGGACATGGCACCAGCATCAGACTCTGAAACTAACTCAGCATCCAAAGCAAAGCAGCTCCTGTGACTTCTCTTTTGCTAAGGGATTACGCCTATCGCTGTGCTACCTAAGACATTCCCCAAAACTTCGTCTTGACATAGAAACATCCTACTCGGTCCTGAAAGCTCTGGGCTTGTTGATTAACACTGTGCAGCAACATCAGGCCAAGGCAAGCATGAGGGATAAATGGCACTGCCTATGATAACCAAAGGAGGGTTTCAGGGAGGTCAGACATGAGTATTTCACAGACCCCAGGTGAACATTTCCCTCTGGAAAGCATTAACCCCTAATAAGCATGTGTTCTAGTTTGTTATGTAGCAGTTGCAGGATAGTGTAAGGGAATCAGTCTTGGTAAGGATTCAAAAACAGAATACTCAAGAGAAATGAAAGAGACACCCTCTTCTACTTCAAGGTATATCATTCTGGTAGTAGGTCTACCCAAGAGACACAGTCTGCATTTTCTCCTAATACAGGGGCCAGACTGGGAATATATAGGGATTTTCACTCACCGCCACCAAATTGCCCAGATCTTGCCAGAAGGCAAAGTGAGGAAACTGCTCCATGCCCTTTGCTCCCACTACAAGGCGCTGATAGAGGAACCCACCAATGATGTAGACTGCAATCAGTGAGGCAAACCTGGAAGACAGAATTAAAATAAATAAATCAAAGCTGACGAAATCCTATAGACAATCTCTTCCAAGCCAGCTACCTGCTCATACTGGCATTAGAGCAAGTGTCTGAGCACCACTCAAGAGCAGAGCTATAAACAGAAAACAGACCACAGAAGGTCCTCAAATTATCAATCTGCTAGTATAAATCTTTTAGCAGCATTATGTGAAGCAGTGCCTCTAAGCACAAACACAGAAAATGAGTCAAGACTCCCGGTCTGAATTCCGAACTCTAGCAAAGAGCCATTATACATTTTTAGAAAGTCACATCTCCATGTTTAAGTGTCTGTAAGCTATGAAGGAGACTGTTTATGGGGAACAGAGCAGCCCTGCATCATGCTTTGAGCAAGAGCTTTTGTCCAAAAAGCTCAAAGTTATAGTAGCATCTAATGGTGGCTGTAGGTAGGTATACTACAATTAGTCTACTATAGCATTTATGAGGTTTCTAAATAGCACTGGAGATGATTATGGCCTAGGCACAAACAGCTCTTCCAATGACTCACGTGATCAGTAGAATGGAGCCAACACTGAGGTGGGAATTCTCAGCTGGACAAGCCACACTGCTGTCCATCTCAAAGAGGTAGAAACACTCCTGCTCCTTTTCCCGCTCTTCAGAAATAATGCTGAAGGAACTCTGCAATTTGGGAAATGTTAAGTCATGTGAAAACACGCCTAGGCATATTGAACTTCACCAGTAGACAGTTCTATCACTGCTGGTGCAGCTAGGCAACAGATAACTGGAGGACACCTCGCTGCCCCCTCAAAGCCCTTCTGCTTACAAACAACGATGTGTCTGGCAGCCTCCTGATCCTCTCCCACCTCATATGCCACTCACCGCTGTAACTCCCCGCTTGCAAGAAATCATTATCACAGCTCGTCTCTTCTCACCACTGCAGTGAGTGCCGTATGAATCACCTCCTTTATAAATCAGCATGATCCAGTCACCTGCCAGGAGAGAAACCCAGAGACTGCAAATCCAGATCAGGAGGCAGAAGGCAGCTGCTGAGTAAGAAAAGTGTGGAGCGGAATCTTACTTCCATTGAAGACCTGGGTTTCATTGATTCTTCCTATCACTGTGGTCTTTCCATTCTGTCTATCTGTTTGCACCAGGCCAGCATAATCGTGTGAGGTGCTGTTGACCTCCCTGCACACCCTGAATTGGTAGACGTAGTGTTCCGTTTTGCCTTTGTCCACAGTCACATTAAACCTGCACCAGGGAAAGGACAGAACAGACAACCCACCGGATTACAAAGAACAATTCTCAGAGCAGCAGGCACTTCAGACCTGCAACAGAGTCCATACAGACGGGGGAGCCCATTTTGCAGTCCTACCCCAAATTTTCCCCTCCTCCTGGCCCAAGGGCAGGCACTGCACAGCCCCGAGGCCTGCAGGGTGTTGTACTGTACCTCATGTGGCTCAGGGGCTCCAGTTTATTCAGCAGGGCTTTTTCCATTTCCGACTCACTGTTTTCATCACCAAGCACATCACAGCTCCTCTCTTTAGACTGCTCAGCCCAAGCTACAGCTAGGGCCATAAAGACCAGCAGCAAGGCAGAGGTATGGCAAGGTGATGACATCCTGTACACAAGCCACAGAGAACACAGAAGATTAACTGCTTCAGCCCCCTGCAAACTAACTTTAGGGTCACAGAGTCAATGATTAGCCACTTCCTCAGTCCTGACTGCAAAAAGGAGAAGCTGAAGTCTAGAAACAACTCACAGTTCCCCAGAGGCACTAAATCTGAGAATATTTCATGGCCAAAGGCAACTCACTGAGCCCACTTGGGATTCTTTTCTGAATTTTCCCTTGGGACCTCCAAAAGTTTTGCTGCTGAGCACACTAATTAGCTGCCAGACCAGAGTCCAGCAGGCTGAAAACTGGAGTAATTTTCAGGCATAAACCACTGTTATTGAATTGCACTGAGAAGCCAATCAGAAAGCAGAAAATTATTTATCAGGCCTCTAATCAATCCTCTTCAACAGATCTCACGTAGAGAACTCACAGGAAAGACCCACTGTGATCAGTCAGGCTCTGTTTGTTCAACTGCCTTAATCTTAATAATTATCTTTCTAGTGCTACTTTTGCTGAGAATCTGAAAGTGTTTAATAATGCTAAGCTGCAACTTCACAGAAGTTTTCTTCTGTTTACACATGGGAAGGAGGAAAGCAAGACATCCTCTGTGAGATCCAAGCAACGAACCTGTAATGAAGATGATAATAACAATAAAACCTAGAAGTCCTGGCTTTCAGGCTCATGCTAAAGTCACACATAAAACATTCAATGATCGCACTGGCCAACCAGAGCAGCACAACAGATTTTCTTGCTGCAGATTTTGGTAAAGCCCCACGCGCTGGCGGAAGGCAGCCGGCAGACCCTCAATTAAATAATCACCCGGCTGCAGACGGGCACAGAGCCCATCTGATTGAACCCAGTGGTTTCCCCGCACCCCTGCCGGACACTGCCGAGCCGGGGCTCTGCCCGCCACGGCGCCAGGAGCCAACACAAGGTTAGAAACGCCTAAACCACCGAATCGGTCAGGCTGGAAGGGACCATAACGGGTCCAAGCTCCTCGCACAAGCAGGGCCGTCCTGGAGCACAATGCACAGGTTGGCGTCCAGGCGGCTCTGGAATATCCCCAGCGAGGGGAACTCCACAGCCTCGCTGGGCAGCCTGTTCCAGTGCGCGCTCGCTGAAATGAGGAAGCCCGTGACACGAGGGCTCGTGACTCGCCTCTGCCGAGGCCAAAGGCAGGTCCCTGCCCCCAGCACTGGACACGGATCCTCCCGGGAACGCGCCGCGCGGCGCCGGGAGCGACTCCGGCCAGTCCCCTCGGCCGCTTCCCCCCGCGCCCGCCCCCACGGCCCCCCCATCGCCGTGCCCCGATCCGCAGCGTCCCAGCCCCAGCCCCAACGCCGCGCACCCACCTGCGGCCGCCCCCGCGTCCTCCCCGCCGCGCACGGGCACAGGCGCCGCCGCCCCTAGGGAAGAGAGACCCGCGCCTCACGGGTATGCCATGCTGGGCGGCCCGCGGAGCGGAGCGCAGCCACAGGCGACACCGGCCTCCTCTCCGTCCTGGCCGGCTCCTTCGCCCGCCCCGCCAGCCGGAAGGAGCGTGGCGGAACTGGCGCTGCCGCCAATGGGAGCCCGGGAGCCGCCGGGATCACCCGCCCAGGAGCGGCCCCGCAGCGAACGGAGCGCGGCGGGGAGGGCCGGGCTGCGCCGGGCCCCGCCCACTTCCCTCCACTACCCAATGGGCGGGGCAGGTCGTGCCGGGGCCCCGCCTCCCTGTCCAATGGGCGGCGAGGGCCGGCGGAAAGGGCGTGCCCTCGGGGGCGGCCCTGAGGAGGCGGGTGGAGGCAATCGCGAGGGGTGGGGTCGCCGCGGTCTCGGCTTGAAGGCGCCCCATCCAAGTGCGTTGTGGCTTTCCCAGCTGGAAGTCGCGTTTTTCCCTCTTCTATCCCCCGTACCGCAGCAGGCAGGCTTCTCGGCAGCACCGCTCGCCTCGCTCCCGGTGCCGGAGGCGGTGGTGGTCCAGCAGTTCATCCCGGGGCTTTGCCATCCCCACCGGTGCCTCCAGAGTGTTAAACGAGTGAGGGTTCTAGACCAGTACACAAAACTGCTTTGTGGCCTCGATCCTTCTGATTTTGTCCCCACTTTGTGTCTCTGTGGTAGACTCTCTTCAGTACGTCCATGTGTTGTTATACTTTGGAATGAAGATGTCCCAGTTCCTGCAAGTTTTGCCACTGCAGAGGAATTCCAGGTCCAGCTGATAGTGCACAAGGATGATGGACTTGAGCATCTTGGGAGTGATTCATAAAGCTATAAATTATTTGAGACCGGCCCATTTAAAGGACATTTATCTCCTTAAGTCACACTCGCACTGCAATGATAAGAGAGTCCACTTTCCAGAGATCTGTTGCTGGAAGGGACAGATGTTCTTTGTCAGAGTTCTGAGGCCTTTGCATCTTTTACTTAAGAAAGAAGTGTGTTTACTGAACTTAGCAACATGCTAGAGAAGGCACTTGTTTGAGATAAGTTTGGAAGGTTTCCCCGTGGTATGCTGCTCCAGCAGTGAACAGCTGGGGAGGAAGCATTGTTTGCTCCTGGAAAAGTGATTGATTTAGTCCTGCTGTGATTCAACTGGAGTATGGCACAGCTGCAGAAGTGAGACTTATTTATTCACACTTAGCTATTAACTGTGTGTTGCCTGCCCACCTCCTACGGTGTGACTGCTCCGTCTCTACTTCCTGTTGAAACTAAGAGCTCAACTTACTGCAGATATTTGAGAAAAAATGGTAAACTGCATCAAAACAGAGCTCTTAATTCTTTCTTGTGAGCCTTTACTTCTCCAGTTCTTCACAAATAGCACTGTCTTTTTGGTCACTCTGGCCCTGCAGGCAGCCTGTAGGGTCTTTTCCCCTTGGTCTTGGCACGTAGGCTGTGTCTGAATCCTGTTGGCTTCTTTTCAGCCACGCAGATTGTATTCCCAGCTAAGTTGTCCTTGTGAGTGTAGTAGCTCTCTGGGCTTGAGAGCTCTGTATAGACTTCCGTATTATCCACTCAAAGCATTCATGAGAGATTTTCTTCCTCTTCCCACTGTCTTCTGCCTTCCTCCTCCCTTCAAGCACAGACTCCCTATCTTGCTGTCTACAGGCTCTAGCCAGGATTGGAAGGAATTCTGTGGTGCTATGTACCACCCTTAGAGGCAAGTGGAGAAATTTGCAGAAGTATCCAATTCTTGCCTTCCTAGACATGTGCACTGTAATGAATTGGCCACAGAATTGTATCAAACTAAGCGTCCTCCCATGCAATCATTTCTCAAATTTAGAGCATGTCACCAGGAGGCATAACAATCATCCTTGTTGGGAGTAGCAGACATTTCAACTACTTTGTTAAGAATGCCCAAACAATTCTGGTAAATTGCCTATACGCTACTGTGCTGAAGATGTGCACCCTGAGCCTGGCAAACATCCCCATTCTGAGCATGAAATGGAACGGATCAGAATCTGGATTAAAGCAAAAATCAGCCAACCATGTGGCTAAGAGGTTTCTCAGGATGCTAGAAGCATCAGTAGTGCCCACCACAGAATCAGAAAATCTTTTAGGCTGGAAAAGACCCTTAAGATCATTGAGTTCAACCATTAACCTGACACTGCCAGGCCCACCACTAAACCATGTCCCTGAGCTTCACATCTGCATCTTTTTTAAAAACTTTCAGGGATAGTGATGCAGCCACTTCCCTGGGCAGCTGTCTCAGTGCTTGATAATCCTTTTGGTCAAGAAATTTTTCCCAACATCCAATCCAAACCTTCCCCAGTGCAACTTGAACTATTTTGTCAGTGGTCAGTACTTCAAAAGAAAAGTATCCTTTCCCGTTATTGCTGACCACAAAGTCACTAAATAATTGTATTGGGAAGGGATCTCTCAAGGTCTTATGGTCTAACCCCTTGCTCAAGACAGGCCATCTACTGCCTGGTCCACCTAAAGCCCAGGACTGTGTCCAGACAACTCTCTATTGAGGGAGGCACCTCAGCCTTTCTGGGCAACCTCTGTCAGTGTTTGATCACCCTCACAGTAAAAAAGCGTTTCCTGACATTCAGAGAGAACACCTTCTGTGCCTGTTGCTTCTTGTCCTCTCACTGGGCACCACTAAAAAGAGTCTGACTCTTCTTGTACGTTTCCTTCAGGAATTTATATACATTAATTAGATGCTCTCCAAGATGTCTCTTCTGCAGGCTAAACAGTCCCAAATCTCTCAGCCTTTCCTCATAGAAGAGTTGCTGCAGCCCATCATCTTTGTGCCTCTTTGCTAGACTCTTTCCAGAATGTCCATATCTCTCTAATACTGATGCTGTTAAGGTGTTGACTCGGAGAGTCTTGAGGGATGCCAGCTCTCAGTGCCTGCCTTGTGTCGCAAGCACGTTCATACTGGTATTTGGTGTAGAAAAAGTTCCTAGTACAAGTGTCCAGTGCTCACAAGGCTTCCTTCTCAAACCCATGCTGTCCACTTCTATTTCCCTTTTGACAGCCGGGCTGCCAGTTTGCCATGGCTAATCACACTTTTCATCTTGTGCTCATGCTATTCACCTTCTTACCTTGTACTCTCATTATCCACCTGCTACTGTCCCTGAAAGGAAGCTCCTCAAAGTAGCACACATCCTCCCAGTTACTGCATCAGTGTAACCACGCCCTCTTGCACTGGCAACAATTAGAATACCTGTGAGCCTGGTGATTAATCACCTTTTCCACTAGCAGTTGTTCTTAAAACATCGTTCATCAGATTAGGAAGTGGAAGGTGCTGCAGTTCCATTACTTTCCATTCTGTTGTAAATTTGGTTATCTTGAGCAGCTGGAGATGGAGGTTGCAACTTTACATTCTTGGTCTTTTGAATATAGCCTCAGGTTTCCTGTTTCGCAGGCGTGGAGCCCTGTTGTTCAACAGCTTGATCGAAACCTCTTGTGTGCACTCTTTGCTTTGGCATGGAGGGAAGCAGATCAGAAACTTCTGCAGCTGATGTGAGTGAGGAGGTAACTTATATTTCTGTCAAATTCTCTCAGGCTTCTCCGCCAAGGGCCAAAGCTTCACAGGAAAAAAGAGGTAAGAAAACCAGGTGAGGTCAGTCAACAAAAGATTTTATTTTGAGTGCAAGCAAGATCTAACAGAAACCCTCTGAGCTGGCTACTGATTCTGAGTGCCAGTTTAGGGTGCTGTTGCTTTGGTTCTAAAATTACTGTGAATATTTTAATGTGAAAAAAGCTGATGGGTTTGAGACCCAGCATTGTTCTCCTCCCTCTTTTTTCAGTGTCTACTCCTGGTCATTCAACCCAGGCATCCTTTTGTCCACAAGAGATTTAAAGTTGTCTGCTTGTCAGCAATAAGGGATTGTGAGCAATAGTTCTTTGAAGGGCAGGCAAGATGCGAATATAGATAAATTAGAGGCATATGGTAATCAGAGATCAGAGGCAGAGAAGGCATATGATATCATCCAGCCTCTTTCCCCTGGGGCTATGAAGGATTCTTTTGTAATAGATTGTTTTCTGTGTTCTAGTTTTATATGCCTCCCAGTGAGCAAATTTTCAGCTTTTGCCTTGAGACAGTTCTGCAGGGAATCTTATTATCAGGAAGATTTTCTTAGTGCTTTCCTTAAATTTTTTCTTCCCTTATTTTCTCTCCATTACCCCTGATAGGCCTTGTCAGTGTCACCTTGAGCAATTCCTTTGGCTGCTTAGTTGAGAAATGCCACCTTAGAAGAGTGAGATTTTGCATTGATACTCATTCTTTTGCAAGTGTCTCCTTCTCGGAAAATATTGAAGGGGTTGGAACTGGATGACCTTAAGTTCCTTTCCAACCCCAAAAAAAGTGCCTGTGTACTTCAGACTGAGTTGTGTTGCATTGGCTGCAACCTTAATTTTTTTCAGAGCTGTTACAGCAGAGGGGCTCTTACTCCAGGATACAAGATTTCTATGCCCTGATCAGAATAACTGCATATACCTGTGGTGGTTACTGCTGCCCTGTCACTTGCTGCATGATGGAAAAAAAGCCATCACAGAAACCCCCAAGTTTCTCTCTAGTACTCACACTTGATCTGCTTGGAAAGCAGTCTTGCTTTTGCACGTGTTTTCATCTGAAAACACAGTGACATCTCTTGAGATGTTTGTGTTTTTCCTTTTGATATTCTTCCTTTCCACAGTCTTTTATGTACCCTCACCTTTTGAGCTAAAGTCAGAGAACCTAAAATAAGGAAGCTGATCTTTGAACACACTTTCTGTGCATATGATTTGATTATTTCTCAGCTCTCTTCAGCATGCAAGGGGTTCCTAAGGAGCTCAGTTTAAGTCCCTTCCTTTAGAAGATCTTCATATTCAACTCTGTCCCTGCTTCCATCACTTTTGAGAGACCTGCTCGCAGGCATTTTTTCTCTGTTCAAATGCACACGCTTGCTGACTTCATAGTTGTCTCTGTGGCACACTGTCACGGGTGTATAGATCAGTCCTCTGGTTAAACAAACAGGTTTTGGCTCTTATTAACTCCTGAAAAAATGAAGGGTTGCCCTGGTTGTGTCTTCTATTTGGCTTCCAGAGAGTCTTAGATATGCTGCAGTACCAAAATGTGAGTCCAGCAGTCACTGAAGACAGTGTTAGCCTGTGTGATGTGTTTGTCATTTCTTTTTTTCTGCAGTTGGTCTAAAACAATAGAGAACTGCTCTATTCCTTGCCGGGAGGCACCAGCTTGGGTGCCCGGTGCTGACATTTAAGGATTAACCATTTCACAGACTGTCATCCCAGCCTTGTCCTGGCAGTAGTTTTCCTTAAAATCAGTAACAGTGATCTGAAGGATCCAGGAAATAGCTTCTTTGGAGAGGCAAGAGAGGAAGAAAAACAGAAGTGCAAATCCTCAGAAGTATGATCTCAGAACCAAGGGATATGTTTCAACAGATATTTATCCCCTTTTACTTAGTTTTCAGTTGTAATCTGCAGAGAAGAATCTCCACCCTATCCCTTATCCTCAGGCTGACAGCATTCTCTTGAGGCTTATTCTGGTGAAAAAACACAAGTCACCAGAGATACAAACATGACCTTAAAAGAAGAATAGAGGGCAGAGTCAAAGTTCAAGTTCCAGACCCAGTCCAAGTCCTTCAGTTCTCCCATTATCTACTTGTGTGAAGCCAAAGAGTATGTTGTAACTGAAAAGTCTTTCTGTATTTTGTAACTGAAGAGGGAGTGGGGTTTTGTTATTTAATAATGAGTTTACAAAATAAGAAATATAATTTTTTAACTATGATTGGGCAGCTAGAAGTCCTACAAGGTTCAGGAAACATGACAAAACCTTTATCTTAGAAAAGATCTTTATACCAAAACAATGATGCTTAAAACAAAGTTCCCTCGTGCTCTCCCTTGTTACCTTAGAAACTTCTTCTAGCCAAAACCACAGGTCTAAATACGTTGCTAAAAATGAGAAAATGGCCTTAACATTAGTGAGCCTGCAAACTGCTCAAGATCAAAATGAATTAGTATTTTTCAATTTACTGA
The DNA here is from genome assembly GCA_035583135.1 of Lophotriccus pileatus. Classification (NCBI taxonomy): domain Eukaryota; kingdom Metazoa; phylum Chordata; class Aves; order Passeriformes; family Tyrannidae; genus Lophotriccus; species Lophotriccus pileatus. The sequence continues at coordinate 28,452,382 of JAWWES010000001.1, forward strand.
CTTGGTCTACTTTCTGTATTTGGACAAAGCTTCCAGTGTTTAAAGGACACATTCTTGTTTTTTAAGTCCCTTTCTTTTCTGTTTTAGCGCTGGCTTTCTTTGTCTTTTGCACACTATTCTTGATACGTGATATGCATTTGTTTCAGCCTCCACCAAGAGTTCAAATGTGTTTCTTTGGGTCTTGTGAAGAGACAAGCGCCTCAAATTTCATGAGATCCAATGGGGACTTTGCTGCTGGATTTGAGTAGAAGGTTCTGGAACTTAACAAGAGCAGGATGTAGTACATAAGTTAACTGCACATTTACTGCTTATTAGAAAGTCCTGTTGTCTGTGCTGCTATCATACCGAGATTAATAAAACAAGCAAACCAAACTCCCCTGGAACTCGTCTGTGGCAGTGTCATGCTCTCCTCATCTGGGGAGAGAGGAGATTTTAGTGCTGGGATTTCAAATGTATTATGGAAAGGGAATGCCTCTCAGGTCAAACACAGCCCCAGGAGATGTCAACAGGAAAGCAACATGCAGCCTGGATGTTAACATGTCCTGCTGGACATGAGCAGATCTCTACATGTCAGTCCTGACCAGCCCTTTGAAAGGAAGCTCTGCTGGGCTACAGTGGAGGCTGTCCCAAGGACTCACCCTCTGCCACTGGCAGCAAGTGAACAGCAGGTGGTGGTGGTGAAATTGTGGAGGGACAGACATCCCAAGGTCTACAAGGCTGGCTCTCTCACCCTGCCACCTCACCATGGAAGAGGCAGATGAGAACACAGAACTGACTTGGGAGTACCCTAGGAAGATGTAATATGACCATGTGCCTAAGCCTGTGAACAGGATGCTAAGATTAAACCTGTTGCTGTTGCTGAAAGAGCTGGGGGAAAAGCTTTGGGTTTCTTTTTACATTTAAGCTGGAACATGGTGACTGTAGCAATACAGCTCTGTGTTTCCACCCCAAGCTTCAGTGCTGAGGCAGGAGTGGGTTTGTTGGGAGGCTCCTGCCAGCACAAGGCTCCACATGGCAGCTGGGGGGCTCCAGCTGACTTGTGGCAGGTGCTTCCTCTTCTGGGGTCAGCCAACACAGGGGCTGGACCAGCCATCTCTGTGGCCAGGAAGGGGCAGAGCTGCAGCTGATTTGGAGACAGGCACCTCCTGGGAAGCTCAGGCAGAGACTGACTGCCGCAAGCTCAGCTGAAATGGGGCCCTGGGCCAGTGGGCAGGGGCATGGGGAGACCCCAGGTAGGCTGGGCAGAGACAGTGATGTCAGCCATGTGCAGGGTGTAGACAGTGATGCTCTGAAGAGTTCAGTTCTTTCTGGAAATACCCAGGACAAAGCAAACTATGTAAAACCATGGTCAGCTTCCATGTGGCTCCTGCTTACTATGGTTTCTTTTCTCTTTTACAGCTCCCCATCTGTGGTCAGCAGTTGTGCTGGGCTTGGCTATAGGCTTTGGGATACTGAGCATCTCCCTAGCGATTGCTTTGATTTGGAAGATGAGTAAGTGCACAAGGCATTGCTGAGAATGAGCAACCAAAAGCAAAGGACTGGAGGCTCATCTAAGTACAGTAGCTCCATTATACGAGGTTAAACCAGAAGCTATTCTGGGTTTCTACCAACCTTATGTACCCACTGCCTATCAAGAATATTTTGAAGAATATATTCCTTGTGCAGATCCCAGGCAACCCATTTCAGATCCTGTGGCAAAGAACAATGAAACATATTGTAAATTTTTTGTAGACTTACAGGCTGTAATTATAGTGTTAAACTGTAGAACAAATGTGTTAGGTCTGTAACACTTGTGCATGCATGCAGAAGGTGCTAGACCATGTGGAGGAGCCTACTGTTATCTGCTGTAAATCTACTCACCTGATGTATGGGATGATCACACTATACCCACAGAGTGTAATCTGCTTTCAGATTACTGGGTGTCTAAGTAGTTCAGTGGAAACCAGGTGTGTGGGGGTGTGTGTGTGTGTCTGTGTGTGCTTGCACCAGCACCAGAGTGTTTGTGATTATTGTTAGAGGACTTGGAAATTGCACAGAGAATCTGTGTTCATGCATAGTTGTTTTCAGATGCTTGTGTTTTCTGCATTGCAACTGTCCAGAAGAGTTGCTTTTTTCAGTAGGTCCCTGCTGACAAGTGTCTTTCTGTTGGTTAATGATAGAGAAAGGCTAGTATTTTGACTTTTTTACAGGTGAGTCCTGCCCACACTGCCCTGAAGAGTGGGTGGCCTACAGAGGGAGCTGCTACTCCTTCTCCAAGGAGGAGAAGGACTGGAATTCCAGCCAGGTATCCTGCTGGTCACAGGGAGCTCACCTCCTGGTCATCAGTGATACCTGGGAAATGGTAATGGTTTTCTTAGTCTTTGAGGATCTCCCATTTCCTTGCAGATACCTAAGTGACTGACATCCAAGCGGTGCTGTCACTTCAGCAATATTTTGGCTTTAAATGAGAGGAAGGATTTATGACTGATGTTACAGTGCACTGCCAGTTTTAGTATACACCTTAGAAGTTTGCAGGAAGCAAAGGAGCAAAGGGGAGAAGGGAGAGATGAGGGTCACTGTCAGCTACTCAGAACCATCCTATGATGAATGTTAGGAAACAACCTTTTCCACTGCTCCTCTCCACCTCCCCTCCTATCCTCAATAAGGCTGATTGAGTGATTACAGGAAATGACTGTGACACTAGGCAGTCACGTACGCATTGCTCACAAACCAGTATGTGCCCACTCTCAAGGAATGCTTCCTTTTCAAAAGCAATGCTTCTCCTCCCTGCAACCACTCCAGCTCCTCCTGCTCAGTGACCCATGCCATTCCCCGTGTTCATGCATGGATATTTCTTTCTCAGTCTGTTTTCAATGCTTACTTCCTCTCTCTGCCAAAATACCTCAGTTGTGCCAGTGAAAGGAGGAACCATCTGTCCCACTGCAGGTGCTCACTGCAGTCAGGGCATGTATGGTCACTAAAGAAAGGGCTGGTGCTGATTACTGGGGCACTGAGGCACATCTGCTTAAGTAGAGCAGAAGCCCTTGATCTGGTTTTGCACAAGCCAGGGCTTATTAGATCGGGTCCAGTGAACGTGGACAGCTTCCAGTCCGTGGACAGAAGTTGCATTGTATGATGTTCTGTGAGGGCTTACAAAGCCAGGTCTCTGCTTGACTGGGAGTAGGCTCTCACATTTGTTTAGACAAATCCGTATTCCTTAAGAAATAGGCATCCTCCCCAGATTACTCATTTCTCTGCATAAAGAAATCCTCCCTGGTCTGGCTGCTTTCGTACTACTCTCTCTGCTGCTTGAGTGTTACCCATTATCTCTGCTCAGACTTACCCATCTAAGCAAGACTTTCCTAGCTATCCATGTCTTATGCTGCAAGGGCTGTGATTGCTCAATCTCTGTGTGCCAGGGAAGCGCAGTCACCTCCAAACCACCAGCAACACTCAAGTAGTTCCTCAAGTTGCTTCTATTCCCACGACTTTACGAACCCCTAGCTTTAGGTTCTTAATGCTTCTCTGTAAAGATGTCTTCTCTGAAGCTTTGTTATGGCAGCAGGAGATAAGGATGGAGCACAGCCATACAACTGAAAGGTTGCTGTTCTTTGGTTTCATTGCAGAGGTGGACAAGAAAAACTTATCTCTCCTGGCTTTGTCTTTTATTTTTTTTGGAGGGAAGGGAGGAGCAGGGGATTTACTTCAGGGCCAAGTTTCTCTTGGAGGCTTCAACTTTTATCAATAAACAAGAGTTAAAATTTAGCCAAAAGGAAATGAACATTGCAAAAAAAAACTAAGAGGAAAGTTTGTATAAAATTTAAAGAGCTTTGGTCCTGGTTTTGTAACACATCTGTCAGTGCCTGCACTTCCTGCTCTGCCCTGATTTTACCTGTAATTGTTAATACTTTGTAGTAGCTTGCTAGCTAGCTCTATGGTAGAGCATTAATATTAATTCTAATAGCAAACATTCCTACATAAAGTGTGTAGGAAACTAGAGGAGACTGGGGTGCAGTTCATAGAATCATAGAATCACAGAATATGCTGAGTTGAAAGGGATCCATCAGGATCATTGAGTCCAACTCCTGGCTCTGCATAGGACAGCCCCAAGAATCAAACATGTGCCTGAGAGCATTGTCCAGAGACTTCTTGAACTCAGACAGGCTCCTCAGGACGCTGAAAGCATGCTTACTTCCTTGTGAGTGTACACACAATTTTTATTCCAGGCATGATTTGCAAGGCTGATCTTCCTGAGTAGGAGGTGTGGGTAAGCATGTTGTCAACCACTTAAGGAACAATCAGGAAAAGGGATGTACCTTGCTTTCTGTTCTCTTTATTGATCCTGAACTCCATTCTCTGCCTGGCTTTTATTAGTCATTAGTCACTTTGTAATTCATCATAATTTTTAGGAACTGTTCAAGCGTATTCAAACAGAATGTTTCTGGATTGGACTGAGGAACAGCACAACCTCTGGATGGATTTGGGCGGATGGCTCTGTATCCAATTACACCAAGTGAGTTTAATTCTATTTTAACAACAACAGTGCTAATTCAGATTGCCTGGTGTTCCACAATACTCCAGATCTCAGGACCTTTCTTCCTGGGCAGATGTTCTTCTTCCTGTCACCTGTACTGCACTAAGCTCAACGTGGTCTGCTTTTTACTTCTCTGTACTTTGTACCTGTGAAAAGCAGGTCTAACATTAGTATTTCACTCTCTGCTTCCCTCCAGCTGCTCAGACTAAGGATTTTATTTACCTGCACCACCTAAACAGATGCTTGGTCAGAAAGGCATATGGCTTTATTGAGTTGAGTCACCTTGCACCAATTCTGTCAAGTGCTGGTGTCACTGGGTATGAGAACCCAGCCCTTTGCTGCTGCACTGGTGTCAACCCAAGTCAGAACCTTAATTTCAGATCAGTCTTTACTTGGACAAAACTCAGCATTTTGCATGAGGGAAAACATTTACAGTTTGGTCCACTGACATTGTCTGGCCTTTCCTTTTTATGGCAGTTAAGACAATGAGTTAGTTTCTAATGCCTCTTCAGCAAGGAAATTCACCCAAGATCTCACTGTCAGTAGGTAAGTACTCTAGGCACTTGATTTAGTTCACTGCTTAAATCTAGCTTTCTGTTCTTACAAACTCCTTGGAGGTGATCATCTTCACTCAGCACTGCCATTCTCATGCTGGTGGATATCACTGCCACTGCAAGGCATCATGTCTGTGTTTCATTCTGATTGGGATTCCACAATGGCAAAATTACTTAGTGGCAGGAAGGTGGGTTCTTTAGTGTACATTTTATTTTCTAACAGCTGCCTTTTGGAGGTTGGGTTCTTTCATTTCCTCTGGGCTACACCCTTCACAATCAGATATTTTTTCTTTCTTGCCTCCAGGAGACAATCAGTATTTTCTCTCAGTCTCACTTCTGTTCTGTGTCTCTTACAGGGTCCTCTCTAACAGCCATGTGCAACACTGTGCTGTCCTGATGAAAGGTCAATTTCATGCCTCCAGCTGTGAATTTCGTGCTCCATGGATCTGTGAGAAATCTCTTAGATAAATCCTATGTGCATTTTCATCTCATAACGATCTCATCAGTGGTATGAATTGATCCTGCAAACCAAAGCTTCACAAAAGAGTGAGAACTTGCCTTTTCCATAGCATCACAAAGGTGTTTTACAAGGACGGTTTGTTGCCCATAAACGGGAGTTATCCTCAGTATTAGATCTGTTCTCAGTCCACATGTGTTAGATTGCTGCTGTTTGTGACCAGATGAGACCTTAGACATCTTCCCTGTCCTAGTCTTTCCCTATTTGTCCTATAAGAGCAAAAAAAGTTTTGTCATACCAGGTATCTTCAGATCTTTGAGGGTGAGGTATCCATTTTTCTTCAATTTTGAGCATCAGATTTCATTTCCATTCCCTGCATCTCCATTGTCTGATATCAGAAGGACTGGGAAAATTATGTCAATGATGTTCATTGACAGAAACATATAAACAGATTCCTCCAAGTGACAGCCTCTCCTTTTGCATCCCAATGCTATGAGTGGGAGAGAAGAGGGTGAAACAAAAATACAGCTTCTGTAAATCCAGCACAGAAAATAAAACTCTGGTACTGCACTGGACCAAAAGCGTGTACCTGTGCCATTACTTCTCTCTGTTGGAAGGAATTAGTTGCAGGCCATGTTTTATGGGCCAATTTTAACCAAGCTAGTCAAGAGGCTGGAGTCAAAGGAATACAGTTAATTGTGTAAAATTCAATCATCCAAAAACATGTTTTCCTCTCCACTCCTGCACTTTCATACTGCAGAGAGAGGAAGCAGTGGACAAATCCTAAATAAAAGGAACTTTCAGTTCAAATAGAGCAGAGACAGGCTCAGAGTTTGAACGGCATAAAACCACAGGGAATATTAAGGATTGTACAGTAGGTTGCATTTCCACACAGCTGGAAAACGTTTTAACACACATTTTATTCCAACAAAGGAAGAGAAATTTTATTAATTTTCAATTTATCCTCTTTATGGTAATGTATTTATATAATATTTCAATTTACTATTATCCATTTAGCCTTGGTCTGGAATTCCAGTCAGAGCAGTAAGTCTGACACGACTGCCTGATGGTGGATGGTCCTGATGCAAAGTAACTGCTGTTACTCAGCCTGTAGGCTTGACTGACGTACAGGCTGAGCCCATATGAATGACCTCTGAAGCACACGCAGCAACCATGGCCTGCTCTGAACATCCACCTCAGTATGCAGATATGACATGGTGCACAGAAGTGTTTCCGTGGGGATTTCCCAAACAGAAAGCCTTAAGCCTTGTCTTGGTGAGCAGCAGGTATCATGGTAGATGTTCTGAGGTGTGTGTTTGTTCTGCCAAAGACAGGCTGGAGAAATGGGCTGACAGGAACCTTGTGAAATCCAACAAGGAGAATGTCAAAGTCCTGCAGCTGGGAAGGAACAGCTCCATGCACCAGTACACCATGGGGACCCACTTGAAAAGAAGCTTTGCAAAAAAGGACCTGGGGATCCTTTTCAGCATCAGAATGAATGTGACCAGCAGTGTGTCCTTGCTGCAAAGGAGGCAAATAATGTCCTGGGCTGCACTAGAGAGAATAATGCCAACAGGTTGAGGGAGGCAATCATTCACCTCTAGTAAGCACTGGGGAGGCCACACTGGGAGCACTCTGTCCAGTTCTGAGCTCCTCAGTACAAGAGAGACATGGGCATACTGGAGAGTCCAAAGATCATGAAAGGACTGGAGCTTGTCTCCAGCATCTATGAGGAAAGACTGAGACAGCTGGATGGTTTATTCTAAAGCAAAGAAGACCGAGGGGAGATCTTACACATTTTATACAACATCTTATACATCTTATACAACAACCAACTTTAGCATTTCAATTCAGACTCCATACAGTTTACATTTGCTTCATATTTTTATTCTAATTAAAAGGAAACCCTTACCAGCTACCAGTGGCATTGTCTTCCATCTACTTAATAGGATGTAACACATAAAGGTGTCAAGGCGGATGAAGACAAACATACGGATCTTAGCATATTCAGCTAATTGGATATCTGCTGAGCCTTGTATAGGATTGACTGAGCTGAGTCTTAACGTGGGAATGTTTCCAGTAAGGATGGGTCTATTTTTTGATAACTGTGCCTGTAACAGGTATGGCTTGGCTTCACAAATGAAGATTTGGGAAGGGCTCTCCCCACGCTTGCTACAAGCGCGCTGATGGCTAAAAAGGCCAATGTGAGACAGACAAGTCTGGTAGCAAAAGGCACAGCTGAAAGACTCCCCACCTGATATCAACAAGATGCGATTCTTTCTGCGCTGTCTCTTCTCCTCGAGAGTGATCCTGCGAGTGTTCTCAAAAGAAGCAGCAGCATTATAGATTGTGTGTCTCCAGACCTCCCGATTGGAGGCCAGAGTGGACAAATGGTGATGATCAACATGGCCAAGGCTGAGGGATTGTTTCAGGGAGTCCTTGTATCTCCTCTTCGGGGCTCCTCTCTTGCGGCAGCCAGTGGCAAGTTCACCATAGAGCACAATCTTGGGGAGTCGGTGGTCCTTCATCTTGGAGACGTGCCCTGCCCAACGCAGCTGTGCTCTCAGCAGCATGGCCTCGATACTTGTGACAGCTGCCTGTTCCAGGACAGACGTGTTGGTCACATAATCCGTCCAGTGGATGTTTAGGATGGAATGGAGGCAGCTCTGATGGAATCGTTCTAAGAGACGCAGGTGGTGGCGGTAAATGACCCATGATTCGGAGCCATATAAAAGGGTAGACGGAACAATGGCTCTGTAAACGCAGATCTTCGTGCTTTTCTTCAGGTGTTTGTTTTGCCACACTCTTTTATGGAGTCTGCCGACAGCTCTGTATGCCTTTGCTAACCTGTTGTCTATCTCTGCATCAATCTTACCATCCGAGGAAATGATGCTTCCGAGGTAATTAAATTGCTGGACTGATTTGAGCTCTGATTCACCAATGGTGATATGGGGATGACGTAAGACTTCCTGAGGTGCAGGCTGATAGAGAACTTCTGTCTTCTTCAAGTTGACTTCCAGCCCAAAAAGCTCAGCAGCCCAGCCTCTGCAAAGCAGGATGTTAAACACTGCAGAGCTGCTGCTGTGTGGGCAACGAGGGCCTGCAACAGTAAGACCTGAGTAAACTGCAGCGTATTGGGAGGTGAAAACTTTTTTTCATCTTGGATTGTCTGAGTTACTTTGGGTGAGTCATTTTGTCTGTGCCAGAGTCCATTCAACTATCAAAAGATAGTTGTCCCTGACTCCTAGAAAGCTGTGAGGCTCTACGAAACAGTGCTGGAGACTTTGCCTACTTTGTCAAAATGGTGTGGCATCTGCAGAAGGAAACCTAATAGTTTCTTTACCAGAGAATCCTAGTGAAGAAACAGATTCCTATATTATCATGACATGTGTAGGCAAGGTGAGCATGTCTCTGAGCTTGCCTAGTTTACCTTGTCAGTAGTGGAACAGCTATGCCTCCCCAAGGATTTTATGGTGCAAGGCATATTATAATTTATTATATAATAATGATTTATTATTTTAATATATTAATATGTTAATTTTAGCTCTTCAAATGTGGGCTTTCAATCTCATCCCAAAAAGATGCTCAGGTAATGTAAAATAAATAAATACATTAGGTTGCCTAAAAAGTTGAGCATTCTTTGAAGGGAAAGGATTTTTAGCTGTGGATTTTACTTTCAATAAAGCACGTAGCACTTCTCTGCGTTCAAGTTTTTACAATACTAAAGCAATTTGGAGCAAATATATTCATTTCCATGGAAAGCAATTGAACAAGTATCTTTGGTAGAGCTTTTAATCTTCTATCTAGAGCATACTGATATAGTTGATTGATACATACTGATTTTCTTGGAAGTAAATTCTTTTTGTATGAACTCCGTAAGCCATCATGAATGAATACTGGAGGAGCATGGCTAGCAGATTGAGGTAAGTTACAATCCTTATTCTCCATGTAATTTTTGAGGCTGCACTTGAACTCTATCGGATGTGCTGACCCCCAGTTCAAGAGGAACGTGGAGAAACTGGAGGTAGTCTAAAGGAGGGCTGTCAAACTGGTCAGAGCATGGGGAGCAGGAAAATTCATTGCCACAGAGAGTGACAAGGTAGGTAAGACTTGTTTAGTCTGACTAAGAGAAAGCTGTAGTGATTAAATAACTGCCTACAAATACTTGAAGGGCAGTTACAAAGATGTTAGAACAGGAATTTTCCTGGTAGGGGCAGAAGACATAATGTGGGGCAATGGCTGCCACTGCAGCTTTGAGAGTTCAGACTGGACACGAGGAAAGACATCTTCATCCAGTGCAACACTGGAGCACATCATGGGGGAAATAGTAGGCTCTCCATCCTCAGAAGTTTTTAATATCTGATTTGACAAAGTCACAGCTGACAGCAGTCCTGGTATAAGTGAAAGTACAGACTACATAACTTCCAGCCTTACAACCTTACAACCAACATTTCTATGATGCTATTCATGAATGGAACAATATTCTTGGTTTAGACATGGGATACTTAATGCTGGTTTTGTACAATTGGGGCATCTTTGAGCTATGCCAAATGACAGAACTTCAGATTCGCTGTGAGAAATCTCAGAAAGACACTACTAAACCATACTCTCCTCATGGATAGGCCAACACCTTGCACGAGTTTTTTTGAGGATTTAAACACTTAAAATCTAGTCAAAAAGATCTAGAAAGCCTGTTTGCTTTCTCAGTTGTACTCAGAGCAAGTAGAAATGGCAGGGGAGAGTGGCAAAATTCATTGCCACTACCTTGTCTGTGCCACCTCCTACAAGCTGAATTATATGGGCAACACAGAGATCCTTGAAATTAGGCTGCTGGGGTCCAAGTTACTGTTGGGAATGAGATGGAGGCCAAGCAGTTTGAGGGCAGTTTGGTGTCTGTGCATGTTAGGTGTACCTACTAGGATTCTCAAGCCTTTGAAAACTTGTCCCCTTCAATGGACTGAAATAGTTTCTCTTCAATTTTTGGCCACAAGAGCACATTTTTGACCAAGATCCTAATGATCAGGAGCTGGCTTGGGAGCAGTATGAGCTGTTTGGCTATTTGACAAAAGGCATTCCTTTGCCATGTGTAGTTCTGCACCTTGTTTCTGTAAGGTTTGTGTTCAATCAGTCCATCTCCCAACCTGTTTGAACCAATGTAAATTGTAATCTTCAAAAAGGCGTTGACCACCCATTGTACAAAGCCTCTTCTCTGTGGGTGAGGCAGTCTTTACTGGGTTACATTTCTTTTGGGCAGGCAAAGCAACCTTTAGGCATCAGATGCAGAAGGAAGAGCACAAATCTGGGATGTCTTTTGGCAGTCCCCAAGGAAATTGAACGCTACTATCCTCTTGTTTCCTATGCAGGTCACTGCAGGGCAGAATGTGGTCTGTAATGAAGATTTTTTATTGCACTGCACTTGGATTTCTTAACTCCAAAGTTCCTTAGCTTACCAAAGTTCTGATGATGATAGTAGGAGAAGGGAAGGACAGTCAGAAAATCATTTTATCCTGCACACTTTTTAATCTGAAAATTACACTTTACATCTTCTGACATAGATCTCCATTCTTTGGATTTTGCATTAGAAATACAAGTAAGGCAGATATTCTACTCCCACTCACAAAGGTAATAATTACCAGAGCTATTGATCTTCCTACCGCAGACCAAGGTAAAGACGGTAAAGACAGTGGTCAAAAAACCCCATTTCCCTCTGTTATACAACAGTGCCCATCACAGTGCATTACATGGGTTGTCACCTAATTAAAGCAGGACAACTCCATCAAACAGCAATAACTCGATCTAGATGTACCAATAACTTGACCTGGAACAGCAACCAGTACAGGGAAAGTAAGACCCAGGCCACATATGTTCTGCTGTGTAGGGGTAGCTGCTGCTCTGGGGAACTGGTTAATGTGTTACATGCTGTTAATGAGTTGAACTTTTGGCAGCTTCCCATCATGTCACTGTCCGTGTTTCTGTCAGGGTGAAGGCCAGATTATCTTAGATGAATTGATGTTCCAGGCACTCTCTGGCCCCTTTTCCTGGCATTAGCTTTGATGGCACAAGGAATGGAGACCACAAGGGAACAGAGTGGGTGGAGGGGGAAGGTTTTTATAGTTTAAATTCCCTGTTTTCAGAACCTTCCTGTAAATGGTAGTTAGGCACACCCACTCTTGTTTCCCAAACCCTAGCCCAATCTCCTGCTCCCAGTTTGAAGGAAATCAAACAGCGCCTGCTCCTCCAGCAGCCTCTATGACCAGTGCCATGTCCAGCTCCATCGAGGGAGCCTTGCCAGAAATGGAGGCCTTGCCCTCATCCTCTGCTGTTAGCCCTTTCTTTCTCTAGCTACCACCTTTCCTTTTCCATGGCCTGCTGCCCTGCCCCAAAAGAGACACAGCGCCAGCCTGCCAGTAACCCTCCCCTCCCTCTCTCGCCCAGCACCTGGCCTTCTGCCCGGACTTGGAGCTGCTAGTTCCAGCTCCTCCTTACTGCCTCTCCCTGTTTCCGGATCAGCCCTGGCCCCCAGCCCTTATCTCCTCCAGCCCCTGGGCTGTTTGTGAAGGAGACTATAAAGGGCTTGACTGGGAGAGCAGAGGGGGAGTAAAAGCAGCACCCAACTACACTGGGTGTCTGCTTGACTCAGCACGTCCTGCTCTGCACCATGGGGAAGAACGGGCTGCTCATCAAGCCAAGCATCTTCCTGCTTCTCCTCTTCATCCTTCTGGGAGACACCTCACCCATCACAGAGCCGTAAGCTATGCAGGGGGGTCTCTGGGCAGACAGGAGACCAGAGTTGTATTCCTGTGTCTATTGCTTTGTCCCTTATCTTCTGCGTGCTTTCTTTTACCCAGGAATAACTACACCAGGGCTGGGTAAAGTGCCTTCTATAGACAGAAACTCTAGTGCTTCAGAGAGAACCAAAACAATAAGTGGAACTGAGATATCAGTAAAACATCAGGGAAAAAAAAAAAAAAACAAAGAAAGGAAGAGGGAAAGGTCTATGAGAATACCTTTTGCTGTTTCAGTGAATTAACAGGATTTCAACAAACTTTTCTGCAGAAAATCAGTTCTTTTGAAAGGCAACTTTTTATAACTGTTTGTACAGTTATACACAGAGAGACTGCTTTGAAGGGACAATGAAAGGTTTCATTTTGGGTACCCTTCTCCCTAGGTACCCTACAAAAATTCATTTTTAGTACCCTACTCCCAAGGTGAAATTCTCAGCACTTGTGAGTGGTTTTCTTGATGGATAATGAGAAGAAAAGGAACAAATAACAGATCTGGGATGCTAAAAAGTGGCTCTATATTTTAATTAATGTTTTTCAACTCAGCCAATGGAATGAAAATTCTTTTCTTACCCAAGGTTCTGTGGCATTATAAGACTGTGACTGTTCAGGTCTGTGAGGATATATTGTGCCACATCCCTTCTTCACCCCTTTTGCCTTGTTTGTATGTGAAGGGAGTGTGTGTTATGTGCATGTGTCTACATGTATGGCAGGAGCAGTGTATGAGGTGTACTGACATCGCAAAGACTTTCTCCTTTGGCTTTTTGGCAATGTCTTTTCCTCCTTCACAAAGCACAGAGCACCTCACCCATCACAGAGCTTTAAGCTATGCAGGGGGTTTTCTGGGCAAGGCTGTGCTGCTGTGCTTTCATCAAATGCAGGGGAAACGGACAGTGAGGTTGGGGTCAGAGGGACCAGGGCTTTCTTCCTGCAGACCAGTGATGGACAAAAAAGTGCCAGAGCCTCTCCTGCCGCTGAAGGGAATGCTCTGCCTTACTGCTGAGGTGTTGAGGGCTCTTCTCCCATTTGCTCGCTGCTCTGGGTATGCCCACCAGAGGCCAGTCCTTGCCCACCAAAAAGTGAGCACAGTTGGCATTAGGCAGATCAGATTTGATTCTGAGATGCAGTGCTGGGCACCAAGACACCATTGGCAAGTTGCCTCACTGGGAAGGGAGGGAGGCTGTGTAGAACTGAGCAGGGATCCTCTGGTGAGCTGAGACAGAGAGGCTTGCTTCCCTGAAAACCTGAAATTTGCTCCAGTGTTATTGCTTAAGATCTGGCACCACACTGTGGCAGTTTTGAATCTCTGTAAGAAATGAGAGTAGTGCTACAGATGCTTTGAAGCATGTAGTCAATGGCACATATTCACTGGGTACTGGCACTTGTGTGGCTCCTGAATCCTTCTAACAGTGTCTAGCAAAGGTGACAATTGACTTCCTCCCCCAGGCATTATTCAGGTTTCCAGGAAGAATTGCTTCTGTTGTGCCAGAACCTGGAAAAACATAACCCTTCCAAATGTTTTCATTGAGGATTTCCTCTGGTATTTTACATTTGAGACTGGCCTCTCTGCCTTCCCAGACTGTTACAGACATGCTGGAAATCTTGTTGCACTCCTAGAAAATGCACCACTCTCCTTGTACAATGAAGGCTATAGTCATCAGATTGGTTTATTTGTTCTTTATGTACAGATCCTCTTACCCTGTTCCTGCCTCTCTGACCTATTTGTCTCCTCTCTTCCTAGGCAGTATATGGTGCTATTGCCCTTTCTGATACACACAGATTCTCCTGAGAAAGTCTGTGTTCAGCTGACCCACCTGAATGAGTCTGTGACTCTGAGTGCCACACTCGAGCATCCAGGGGAGAACAGAAGCCTGATTGATGATGTGGTGTCAGAGAGAGATGTGTTCACCTGCATCCCTTTCATTGTGAGTATCTCATCCTTGTGGGTTGATTCTTTATGACAGGGACAAACTGTAAAGGCACTGAGAAGTAATGACCAGAATAACACTGGTAGGTGTTCACCTACCTCTTGGCTAAAGGTATGTATGTTATTGTACATCCTCAAAACCCTCTCACTGCTGAGGTCTCCTTCGTATGCTATCTGACTGAGATGCTGAATCCTGGAAAGCCACTACCTCTCTATGAGAGGAGGAGGAGGCCAGGAGAAAGAAGTGGTTTTAGTACTGACATTCTTGATGGCTGTTTGGTTAAATGGCTCTCCACAACATCCTTCAACAGCCACAATTTGTCACTTGAGTGCATTCAAATTGTAGTAGAGCTTTTGGACCTCAGATACTTTTTTGCATGGTGTACACTGAACTAATGTAAGAACATGGAGCTGTGATTCCCAGTATCTGAAAAAGACAGCAAAGCAGGAGATTTATAGCTTAATGCAATCGATAGACCCAGAGACTGTAACAAGTTGCAGGCAACTAAGAAAGCTGACCATTTAGGTCAGAGCACAGATTATGCATTTGGCCTGAAGACTGAAGAACTGGTGTTCAGGACACTGAAAAATTGGCATTTGTGTCTCGGTTTGTCAGATGTGGGCTGAAGACTGACCTTGTCACTTGTGAGAGTTATAGAGGTCTGACATGTCTAGTTTGGAAAAGGAAATGTTCTGCAAGGACTAGGGACATTATCTGAAAGAGAAGAGTGACTATTCCATTCCCCTTGTGAATGTCAAAAGGAAACAGATGGAAAGGTTTTGGTCGAGGCAAGTAAGAATTTCTTAAAATTGAGTTCCATTGCTGCACAGTACTTACACAATCACTGTGCAGCAGGAGGAATGGGTAGGAATAAGGGACAAATAAAGATCAGTTTCTTGTTCCTGATTATAGTTCCTCTCAAGTCTGTGTTGGGTCCATCAGGATTATATTAGATCTCTTATTCCACAAAGGCGAGTTCGGGACGCCTTCAAAGGTGGTCCATAACATAGTTGTCTTCTTACTTTCCAGCTTACAAGGTCAAACAGGCTGTTACCAAGCAATGTGTTTCTCAGTGTGACAGTGAAGGGGCCCACACTGCAGTTCAGGAGCCGCAAGATGGTGATGGTCGTGAATTCTGAGAGCTTGGTCTTCGTCCAGACAGACAAACCCATCTACAAGCCTGGACAGACAGGTACCAGGAAAGGAGTGAAGATTTGCTTTTGAAACAAAACTGTATACTAAAGCTGTTGGACTGTGCTGTCCAGATGTCAATTGTTTTCAGTGGGGGTCAGAACTGCAACTTCATGGCTGAGGTTTATGTCTTATTGATCCATATAGGAATGGAGAATCTTAAGATGCATGCACATTCCTGGGGCACCTGCACACACTCCTTCTGTCACTGGGGCCTCTGTTGTTGTGGTGCATGTATTTAGGGTCTGCGTTAAAATCAGAGAAAGATTGAGTATTTATCCTATAGAGAACAGGGCCAAAATTCAAACAAAGTCATGAAATAGCTTTCAAAGCGGCAGCTGATTTTGTTAAATGAAAACAGAGAGAATTATGTAATCCATTTACTTCTTGTGGGCCATTGATCTAAATTTGGCCTGGATAGAAACAAATGTCCTAAAAGAGATACTGAATACTCTCTCCATCCAGAGCCGACACAAACTTGCAGCCAAGTGCTGAAGTGCTTGCATTCATCCTTCCGAGGAAGTCAGCCTAGTTATAACAAAATTAAAAGACCTAAGTGAATTCCAGCATAAAGACGTGTCCTTGCAAAGCAGACAAAGGAAACTTAAATTTAACTTTGGTCCCAACTAGTGAGATTCTAGTAAGATGTTCACACTGCCATGGATTTGCTATTAACATCCTGTTACTCATGTACCCTTCTTAGACGGTAACTGAGCATGACTTAGCATTCTAGTGAACGGAATTTCTTTAGAAGAGAACACCTCTTGTTCTCTGTTATACCATTTGTTTTTGTAACTGATATTTACTGGTTGGTGCTGCACCATGGAACCTCACTGTCGGCTTTTCCTCATCAGTCCTTTTTAGAATTGTTTCTCTGGATGAAGAGTTCCATCCCCTGAATGAAGTGGTAAGTATAATATTTCCTTTTTCAAGTTATTTGGCCTTAAGTCAATTGTGAGAAAAGGGATGGAACTGGGGAGAGTTCTTAGTATATTTGGATAGCTCTGAAATTTCTGGATCACCTCAGATCTTTTTAACAGGGTCTATTGTCAAATTTCTGTGTAAGGCTACCTTCTGCATTCTTCCAAAGGTTTTACAAACTGCAAATGAACAGTGCTGGTGTAAACAGTGAGCAAATCTGCTGTTACCACAGTGTACACCTGCTTTTATTGGTATTGCAGATCATCTGGAATTAGTAATTAGTAATTTCAGTTGTCTTTTCTGCCTGAGAAAATGAATTGCCCCTCCCGTCCATCCTGGCCCAATGTACCTCAAAATCTCTGTTGGTCCATACCAGGAACTTTTTTCCTCATCCTATTGGGTGAACACCTTTCGCCTTGAAACGTGATCACAGCCCTAGTCATTTCACTGTGTTGCTTGCACTCCACCTAAACATGTTGTTTCCTTTCTTCTTTTTCTAGTTTCCACTGGTGTATATTGAGGTATGTACAAACATTTAATTCATGTTCACGTCTATTGCACCTCAACCTGGGCAGAATAAACAGTTGTCTCAAGATGGTTCTTGTTTATTTTTTGTATTAAGCAGGTCCATTACATTAATTCAAATATACAGTGCTTTAACTCATATGGTGGCTACCACGTACATGGGCCCAGGTTACAGTTCTTCTGTCATCCAGCTCTGGATTCCACACACAACTCTGCTTGTGCCCCCCACTCCTGCCCTGCAGCCTCCCGAAACACGGGGGCTGGCCCTCCCCTCACTGCTTTTGCTAGATCTTGTTGCAGACTCCCATTGTTCTCACAATCTCCTTGTGATCACATTATCTGTAGGACCCAAAGAAAAACCGTCTTTACCAGTGGACACAGGTAGAGTTAAACATGGGATTTATACAGCTGTTCTTCAACCTCACCTCTGAACCTGCGCAAGGGACCTACGCAGTGGTGGTACAGAAGACCTCTGGGACGACAGTTCAGCATTCTTTCTCCGTGGAGGAATATGGTAACTGTCACTGCGGTTTCAGGTTCCTAACAGCTAGTCCCATGGGGTATGAAAGCTTAACTGAACAGGGTGGCACATCTGACGGGGATGTCCAGCATGGCTGGAAAATTGTTTCTGTGTCCTCTCCCTCTTAAGAATCATCCGTTTAGGAGGAGGTGACTAAAGGCCTTGAGTGACCTATCTCCAGCCCTCCCAAAGCCTCAGACCTTGCAGTGCAGTTCTTCTGAACACCTACCTCAGCAAGGCTCCTGTCACCAGGAGCAAAGTGCTTCCATCAGTGTGTGCTGGCAGCCACAAGCCTGACCTCCTTTCAGAGGTGATCTAAGGCCATAGCCTCATATCCAGTTGGCTGCATACCTGTCAAGTGTAACGCTGTAAGTCTGGGTTTAGGCTGGGGCTGTCTGTAAATTAAGGTCTCACCTTTCCTCCCCACACAAGCTAAGCTTGTAGCTTGCATGTTGCCTTAGTGCCTTAGCTTCTTTCTGATTCCATCTGCTTGACTGAAAAAAACGGTGTCCCAGTACACACCTGCACATGGTTGCAACCAACAAAGCTTTCAGCGAGCCAGCTGCAGCCCTTT
Organism: Lophotriccus pileatus; assembly: GCA_035583135.1. Classification (NCBI taxonomy): domain Eukaryota; kingdom Metazoa; phylum Chordata; class Aves; order Passeriformes; family Tyrannidae; genus Lophotriccus; species Lophotriccus pileatus. The sequence continues at coordinate 28,470,347 of JAWWES010000001.1, forward strand.
TTGCATGGTCTGACATGATCTGGCTCATGCAGCAGAAGGGTGTCCTGGAAGATGAGTCTGGAAGTCCTTTGACCTCTTATAATTGCAAGACCGTACTGTGTCCTGTGCCCGGCATCTCCCCTAGTTCTCCCAAGACAGTCACCTTCCATTTCCTCTCCTGCAGTTGTGTTTGAATGGAATATCACTCTGTGCTATATCACCGGGGAAGCTATGGAGTCTTCCTATTTTGCAAATTGGTAAGATCTACACGCTTTGGAAATGCAGAGACCAGGCTGCAGTCCCAAATCTGTGTATTTGTGGCACACCCGTATTACCTTACCTCTCTATTTTACTGCATCCTACTGCTGTGAGACTGATAAGTCATGTGTTCTCTAAGAAGCTGCTGTGTTTTAATAACTGGTGTAAATGATCTTGTCTTCTTACTTGGCACAATGGTTGGCTGACTGGTTTTCACTGACTTCAGTGGGATGTGCAGGTGACAGAAGCCTCTAAAACCTGACCATTTAGATGTAAAAGCTTTTCAGGGAATTTTTAATAACAGCCTTTGAACAGCCTTCATATGTTAGTCTTATGTAATTCCGCACCACACAGACTGTTTTCCTTTGGTTCTGCTGCAGTGCTGCCAAAATTCGAAGTAATAGTGAAAATGCCCAAGGTGATCACCATTCTTGCTGAGAAGCTGGAGGTGACAGTTTGTGGACTGTGAGTGCAATTCTTTCAACTTCTCCTTGGTTTTATTTTTTGATTCAGCTGCTACTGAAAATTCAGTTGGGAGCTTGAGATGTGAGACTATTATATTTCTCCATCCTTTTTGGGGTCCCAGGACCACAGAGACTATATCTGTATCTTAGAAGGCAACAGTTACTGTTTGGTGCACTTTGTATGTAATATGTAGAAATATATTGTTTGGTTTTTTTGGGGAGGGTGTTTCTTGCATATTTTTTGAGTCATAGAGGATTTCACACCAGCTACAGTACTAGGGAAGAGGTCTTCACTTTAGTTTACCCAGGAGTGTTTTAACTGTGTCTTCTGCTTGTTAGTGTGGACAGGAAAGCCTAAGGGATGCAGCTGCACTCTTTCCTTTTGGGCACACCATTTGATTCCACATAGCAGTGTAGGGAGAGCCATGGCTTGGGCTGAAGAATGAGTCAAAAGACCCAGTGCTCTTACATACACAAACCAGTTCCATCAGAACTGTGTGGTGGGGTAGATACTTTAAATATATTCTTCAAGATGAGGGGACTCTCAACTAAATCAGCATTAGCATAAATGAATTCCAAAGACTTATGTGTTATTCCCAGGGATGTAAACAGGACTATTAGATTCCATGCTTGTACCCCTGTTGCCAAGCTTGACCCTACCATGTTACCAAATTTTTTTCTGCTTTTTATTTCCTGCAATGACCCTCTGTATCCTGGAGGCAGCTCTAGGGAAGAGTCCTGGAACTACTAGGGGTGAGCTTGTATGTTTTCTCCATCCCTCTTACGTTCCTAATGACTCTGTTTTCCTTTCAATCCTCTGTGTTGCTAGATACACATTTGGGAAGCCTGTTCCTGGTCTTGTGAGCTTCCGTGTCTGCCGGAAGTTTGAACATGCAGGCCGTACCTGCTATGGTGAAGAGGATAAAGCAGTGTGTGAGGAGTTCTCTGGGCATGTGAGTCATCATTACTCTTGTGGGTAAAGTGATAGGAGAAAGTGTTCATGCCTAGTAGGCACAGCTTGCTCTGAGTATGTAATAGCGTAATGTGACGAGCGTGGTGAGGCACTGGCACAGGTTGCTGAGAGAAGTTGTGGATGGTCCATCCCTGGAAGTGTTCAGGCCACTCTGGATGGGGCTTTGAACAAGCTGGTCTAGTGGGAGGTGTCTCCCTTCCAATGGCAGGGGAGTTGGAACTTAGATAACCTTTAAGGAACATTCCGATCTAAACCATTATGTAATTCTATGATTTTATGAAAATCCACGTATTTTAAGAAGCCTGAAGAAGGAGAGAAGATTGGGTGCAAGATGAAATATGAAAGGTAAAAATAGGGGTAAGCTCTGTCAAGTGAGAATGATATGTGTAAGGCACATAAGCTGATGGAGATTGAAGAGATGAAAGAAATAACGGAAAGGTCAGATGGAGTGTAAAGAGTGTAAGAGAGAAATGAGATAGAAAAACCATGAACGATGAGAGCACAGTTGGGGTTGTCTTACGCTGGAGACAGTGTGTGGTTCATAAGTTGGTGTTAGAAGCAGGAAAGGAGCAGAAACCAGGGGAGGGGATGATGCATTTTGAGCTAGAAGGAAATGAGTATGGGTTTAGCAGTAGTGGTTAAGACAGACAGGGAAAAAAGTCAGTTTTTTCACCCTTCCGACTGGCAAGTCTACAAGAGCAAAACTGGGTGGAGTTTGGAGCACACACAGGTACAACAGCGCTAGCTTAATTGACAGAAACCAGGGTAATAGAAATTGTGGAGATATGCCAGGAAAAGAAAGCAAGCAGAAGACATTCTTCTAGTCCTCGGGCTCTGAAACAGTATGGTGTCCGCAATCCCCTCTGCCACTGCTGTTGTTATTCATGTTAAAAGAAAATATGAACACTGCAGTGCTAACCTCTGTTCCAGGCATCTCTTCTGTGGAAACTTGCCTCGTATATGAAGATCCTTAAGAGAGGTGCAAACTTTGGAAATGTTTTTCCAGCTGTCATCTGTTTTCTACACATAGACAGGCTTTGGTTTATGTATCACTCATATGGTTTATGCATTTTAAATCAGCAGCTGTATATTCTAAGGTGCCTGATGCCTGACAAACTTTTCTTATGTGGAATACACTTGACCAATTCCCTATGCTTTTGTACTGAATGTCTGAAACTTCAAACTTCACAAACACATACACAAAAATCTTCTAGTTTGCAAGCTCTTTGCTCTGAGGTGGCTGCAAGTACTTCAAATGCTTTTGGCCAAGTTATTTAGGTCCTTTTATGGTTTTGATAAAAACAATGGAGGGAAATTATCTGTGGGCTTCTCTTTCAGTTCAGAGCAATGCACAGTGATGGATTCATTAAGCTGAATAACCGTTGTATAAATGAGAATATAATGGTTTTATTTGTTTCCCTCCAACAGACAGACAACTACGGCTGCATTTCTGAAACAGTAAAGACCAAGTTATTCCAGCTCAAGAGAGGTGGATATCAGAATAAGCTCTATGTGGAGGCTAAGATTAAAGAGGAGGATACAGGTACGAATCATCCAGATGGAAGAGCCATGTAATAAGACCAGGAGAAACCAGCAGAGGGCCCTGCCAAATAGGAATGTGGGAGCAAAGCAGACTCTTGCTTTTCTGGAATCCTAAAGTTTTCCTACATGTCATCCAGGACCATCAGCAAAATAGTTTGTTCAACAAAGGAGGGTTAGCCTAGAGTAAAAGTAATTCTGATCAGGCAGAGGCAAATTGGTTCTTCACGAATCTTTCTGCAGGAGTGGAGCTGACTGGAACAAGCTTCTCTGAGATCACAAGCACCATTAGTAAAATCACCTTTGAGAATACAGGCTCCTACTACAAACATGGAATCCCCTTCTTTGGGCAGGTAGGGAAACCACGAGAATGGAATGCCATGAGTGCTAAACAGTGATGCTACTGAACTTCCTGCCCAACCTCTGAAAGGATGCTGGACCTCAGTGCTGCTAATCCCTGTGGGTCTCCTTTCCTCTGCAGGCTCTCAAATTGGGGAACAGCAGCTGAGAACGCAGCCCTCATTCTGCTTACCTGTCTGTCCTTGTGCTTTCTGCTTCTCCAGTCACCTATTAAACAGGAGGCCTCGGGGGTGTGAGTGCATGTCATGCTCCACATCCAGTCATCTGACCCAGAGGCAGAGATAAGAAAGAGACAAAGAAAAAATATCCAGCAAGTTTGCCGCTTTCTCTGAAAGAGATAGGTGTAAAATGTTGTGTAAGCTTCCTTGTATGACATGGACCCAACATCTTTAGCTTGGTGCTCTACCAGTCTGTTCAGGTGGCAGCTATTCCTGTACTGTTTTTCCTCCTCCAGGTGAAACTAGTGGATGGGTCTGGTGCTCCACTCGCCAGTGAAACTGTGAGGATTTCTTTTGTAGGAGGACAGGAAGAAAACTACACAACAAATGAAGAGGGCACAGCACAGTTTGCCCTAAACACTTCCTTGATATCCACTGACACTATTGGAATTAGGGTAAGTCCTTCAGGCAGAGGAGGTGATGAAGTGATCCTTCAATACAAAAAAATACCAAACCTTTAGTATTAGTACATGAATTTTGGCTCCAGTTCAGCCACTTGTGTTTGAGGATCTATGTATGTATTTTCTCATTTTCCAGGCAATTCATAAAACACAGCCCTTCTGCTATGACCGTTCCTGGGTTGTTCCACATTATGCAGATGGCTATCTCCAGCTAAAGCGCTTATACTCTCCTAGTAATAGCTTCCTCAAAATTGAGCCCAAGTTTGAGACACTAAGCTGCGGCTCCTCCGCAGTGATCCGGGTGCATTATATCCTTACTCCGGAGGCCATAGCAGAGCAGAAGAAAATCACCTTTTACTACCTGGTAAGTTTGCACTGCCATACGGTGAGGTTGTCACTGGCCACGGTAGAGGGGCTGGAAATGAAAACTGTGGTTTGTGTCAGCAGGCTTTAAACACTTTCTCATTACCTTTCTTATGTTCTTTCCCAAATAAATGGGAAAACAAATGTTCTTTGCCCCCTGGGTGAGCACTGGGATTCTGCTACAGGGGGGCAGAGAGCAGCTGAGCAGGGTGTGAGCAGCAGGCATACAGCTAGTTTGCCCCCATCTCAGGCTCCCCCACTTTAAGGTTTGGCTCATGCATAACCTCAGTCACAACAAAGTTTCTGCTTCCATTCAGGTGATGGCCAAGGGAAACATTCAGCAAGCAGGCACCCACATTCTGGATTTGGACCAGGAGAGTGGTGAGTTCTTCTCCCCTACCAAATTGCCACTGCTGTGGGAGGATAGGCAACTGTGGCAGACATACACTCTATTTCCATATAAATGAAGGGATCCACAACTCCATGTCCCCTAAGATCTGGGAAGAGTATGACCTTTATTTTCTCTGCCTTTATTTAGACTTTGCACAGATTTGCTCTAATCCCCTGTGCCAGCTGTCTTTGTTCTGACATTTTCTGGGGCTCCAGTATTCCTAAGAGACACAGTCTGATGGTCTGTTTTAGAAACCAAAGCAAAATTCAGCACACTTATGCATTGTAAAACAGGCCTTTTCAGTCAGACAGTGAGACTTCTGCATCTCTGTGAGCACCAGTTCATCCCACTTGGATGCCTGGAGTTTCATAGTGGCTAGGATGAAGTTCAGCATAAAGTCAAATTTTGAATTTTGGCTGCTCCAAGAGAAGGTTTCTTGCACCTTAACTTTTTGCCCTTGCTTTGTTTGCTAGCCAGTGGCACCTTCTTGCTACAGCTGCCTGTACAATCTGATATTGCTCCAGTGGCCCAAGTACTTGTTTACACCACTGCCCCTAGCAGGGAGGTAATCGCTGATTCAGCCAAGTTCTACATAGATTTATGTTTCAACAATAAGGTAAGTGTCCACTTCTTGAGGCAGCAGCTGTCAGACTGCAGTATGGTCAAGATTACTTAGATTTAGCCTGGCTAAGCTAATTTCTTTGGATTTACTAACACTGGACAAGAAGCATATCAATTGTTGTAGGTAGCTTCACTGCTTACTGGTTTGTGCTAGCCTGGAGGAGATCAACTGCTGGAAAAAAAGTGCTAGCAGGGACTACACTAATAAAACCCCTATTAGCAACTAGTCACAGCCACTCATCCCACAGATGGTCCTGGCTAAGAAAAACACAGTGGAGACCCATGTTTTATTCATACTGCAACACATCTATTTCACTCCTTTTCACATAAACTCATTCTACCAATGAGGTGTCTGCTTATGGAGCCACCAAGCAAAAATAAAACACTCCTAACCCAGTGGGCAAAGCTAATACTTGTCATATCTCTCAACTGCTGTACAGCTCATCCTGTCATTTTAATTTCTATTGTATGTAAATAGAGACAAATCTTGCCTGAACCTTCCAAGCAATGTACAGTGATGCTTCAATAGCAGTGGTGGGACTGAAAGAGTGCTGAAAAATAACGCCTTCTCTCTGTAAGCACATGCACCATTTTTCTTTTACAACCTCCCCATATTCCTTATGCGGAAGGGCAGATGGATTTAAGAGCAGTCCAGTCCTAAGAAGAGAACAACCTGAAAAATTTCCATTGGGACTTAAGAATACTAGACACTGCTGAAGACAGTCCCTTGTCCTGCTAAAACAAAAGCTAAATCAGTTTTTGAGACTGGTTACACTACAGGAGCTTGGTCACCTGAATTTTGTTCATATACTAAAGGTCATACTATGGATTGCATTAAGGTCTGTGTGCAAGCCAAGTGGCAAATGATTTACATGATTAGATACTGCTTTCTTCTCTGAAAGCATGCTGAATATAAAGTTGTTGTCAGTTTGGATAGGACAGACTTAGGGCTATTTCTATGCTGGACAGTTTTCCTGGTAACAAGCTTGCTACAGTCCTTTTTCTGCCATTTCCTGGAGAATAATTTTTTTGCAGTCTCAAGAGTCCACCCTGGGAGAGTTGGAGGCTGTCAGCAGAAGGCATGCTGTTTTCTGGTTGAGACGTGAGGGAAACTGGCAGCTGATGCTGTTTTGTCAGGCAACAGATTTACTCTGAGGATGCTTTGATGAGCATGCATGTTCAGGGAGGATTTGTACTGCTGAGGAGAGGGAAAATTTATGCAGGTCAACGATCTTATTACAAAATCATGTGATATGGTGGTGACAACAACTTTTCCTAGCAAGAACTTCCAGGTCAGAGGTAGGTAGGGTGTTGTTAGAGTTAGGTTTTTGAGAAGACACAGAAGTCTGGCAGGCCTCAGCGAACAGGCCAGCTCTTCAGAATTGTTACCAGCCCATAGATATTGCAGTATTGCTCCAGGGCATCACTGCTTCTCATACTAAAGGATCTGCTAAGCAAGGTCTTTGCAAGCTAGTTTTCTCTCCACATACAATATCTGGGTTCAGTACAGGGACTTGTCCTGGTTCAAGACCATGCTCCATTACCTGAACACATCCAGCCACTATGTGGGATAATCTCATCATACTCACAATGACCATAAACCCAAAACCACCTTAAAAGTTATATGAGCAATTGTGATGCTTGAGGTTGCCAAGAATTCTTAGTGCTGGTTCCCCTGGCACTGCAGGAAGGGAACAGTAGCACAGAGGGAGTGTAGGAGGAGGTGTGAATGCCTGTGGGGACTTAGTAAGGTTTGAACTGAATGCACTGAACTGGAAGGAAAAGTCCTGCAAGAGTAGGGCACCTGTGACATAGCTTTTCCTGGGGTTACAGGTGGACTTAAGCTTCACTTCTTCAGAAGTCCTGCCTTCCTCTGATGCTCACTTGCTGTTCAGAGCCTCCCCGAAATCCCTCTGTGCTGTCCGTGCTGTGGACAAGAGCGTTCTCCTCATGAAGCCAGAAGCTGACCTGTCACCTGCCTCTGTAAGTTCTTAGACTGCAGAACAAATCAAAACTTGGCAAGTACAGCCCAGTGCTGGAATGGAAACAGGGAACAGTCCCTGTTTTCAGAGATGACACAGGAAAGCTCCCCTGTGCCATTTCTCATCTCCCTCCAGTGGGCAAAAAGATGAGAACTGGGCTCCAGTTGTTTCTTAGGGGTTTTGTGTACGGATGGCAATTAGAAAGCTCTTAAGGGTCCTACTTGTCTTGGCCAGAGCCAAGCACTGCTGTGTATTTGATGATAATTTTTCAGTTACTCTCTCCATCCATGGATTAATTTTCTCGGATTAGTGCCAAAGAGTTTATTTCCCTTTTGCCAAGGGGAAAATGACAATCCCTGAGTAGAGACAAAATACTACAGATGGTTTGGCCAGTGTAATTTTTTATATATTTGAGCCATAATACCCAGAGTAACATGCAGTCCATAAAAAATGAGGCAGTATCTTCAAATTTTCATGCCCTTTTTGATTCCCAAACTCCTGTTACTCCCACCACAGGGAGGATCCTGGCAATGTTGATGTATGTGCTCATGATGTGACTGTTATGGTGCTTTCATCCAACTTCCTGAGTTGTTTTTTTATAACAATGGACACTAAAAATGCCAAATACTTTGTCTCTTTCTGCCTAGGTGTATAACTTGCTGCCAGTGAAGGAATTGCATGACTATCAGTATGGTCCAAACATGCTCTTTGACAATCCCCCGGACAGTTGCATTCCCGTGAAGCCAATAGTTGTGGATGGGATCACCTATGCTCCAGTAGTTACGACAAATGAAGATGACACTTATAGCATCCTAAAGGTATAACCCTCTTGCGTTGTTAGGGAGTGGAGTGGGAGAATGACTGAGAATGCCTAAGCCTTCTGTGGCATCATGCAATGTCACAAGGGAAGGGTTTGTGAATCTGAATGATCAGACACCAATTTTTATCCAGAGGCATGCTCAGTGAGTGTCATAGGCCTTACTTGTCTTATCAGTTTTGCTCTGTTGGAAAAGGGAGCAGTCTCAAAGTTTTCTTGTCACAGGAAAACTTTGAGGTTGACTTGAAATGACATTCTAACTGAGGATAAATAATTCCATGCCATTAGTTACCTCAAATAAATCAATACGCCCTTGAGCTGCACTGTAATCACAGAGATTTCCTTTCAGATGCAAAACTCTATATCTACTCCCTGGCTCATTCTGACACCTAGACTGGACATGGACTGGAACCTGTGTCCCAGAAACAGAGGGGATATATCCTTTGGTCTCTCTGAGCCACCCAGGCACTCAGACCCAAGGCTGGGGGGATTGTCCCAAAGTCCAATCCACACACAGTAACAACTTTTCCATTTTGAGACTGTCAGGTCTGCTGTGTAAACCTCAACAGGATTTAGCAATAAAAAAATGTATTTGGTTTCTCTCCCATAGGATATGGGTTTAAAGGTTTTCACAAATACCAAGGTGAGGAAACCTAGGTACTGCAGGCCTGAGCATTACCTCACCGCCCCCCTTCCAGAAGGCGGCTTTGCATCATATTCAGTCGGGGCTGCAACACCTATGTATGCAATGAGGACAAGTGGTAAAGTAACTGGGTTTTGTTATCATTTCTGTTCTGTTCTGTTTGTGTTTTGGGGTGAATACTTAAACAAGAGCTGGGGTTGGGAATTGAAACCTTGGAAGCAGTACTGAATTGATGGGCTCACAGATTTCGGGTTCTGATCGGGTTTTGCTGAGTTTTGAAGGTCTATGGACAACTCCACATTAGAAGTCAGTAGAATCAGGCAGTTTTCAAAGATTCTGGCAGAGCAGAGGGTATTATTCTGCTGCTGAATTCTCTGTTCATTAGGCTTTTACAGTAGACTCCTTTTCCCAGATTATCACTTAAGGAACCTCCAGTACTGTTTTCAGGCTGTTCTCATTGACTCAGCCAGTTTTATGTATGGTCAAAACTCTGAAGTGGGTGACAAATTTTTCAGTGACAAACTGGTAGACCTCGGGAATGATAAGATATGTGTGGTAGAAGTTCAGTCTGAAATTGATCTGTTCTATTTCTAAGGGCTATCTCAATGCTTAACTCTTTAGGCAACAGAATTGGCCTTACCATCCTTCATAGTTTCATATAAAGGGAAATATCTTAGAAATTACAAGTTATTCTATCTGGATAGCTGATTCAGAGTTTTCCCTTGGCACAAGAACCTCTGCTTTTGTACGTGTCCAGTTTGAAAACAATTTCAACTTCTGACACAACTTGTTAAGATGCAGGATAGATGCTTTTTAATTATTGTAAACTAAAATAGGCAGCAGTAAGAAGACTGAAATACCACAGGAGACAAATAAAAGCAAGCCACCTGTCACTTTTCCTAGGAGCTATGTGATACACCTCTGATAGATTCTTTCAATTGAGCCCTGGGACCTTCTCAGGCTCTGGAGATGCCTGTTGCGCAAATAGTAGGAATATTTGTTAGCTACACAATTGTTATCCAAATGCAGAAATTAATTTAACCAAAGGAAAGATGACCAAATTAAGAACTTATCTTGTTTATCTGTTTGGATGCATTTTTCCTTCTGATTGTAAAAGCCAGGCAAAGCTAGTCCCATCCACCCATCTTTGTTTTCCAGTTTTTCAAAACTGAAGTAAAACAATTTCTTTTACCAAATTTCATCCCAAACACAGAATATTCCATTGAGAATAATTTTTACATGTGAAAACTTTGTTGTAGTCAAAATAGTCCTTTTTACCCCTCCCAAATTTCAGCTGCATGTTTTTATTTTGAGCATCTTCATCCTAGTTCTTGAGGAGGCCGTAGCTTTGGCAGGAAGGTGGTTTTCTGAGTCACAATGACCCTGCAAAAAAAGCTGCAACAGAGGGATGGCCTGATAGGATGGAGAAGATGGTCACATAAAGGCTGTACCTAAAAGGGAAAAGGCTGTTTGCACAGAAGGTCCTAAATAAGTGTTTGCTCTAAATCCTTTTTCTTTTTTTTTTTTTTAACTTTTTAAAGTGCTACCCTGCAAACCTAGAGATCCTTTGGATCCTCTTTCCAGCAGTAAATAATGGAAGGCTAGGTCTTCTTGCTAATAAGCACTGAACCTGAAACTTCACTGCTGTTGGTAGCAGTGCTCTCTACAGCCACAACAAGCATCTGCTGCTGATTGCTGCATAGATTGACACTTTCTAAGACTGAAGCATGATGCTGATATAGGTCTTGCTTGTTTGGAATTATCAGTAGTTGATTTTTTTTTTCCATCTCATCACATTCAGGCATTGTGGGAGATACAATTTATGAGACATCAAGCAATCCTGGAGTGGTGACAGAGACAGTCCGAAAGTATTTCCCAGAAACCTGGATTTGGAGTTTAGTACCTATAAGGTGAGTACCTTGGGCTAGTTCATTCCTTTTAAATAAAACTGAGTTTATAAGGTGAAAACATGAATCCCGAAGTGTTTGCCAGCCTTTTCAATACCAGAAGGTCCTTCACTGTTTGCAGAGATCACTTGGCAATCCTCTGAGATGAAATTACTTTCAGCCACGGTTAGGTTTTTCCAGGGAGTGGACTGGAAGAAGATGTAGAGTGGTCCTACAGTAGCAAGCATACTGTACCCCATAATTCACACAGACAATACTATTCTGCAGGCCAAAACAGGTACAGTTTGTCTACAAAATGCCATAAAAATCATCCCTCTCTCCTTGCTTTTGTGCTTCATCAGCTCTGAGGGCAATGCTGATCTAGAAGTGACCATCCCTGACACCATCACCGAGTGGAAAGCCAATGCATTCTGCACTTCAGCAGACACAGGCTTTGGCCTGTCCCCGACAGTGTCCCTCAGGACCTTCCAGCCCTTCTTTGTTGAGCTCACCATGCCCTACTCTGTAGTGCGTGGGGAGTCCTTCACGCTGAAAGCCACCGTTTTCAACTACCTGACCGCCTGCATCAGGGTAAGGGAGGTTTAAATCCTTCTCTGTACCTGTGTACCTTCTTGTGCACCTCTTGCCTTCCACCTAGCTTTCTCATCTTATCTCATCTCTCAGTAGACCTAGACTCTTCACCCCAGAAATTCTTACGTTATTTCTCCTATATAGTCCAAATGCAGAACCCCCAGCTTCAGTTCCCTGCTCCTTCACTACTGAATAAACAGCTATTTCTATGGCTTCCTAGCTCCTCCTGTCTCAGGATCACCCTTCCCTGATTGCACCTTTCTCTACAACTCACAGGTCAGTGTGACTCTGGCTCAGTCTACTCATTTCCTGGCTATTCCAGTGGAAAAGGATGAAGTATCTCACTGTCTTTGTGAGAATGGGAGGAAAACTGTGGCTTGGCTGGTGACTCCAAAATCTCTAGGTAAAGGTCTCAGGGTGCTAAAAACTGCAGGAAGGTTTTCTCTGTCCTGTTCTTCCTGCTCACTATTGGGTGTTAGACCAACACATTTTCCTGGAAAGCACTTCAGTTGAGTGTGTCTGATCTGGGACTATCTGGGAGGCAAACACTGGCAGATTCATAGTGTCCAAGGCTGTATCTGGCACCACCTGCACTACCATCAAGCTTATGGCTCTTGGACAGCATCTCCTGAAGCCAGAGACTGCTGGGCAGCAGACATACTGTGTTAGCTCCATTCCTCACGGAGATTAGATGTCTTCCCCATGGGATCTTCATATTTTGTTTTCATTGTTATTAAGTGTTGTGGTAGCAGCTGTGGTGTGCATGCAGGGTAGCAGAGTGCTGAACAACAGTGGGGCTGGTCACTCTCAACACTGTCTTAGATTCTGGAAAAGAGTCACCAGAGTCACCTTTCAATGACAGTGCAGCTCATCTGCTCCATGATGGCTTCTAGTATAGAGAGCTGTGTTTTTGTGGGGAAGAAACAGGGCCTAGATGTGACAGAAATCCCCATCCATGAGCCTGCATGTTGAAACTCCTAGAAATGGCAGTGACTCCCCTTGCCTGGCTCTGCCTGGCAGGGCTGACTGACTCCTGTTTCCTCCAGGGCAGGTGGAGTTCTCGGTGAGCACTGAGGCCCTACAGAACCAGCAGCCCTGCGGGAACTACATTGTGGAGACCCCTGAGAAGGGACGGAAGGACACAGTCATCAGGCAGCTGCTGGTGGAGGTATGTGGGCCGTGGGAAGGGAGCACTGAGCTTGCCTGTGGGTAACTGTGGGTGCTGGGATACAATTGGACAGGATGCTAGATAGACCATCTAGGGTCCCTTTCTCATTAAAGGTTGGACCAGATTACCTTTTGAGAACCCTTCTAATCTGGCCTGGTCTCTGATTTTATGAGATTATGCAGAATGGCAAAATGATGGGATTATATCATTTTTATACTTTGGCAGGGCTGAATAAAGACTGCAGTTTAGTAATGTGCATTGTGTCTCCTGGTACACTAAACTTTCCCTATCTCTTATAATAACAGGACTTCTACTCCAATCCGTCCTTCCCTTTAGCTCCTATGCCAATACACTCTTTTTATAGCCTCTCTCCTTTTTTTGAGACACCACCAGTAAGCATGGGCCATGCTGCCTCTCATCTAGTTGAGTGGCAGAGCAAACTGCCGCAAGCTGAGTGTTTTGACGTTCTGATTCAATAACATAGTCTGGCATGAGGATGAAGGTGAGGGATTCACAAGCATGTATGGAAGTTTGATGACTGTAAAGACGAACCCTCAAAACTCCAGTTATTGTAAAGTCTATGGAAACATGTTAAAATTTTACAGCTTATCCATTTCCTGTGGCAAGAAGAGTTGCTGATGTGATAATGGTACACAAGGAAATATTATGGGGCATTATTGGATATCCTTTATACAAAATTGCTATTTATTATACACTGAGTGTGCTAATCTGGGAGGTAGAATCTATGTTCTTAGCTTTTCTCTGTATCATAAAATTCCCTAATGTTTGCCCACTATGTTATATGCTACCACTAGTGGCATCAGATATTACAGTGCACAACATCTTCCCTACCTATTATTGACATACACATTTTTTTTCCCCTAAAACATCTAAAGCATCATGGTAAGCAGCACTGCAGACATCTCTTCAGGACAGCTCTCTGTAATCCTTCAGTCCTTTTGTTACAAGGATGTTAAGTGTTTCTCACTGCATAAAATAGTTACAGGTCATCCATGTGATAGTCCTGCAGTGTTCTCCTCTCCTTTTTATGTCCTTCCTCCACACACAACACCAGGTATTTAGGATCGTATTTCTTTTATTTGCTTAGATTATTATTTCAGAGCTCTGTATTTCAGGGAATGTTTGTGACCACTTCTCCTTCTTCAGTTCCCTCATTTTTCTTTTTATTTATCTCTCTGTCCTTGTTAAGGATTCCCGTCTGTCTGTATTTCCTCTCACTAACTTTTCACATCTCTTGTTTCTCTTCATCCTACCCAAGCCGGAAGGCGTTGAGAAGGAAACAACCCAGAATTCTCTGCTCTGTGTAAAAGGTAAAGCCCACTCTTCTCACTCTTTCCATTTGTTCCCATGTGCTTTGATGGGTGAGATGTGCCTGCTTCTATTATATTCTAGTTAGTCTGATATTTTTGTGTAATCAAAATGTGCCCCATTAGTTGGAAATCTAAGACTTAAGACAAGAGAAAGTCCTAAAGAATGGACCATCCTGATTAAGCATCATAGGGAGCTAGGACAGATTTAGGATGAATGTTTGCATCCCTGTTCTCTCGAGTGCTGACCTTGGAGTCTCAAATGCTGTCTCTTGTTTTCTAGTGCAGCCAGGAAAAAGCTGTAGACACATGATCTACAGCAACTAAAAGCACTTGGAGTGGTTTCATGCAGAGATCATGTTATAGCCAGGAAAATAGGAAGTTACTGAAGTCAGGGCATTTCTGATAGGAAATGTTTCACGGAGGCCTCCTCCCTTTCCTTTAGGCATTTCTTGGAACCATACTGAAGCTGTTTCTCTTCTCTTGGGTCTTGTTTCTTTCTCAGGAGCGCCTGTGAAAGAGAAGTTTTCCCTGTTGCTACCCTCAAATGTGGTACAAGACTCAGGCAGAGCATATTTCTCAGTGCTGGGTGAGTGAACAGCTTAGCAGAAGAACCGTGTGCTGTTTTTGCCCCTTTGTGCTGGCCTCCTACATGTCAGCTTTTTCTTCTGGTTTCTAGCATAGCTCACTCTTGTCTTTAATCTCTTCTGTTTTGAGTACTTTCCCTTCCAGTTATGCTCTTCCTTTTCCCCTTTCTGCATACCCTGTTTCTCCGTGTTTTCACAATGCCCTAACCTTTATCTCATTTCCCTCTTTTCTTTTGCTGTTCTGTGTTTTGTTCCAGGATCTTTATCAATCCTAATTATCTTTTGTTCTTCTCTGATATCTCCTGCTTCTCTCATTCAGCTTCCTCTTATTCTGATAGCCAGCCCTAAGTATTTTAAACATCCCTCTGGTGTCTCCTGCACCCCAGGTGACATCATGGGCACTGCCATGCAGAACCTGCACCAGCTCCTCCAGATGCCATTTGGCTGTGGGGAGCAGAACATGGTCCTGTTTGCACCCAATATCTACGTCCTGAACTATCTGAATAAGACAGAGCAGCTGAGCGAGGAGGTCAAATCCAAGGCCATTGGATACTTAGTGAGCGGTAAGCTGGGACACGGCTTTTGCTATTGCTTTGGCTTTCTTCCAGATCCTGCCTGGGGTGGTTTTGTCAAATGTTGGCCATGTGGAAAGAGAGCTTCTTTCATACACAGATGGTCTCTTCTGTATACCTGAGAAGACCCTTCACTGCTTTCCCCTTGATTATTTTCTGTTGCTTAAACATTACGGTGCCTGATCATTGCACCCACTGTTCTCACTGGGTGCCAACGCAGTGCAGAGTTGTCAGGTGACCTGTTACAGTGACTTATTGATTGTCATTAAAGTGTCCTGCTTTCCTTCTGAATAAAGGCAAGTATTGCTTTTCCTCACGTGGTACAAGCAATGCATGGAGCTGGGGATATGCCACTGCTTGGTATTGACTAGGAGGACTGACCTACTCCTCTCTCATCTGCCTTTGCTGACACAGCTGTTTTTCTGTTTCCCCATCTCTCAGCAGACACTTTCTGGCATCTGAATCTTGCTTTAACTCTCCATTGCAGGTTATCAGAGGCAGCTGAACTACAAGCACACAGATGGGTCTTACAGTACCTTTGGACCACGTTATGGCCAACCAGGGAATACCTGGTGAGACTTCGATGTCACCTATGCCTTCCATTTATGCTCGTCTTTCTCACTCACATATTTATAATGAGTACTGCCTGACGTAAATAGGAAAAATTTGTAAACCAGCAGGCCATGAGCTAGCAGGAATTTATTTATTCTTCCCTGTAATTATGAGTACTACTGTTATACAGCTATTTAACTAGTTGGCATGCAATTCCCTACATTTGCCAAAGAGGGATTTTTTTTAGATACAGATGAACAATCATTGTCCTTCAAACTGTAGCCTCAACACAAAGGGATCGCAGAGTTTTGTGAGCTGAGAGAGAGACAAAAATCAAGGTGGAAAGAAATTTTTTTACAGCATATTTTGAGGTGAGGATACAAAATACATGCGGTTTGACCAATTGGCCCACAGTTCCACAGGCCTTCTTGCTTATCTCCAGACAGATGATGTGAACATGAATCCTGTCACTTGAGATGGGCAACAGGCTTGCTCATGCCCTTTCTCTTTCTTCTTTTCAGGCTCACAGCCTTTGTCCTCAAGTCCTTTGCCCAGGCTCGGCATCATGTCTTCATAGATCAGAAACACATCCAGGATGCTTTGGTCTGGCTGTCCTACAAACAGAAGGAGAATGGATGTTTTCAGAGTTCTGGGACACTCCTGAACAATGCTATGAAGGTGATGTGTCTGCCTGGTCATTACTTCGTGAGTCTAGAACTTTACATGAGTGAGATGGGTGCAGTTGAGCTTCTTGAACATACAGGCAGGTGGGATGTCAATGCCGTGCCAATGGCAAACACTGGGGAGGTAGCCATGTGCCGTTCTGAATGATCAGCAACCTGCACTAATCAGTGGAGTTGATACCTCCACATCAGCTGCAAAAGGAAGGGGGAAAGCTAAGGCTCTGCAATGCAGAACAAGTGTATGCCCACTGGAGTGGGAGAAAAGACTGAAAATAAGAAGTTAGATGGGCTCAGCATCTATGTTTGTGTTTTCCTACAGGGTGGAGTAGACAACGAGGTCTCGCTGACAGCCTACATCACTATTGCATTGCTGGAAGTTCCTCTGCCTGTAACTGTACGTGGCTGCATCCTAACTTGAGTCAATTGTGTTGTGTTTAGTCTATGACACAGCATGAGCAGTATTTGATCCACACTGGAAAAATGACTTGGTTGTTGAGCCCTGTGATATAAGAATTACGCACTGTCAATTTCTTATTTCTGAAACACGTTCTACCCTACTTGTTTTTAGACCTCATTCTGGCAGACTCCTCCTGAAAGTTCAGTGGGATGCTGTGCTCTTAGTAAGTCAAGAAACTGCATTTCTCCCGAGCCTTCTAATGACTGGTTATCTCTTCCCAGCACTCGGTGGTGCGGAATGCTCTATTCTGCCTGGAAACAGCGGCACATCAGAAAGAAAACCACGTGTACACCAAGGCACTGCTAGCATATGCATTTGCCCT
>JAWWES010000001.1:28501967-28549517 GCA_035583135.1 Lophotriccus pileatus
ACTCCAGGTGGGAGGATGCAGCCTCCAGGATGCATCTGTCATGCAGGATGAAGGGGGAAGGGTTAGGTTTACACATTGTGCAGGTTTATAGCTAGTATGAGACTGCTGAGCCTCAGGCCTAGATACCACTTTGTTCTAGACTCCAGATTCACACAGACACTTATGGGCTTGGGCACCTCAGGGAACCAGAGACCTAAGAAGGATGCTGCTCTTTCCCTTTTTAAGTAGAGATGCTGGGCTCAGGCAGTGACAGAATCTGTGAGACAAAATGGCTCAAAGAATGTGACTAGGGCTTGAGAGTCACTTGCATTTGGAGAAGGCAAAAAGTATGGGGGATTCTTCCCTCATAACCCTGCTACCCGACATTTGAGCAAATCTACTGTCTGGTCTGATTTAACTAGAATGCTTCTGAATTGTTACATGAATTCCTAGAAGAGTCTGAGCTAATGCTGTGGCCTCCACAATGACCTGTAGGTTCATTTTCTCTCTCAGCACATCCAGCACTTCTCTGATTTGCATGCCTTGTGCTGTGCAAAGTCAACTTTGTTCTATGTTGAGCCCGTGCCCTGGAAGGAAGGAGTGCCAATAAACATCCTTCAGCCTTTGCTAAGTGGTGCCTCGTGTGGCAAGAGGAGTGGACTAGGGAGAGATGTCAGCAAAGCTACTCTGTAGTTCATTACCCAGGTAATGATGGCGCCTGGTGCTTCCCAGTGAACTCCCTCAAAGCAGAGATTCAGGACTTGGGACTGAGAGGGAGTTCTCAGAAAGGTAATCCCTTTGCACAAATCTTTCCTCTCCCTCCATCTTTCCCTACCCACAGAAGCCAGTTCCTACATTAACAATTGCCCCACCAACAAAAGCCATTTTATCAAGGGAGGATGTCGGGCCGATGAAAGATATGTCCCACCAGGACTACTCACCCTCTTTCACAGCTTCCTTTTCAAGTGAGTCAAGCAATGTCTTCCTCTTGTCTGTTTTCCCTGCCAGGGCAAATGCATATGCTAGCAGTGCCTTGGTGTACACGTGGTTTTCTTTCTGATGTGCCGCTGTTTCCAGGCAGAACAGAGCATTCCGCACCACCGAGTGCTGGGAAGAGAGAGAGACTGAGCTGGATCAGCCAGAGATCACACTGAGGCCCATCTTAGAACACGAGAAATTGGATGGTACCTATGGACCCTTGGCAACCCCTCTTTCCGCTCTGACAAATATTGTACTATTGTGTATCCCTTCCCTTCCAGGCCCAATGATCCCTAGAACAAACGGGCAGCCAAAGGCTGTTCCTTATCTTGTATCAACATTTCTCTAATATGTCTTGTTAATGGTTTTTCCCAGTTTGATTTAAAGACCAAGAAGCAGGGCTCCGATCCTTCTGCCTTGAGAAGAATTACTTCCTTTCTGTACATGTCCTGAATACTTGTTTTCCTCCTTCAGCTATCGCCCTGAGACTCTTCTGTGCTTTTACCCTCTGCTCTGTTCTTTCCATTTTATTGTTTAGTTTCTCTCTTCTGAAAAAATTTAATTTTGATGGAAGCTGATAGTGTAGACTCTAGTTTGGCAGGAAACTATCTCTGCATAAGAAAGAATATTTTTTTTTGTATTTTCTGGAATATTTTTTGTGACATGTTAACATTAACGATGTATGTCTTTTCCAAGCTAGAATCTCAAGTACGGTTTGAGAGTGCAATCATAAAAAAACGTAACTCCTTTACATAGTGTTAAGTAACGGACTAACAGATGCTGTGAGCCCACGACCTTGCAGCCAGACGCATGACTGTTTCTCATTTGTGATGGAAAAAACTGCTATAAAATTGAAACAATAATACTGTAGAGAGAGCATGTCATGATCTGAATCCCAACAGCACATTTACAGCTTAATCAGTGATCTAGAAGTAAAACATGTATTTTTCAGCAGCTTTGTACTTTGCCTTTGCTGGGTGTCTACTGGAAGATGAAATTTTTTGTGATCATTTTTGGAGATGCAATTCAGGTGTGTTTGAGCAAAGAATAAAATTAAAATTGATTGTGTCTATGCCCCACCTAAGGTTTCACATGCTTGTTACTATTTGTAAGTAAGTGTTGGGGAGGAGTTCAGTCTAATGTGGCAGTAGACACACATGCTCAGAACAGTGCTAATAAGATTTTTATGAGGGTTTAATATAGCTTACTTTCCTTACAGAAATGTTCTCTATGGTTGCCTGTGTTAAACTTAGGATTTCATGCAGCTTAACTTGAAATGCACCCATATCTCACCCTTTCCTTCACATTCAGTGGTGGTTTTAGCTCAGACAGGGAGATGAAAAACATCTTTGATATCCAATACAGTTCTGCCTGAGAGCTTGTCTTCTAAACACATCACATACCAAAGAAAGAATACTTTTCCGGTGAAGTTAATGCCATCCATGTCACCTTACTGACAAAATAATTCCTTCTGTTGGTTCTTGCTACACAGGAAAAAAACTTGGAAAACAAAACAGTCCCCACCACATTTGGAGTAGAGGAATTACAGCAGCCTGGCAATTATCCTGGTTCAGCAGTCCTTCTGCTGCAATCCATACCACAATTTTACCTGCACCACAGCCTTGTCTCAAAATGAGGGGATCAGAATGACCAAACCCTCATTGTTCTTAAATAGGCCTCAGGCTTTTCACAGAGTGACATTATGGTATTCTCTATATCTATACTTTATTACCTATAGGAATACCTTATTCTTCAAGCATTAAGGATGGGGATTTCCCACAAAACAATCTATAAGAGGCAGAGAAAATAAGAATGAACCCTAAGTGTGCCACTCCTTTTTTACATGCCTGTGCTATTTTGTCTGCACCACAAAAGCGGTTCAACAGGAATGTACCATTCCAAGAAACAAAAGGAGATTTTTGTAGGGGCAGAAAACTTTTTGGCTCACTTCAGGGAATTGAATATTATTTAACTAATTTTTAATCCAAGCTGTAAGGAACCAATCAATTATTGTCCACAAAAGAGCTCAGAAAAATGTTAAGTGAAATGTTTGAGTGGGAGAAAGGATTGGACAGGGAAGGAAAATGGAGAAAATGTGTTAGTTCAGTCTAGGCTTAAACAGAAAGACTATTCAGACAGGATTTCTTCTTTCAAAGGGTAAAGGGACCTGATAATCTGGTGGGGAGAGACACTAGTAGGACAGGTTAGTACCATCTGTGGCTCAGGTTGGGGTGTGGACACATACAGTTACAGGCAGAGGAATCTCCAGCAATGCAATAGTGATATAGGCTGTCAGTGTGACCTCGTCATTCACGCCACCCTGCAGGGAAACACAAAAGTAGTTGTTGAGCCTACATAGCACCACTGGCTTCTCTCTATGCACATATCTACATCCTGCAGAGACAAATACTTCCTAGTCTCCTGCTCACGGTAAGTCCTCCAGAAGATGCTGCTGCCTTCTTCATGCTTCTGTGACAGCTCCCCACCCCTCCCCAACCCCCAAGCGATAAAATAGCTCCATTGATCCCAGAGTGACTTATGGTCAAGTTGCGTCCTGACAAATCCCATATGAAGCCAACCAGGCAGACACATCACCTTCATAGCATTGTTCAGGAGTGTCCCAGAACTGCGGAAACAGCCATTATCCTTCTGCTTTTGAGTAAGCCAGATCAAAGCATCCTGGATGTGCTCCTCATCTATGAAGATGTGAGGCCGGGCCTGGGCAAAAGACTTGAGGACAAAGGCTGTGAGCCTGAAAGTGATAGAAGGAACGAAGACATCCTGAGCAGGTCCTGTATCCATCAGAGGTCATAGGACCCAGATGGGCATTACTGTTCTGGAGGAAATCAGTAGAGGCTACAAGATTTGATCACAGTGGGCTGGTTGGAAACTATGAGAGAGCTTAGCAACTCAGTGAGATAGGGCCCAATGCTAAATGGAGTCTGCTATTCATAGCCCTGAGGACTGCAGGTAGCTGGGCAATGGCACTGTGGGGATTCATCATCATCTTCTGCTAACAAGAACTAGCTATATCATCTTGCAGGCCACCCTCACTTGAGCTGAAGAAGGGTATCAGAGGAGGTAAGTAGCTATCAGTGCAGCACTGCAAACCTAAAAGGCACCTCCCTTAACATCCTTCCTTGCCCCATTATCTCACATGATTATTCTATGATGACATGAAAATAACTTCATCTCCATTTCAACCTCCACAATGGCCAAGCACAAGAGAACACAGAGGAATGGGAGGGCATGGAAAGCAGTAATGAAAAGTCAGCGGTACTGAAGTCTTACCAGGTATTTCCAACTTGCCCATAACGTGGCCCAAAGGTACTGTAAGAACCATCCCAGTGTTTGTACTTCAATTGCCTTTGATACCCTGAAATGGAGAGTGAAAAAATATTTCAGTTGCCACTGTACTTTTCAAGGAGCCATGCAAAGGAAATGTAGCAGACACGGAACACAGTGTCACCCTTAACTAACGCAGAAGTATAATACTGAGCTATGTTGCTCAGTATTACAATAGAAATTCAGGCAAACCCACAGGTCTGAGTATCTCCATTTTTGTGCTCTTCCGCTCTCCTAAAACAACTGGAAACTGAGTAACTGTGGTCATTGCTGATCTCTGCCTTGACGAGAAGTAAATGTATCCCAGACTTGAGAGAAATGAGAGAATGGTTCCCAGAGGAGGACTGATAAAAAATGTGAGCTTTACATAGGATAGGGATGCAGAAAACAGGGTAATTTTCATTGGAGGAAGTGCAATATTCCTGAAAAAATAACTGAGTCAAAACAGGCCCTTTCTAGTAGCATATACCCATCATGTGCATATGTACTGGTGTTATGTCTGTCAACATGGCCTTGATAACCTGTTCAAATTCTGCCCTGGTCAAAGGTGAGCAATACTTTCTAAATCTCAGTCCTAAGGAGGGTTTGAGATCTACATAAGCAGCTGCCATGATTAATGGGTACAGTCTGATTTATATATTTCATATAACTCTTTGCTTTCAGAAAGAAACCTTGAGTTATTGCCAGTTCTGGACTTTTCCTGTGTTCTTGTTTGGAGGCTGTTGTCTCTCACCCTGTACCTTCACTTGAATATAGGATTCTTTATTATAGATACTGTATTAGATACACCTCACCTACCAGTATCATGTTCCCTCTAGAGACAGCCTCCAACAGGTCATACCTGTCACTGGACAATAGTGTCCTTATCCAGTTGCCAAGGGAAGGGATGAACAGAAAAGCAAAAGCTGTGTCCCATCTCACCGCTCACTAAGTATCCAATGGCCTTGGATTTGACTTCTTCACTCAGCTGCTCTGTCTTGTTAAGATAGTCCAGGACATAGATGTTGGGTGCAAACAGGACCATGTTCTGCTCCCCACAGCCAAACGGCATCTGGAGGAGCTGGTGCAGGTTCTGCATGGCAGTGCCCATGATGTCACCTGGGGAATGGGACAGCTTACAGTGTAAATTAGCCATTAGACTGAGCAGAGCCTGAAGTGACAGTGTTTTAAAATAGCATGTGACACTTCAAAGATGCTTCACTCACCTAGCACTGAGAAATACGCTCTGGCTGAACCATCCACCACAGTCTCTGGGAGAACCAAGGAGACTGTCTCTGGCACTGACTTCTCTGGGATAAAAAAACAGATTAATTTGGTTACAATTCTAGATACGTCTATACGCATAGGTAGCAGCTGCCCCTGAACAGGGTTTTCCTGCCTTCAAGAAATCCATTCATCTGTAATCTTGTTGATGAAGCTTCCCATCCTGAAAATTTTGTGTTGGGCTTTCAATATCCTCACACACAGATTGTCATGGCCATCTACATGGCACTATCAGCTGGTTTTGACTGACAAATATACTGCCCAACCTATTTTTCTGACCTTTTCTGCTTCAGTGGGCTGACCCAGCTTACTGCGGAGTCTGGTTTGTGATTTTACACCTGTTGAATGAAAGGCATTAGAGATAACCTTATGAAATCCCAAATATTCTCTCCCTGCAGGGACCTGGCCAGCCTCAGCTCCTAAGAGATAAGCTTCTGTCTCTATAATTGCTGACACTATTGCATCCTCAGCTCTCCTCCTCTAGGAGGAACTGATTTCACTAACAGATGGACATACATCCAGTTTGTTTAATTTTATCACTTTCCTACACCTTTCTTCTCAGAGTGGAGCATTAAAAACCTTTTCTTCTCTCTTTGTCTTTAGTCTCTACCACAGCAAAGAAAGCCTTAGAAAGCAAATGGCTCTTACCAGATGCACAGAGCACAGAGTTGTACGTAGTTTCCACTTCTGTCCCTTCCGGCTTGGGGAAAAGGGCAAGAGGAAAAGGCAAAAAATGAGAAACAGCAGCAACAACAACAATGAAAAGGAAGACTAAAGGAAGAAGAAAAGGGAAACTAAGAGGGACTTTTTGGAAATGACTTACAAAGTTTTCTGCTCTGTGTGCTAAACCAAGGATAACTGAGGACTATAACATAGCGGCTAATTACAAGTATGAAAAGTAGGACATGTTCTTTCCTTTCTTATTATTGAGAGAAGCCCTGCAGATTCACAGGTTATGATGCAGATAACATGCAAGGTGCTGTTACCAACAGTGCTAACAGAGCCACAGAACTCACAGTGCTACCCACTGTGGCCCAGGGTAGCTGCAGTGATGGCTGAGTGCTGGGGACATTGGTAGGATATGTATGCAAGTACTTTTACAGGTGGTAAAGCACTCCAATGCATCAACATGTGACATGTTGCAACAACAAAAATTTAAATATATGCCATAGTCAACTGGTGATTCTATCCTGCTGTTTCAAAAACTCCTAGCCTATTTTTTGAAGTCAGAAAAAAATCCCTCTTTTCTGCTGAGATAGATGAAAACATTTTGCAAAAAACTCAGGAATTAAATGTTTACTATAAAACACTTTTTGTCAGAATTTATTTTAGGGAGATCCCTGCATCATGTTTTAACCTCCAAATAGGAGAGTTCCCATTGCTTCATTACCGTTTACCAACTTTTGCCCATTGCAAATTTTTTCGACCATGCAAACAGTGGTGTTATTGTCTTTATCACACAGTTAGAATTCATTGTCTCTCATTCTTCAGTAGGAAAAGACAGAAAAGTATTAAAAAAGTAGGAGAAAAAAAAAAAGAAAAAGCTTTTCAGATAAACTATGACAGAACAAAATGCTTCTGTTTGCAAAGGCACCTTCATATTTGTTTCAGTATGTCCTTATCATATGCAACTAAATGAGAAATCCATTGTTTGGTTTGATTTTGAACATTTCAACAGGAAATTAAAACATACATTGTAATTATCTGAAAGATTTTCCTTTCCAGATGAGAAATTCCTGGGCAAAAAAACATCCTGTTTCCCAAGGAGCTCTCAGCAAGGCTTGGTTTCTGGAGGGGCAAAAGGGTGCCCCAGGGCCTTTGGCACACTCCCTTCTCTCTCTCTGGGATGCACTGCCTACTGGAGGGAATATTGTCATCCATATGTTCATGACAGTGCAGCTTCACTCCAAGCATGTTTCACTGTATTCACCCCTGCTAATTAATTGTTCAGCCTTGGATGCTAATCTCTGACTCCATCCAGTCAGGACGTACTATAGATTAGTTACCACATTACAGAAACAGGATAAGATGAGCAATCTCTCAGGCACCCTGACAGAAGCATCTTTAATGCTCATTCCATAATTTTCATTCCCCTGCCATCTGGGAGAGAAGACTTTACAGTGCTGATCTTCTAGTAACCTCAAAGAAAAAAATAAACAGTCTTTTTTCCTCAAGGTATATATGAAATCAGGAAATATTCCTGAAATGATAAACAGTTATTCATGTATTATACATACAAATCCATCTGTAAATATTAAAAAAAAAAAAAAGTGACTAGCAGATAGGAATGTTGTTCCATTGTTACATTCAGGTTAGTAAAACATTTTCTGATGTTACATGAGTCCTAGCTCTGCCTTACTGCAAACTGGAATGTCTGCAATGTAAGGAGTTACTATTATTATGTAGATTTCATTATACAAAAAGCTAGTACTCTTTGTTTGCTAATAGCATCACAGGGAGTCTTATATTGTGGATTAATTTTATGACTGGCAATTATTCATGTGAAAAGCTGTGCTTTTATCATTGCAAAACACTGCTTAAGAAAAAAGTGTACAAAAGAATGAAAAAAATAAACGGTTAGTTACACTGTTTTGAACATCCTTAAAAGTGTAATAAAACCAGTCTGAAACAGCAATGTTAGTTTTGTTCAGAAATATTTGTAGATTGTGGTGACTGTTCTGTATTTCAGAGTACTAGCCATGTGCTGGAGCAGAAGCATAAGGTTTCTGACTAGCGTTCCATTTACAACCTATGCCTGTGATTTATTACAGGTAAAACCACGGAGTTCTTATTTATCTCTGATATGATGTCCCAGAAAACCTTTCATTATTGCCTGCCTTACTATTTCTGTCCCACTGTGTAATGTAAAACCCTGCTTTTACTGTGAGACAGCAACATTATGAGTTATGGGCTCTACTGGCCTGGGCTAGATTTGTCAATGCTTCTTTTATAAGAGCTTGCAGAATTAGAGTCCCATGAGCCATTATTGCTGCTCTCATGGCTAAAACAGAAAACCTTTATCATACAGCAACTGTTGCTGTTGCTACTGGTACTTTTCTGTGCCACCAAAATTAGCAGCCCACATACCTCTACCAGAAGCTGCCTGATGACTGTGTCCTTCCGCCCTTTCTCAGGGGTCTCCACAGGTGCATTCCCACAGGGTTGCTGGTTCTGTAGGGCCTCAGTGCTCACCGAGAACTCCACCTGCCCTGGAGGAAACGGGTCAGTCAGCCCTGCCTGGCAGAGCCAGGGAAATGTGGGTTTGTGTTTGTGCTGGGCACTCCCTGATGCATTACAGAGCTTTTCCAAGAGGAGAACTAAATTTGAGACAGTGTTTTATCTTGATCCAGCTGCAGCCTTCCAGGCCACCTCCTTCGAGATGGCCATACAAGCAGGTGGTCCATCAGCCAGAAGAGTAACGATGGGGCGGGTCTTGTAAATCAAATGGTCTTGTTCTGGGACCATCAAAGCAAGTTTTGATTAAAAAATTTTGGAGCCAGACACATCAAGCCAAGACATGTTTAGCTCTACAACTGGAATATATGAGTGCTTTTCATAGATTAAGGGAATTTGTGATTTCTATTTATGAGTTAGGAAAGCAATAGCCTGCAACGCTTACATGGTTTGTTTAGGACTTGGAAACATTACACCCAGTGTAGTGTCTCAACCTCAGGGTTAACTTCTCCTTTCTGACATAGAGAAGATCCTTCCAAACAGGTTTGGAATTACCTAGCTCCTCACACCAAAGATCTGATGCCCTACACAGATATCTGATCTCAATATCTTCTTGTTGTCCAGCTTCTTACCTAGAGATCTTGGTGTTACTGCCCAACCCACAGTTATTCTTTCATTCATGCAGATACAGTAGGATTCTTCCTGTTTCTCTGCTGGTATAGCCAGGAAATGAGTAGATTCAGCCAAGGAAACACTGACCTGTTGGTTGCAAAGACAGGTGACATGAAGTTAGGACTTGCAGAGAAGCTGGAGTTATTGGAGGCAATGCAGTACATGGAAATGGGTAGCGGAGCTGGATATACTGTGGGACTGAGAACCTCATGGATATTGCAGAAAAAGAACTGCCTGATAAAGGGGGAAATTACTGAGACGTGTAAAATCATAAGGTAAGTGTAGAGAACAGGTTGTTTGGAAAGAAAATCAATTCTGGGAAAATGAATAGCACAGACCAGTTGTGCCATGAATTAAAGACCCTGCTCAGGATTAGTTAAGTGAAAAGGTAAAACACTAGCAGTGGGAAACTAAGTAAGGGAACAAGGAAAAGTGGAATAAGGAACCTGAAAACAGCAAACAAAACAGGAAGGACAGGGAAATAAATGAGAGTGCATTGGAATGACTGGATCAGTGCCCCTCCTTGTTTTAGCTTCATTCCTTTTAGAACAAAAACCTGTGTTTATAAAAAACTGAGCAAAGGTGGTTGAGATTTCATACCAATCACTTTCCAAATTCTGTCAACTTTTTCATTGGTGAAAAAATGCAGACAAGAATAGTGAAGCTCTACTCTGTGTCTTAGGGACAGATGCAACAAATCAAAGGAAGTCTGCATATTCCAGGAAATCTGCTGTGATATTTTGTGAGATGAGACTAAAGGCTGAACAGAGGTATCCACTCTGGTGAACCTGGAGTTTCCATATCCAATGATGCTGTGGTCTGTGAATAACCCAAGTCTCATATTTCTATAGGACAGTGCCATAAATTTGTAATGACAAGGGTGGGGGTCTCAGCAGCAGAGCTCTACGTTCTGAATCTAATGGACCTTTCAGAACTTTGGCAGCAAAACATACTCCTTCTTCATTGAATACCACAAGGATTCCTACATACTACATACTACATACCTATATGACATTATAGTTAGAGATCAGTCATCTGGCTTGGGAAACCATGCTGTAAGTGACACACTGTAGTCTTCTCTAAGCTGTTAGACTGAGCAAAGTTGTGCAAGTCTCTTACCCTGATGCAGGCGGTCAGGTAGTTGAAAACGGTGGCTTTCAGCGTGAAGGACTCCCCACGCACTACAGAGTAGGGCATGGTGAGCTCAACAAAGAAGGGCTGGAAGGTCCTGAGGGACACTGTCGGGGACAGGCCAAAGCCTGTGTCTGCTGAAGTGCAGAATGCATTGGCTTTCCACTCGGTGATGGTGTCAGGGATGGTCACTTCTAGATCAGCATTGCCCTCAGAGCTTGTTAGGGACAGAGAACAAGATTTCAGTTATATTCTGGTGATCATCTATGTTCTTCTTAGCCTACTGCTGACAGCAAAGTAATGTCTGCTGACAGCAAACTCCTGACCAGCTGGGATATAGGCACTGGCTTTTGTATGTTCCCCCAAAGAATCCTATACTTAGTGACCTTAAAAAATTCCTCTGTCTACTAGAAATACTACTCTCACTGAAATACCAATACTTCAATTGAGGCTTTAACAGATGGATTGGTAAAAAACATAAAGTTTTGGCCTATTGATGACACTCTACATTCCCTTAAACACTTACTTCACTGAAACTATGTCCCAGATCCATGTCTCAGGAAAGTACTTCCGGACAGTCTCCACCGTATTGTCACCAACCACATCTTCTGCCATGGTATACTCCAAGTCTTCAAGCAGATTCATTGCAGTGACTAGGGAATTTTTCAATGACAGGAAAAAAGTAAAAGATGTGTCAAATTCCATTCTAAATCAGGAAGATACTTTCCTTCCAGGTAGTGGTTATTCTTAGATGGAATTTTAAAATTGAAAGCACAGCTTTGAAATCTTGGCCGCTGATTGGCAGTGGCCTTTCTCTGCATTTCTCTGTTGCCATCTCATTATTTAATTTTTCCTAATGTTGCTACTCTTGTTACAGAAATTAGATGGAGTGGAGCATTCTTCCCTCACTGACAGAAAACAAAGCAGTGCCAAAAGAACCACGTATGATGATGTTATTGAGGGTATATTTCTGTTACAACATATAATCAAACATGAAACTTATTGATATTACTGTGCCAGATAGTTTAATAATCTGGTTGAAGAATTGATTGAGTTTATACATGACCAGAAACAGAAGCTACACTTGGCCCCCCATCTATATGGGTCTTTATGAATATGGGTCTTTACATCTCTGGTCATTAGCAACCAAACAGGAGGATGCTTTCTCAGAGTGATGCATACTTTTGTGCCTTATTGAAAGGCTTTTCCCATCACCCTTAAAAGATTTTACATCTTCTCAAAGCAGACAGCTGTCTTGGGCCATACTCTGATGACAAATCCTTCATCTCAAAATCCAAGATCTGATCTGTTATAAATAGAAGGCTAGAAGCTATCACTGGACCAAAAGCTATCCTTTTTTAATCAGAACTGTGATGCTGCACTGGAAAAGTCAGTAACTGGAAGTGACAAAGGTGAGAGTCTAATATAGCCTTTCTAGTCTGAGAACTATTAGGGAAAACAAACAAACAAACAAAAATATTATCAGTGTTATATCTCCATAGTCACTGAATCTGCAAAGAAGTGATGTGACATACCCAGACCTTTCTAGTCATGTGAGTGGGAAAGCTGGGAACATAACCAAATTTCTCAGCCTACAGTGGTAACATATGGACCATTTCTCTTGGCCCACTGTTTCCCTAGTTGTTCCTCTAGCTATGGCTGGAATGTGGCTGCCTAGAAGTAGATACTAATTTTTTAGGTTTCTGTAGCTGAAATCAAGTCTGATGAAAAAAAAAGCCACTAATTTGTGCTAAAAGACTCTTTTAGTGCCTACAAGGTCCCTGCTGTAGGGGCTGGCATGGGAGTCACCAAGCATACACAGTTCTAGCCAGACACATCTGTCTAGCTGGGAAGGTGCAGGCAGAGGTGGATCAGTTTCATATTTCAGGACTGAGTCCAGAAGGGGTTAATCCTGAATTAGGTCAGCATATCTGAACAGAATCAGATCTGACTGGTGTAATTAATATTCAAAGATGTAAAGGGAATGAAAGAAGTAGGGTAGTAAATTTTAGGAAGTTGTGTGGGAGGTGAAATCAAGAAGGTACTAGAACCACTGTAACTCCTTTCCATCATGTGTCCTGGGTAATGCTGGCAGACTTCAGGCTTATGGATCTTGCTGCTAGTGAAGACTTTTAAGCCCAATTCCTAATAAACAAAGAGAAAGAAGAACAAAAAATATGAAAAAAAGCCCCAGTTTGAATATAAACTTTATTTAGTATGTCAAGAATAGATGTACTTAAGTCTGGTAGTGATCAGAATAACAAAGGCTTGTATATAAATTCCAGATAGACAGGTTTAACCCAGATGTTGAGGCTCTATTGTGTTACACTCAGAATAAGGCTAAATTCTGGTATGAACAGATGGAATACTAAGGCCATAGGTCTACCTTGGGCACAGCTGTCTGTGTGAAAATGACATGTGAAACACATGGGATTGAGGGAACCCAAAAATTCTTGTGCAGGACACTTTAGATGGGTATAGGTGGATTTTTGGGTTATCAAAGTAACTGACACTTTATTATCAGTTATCAAAGTAACTGACACCTATTTAAACCAGAGAGAGAAAACATGAAAGAATGAGGAGGAGTTTCTAATATTATGGCACTAGAAATAATTTCTCAGGACTGTTTCCTTACACAGGCCCATTTGCAGGTGTCTCTATCAGCAATGAGGAGATCTTTCAAAGTTTTAATGGTTCAGAGAAACACTCAGGTACCAGTGATGGGCTAAGTATGAAGGGCCTGGGCTTGGTTATTTTCTTGCATACAAAAGTTAGCAAGTTTACAGCAAATGAGCTTTTTTGCTTTGTTTTGTTCTGTTTTCATTAAAAAGCCTTTCAAAACAGATGAGGGGAGTAGACTGGAGTAGACCGAATTCCAAAAAGGAACCAAAAAGAAAAATGAAAGGCTGGTGCTTACTTTGAGAATGTCATAGGCATCACCTTCACCATCAGGAGAAATGGGCATGTAGACAAACCCATTTAGTAACATATTGTCAAGTGACACACAAGGGTTTACATTGTCTTCTTCCAGGTAGTAGCCCTTGAAGCTATAACCTCGGATTTCCTTCAGTGGAAGAAGATCATACACCTAGGTAAACACAAAAAAAACCCCAAAAAACAGGGAAAAATGTGGCAGGTCAGCACTTACAGGGGCAGATACTAAATAACACTCCTTTGGTAAATGCCAGCTTCTGAAAAACAAGTGCAGTGAGCTCACCTATAAAAATAATAGACCCGTGTCTATAGTTATGTTAATAGGTATTTGGTTGGTTCTTGTACTTGATCATTACCAGAAGTAGCCAAGACTTACAGAGCTGGGAGAGAGCTCATTTTCAGGCTTCATAAGGAGAACACTCTTGTCCACAGCACGGAGGGCACACAGGGACCTTGGTGTGGCATGGAGTTTCAGGTGTGTGTTGGAGGCAGGAAGACCTTCCCTGGGTACAAAATTCAATCTCACCTGCAAATCCAAAAAGAAGTTCAAGCAGCCACTTTTCCAGACGCTGTTACATGCTAATATACTGATGCTTCTAGCCTTGTGAACTAAGGTCTGCTAGTGTCTTGCAATTCCTGTAACATATATTAATCTTTGACCAATGTAATTAATAATTATGAGTGATTTGCTTTTTTATTCTGTCTTGCCCCACTTTTTATAGTTACAGCTTTGTAACTTATTCTGATCACCAACCCTCAGTCAATATAGTTTATCCTGGAGAAGAGAAGGCTCAGGGGTGACCTCACCACTCTCTACAACTCCCTGAGAGGAGGTTGTAGCCAGATGAGGGCCGGTCTCTTCTCCCAGGCAATCAGCAGTAGGACAAGAGGGTACGGGCTTAAGCTCTGCCAGGGGAGGTTTAGGTTGGATATTAGAAAGAAGTTCTTCACAGAGAGAGTGATCAGGCACTGGAATGACCTGCCAAGAGAGGTGGTGGATTCATCGCCCCTGGAGATGTTTAAGATGAGGCTGGATGTGGCACTGAGTGGGATGATCTAGTAACCATGGTGGGGTTGGATCAAGGGTTGGACTTGATGATCTCAGAGGTCTCTTCCAACCCAGTTAATTCTATGATTCTATAATTCTATGATCTGCTCAGATCACTTAATGAACCCATTGTGAATTCTGCCTCCATTCTGGTCACAAAACACACTTGGGTTGCATAAACTGTGACATATACTCACTTTATTGGGGAGACAACTTTCAACCTGGAAATCTGCTGAACTGGCGATGACTTCCCCACTGGGTGAAGTGGTGTAAACAAGCATCCGTGCCAGGGGAGCAATTGCTGCCTCAACAGAGAGTGTCAGCTGAAATGTCCCATAAGCTAACAGAGAAAAAAAAAAAGGCTAATCAAAACACAAGAAGTCCCAGTATACGCATTTGCCTTTCCTAGGTAAAAAAGTCAAGTTCACTTATGCTGAATATTTTAGTCAGCAGGGGCAGGAATACTGATCCATGATTGAAGTCTATGGCTGCTGCTGAAGATACCTGCATTCAAAGAGTGATCATGAATAGCCAAATGAAGTGAGTTTGGAGAGCTTCTAGATTCTCCCCAGTTACATCTTGCATAATTTCTTGATGTTTCCAACCACTTTTTCCCTCAAGCTCCAAGATCTACCAAAAACGGATGAGGGAAAAAAAGTAACGGACTGTTGTAAAGGGAGGCAGCATCAAGGTTGCAGAGTGGCTGAAAGAATAACTGGCAAAGTTGCTGCTAAGCAAGCATTTATCTGGAACACTAAACTCTTGCTCCAAGCACAACAGAAAATGTCCCTCTGTGCTGTAAAACTCTTTCTATCTGTGCCAGAACTTTATGTCACAATCTGGACAAGGCGACAGAACATCTCTTGATATTAATCAGGGTGTTAGTTTAGTAACTGCTGCTGGTGAGGATGCAGAACTTTGTACAAACATACAGCACCCAAGATCTTTTACTTCCATATACTGTTTATACCCACTGCAACGCCACTCATTCTCATAGACTTACAAAATGTGTCCTGGTCTTATCGTCCAAAGACATTTAAATTTGCATTACAGCCTGTCTCAGTTACTGAAATGTGTAATCCTCGGACATTTATATGAATAAAATCAAATGTATTGGTTAGAATATAGGTATGTGGGGCTTTGCATGCTTACAAGGGAGGAATAAGACCAAAACAATGAAGGAAAGAGAGAGAAAGAAATAGAGACACACTTCTTTCTGTTCATTGTTCATGCGAGTCCCACAATGCTGGTAAGCATCAGCAATCAGAATAGGGTAGAGTGGTCATCAGAAAGTGCTGCTTTTAGGAAATGGCAAAAACGTTATGCTTATTTTTTGTTGAATTTTCTAATATTTTATCATTAAAAGAATAGCACCTGACAGAACTCAGAGACAACAAAACTAATCCAAGCCACTTCATCATAAGATCTAATTTTGAAAATTAAACCACTAAACTTAATGTTTTAATTGAATATTAAAGTAAATGTTTGAATTGAAGTAATTTACCTATGTCCCCCTATGCCCAAATTATCATCAGAAATACTAAAAATACATAGTACTGCTCACCATTTCCAGGATTCACAGTTAGATCATGGGTGTCTGCTAATACAATTCCTCCCTTGGCCATCACCTGTGTGACAGAGAAACCTTCCTGTAATTGTTGTTACTGGTGTTGAAAGTAAGGAGAAGGAACATTCACTGGGTTTTCTGTAGACTGTGAGTATAAATAGCATTGCCAACAGTGAGCAACACCAAGAAGGCATTAAGCAAGTGCCAGACTAGAATTCACTGGGTCTTGGGAGACAAATATCCACTCCTAGGAGAACCAGGATTTTCTCACTGATCAGACCTCTCTTGCTTTTGTACATATTACATATATAGATCAGGTTTGAATGCATTTTGCCTCTGAGCCCACATAAGTTTGGGGATCATATATACATTTCTAACCATTTGGAACAGACTGAGAGTCAAAAATTCTTCTAATTCCACTCTCAGTAGCATTGTGAAACAGTCTGAAGAAATATTTAATCAGGAATAGTTTCATAACTCCACAGAGTTGGGACAGAAGAGCACAGGCTGCAAATAATGAGAGCTTGAATAAGGGACTTGAATTCGGGCAATAAGCAAAGCCCAAATGCTACCTGTAATTTCTTCATTTCTAGAAAACGATCCTTTTTCACAGCTGAAAAATGCCTTTTATACAATTACTTTCCATGGGGAATATATATTCCATAGCATCATATTTGAATTTCAAGATGGGGGATTCACTCCTATAAAAACTGAAGCTCTCTCACTGTCTGTTTACCTGCTGTATGTGCATAGTTAAGACCATCTTTCCCAGGCTACCAGGATAAACAGGTATCTTGTCCTTCAATTAACTATTAGCATCTTGAAAACAGACATCTCTAGCACAGGTTTCTATTCTCTTTTTTGAATCTCAGCCTAAGTCCCCAGATGTTCTATACAATCCATCAGAACAGAATTGTCTGTTCCATTGATTTCTTCTGGTTCTCCAAAGCTACCCTTATCATTCTTCTAGTGTCATTAAATGGGAGAACCAAAAAAACAAAGGGAGAAAGAAATCCTATTTGAATATTCACCCGATTCCTCCCGTTCTCCCAGGCAAAACTGACATATCATTGTTTGGTTA
Source organism: Lophotriccus pileatus (assembly GCA_035583135.1). Lineage (NCBI taxonomy): Eukaryota > Metazoa > Chordata > Aves > Passeriformes > Tyrannidae > Lophotriccus > Lophotriccus pileatus. The sequence goes on from JAWWES010000001.1 coordinate 28,519,140, forward strand.
CAGTTCAATTAGTCTCTCTTCTCTGACCTCCAAATTGAACAAATTCATAGTTCTCAATGCCAGCATGCTATAATCTATTCTGATTACTGTGGTATCCCAAACTTGCCATGATTGCTTGATGTTCAGCCTAAGCTCTAAGTTTATTGGGCTTTCCTGGTAGTATAGTTAGAGGTGATGCTTTAGTTTCATCAGTCTGATGACTACCAATGGACAAAATGCAGTAGGAGATATTTATTCTTCTCATCTTTTATCTAGTTGTAGGGCGCTGGTTTCTGACCAGTGACCACATGTGAACTAGAATTTGGAATGGGGGAAACTGGAAGTGGATTATCATGAAATGAGAGTCGTGGGTGGCTGTGCCCAAGACAGTGCTCTCTTCACCAGTATTTTGTCTCTCTTCTGTTCTTAGTAAAACATGGACACCCTACCCATATTTGCTCACAGAAGACAGAGAAATGAGAAACATTATGGAAATGTGTTTAGATTGCACTGCGGCAGGTCACACTTTCCATTTCAAACCCTCTCTACCATTAATGGCTATATAGCAGTGCAGTAGTTCCTCATCATGGAACATAGCGAAAGAGGACACTACTTTCTGCAGCCATTGTTCAAAGTAACTACAAATTCTTCTTACCAGGTAGTAAATGACAATTTTCTTCTGCTCCCCTATGGCCTCCTGTGTAAAGATATAGTGCACCTGGATCTCTGCGAGGGAGCCACAACTTAATGTCTCAGGTTTTGGCTCAATTTTGAGGAAGCTCTTACTGGGGGAGTAAAACCGACTTATCCTACGCATGGCATGCTCATATGATGGTGTGATCCAGTTGCTGTCGTAACAGTTCAGTTCAGGTTTATGATCTGCCTGAGAAAGAGGAATAAAAAGTTCATAGCTAAATAAAACCAGTTAACAAGTCACATAAAAGTCCACAGAAAAACTTTGGATATATTCTGTATTTCTCATTCTTAGAAGATGGTAGAAAACATGCACAGAAGACACAGAGAAGAGGGGTGACCTGCCAAGAAACTTGCCTTATTTTCCAACTGGCAGAAAGACTTATAACCCATGGATAGATATTTCTCCTGTTGATGAGAAAGACAGAGGCTTACCCCTGTCTCTGCTACTTACTCGGACTTCCAAGGAGGCTTGTGTGAAGGTGGCAGTGTCTATGGAAAACCAGGATTGTCCCTGCTCATCTGTAGTGTAATTCCCTTTGTATCTGTCTCCATCCACAGAAATCGTGATGGTTTCATTGGCAATCGGAGCATCAGTGCCATCGACCAGCTTCACCTAACAAAGCAATAACAAACTTCAGGTTTTAGACTAGTAGCAGAAAACAACACCCAAGTAATAAAGCCTCTTCTCTCTTTCCCTCCCTTCCAGGCTGGATATTTCTTGACAGAGAAGAATAAAAGAAATAAATGTGGAAATCTGTGAGGCAAGTCCTGAGTTGTCTGAGGGAACAATTGAGAAAATTCTCAGTAAAACAAGCTGATTGGCCCATGGAAATAATCTTTCGGGGCCCTAAGTAGTTTTAATTCCCCTGGCCAGCATCATTTGGGACCTCCATCACTTATCATCCGCCTCTTGGTTCAGGAACTCTATATTCTGGCTTGTGCCTTGTCCTGGTAGACCTATACTTAGCTCTTTCTCCTGCTCTTCCCATCTGGTTAAGTGGACTTCCATGGCTGGGCTCAGCCCTCACTTATCATCTCACATTGTCAGGTGGTCACTAGACTGTTGGTGGAACCTGTTATTATCACCACTCCTGCTCTGCTTAGTTTGGTTGAGTAGCTGGGACTGTGCTCTTGTTGATGAGGTCACTACACTTACCTGTATTGTGGTCACCCTTTGCACCTGGATAACATTCCCTTGTGGAATAGTCCACGCTTGTTGCTCCCTGTCAGAACAATGGGCCTTCTCTTCTGTACTGGGCTGACTGCCAGGAGTGTCAGGGTCATGTGCCTCTTTGAGTGCCCCAACTATCAGTAATTCATCTGCCTGTGCAAAGGCAGAGGAAGGTGGGCCATGTATCCTGCACACACTGCTCCTCCATCTGATGTGATTCCACACTTGTGTGTTTGAGATGCCATTCATTGTCCATGGTCTCAGAAGCTCCTTACCCTCCCGAAGAGTGGAATTCCTGGTCTGTACTGAGAATCCAGCAGGTCAAAGCTGATTTTGCTCATGATGGGTGTGATACCACAGGAGCCTGTTCCAGTCATTTCTATTCCTGAGACAGAGCACAGTAAAGAGGGATTATTAATGAATTTCTTGTCATGTTGGTCCATCTTTCTTGTCTTTGCCAGGTTCTCCTGTTAGGGCCTGCCACCACTTTGCCATATCCATGTGATACATACCTGTGCCATCTTCTGTGATCTTTCCTTGTACTTCAACACTCATCTCATATCCCCTACGCTGGAGTTGAAATACCTTGGTCCTCACTAGACCAGAAACACACCCACGAGCATCTGCCTAAGCAAGGCATTGGAGAGAAAAATTGAAATTCTGTGAACAAAGTTGGTACCATGAGGGACTGAAATAGAGACCCCAAACCCCACACGCGTAAATCCTGTCCCATGAAATCCCAGACTTCTGTTCAAGGGTTGTCTCCAAGACCAGAACTTGTGTTCAGCCTGTTTCCTAATGTTACATCTGTACATTTTCTCTGTTCTGTGAGGTATCTGACACACAGTTCTCCAAGGCACACACTGGTTTTCCTGTTAACTTCCTCCTGCCTTAGTTCTGGTTTTCTTCCATTGTCTTCACTCCTTTCCTTTTTGTCCTTTCTCCTGTGTTTGACCCAGGTACAGTACTATCTCCTTTGTTCCTGGTACTCTATACTGTCTTCTTATTTTGTCCTCATCTTTGCTCCTCACTCCCTAACATGCCCTCTCATAGTCACAAAACTCTTTCACAGATCCTTTTCTTGGTTTTTGGAATAATAGCAGGGACCCCATGGCTGATAACTGGAATTTTGTCACTAGTCTCAATGGGGTCAGGATTCCAATTGAGGGGATTTCATCATCAGTTCTGTTTCCAGTTTAATGACCCCTCTCTTAAGCCTGCCTTCCTCTGAGATTCTCTGCTTTCCGCTGGACAGAGTGCTATCTCTGATCTCCTACTCTTTCCCAACAGTCACAGATTTGGCCTCTCAAGACAACATTGCCCATTAACCATAAGAAAAACCACTACATTTTAATCTTGGGACTCACCTGCCTAGTGAATTCTTCACACACAGATTCTGCCTCTTTTCCATAACAACTTGAAGCAGAATGGGAAAATTTACGGCACACTTGGACATTCACCAAACCAGGAACAGGTTTTCCATAGGTGTACCTATGATCATAAATGTGTTAATGTATCAGAAGAGACAATCAGTCACAGTCACACTCAAATGCATCTCCTCAGAGACCTCTGTGGACGATTTCCTAATACTTCTTCTTAAAGGCTGACTAATCTGATATTTTAATGATTCTAGTGATTATATTTCCTTAATTTCCATAGTGAGATTCTTCCATTACCTACAGAAGAAACATCCATCCTGTTCTAGGGGAGAGGTCTCTGCAGAAAAAGATTGACTTCAGAAAATTAATTCAGCCAGGACTGGCTGTATTTTATATAAAATTTATATAAGTTTTACAATATATATTATTGTATTATAAACTGCTGGGGATTCAGTGAAGAAATGGAAAGGCAACCAGGAGCTCAGAAGGAGCAATTTATGAGTTAAAAATGAGAACACTGAGTTTGCATCACCAGTGTAAATGATACTGATCTGATATCTCTGAGTATTTGAGGGTTCAGGATTGGCAGAGAAGCTCTAAATGAAGAAATGCAAAGACAGAAAGAGAAAATCTACAATGAACTGGGAAGTGAGAGCTGCAGACCAGTTTGACATCATCTTTTAAGGAACATAGAGAAGACCCTTCACTTTGACTGCTCAAAAAAAGTAGCAGGCTCAGGATTGACAGAGTGAAATAAGCTTGTGCTGGATGCCTGGGAAAAGTATAAAAAGCCTTCACCAGCTCTTCTTTTGGTCCTTGGCAGAAAGGAGGAGTGAAGGATAAGCAAGAGAGATTTACTGGAGCTCTGTAACTCACAGACCACAGACAGACACTGGAAGCTCGTTGTCCTTAATAGTGATCATCTTGGGTAGCTTCACCAGGACCTCGAACTTGGGTAGCACTAAATGAGAGAGAGAAAGTCTGATATGAATGAACGACAGCTGTGTACTATACAGCAACCCAAACTGAGAGCCAGGATCACCTTAATAGGAACCTTTCTGTGCTCTTTAGCAAGGAACTCCTACCCCTTCCCTAGGTTTTCTCAGCCTTCACTGTTGTTTGGGTTCAAAGGGAATTAAGAAAGTTTGTAGCCCTTACCATCTTTTATTTACAGTACATGCTTAAATGATCCCACTGGCACCAGACAGCCTTATGTATGTCCATTCAGAAGGACATATTAGTCCTGTATGCTGTGTTCGCAGTTCATAATTTGCAACTAGGACTTGGAGTAGCACATTCACCACCTTTGTAATTTACCACATTGAAATGGCTTGAGTCACTGCTTCTCCTGGCTGATTCTTACTGTTCTGGAGGTCCAAAGCTGCTCTTAGACTCACTAATATGTACCATGGGATACTGTCCTGCATGCCCAGAGAGTTCTAGTGAATCTAGCCCCAGATTTTCAGGGCTATATTTTCAAGTGGAAGAGGCAGCAATAAAGCCCAATATAAAGGGGCACAAGTAAAAGACATATTTTGCCTCCTGAGTATTAAATTACATCCCTCTTCCCATATTGCATCCTACAACCCTAAGCCTCCAACTACTCATGCCCAGGACAGGACTGAAGCATGCAATGGCCTGCTTCCAGGTGGTGCACCTGAGGTATTTTTCACAGTGCAAGGAAATAACGGCAGGGTGGGTGCACATCCAGACCCAGGAAGTGGAAAACAACCCTGGGTTATACAGTTTAGACATAAATTTGTCTCTAAGACGGGAGACAAGGCTCAGTGTTTCAACCCCAGAGCACATTTCCTTAAAAGACTGTAAGAGAAATAGCAATAGGAGAGATTCATAGAAATGACTCAAGAACAAATAAAGGAAAAATTAGCTTAGTGTGAGGCTAGAAAAGGGATATACTTCTTTGATCTTGTGAGGTGTTCAGAATGATCCTTGCGGGAAGAGGAACAGACCATCTGTCACCATGGCATGTTGAAGCCTAAAACTTTGTGGTCAGATTATTCACCATGCCTCACTTTGAACCAAATAAGCCAGTCCTATGGACTTCAATGACATTCTTCTTTGGATTGAACCCTGCATATCCCAGAAACATCAGGTTCTGGTCAATGTGCTAGGTCATTAGGGCTCCATGTAGAGCTGGGGGGCAGTCTCAGAGTGAGGAGCACTGGCCAATGAGCCTTCTCAAATGCACACAGCCTACTCAGAATACACGTCTACAAACACCTGAGAAGTTTTATTACAGAACTTGAAATCAGAAGGCTCCCTGTGGCAGCATATTTCTCCTTACTCAGTCCCTACTACTAGTCTGTTTCCACCTGTAACCCTTGTGGAGTGTTCTTCATTCATAAGTTTTCTATCAGATGTGTTTTCTAGGCTTTTGCAGAAACAAGAAGAGGGTAAAAGAGAGAGGACTACTAGTGGAGTAACAGAACTGAGGCAGATGATGAGAGAGGTGAAACAGAATATTGTCACCAGGTCACCAGAATATTGTCATCTCTTACTTTGCATCTAGTGTTACTTGCAACGAGCTGCTGGACTGAAAAGCAACTAGAACAGTCAGCTGAAACTGCTGCCACAAGCCAGAAAGCCCTGTACTCCCAAGAGCACTATGAGCTTAGGCAGGTTGCAGAGATGCCATAAAGGAAGCAGCCACTTCTGATGCTCAGCACCTTTTGGCTCAGCCCCTGTGAACCCCATTCCCCATATATTCAGTCTTTCTTTTCTCCATGCTGTTCCCAGGAAATTCCAAATTGAGAGGTCCCAGTAAAAGGCATTGCTGTCAACCCCACTTGCAGCCCATACCTCCTCTCCTTACCGTATTCCTCCACACTGAAGAAGTGTTCCACATGGGATGAGAAGCTCTTCTGGACAACTATTTTGTAGGAGCCCTGGATGGGGTCTGACGTGAGGGGGAAGGAGAGCTGTGTAAGGCCTGTCTCTAGTTCCACCCCTTGCCACTGGTACACACGGTTCTTCTGGGGATCCTACAGGTGAGGGTAAAAACGTCACAAGACAGGAGACTCCTGGGGACAGAGTGCAGTGCCCAGTTTATATGCCCTTGATGGGATATGCCTGTCTGTAATTATTCAATAATCTGTGAGGATCTGTAAGCACTTACCTGTCAATTCTGCATAACTAGCATGCAAGAAAGCTTTTTAACCCTGGAGGTCCTGTGTTGTCTCCCCCTCAGCTCCACCTGCATGCTTACAAATGACGCGGCCTGAAAGCTAGCAAAGACAGACTGGCAAGGTAGCAAGACAAAGAGACTGATATCAGAAGTAAGTGGAACACAGAGAAGGGGAGTTCTAGAAGTTCCCTTCTTGAAGGGAAATTTCAGCTTCCTTGACTGGCTATACAGCCTGCAAAAAGGGTTGTTTTTTTCCCTGCATGGAATGAAGTCTGTTGAAGTACCATTACACAATCTGATGAGGAATCAGATGCCTGATTTATCTATGGGACTGAGAAATGTACCTGTGTAAGAGTCCAAAGCTACTGGTGGAGTGGGGAAGTGGGAACATGAACAGAGAAACATGTACCCCACCTATGGACATCCAGCCGAGAGCTCTCTCTTCTTGTGTGTCCCTGTACCTAATGCTGGAGCTGAAGTCTCACCACTAGTACAGTTGTGTAATGCTCACTATGAACTATCAATAATTAATTCACTCAGCCCCAAATTTCTTGTAGGAGTCACTGAACTGGCACAGTGGAGCTACGTATTTTGATGCACCCCTTCCAGGCAGTTCCGTAGTACAGTTAATGTTTACAGTCTTTCCTTTTTTTTTTTTGTCTGCTCTTTGCAATGTACCTTGTCTGTCACCAAAAGTTTATTTACTCTAGATAGGTATGTGACTCAAGGTATGTGACTACATGCATTTGCTTCACTGAGATTTTATCTCAGGGCTTAGGGAAAAACAGGATGTGAATGGCATCTCCCAACTGGAGGTCACCAGTCAGGGGTAGAAGCAGGGGCTCTCTTCCCAAGAAGCACCCTAGAAGGACAGAACAGTCAGTGCTCTGACCAAATCCTCTTCATTATCAGATTTCAACCCTGCTGAAAATCTCACCCCTTAATGTGAATGACACCACTGGGCTTCCTTGGAAGAGGAACTCAAGAAAATGTTTACAGCTGAACTTGTGAACTTGCTGCCATGATGTATCTATAGGGAGGTCCTGAAAGCCAGTTTGCTTTTCCTCAGAAAGGCTTTTTTGTTTTGCCTTTTTTTTTCTTCTTAGTTCTAAATGAGATAAGCAATGGGTCAGGATAATAGTTCAAAAATAGTAGGCTCATACTAACTTCTGCTTCTGTGGTTGATTAAGATAAATTAAATGACATTAAGAGTGTGAACTGATGGACATTTATTTCTTTAGCAGTGCTGACTTTTAGGCTGCTACCTTTCTTCACTTCTGTCACTCTTTCATTTGGTCCTTAGCTTATTTAACACAGTTCTCCAATTTCAACCACACTTGGCAGATAGAAAATCTTAGTTCTGACTGGAAAGAGGAATAAGCCATTCTGATACAACCTCTAGGCAAATATAATTCTGTTCACAGCATGGCTTGCATTGATTAACTACTTTATTCCTACAGCACCTTCTGTTATCAAAGAACCATTGTTGGAACTTATTTTGATGTCCAGCTACTCAGCCTTCTTTTACACAAAGGAAAAAGTTCATGAGTCCCAAGTTTTCCCTTGCACTTCAGCCTGAAAACACTGCTGGAAACAAGTACCTCTGTGCCTGCACATTATTATGAAATAATAACGTGGTTATCCACTTACCTGAACATACACAAATGGAAACTGTGGGGAAAGAGCAAAAGAAAAATCAGTATTAGACATATTAGTTACATGTGGATGGAACTAATTTTGAGATTTGGACTGAAGGATGGAAGAACAACCTTCTAAGAAGTCCTTTGGGTTCTTCCATTTTTGTACTTGCTCTTTCTCCTTGGTTCCTGGCAGTTAAGAATATTTTCTATAATATTTTAGGGCCCTGACTTTTTATCTCACCACAGTATGAAAACATGACAAAGTAAAAGTTTTCAAAGAACTTGTCTGCATGAGGAACTGATTGTCAAATAAGCTAAAAGGGTGGACTTACACCTCTGACCAGCTCCTTGGAACCAAATTCTTGTCATTCAGCTCTCTGTCCCTAAGCATGTGGTTGCACCCACTCCCAGAAACAGCTGCACACCTGTCACTTCCAATGGAAACTTGTCCCACCCACATTTCCAGTAATGAGATCCCTGCCTAGATGCTTAGCCACATACAGGCTTTTGCCTATGTGTCTTTAAACACCTACATGCTTTTGAAAAAGGGGACATGTTTTTCAGTCAGTAGAGACAGGTGAAGTGTGTCCCAGGACAGAGTATGAAATGGGTGAAGGATGGTGTGATAGAATATCATATGCTTTAAGGGCTGTCTTCAGTGGTTCTTGATGATGACAATAGTGGTGTTAATTGGGAATTAAACCTGCTGGTTAACAAAAAGTAATTAAGACTCTACCTTCTCATTCAGCGGGTAGAAGTCTTTGTCCAGAGAGACGATCCGAAACATAACTGAAGGGTGTAACGGAAAAGAAGGAAATTCCACTGTTAAATTTTTAGCCATTACCAGGAAATATCAGTGTTTCAATAACTTATAACTCAGATTCATTCCATGCACCAACAGGCTCTGAATTGAGATCTCTCAGTAATGGAAGCAATTACTTCAGTCTCTTTCTTTTTCAGATGGTGAGGGGCAGATAAATTTAGAAGGATAATCAGGTCTTGGCTGAATTGAATTGCCCGTTGGGAGTGCCTGTCCTGCTTTGTTGAATCAGGTGAAGCCAAGGGAGACTATGCTTTGAAGTCATCCCAGTTTTGTGCTACTAGTTGAGTAGAATGAATCGGAGCCTGTGTCTACATCTGGTTGAGATGCTGTGCCTGGAGCATGAAAAAGAGGAATGATGAAGAAATCTGAAAACTTTTAAAGTATAGTGCCTCTAGGGAATTAAGTCCTTAAGATTCCCTGTACCTGTTTGTCCAGGCTTGTAGATGGGTTTGTCTGTCTGGATGAAGACCAAGCTCTCAGAATTCTTGACCAGCACTGACTTTCGGCTCTTGAACTGCAGTGTGTCCCCCTTCACCATCACAGTGAGAAATGCCACTGATGTGCTATTGGATTTTGGAAGCTAAGGAAAATGAAGAGGAAAACTGCTTTACAGATTCACCCCACTGCCCTAAGCCTTTGAAGGACGGAGTATTAACTGGGTCAGAAAGTTCCCTAAAGGGACAAAAAAGACTCAATGCATGAAGCAAGAGAAAAACATGATTCCCTTCCTTCATTTATACAGTTTTGTTTGAGAAATACTGAATCTGATCTTATTCTATTGTATCGGTGATTTATCAAAACAAAAATTAACCCAGACTCATTAATTAGGGGGTGAAACCTGTTGTTCACATTAGTCACCACCCACTCTCCTGCAGTAAAAATTTGTGAATAAGGTCCAGAAGGAGACAAATGATCTCATGAACCTCACTATCTTTAACCATTCCCCAGTTTCTACAGTTTTGATTCCACCTCAATACTTTTCCTCTGAGGCTTATATAGATCAAACAAAAACGGAGTACATTCTGTCAATCAAAGTTCCAAAAGACTTCCCTAAGTCATGCATGCATAGAAATATCATGTGGGACACAGAATTTGACAATGGTGGAAAATTATTCCTCATAAGACAACCACAGTTAGACATCCACATCAAATTAATTTTTTTGTTTGTCTTAGCTTAGAAGACGGGTTGCAGTGTGTCTTACTCCTCATTTCTGGACTGTTTGGATCTACTACATCATGCCAATAAACACAAGAGATCATCCCACAAGGATGAGATACTCACTGAGAAAGGGATGCAGGTGAACACGTCTCTCTCTGATACCACATCATCAATCAAGCTCCTGTTCTCCCCTTGATGCTCGAGTGTGGCACTCAGAGTCACAGACTCATTCAGGTGGGTCAGCTGAACACAGACTTTCTCAGGAGAATCCGTGTGTATCAGAAAGGGCAGTAGCACCATATACTGCCTAGGAAGAGAGGGAAGCAGGAAAGATCAGAAATGTGAAACAGTTTTAATGCAACAGTATTAAGTGAAAGGAAATTAACAAATCAGCATGTCTAATCCATTACTATCCCTGTGAACTGCAGTGCATATAACATAAGCATTCATTTTATTTTGAGTTTATACATATTAAACGGCCTAACTAATTAGCCTAAAAGCCAGAAAATGCTTGCAGTAGAAGGAACAATTTCTATGCTAATAGAGAGCGCTTTACAAAGGATGTTTTGTTTGGCTTCACAGCAGGGAGCAAGGATGGTTTGAAAGGTTCCAAGCTGTTAATTGAATTTTGTATATCCCACAATCTCCTGTTGAGACTCAAAGGCACTAGCTAAAAACAGCTGAAAAAACCCCCCACTCACTTGTCTGGCTGCTCCAGTCTTTGCCTATCCAGGTTTCCAATTCTTTCACATGCTGAGCAAAGATGTGAGTGCTCGCAGTTTGGGACCTTATTGAGATGAGCACACAAAGGATTTCAGAGTGTAGTGATTTATTGCAACTGAAGTGTACTCACACCTTCAAAGAGGTTTTGACAAAGGTCCCTCATAAAAGACCCTTAAACTCAGCTGTCATTCAGTAAAAGGGATCATTTTGCTAATAAATCAGAATTATTAATTCTGACCTGGATTAATTGGTGAAAAGATAGGACAGAAAGGGTAGGAACTAATGAAAATCTCAGGAGTTTTTGTTGGGATCCTTGTTCTTCAGTACACTTCTAAATGATCTGGGAAGTGCAATTTTCTGATAATTGCCCAGGGTAAGAGAACACCTAAAACTGACTTAACGTATTTGTGGAAAGTTTTGTTATATGGTAGGACTGAGTAGCAAAAATGGCAAATGAACTGTTCATAAATGGAAAATAATATCACTAAGTGGGCTATTACCACCCAGACTTGAGCACTGTTGATCACTATTGGAAAATTCTCATTCAGTAATAAGTAACAAACGGACAGTAGAAAGGAGTAGAGGACAAACATAGATTGGTCCATCCAGAGCTACATTATTGCCGGGGCTCTGGGCTTTTTGGGAAGTCCTGAAGCTACCGTGCAGGCAGTGGCACCCAGGCAGTACCTCAATTTCCTTCACCATCAGGCAATAGGATGAAGCGTGGTGAGGAGCCTGGTGGCAACTCTGCTCAGCCCGTGCTGCTTCAGAAGCAGTGAAAGGAGGGAACTCCAGCTACCCAAGGAGTGACTTACTACTTGTGACACTCTGCGTTCTCCAGTGTTTCCCTTCTTCCACAGCTTTCTCACCACAGCTTCACCCCATGCCTGTTTCCCCTAATCTCATTTTCCCTGTCCCCTGTCAGTGGCACTGGCAATCTGACAATAAACATCCAATCTACTGAAGGGACAGTGTGACCTAGTTCATGGGGAATTTGGCCTCATTTCTCTTCCTGTTCATTGTTCTTCTGAAATTTTGGCCAACTTGCAGAACTTCCCCTGAGACTGGCTTCCCTGCCTTTGGAATGAAGATATAAAATATGCTCATTATAGATCTCTCTTTGGGCGTTTTGGGATGTGTTGGTGAAAAGAGCTAGATGAATTAAAGTACTATGAGGGCTTTAAGTAACTTGGGTCACAAAATCCACGTGTAGACATTCCAGACAAAAAAGCTGCCTAAAGAGACCTCAGCATCTTCCCTGCATGCAACAAGCTGTTCTGACAAGAGAGGCAGTGGCTCTGACAGAAGTATGCATCAAAGGACGAATAGGAGACCCTAGGGAGAGTGGCTGAGGCAAAAATGATGAGTTTGTCTATACAGAGAGGGTAATACTGTAGCTTAAGGTGGAATAATGCCTGTGTATTGACTCTCAGCTACTTACTAGAACAAGCACCTAATCAAAGAAGGCAGTGAATTTCATCAGCTCCATCAGCCCAAATCCATACCTGCCAATTCAAGTGTCATGATGACCTAGCATTTCCGACCACATGCAGTGCATTCCCAAGCATGTACACTGCGCTGTAAAAGAGCCTACATGCTCAGCCACGTACCTCAACAGGAGAACATTCTGTTATATTCTTCCAGAGCGACACAGAGAAAGAAAAGCAATGGAAGAAAAAGAAGGAAAAGAAAACATACCTTGCTCAGTATTTTACAGAACCACAAAAGTTTTGTTTGCAAAGGACCTCTGGACGTCTCAAGCTTCACTCCGGGAACAGCACTATTGCAAAGGACTCCATAGATGGAGTTTCTACCATCTCTGTTCCAGTGCTGCACTAACTTTGTGAATGAGCTTTTTTCTAATATGTAGTCTGAACCTTAATTATGTCTCCCATGGAGCCAGCCACACAGGAAATAGCTGCTGCTGCTGCCCAAAGAAGTGATATCCCTACTTGCACAGGGCACATTAAGAAAGTCTTAGTTGGAAGGTTAATTTTTGTCTTCAGTTCAAGGGTGACTTTCCTTCTGCGTTATACACAGCACTTGATCTACCCTGCAGCACCAAAACCCACTTATACTAACTAGCAATTCATAGCTCAGACTCCATTGCCTCCCTGCTGGGCTCCTATCTTCGTTCTGGAGAACCCAACAATACCCCTGTCTGTCCCAACTTTCTCAGCCCTTCCTCCTTCTTCCCTCCCAAAGTGGGGCTCAGATCCGGGACAAAGAGCAGCCTACAAGAAAGCTGGAGAGAGACTATTTACAAGGGCACATGGTGACAGGACAAGGGAGAATGGCTTCAAACTGAAAGACAGTAGGTTCAGATATTAGGAAAAAATTCTTTACTGTGAGGATGGTGAGGCACTGACACACATTTCCTAGAGAAGTTGTGGATGCTCCATCCCCAAAGTATTGAAGGCCAGGTTGAGTGGAGCTCTGAGCAACCTGGTCTAGTGAAAGTTGTCCCTGTCCATGTCAGGGACCAGATAATCTTCAAGGTCCCTTCCAACCCAGGCCAGGTGCTGTGATTCTATGTTGCCCAAAGGTCTGAACAGTATGGTTTTATTCCCTTTCCCCCTGATGTTGAGCAAGGATGAATTAAGATTACTTAATTACTTAGTTACATCACATTTCTGTAGGGAGACCAGAGACCTCTGCCTGACCCCAAGGCAGACTTGGCTGGCTGATCTACCCTGGAAGCACCCAAACAGAGCAGATGAATGAGGAGTTGATGGTGCACTATGAGTCAAAGGTCCTAGAGCCTGAGCCAGTCATCACTTCACCTCTGACCACACAGTGGGTGGCAGCAGTAATGCTGCACCTTCTACCATACTTGTTAGCTCTATGGCAACGCTTGTGGGCATGAAATCTCTGCAGCAAGCATTACAAGACCTGTGTGTGTGAGAGCTGCACTTCTGTCACCACAACGAGAGGAACAGTGTGTGACAGCAGCTGGGGTCTGAAGAGGGAGACTGTTCCCACCCAGATTAGAGACTTGAGAGCAACACTCTTTGCTAGGTGAGGCTGCGGTGGGCATGCCAGGCTCCAGTCAGCCTGTGCCACCCCAGGCTGCCCCTCTCCTTGGGGCCATCAGCAGAGTGTGTGCTGATGGTCTGCAGACCCCTGCCATGGATGTCCAACGGACGGTGCTGGCGCCAGACTCTGTGCCGGAGGAAGTGAATCTAGGTCACAGATCCTTTTTGAGAACAAGTACATCTGATGCTGCCAAGGGAAACAAACTGGCAGGAGAAAGGGGAACAAACCAGCTTGAAAGCAACAGGAGAATGTGAAGAAGTAACTCAGCAATCGAAACAAGGATACTCTAGGAAGGGTAAGTGCCTGGATTCTGTCATCATGCCCAAAAAACCCCAGACCCTGAGAGGTTTTTAGGCATAAACGTACTTAGGCAAAGATGTTGTAAGGATCCAGGTCTGGACTACCAGGCAGCTGCAGGGCAGGACTGTGGGCACTGATAGAGACTAGAGGGGGGGGGGGGGGGGGGATAGGGGAGGGGCTGGAAGAGGGGCACTGGCAGAGATGGCAGTGGGGAGGGGTCCAAGGCTGGACAACCAGGGGGTTACAGGGTGGGGGAGCAGGGAGCACTGCCAGAGCTGTGCAGGACACACAGGGCTTGGTTATTAGTGGGATTCAGGGCAGGAATGGAAGAACTGGCAAAGAGAGAGAAAGAAAACTGAAGGAAAAGGGGAGCACTAAGACCTCCCTCCCCCCTCCGCCTGTGCAGCTTACGGTTCTGCGCTGGAAGACGTATTTCCAGGAAGGAAGAAGAGAAGAAGGAGGAAGATGTTTGGTTTGCTGGGCAGCTTGTTCTTCCCCATGGTGCAGAGCAGGTCGTGGTGAGTCAAGCAGACACCCAGTCTGGTCTGGTCCTGCTGTTTTCCTGCACCTTGTAATTCTCCTCCACTCTCTGCTCAGTCAGCCTCTTTATAACTGCTCTCTGCAAACAGCCCAGGGGCTGGAGGAGATAAAGGCTTGGGGCCAGGGCCCATCCGGAAACAGGGAGAGGCGGTAAGGAGGAGCTGGAACAGAGGCACAGTATTTGGCCAGAGACTCTGCAAGTGGGGGAAGGGTATTTATTTGGATAATGCTTATATTATAAATCTTTGAATGATTCATACCCTATTTTCCTTAGACCATCAGAAATCTGCATTGTTGGGGATGTAAACTATGTTCAGCATAGGGTTATATTCTCTGTGAGCAACATCCAATTACAGCACTCTGGTGTGGGGTGCTCTGATCTTTTAAGCCAAAAGCCAGGTTTATAGGTATTTTAAGAACAAAAGGAAACCCACAGAAAGAAACAATGCCCACATCACGTTAACTGAATACTTCCATAATTAGCTGACAAAGTTGCTATAAGTTAGATAATTAATTTGTCGGGAATATAACCCAAAATGTAGCGGGCCACTGCTCTAGATATGGAAATATGTTCTGTTTCCACTGTGAATATGTACAAATATTACACAATGATGTTGGGAGACATCCTTGCCTCCCCAGAATGGTGATCATCTTCCATTATTCAGTGTCACCTGGAGCGCAAATGTTCCAAGTGGCTCCTCCTTCCCGTTGCCAGTTCAGATCCGTGCTGCCCTGAGTCACGTTGGTAACAGAAGTTGCTCAGAAATAGATCTGCTCACTTAGTTTTCTGCAAACCTCTGGTTGTAGGAGCTTATCTAGAAGCTGAATCTAGTGAGAAAAAAAAGTTAGCTAAATTCCAGCAGATCATTAAATAGAAATATTCAGTCCAAACTATGAGCACTTCCTGACCAGCCTAACTAGGTGGGGTGTTTGCACCAGTCCATGCAAAACTGTTAAAATTGCAGCCATAGTGGTATCAGCATGCCTTCCAGTGCTGTGCAGTGAAAGGATTCAGTCACGCTCTCCATGGAGATTCATGATCTCTGTGAAGATTTCTGTTGTGTGCTACTAATCCGACAGAGAAAATGCTGCAGCACAAACCACCTTGAATGTGTCATTGTGAGACCATGTTCATAGCAGAGGTTCTCTGTTCTGCACAAGAGAGCTTATTAGAACACAACAGCACAGGCAGCCCTATTTGCTCTTTATCTGAAGACCAAGCTTTGAAAAAGAGTGAATGTTAAGACTAAATGTTAGCTATAACAGCATGTCTTGACTCCGACGAAGTAGCCAGAAAAATGCAGGGAAGAGCACTGCAAAGGACCAGGAGAAGCATCTGTAGATAAAAGGAAATTTAGGAATGGTGTTCAAAAGTCAGGCACAGACTCTTGTAGAATTAAATTTATCACCTTTTGTAAACTGCAAAAGTAAGGAAAACAGTCAGGAGGCAGCCAGTGTCTGCTGGTGGGAAGTGTTATAAATATATGTCATATGGAGAAGGAATGAACACATACTCAAACCAGAAGATTTAGCAGACTCTCAGTTAGAGATGGAAATACTGATAAAAAGAAGGAGTTGTGTAACTGCAAAGCAATAAACCCCATACAAATCTTTCTCCAGAAATGCCCCTATCATTTGTCCTCTCCCATCTTTTACTTTAGTAAATAACCTGTGCAAAATAGTGGTTTTCAAAGAAATAGTGTCCTGGGAATTTGCTGGAAAACATGACTCATGCCAAGTTGTCTGTTGTGATTTAGACTGCTGAAAACTGACACCAAAAACCAATCTGAATGGACATATGCAAGGTACAATTTAATGGTGAGTATATCATAACTCAAAATTCATAGATATACAGAACCATCGAACACTGTGATTCAAAGTGATATTTGCCATCATCTTCTTCCATGAATTTACCATTCACAAGGTATAAAATACCACCTTCTCAGTTCCCCAAGAACCACCTACCAGCTCTCTGACACCCCAATTCCCACTTTGCTCCACAAGCACTAACGACACTGCTATCTCAGGCAGTTGGTGCTTCAGCTGACTCCTCTCTCACAAAGCTCAGAACAAGTGGTCTGAACTTGTCCTTAGCTTGAAAGCTTTTAGGTGGTTTTTTTTCAGTCCTGAAGGGGAGATTATGTGTTTGAAAGACTGGCTACTTCTTCCAACAAGGCTATATATATATGTATATATATATCACTGCTGAAAAAGGCCCACAACATCTTTGCTGTACACAGTGGTGGTTTCAATGACCTGTCAGTCGTAATTTTAACCACAGGAAAGATGATTCCTCTTACGACAATACTTCTATATGTGCCTGAGGTCACTGTGCACATGACAGGTCAAGAGAAAACCTGTATGTGCCTAACATCTCCAGTGACTGGTCCCCATATTGAGCTGATACAAAACGAATCATTGTACCTAATTGTTGATCACAAGGAATTTAAATTATGCCATATCACAGTAAATCTGACCAAAATGCTTAAATCAAATTTCTTATATCCTTCCATGCGGAGTGGATTTCTACTAAATGATAGCAATTAATTTTGGTTCTTCCTTCTTTGAAATAAATTATTACATATGATTACTCTCACTTTTAAAGATAGCACATCTTTTGGCTGTTTCATAGGAGGTTTTTGAAACATACATTTCTAATGCTGAATTAAAACTCTAACATTATTCTGAAATTTCATTTTATTCCAAAGAACACTTGGGAAAATTAGCTTAATTCTAAATGATTCTCATAGAGGTTATTTACAATAAGTTACATGTGCTGACACACTGGATTTTCTTTACAGATATTATTGTATTGAAATGGAGCAAGACACCAGGTCAATAAGAAACAGATGCCATGGAAGCACTTCTGCTTTTCCTGAGCGTATCATTGCAACTATTTTTTATTTTCTGAAGCATTCAAATTTCCACAATATTTCCTTCACAGTTCCTTTTCATCAGCACTTTAAAATGTATTATTTAGAGTTGGACTGACTGACACAAAAGGTAATTAATAAGTCAATACAGGCCATGATGAATATTGATAAATTCCAGTCACAGCACACTTTATTCTGCAGTTTCCTCTAAGCTGTATAGTCTTCAGTGCACTGCCTGGCAAAGATGACAGAAAAATTTGATGTGTCCTACTCCCAAGTTTAAAACCCAAACCCATAAACTCCCAAGTTTATGACCACTGCAGAAAGCACATTTTTCCTTAAAAATAATGTAAGATATTGAGCTGTGTCATTTTAGTCACCTTAACTCAATTCTGACATAGCTTTCTTTGACTTCTTTCCAGTTTCTATTCTTCGGCTTTGTGGATGGCTGCCAGTTGTCCAATAACAGAGTGGCTCACTGGTGAGTGTGACTGCAGGAAGAGAAGATGTCTGTGCATGGGTGTAAATACTCTCAGGACTATCACAACAGTATTATATGTGGGAATCCTTGTCCGCCACACAAGTCTTAAGCAATTTTGGAACCACTGTCACCAAAGGTAGATAACTCCAAGAAAGCCAACTGCGTCTTTAATATGTTCCTGTTCTGTCTCCTCAAGGACTGTGGCACAATGCTGAACCCTCAAAGCCAAAGCAAAGCAATAAACTGAACTTCAACCTTTGGCTGTGAAGAACAGGCATGTATTAAAAAGCCAAGGAAATGATTCTTGAAAACATTGGTGTTGTGCCTAAGGAGGTCCATGCCCTTTCACCTAAGAACCTCTGTTGGAAACCAGCAGCTCTAGCAAAGGAATGTCTCTCCCTAGTGCCTACATCCTTTTTGTATGGTGACAGGTGAGAAAAGAGTCACTGTAAAACCTGAGACTTATATTAACAGCTCTGGTTAACAAAATTGTGCTGGCTGTTCAGCTAAAGGCTGAAAAAATACTCCAGGAGGGAAAAAGAAAAATAATCAGTATTTTTATTTTATTTTAAAGGAAATACAAATAATGATATTGGTTTTCCCAGTCTGTGTATTTAAAGCAAAGAAATCCAAAGCAATTTATTTCAAATGACAAAAAAGTATGACAAGAAAAAGTAATCGTATAAATCAACAGAAGTAACAGCAAGACCCAAAGATATAAGAAATGGTTTATTATTGTGTGGGAGAAAAAATATTTCACAGGCCATAGTGAAGAGAAGGTCCTTTATCAACAAACCTTAGGAAATAAGAACATTATACAAGTTGCAACAAGCAGAAAAAGGAAAACATGCAGTGAAATGAAACGCCATAAAAATGCTTCATCAGCTAAACTTCAAATGAAACTGAAAATGCCAGAACTAATAAAGATGATCCACTTTAGTTGCTTGTTGAATATCTTAACCTGAGAGATGGGCCTGGTGGCAGATGAACTGTTTCCAAGACACAGACAGCTGGTCTGCCAGATATAAAACATATTTCTGTGGTGTCATATGAACAAATGAGTAAATTCAGGCATGGCAAGGACATCAATGAATTACTCTCATTTTAGTGCCCTTTGTAGATTAAATTCAAGGCAGATTGGTGGCTGCATTTTTAAACAGTCCAGTGACCATATTTTATGGGATGTAAGGTAGCCCAATTGTAGGGTAAGCCCTACACAAAGTAGGGTTTATCTGCCTTTCTCAGTTATATTACAACAAATTTCATAAACTTGGTCTTTTCTCAAAAGAAACCTACACTGTATGTTGCAAAAAAGGCTATACCCGATGTTGTTAACCCTTGGGCATGAGAGATCTATAGTGTGTCTGGCTGACACTTACAGTGCACAGCACACACAGAATAGGATCAGTTGTTGAAATCCCACTATTAAACACATTAAAGGTAATTAGTGGAAGGTATCTAATAATTTTAAAATACATAAATAAGAAACTGTTTGCATGTTCACAGATATTTTTTGATATTACAGAGAAATTAAGATACTCCTTGATGTAGTAATGAATGACAAGCTAATTTCATTTTTACTTTTGTACTACTCATACTATTGCCAAGGAAGGGGAGAGAAAAAGCCAAAGCATTTACAAATGTCTCGGAGAACAGCACTTGGGACAATTATCTATGCTCTTTTTGAGTCATATGACTCTGCTTTTCAGATAAAGCTTTACCATATAAAAAGACATACTAAATGCACATAGAATTTGTGTTTAGCTTTAGCTGTTATGTGCTCCCTTTCTCCGCAGATGTAGTATAGGCATCTCATGGAGGTCCTTCTGCTGGCCCTGAGGTTGATGTTCAAATCAGGCTGAATGGCACTGGAGCCAGACTTTCCTCAGAGATGCACAGTGGCAGGAGCAGAGGCAATGGGCCAAGCTGCATACAGAGAAATGCTGAGCAGATGGAAGGAAAAAAGTGCTTCCCCCAAGGGTTATATAATAACAGAATAGGTACCCACAGGTGTCATGAGATATCCATCCCCAGAGACCATCCATACTTCATAGCACAACACCATGAGCAAGAGTGCCACTACACTTCTTGTTAAGTGAAGTAGAAAACGCGGCATGGTTATGCAATTGCTTCCAGTAATAACCCAGCCTTAACCTCCCCATGGGTAGTGAGCCAAAGAGTAGGAGGCTGAAAAAAATGTGCAAGGTTAACACTTCAGTAGCATGCACAGAGAGTCCTGTCAGGACACTGTATGGTGATTTCTATTCCCTCCACCTCTGACTACCTCGTTTAAGTTTACCCTCCCTTCTCAAAGAGGAATTTTTAAATTTTCCAACTGTCAGGTTACGTACACAGTCTGACAACATGGGGTCCAGAAGACCTGCTGAAATCACATTCTTAAAGGAGGTTCTGGTTTGCCTAGCAGGAACATTGATGTGGCAGAAACGTGGAGCAGAGGACTCCAGGATCAAAAGGCATCAGCAGATGAGTGTCCTGAGCTTGCAAGAGTATCAGAGAGGGGAAGAGTGAGAAGTTTCCTTGAAGGAGGTTGTTCGGTCCTGTATTCAATGTAATCCCTTGCTTTTAGGATTTTCCTGACCCTCAAAAGGTGGCCCTTTAGGAAGCTGAGCAGAAAGAAGCTTTCACTTTCTTTGAGCTGCAGGATTGGCTTACACAACGTTGCTTTCTTCACTTGAAAAATTTATGAGAAAAAATTTAATTGTTGCTCTGAATCAAAAGTTGAAACGTGCATGAGTGATGTTCTCGGGAAGCCTCTGCTCTGATGTTATGCATTTCACAGCCACTGGTGCCAGAGATGTGACCATGCTTCTCTGTTACTTGCCTGATGAATCAGATGGAGAGGGTCACTTGAGTGCAAACAGAGTCCTACCTCCCTATCTGTCCACCAGGTAGTTGCAAATGAACTCAAAGAAATAATCAGAGAACAAGGCTGAGTTGTTTCCTCAGAGCAATTTGACACATCACCATTTGCTGACTGAAGGTTCCTCTGGCACCTTTCTGGTCTTTGATCACTGAATTGGTTGGTCATTACTCACACTCCATATTTGACACAGGTGGTGAGAAGACGACCTGAACATCTGTAAAATAAAAGAAGTCACTCAGCTGAGGTCTTGCTGTGCCATTGTTTAATAGCTTGTTACTATTATGTGTGACACTGCCGGGATCACAGAAGATTTGAACCAAAAGATGGAGCAACTAAATTCCCTGGACCAAGGACTCTTTTGTCTAGTAAGAGTGCTAGCTAAGTAATTGAGGGAGCTAAGAAAGAGAATGATTCTACAGTGGAGCTCATCTTTCTGGATAGATCCATTTTTTTTGCACTAGGTTTTGCATCCTGCTGCCTGCACTGTGGATAAGATTCACCATCTACAGTAAAAAAAGCTTATGTTCCCTTTCCAAAGCAAGTATGGTCAACAAAAGTCTTCTTTTTAACTAGGCCATGACATCAGCCCTTTGCAGATCCATGAGTGTGAAATCCATATAAGCAGTAAAACAATTCCCAGGGCATAAATAAACTCTTTATAAAGTATTTAATACAAAGGGAAGTAAGCTTGAGAGAACATTATAGTCAAAGATATTATCATGTGATTATATTCTTTGTTAATTCTTTTTATTAATAAGAACTGCATTTCAGAATAGCTTTTAATGTACTCCTAACAGAGCCATGCACAGACCATCTCATAGGAGGTGCAGAAGCTGCAGAGCAGGTGCGAGGACACTGGCAGACAACCACAGTGAAGTTGGGGATTTCCCATTTCTCACACTGTTGCTGACTCAGTTCAAGGACCTGCACAACAATTTCAGCTCTTTTAAACTTAGATGTGCAATACTGAGCACAGTAAACCAGTTTCAGTGCCTTTGAGTTGGCAGAGTATGCTATCTCGTAGCAACTCTTAGACCAGTGAGCCTGATTTTCTCACGTATGGACAACAGTTTGCTTAGTCTGCATGTCTTGCCAAAATTCATGTTGTTCTGACCTTCTGACGCCTAGAGCACTCCTCAAATCTCAGATGGAACGATATGACAGCTCAGGATTATCAGGAAAAAAATGACGTTCAGTCTAGTGGGTGTCCCTGTCTTGCTAAGTTCACAATTAATATATCTGCTTCAGTTTCAGGTGTGTGGCACAAAACCTAGAGCCAAGATTCCAGAAGTCTTGGAGGTGTTGGAATGTGTTTGAAGAATATTGCTGTTGCCTGTGGGAGTGGGAGTCAGGGAGGCATGATCTACGTGCATATATCTGGAGGAATGGTATGAGCATGGGATGTTTATTAGATCTGACTGCAACCAGCAATTAGTTGTTTGAGTCAGAGGATAAAAATGACTAATAAACATTACATTTTCAGCATGCAGAGGAAGGGACTGCACTGGGAAATGTGCACTTGGTGTTTTTATATTCAGGCTTGGCCTTCCTGGAAGAGAAGGCTACAAAAGAATTATAAAAATGCACACTTTTTTTTTTTTTTCCCCCCTTCCTAGGACCTTATTTCTTCCCAGAAAATGGTGCTTGGCAGAACAAAATAACATTTGGCCAGACTTGAGGGGCTTTTTATGAGTTCCATGTGTGGTGCTGAAGCCTTAGCTTAATTGGCCTTAAATCCCTCAGAAAGATACACATCCTGCATCCACATCCACTCAGCCTGCTCTCTTTTTCAACCTCGTTACTATAACTATTGATTTCTATTGCTTTAGTCCGGTCTTATCCTCATGTAAATCGAGTCAGTTGCTACGGTTTGGGGTGTGTCAGGAAAGCAAAATTCGCAGCCTTTTTTTTTTAAAAAAAAGCTTTTCTCCTACTGCCAGCGAAGTTATAATTTTGGAATTTAGCATGGAAACCAGCACTCTACCCAAAGCTATTTCATGCCCCACAAACTCCTAGTCTGTGGAACTTAACGAAATGGCTTTTTATAACATCCCTATCACACATACCCTAGAGGTGGCCTGCCCCGCGCAATTCCAAAACTCAAATAATTGCTTAGTACGTTTTTCAAAAGAAATTGGTTCGGGAAGAGGGATATTCTGTGTTGAAATGATGGTTAATTTTCACTGGGGGGGGGGGGGAAGCAACCCACGCGTGGCTTTAGCGAGTCTCCCGGTGAGATGGATCCTTTCAAAACACATGCCAGTCCTCAGCATTCGAGCAGTTTGCACCGTCACTGAAATTCTCGTTCGGGCCCTTGCACGGCAGGTCCGCCTCCGCCCAGATCCGTGCGCGCTCCATCCGCGTCTCCCCCCGAAACCGTGCCCGGTCCATCCCCGTCTCTTCCCGGCTCCGTGCCCGCTCCATGCCCACCTTCCCCCGGCTCCGTGCCCGCTCCATGCCCACCTTCCCCCGGCTCCGTGCCCGCTCCATCCCTCCCCGCTCCCGAGAGGCGCGGAGCGAGGGCTCCGCCTGGCGGGCGACGGAGGAGCCGCGGCCATGAGAGGGCTCGGCGGGGATGGGCGAGTGCTGCCGGCCCCGCGGTGGCCCCCGGTAAGAGGAGCATCATCCGTGTTTCTTTCCTGCCGACGCTGCTCTGCTACCTCGTTTCCAGCCGTGCCTCCTTGTGCCTTTGTCCCCCCTGCTCCCGTAGTGCCTAGCTCACGCTGTTCTCATCCACCCACCGGCTCTGGCACGCTGCAACCCAATGGTGCTTTGTGTTTGCAGAAATCACCCTGACTCCAAGTGTAATGAAGCAGGGGTTAACAAGGGGTGCAAGAAGACGGGGAGGTTTGTTGCTGGTGACTGGGACAGGGCATCGTGATCCATCGTGATCTCTTTCGGACGAGCTCCGCCCAGACTTGTGGACTGGAGGGCCGGGAACGCTGAGATCCAGCATGTGGGACCAGGCGCTGACCAGGCGTGGACTGCAACTGGCCGCTTTCTTCACCCTCTCCTCTACTAGGCATGATGCAGTGTCACTCCATGATGTCCACATGTAAACCCCTACTGTTATGCAGGGGCAGGGCTGGGGACAGGTGAAGGGCTGTTCGGCAGCCATGAGCAATGGATCCCACCCCGTGGCCGTGGGAGGGACTGAGCATGCTGCAGTTTGCAGTAGTTGCCGGTGGTTATCAGGTGCAACTGGAAGAGGAGGCTGAGTGCTGCAGGCAGGACAGATACATTCCTCTCTTCATCCTCCCCCAGCCAGCAGTCATAACGTGGACTGTCACTAAAATCTCTGTTCTGTGACACTCAAAAAAGGCCAATGCCCAATGTAAAATGGAAGTTTATTGGAAAGGTGGAGAGATGGAAAGGTATACATGATTATACTACAGATCTGGAGAGATGTGCCGTGAAAGAAAACTGAGAATCAGACACTAGCTCAAATGATCACAGAAATACAATCCCACTGTGATTTGTAAGGTGAAATGGCCCTTTCTAGGACTTCATGACAGAAGAAAATAGGTGTTTGACCACTCATTCAGTGTTTATGATGGTCCTGCAGGGGAAAATCCAAAAGAAAATAACCTCAATGAAAACAAACCGACAGCTGCAGGATACAAAATACAGGTATTTTTCTTCAGGATAGAGGATAGTTAGTTCCTTCTGTGGAAGCTGGACCAAGATCTTGCCACAGCAAGCGATGCCTGTACTCCTCAGAAACAGCTCAGCAAACAACAACCAGCATAACTGCTGTGCTGAGCAGGTTGCAGACTGGACCCGCTCTACAGCAAGGCAGTATCATGCCTCTGACTGTTTAACACACTGCCTCCATGATTCATACCACCTCATGATCTCCTCAGATAATGTGCTAACTGTCCAAAAGAAGGTTTCAAGTCCACGTGAAACAGCTTGCCTGTGCCTCTGAAGCACAGGCTTCAGAGGGGCGAATTTCAAGGATAGCTACAGGTAGACTCTTGCTTGCTAAGTGTCCATGCTTTTGAGGAAACTTAGAAGGTATTTCCCCAGTATCTCCATTATTCTGCACTTTGGCTTTCATTCTAGAAGCTAGGCTTTTCCCATGAACAGCAACATGGTCTAAACTTGGAGTCCCACTGCCATGGTACAGGACCTGGCTACTGTCTCTGCCTGCTCCCTGAGAAACCTCATGGAGACCTTATTTCTTTGAGAACACTTATGTGTTACCCACCCTTTCAATCCCTCTGCTCTCCCTGCTTTATACTTCACTTCCTTACCTGCTTGGATTTTTTTCTGGCTTTCACTTACCTTTTTAAATCATTCGTCCATTTCTTCAACAACCTCTTTGCAAGGCGATGTATACTGAGCAATAGCATACTCTTCTGGAGAAGAAGGAAATAAATGTTCCAGTTAGCCTGGAGACCACTTCCTGTGCCTTTCCCTTGAGGTGGATATACCTTAAGCATGCTTAAGCTTGAGGTCCTTGAAATGTCCTTCATTCTGACACATGCATTTTTTTTAACTTTCTAGTCACGTTCACTCGACACCTTGGGCATGAAACCAAACTCACTGAACTGAAATGAGTCTCTCCCCTGGCCCTAGATTCAGAAACTGATGGAGTTCAGAGGAGTGTTGATTCCAGGAGGGCTGGTTCTGGGTCTCCCTTAATGCACACAGTGTTTCTACTGTCCCTCCCCCAAATTCCACACTGGTTAAAATCAAAGACCTACCTGTTTCATAGTAATCATAGATCTGCACAGGAGCTGGCTTGGAGTGGGTCACTATAAAGTCCTGCTCAACTGAGAAAGAGATTTCTTTCCTTTTCTTCTGTGAGATCTGGGAATGAAGGGAGAGAGACCACATAAGTCTTTTTATTAGTACAACACCATCTGAAGCAAACAAGAGGGGTAACTGATTGCATATTCCAAATCCCACTGATGCCACACATAGAATATGGTACAGAAATTATCTGAAACATGTTTGGAGAGTCCAAAGTGAAGCTGAGCTGAAGAGCTAGAGGTCTGTTATCCTGCTTGTATTACCCGATTCTGTAATTATTACAAATCCTATTGCCAGAGAAGGAAAAATTGTACAAAGGGATTGAGTTTAATTCTCCATGATTTCTTCAATGGTCAGGATGATAAAGTCTGGTATTCCAATACCTCCCATGTCATACATGAACATTGTGTGTTACCAAGAAACCGGGAATCAATTTATAGTGTACATCACTGGGATATTGGCTTCTGTTCTTAGTTCTACAGGGCCACGAGCGAATTTACTTTGACATTTACGATGTAAATTCTGATTCAGGGATTAGATTACAGGTTAAATTTTGTAGTGAACTAGTGCAAGAGAAGTAATGGAAATCTTTCCAGAGGAGAACAAAGGCAGTGTTTTGTGTCCTGCTGGGGGGACTGAGGTTTATGAGAAGTCTACCAAGGAGACATACACACAAGGGAACCTCTTTTCTTGTGTTTATCTGCTTTTGACTGAGGAGAAAGAGTTTTGATTCATTTATTTGTGCTTTTTTTGATTAAGTTTGTTTTCTAGTTGCTAGTAGGGCAGGTGTCACTTTGAAGCTGTTTGGAAAGTTGGAAAATTGTAAAGTTACATGCAGTTTGAGAAGTAATCTGCTTAGTGATTACAGGGAAAAACTGATGAGGAAGACAACATGATAAATGCATCTTAAAGAGTTTATCCATACTGTAGTTGTATCTATTACATGCAGTTTCCATTCTTTGTGGTAATCAAATAGACAGTGACCAGAACTTACATTTTGCAGATAAAGAAGAATGTGATTTTTCTTGTTTTCTACTTGCATCACTGTATTACTGTCAATGAGCTTTAAAACAAGAAAATGAAGATAAATATATTTACAAAACATTAAAAATCAAGTGCTGCCTCAGCCCTTATCACTGCATGGCTGTGGGATTCATTCTTCTCCTAGCCAAGTATTAAGGGCTGGCAGCTGCTTTTTAGAGTCATTGTTGAATAGATGGAAAGGATAGAGAAAAACCTATCACTTGACTTAGCTGTGGGTATGAGCACTTCCCAAATGCACGTGTCACTGCAATTCATTTGGGGAATACTGCCTGACTTCAGTGTGATATATTTTTCCGGGCTAGTCTGACAGGTTTCCCACTGTTTCCCTGCCTGGGCAATGTCAGCTCCCTGATGCAGCTGCCTACTGGTCAGTCTTGAGCTGGAACTCTTCCTAGTTTTTAATGTGGGAAGGTCTGTGTGTTTGAAGCTCCCTGTAGGGCATTCCCTCCACCCAGTAATGAAGACAGTGCAGCCATGCAAACACCTCGCAGGGTTTGTGGCTGAATGATTCTTAACCACGCCTCTGTTTCTGTCATGACCAGTCTTCTCCTCTGTCCCTGCAGGGAGTAATTTAATCTTGTTCCTTTAATTTACCTTGTCCAGGGAAGACTTAACAGGAACAAAGCCAGAGAGCATCTTCACATCAATAATGAGCATGTTGGAGCTGCTGCGCTTCCCTGTGTAACTGAAACAACAGGGGCACCTGTCAGTGTGGATCGTGCTGGGGAACCAAACCTCAGCTCCCTGCTCCTGCCTTCATACAGTGTGGAGAGGTTGGTGTGAATCACATGCACTTGCTGACTGACTCAGGTGGGAGACACTGGTGAGGCCCCCAGTGTGAAGGGGCCAAGTATGTGCTACCACCACCAATTACTGTCATGAGGTCTTTTGGGATATTGTGTCTTACAGGTTGATACCATGAACATATTTATCAGCTCATGTTTCTTGACTTCATAAGCAGAACGGAAAACATACAGCAATGTTCTCTGTGTGTCTTGTCATCTCTGCAGATGCTTTGTTGATGATGCATTACCTGCTTATGAGGACAATATCAAATTTTGCTGGTCCGCCTAGTGGGCAGGAAGCATTTGATGTCTCTACTGAAAGCAGAAATCCAAAGGCCCCCTCTGGAAGGTGAATGTTGTATCTCAGTACTGTCTGGAAGAGGAAAAAACCCTTTTGTTCAAGCATGCCAAGGATTTTTCTTTGTATTCCAAAAAAACAAGTGTCAGACTTATGAACTTTTCCGGCAATGTTGTGCTTGGTTTTATGCGGAAGATCCTTTCTTACATCCATGCTGAACACATCAGACTTCTGCTCTTTAACAATGAAGGGGCTTGTACCCAGAATCACCTCTGAGAAAGAAACTAGATGCTGATTAGAAAGAACTCTTTTTCCGTGCCATAACTCCACAGGAGTCAAAATGTGGGATGGGGAAAAGAGTATTTCAATGGTTTAGGGAAATCAAGGAATTAGGAAAAATAAAGAGAAGTCAGCTAGAAAATCATCAAAACTGTGGCTATATTGTGTGCAAAAAGCGAGATGCAATGAAGAGAAGAGCAGACATTTACTTGCACAAATACGCATCCGCTGCCATTCACTGTTAGGCTGTATTTCCCAGGGACCTCAGGAAGGGGAGTCTGTTGCAGCAGAAGCCTGTTCTCATTGTTGGCAATAAATACCTTCTCAAAAGGCTTTTTGGAAGTGATCTTCACTCCATTTTGTGTAGCAGAGTTGTAGGTGGCCTCACCGTAAGCAGCGAGGGCTTGAAGAGCAATGACCGTGTCCTGAAGAAAAAGAAAATAATAAAAGACAATTAGCTACGCAGCATGACCAGTGCAGAGGAGATCAAAGTCACAATTCCAATATGAATCACAGTTGCTTCATCCTGGCTAAAGAAAGCCTGAATCTGTGTATAGTTCCATGGTTCCATACCAAAGGAGCCATTTCATTCTGTCATGTATGTTTTAGGGTGGAAGAAATCTCTCTTTCCATACAAAGGTCTCAGAACATAAAATCTGAGCACTAGAGCACACTTCTAGAGTTTTTCATAGTGGTGGATCCTGTGTTTTCTGGGGAACTGCACAGAACTTCTTGGTCATATAACAGCTGGGACTTGGTGTTTTCTAGGCTCATCCCCGATAAAAATATCTGGTTTTGTTGCTAGTCAAATTACTTGTGCATGGCTTTAACCATTTTATAGTTAAGAAGAGGGGGGAAAAATAGTATTTTGGTCTCTCTAAGAGAGAGGTATTTGGTCTCTGTTTTAGATGGTGTTAGTCTGGTGTTTTAGATGGCAGATGGAGAAGTGAAATAAGACTAGGTAGTCAAAGCCTTGCTGGAACCCTGAAACAGTGCCCCAATTCCTAGGACTTGGTGGAGAGTGGAAGGTAGTTTTGGCACCTGCGTAGAAGAGAAACCTCCATAGGGATTCTGCTGCCTTATGATCCACTGCACAATCCCTGAGGCCTTTGTGAAATCCTCTATATCCCAGCTGGGTTTGTAGAGCAATGCCAACAACATGTAACTGGTGATCTCAACTTCAGATGATGGGGCGTGGTCAAGGAAAGAAGGAGATTCTTCTGATGGAGATCTCTCTTTCTGCTCCCAGTGCTGTAAGCCATCTGAATAAGCAAAGAGAGGCTGAGAAGCAACCAAAATTGATTACAGGTGCCACTGCTCTGTAATGCCTCAGAGGCTTAACTGTGCCCTGGTCTCTTCCTCAAAAGTACTCTCTGAAGACCAGTGGATGTACCGCAGATTAACTCCATAGATTATTTGTGGAGTTTGGTTCATGTGGCCATACTCTCAATATTGTCAAGATTAGACCATCAGTAAGATCTGTTCTACCTTTCCACTTCCGAAATTCCGAAAATGACTGAAACTCACCAACTTCGTTTGCTGATTTCTGTAACTCTGCAAGGAATGATTCACATTTTTCTGCCTTGCCAGCTAAGCAGAAAGCATAGGCCATGAGTGCCTGAGTGTAAACATCACTGATACTCTTCTCAGATGCAGTCTCCAGACAAAAAAAGGCATTTCGGATTACAGGATCCTTAAAAACAAAAAATACATGGGTCTAGTTCAGGACAGTAGTTTTCACCTGGTCAAAAATTTATTTTCTTTAAAACTCTTCTTCATCCTGTCACTATCACAGCAATGAAACTGAAACTTCAGCTTGTATAATGACTTCAGGAGAGAGAATACAGAAGTCTTCAAGGAGGATTTTCATGGGAAACGTCAGACAAATCAAGTAGCTTTTAATCATGTTCTTGAAGAGGTTGGTCTATAAACAGAAGATTGTTATGTTTCTTTTCCAGCTAATTCCTTCTGCTTACCTCCATGATAATAATTCACTCTGCACTTTTATAGTCAAGAGTTTGTTTTCTTGAACAAATCTAGCCTAGTAGTTTCTATCCTCAGTGATTGTGTTGTAACTTTAATTTAATTGTGAGGTTGATCTAGGTTTATACCCAGTAAAAAATGCACAGTTTGACTCTGTGTCCTCACTAATTCACTAATCAAGGAGGTCTTCAGAAAAGGTATGACAAACTGGAGGCTAACTTATACATTGAAGTCTAACATCTCCTGTGTAGTCTCCTTCGTATTAGCAACTTTTTGAAAAGGACAGATCAGCTTTTGCTGGACCTTTGCTTTTCCAGTGTAGCTTTTAGTTACATCTGTAGACTTTATACATTTACTTGCAATAAATTACTTTCTTGACTTGGCCATGTTTGAGGCTAAGCC
>JAWWES010000001.1:28549617-28574621 GCA_035583135.1 Lophotriccus pileatus
CTAAATGTTTTGGGTCTCTCAAACAGAAGATCTAATACCACTGGTCTGTACCATTTCTACTTGAACACTGGTGGCTTAAGAGGTATAGAGAGAGGGACCTTCTCTTTCACAGTAACCAGTGCAGATACAGAGCATGGTCACGTACCCTGGGAGCACTGTCCCTCTCTTTCTCTGTCTTTACTACTTCGACGCTGGAGCCAAGTCAACAACTGGGGACCAATGCCAGCTAAACACCAGAAGCTGAAGGTCTCCTTACCAAGCTGTAGTGCCCGGCTTCTAGCATGGCAATGGTGATGTAGGCAGAAAGTGACAGCTCATCGTCTACTCCTCCCTGAAAAGGACACAGAGAGGGGAATAATCAGTGAATGCCACAAATGAGAAGTCTTTAAATATGAATTGCCACATCCCAGCTGTGAGAGTGTAGCCAATTCTGGAGACAGGCCAAAAGGAAGGAGAACATTTGCATAGCTCTTAAATAGCTATCAAAAAATCAAGAGAAGCCCATTGCTATCAAATCAAAAAAATCGCTCCTTCAAGCTTCCAGTCCTTTAACCCCTATCTCAGGTGTTTGTAAGAAGTAAAATGTAGTGTAGGAAAGCTGACTGACCGGAAAATAGTCATTGTAAGATGTGGAGAGTTAGCCCTTGGAAGAGGGCAGGCATTAGGAGTGAAATACAGTATTTGGCAGTAATGGGAGAGAAAAAGTGTAAATTTGTTGAAGAAGTAATTCTCTGCTACCTTCAAGGCATTGTTGAAGAGTGTCCCAACACTTCGGAAACAGCCATCTGGCTTCTGTTTGCTGGCCAGCCACATAAAGGTTTGAGACTGGGCATTGTCGTCAATATAGATGAAGTGACTAGCTTGTGCAAATGATCTGTACACAAAGGCAGTGAGCCTGCAAGGGAAAGATCAAGCTCTGAGATGAGCACTGAAAGTAGAAACAGAAAAAGTCAGCCCTCCCATTCATGGTCTTACTAAGCATGAAGAGTTACAGCCAGAATCTTGGTGGCTTGCTTTCTCTTTGTGTACTTGTCTGTGAGAGAGCAGATAAAGGAGTAGTAGCTAGATGGGACGTGGGAAGGATGTCCAGCACACTCTGAGGCGGATCCTGTCTACAGAGTGCTGCAGTGCAATGGGTTTCATGAGAGATAGCAGGAGTGAAAATCACAAAGTCAGCTGGGTCTTTAGGGATCAGCGTAGGGATAAATTTGCGCACCCTGCCTGGTAGGAGGTGGACAGACATTTTTATAAGTACTTACCAAGTCTTGGTCCTAGACAGCTCTGTACATCTGATTTAGCTAGTGAAGCTGCCTCTTACCTGCATCATGTGAATTGAATACAAATTCAGCTCTGAGCCATTTCTGCTCCTAGTCACTCACCAGGTATTCCCTTCTTTATCTCTGGTGCCAAAGATGCTGTAGGACCCATCAGGATGTTTGTATGACAGCTGCTTCTGGTAGCCTGCAAAAACATGTAAATAGAAGTGTTCTGGGGTGTAAAAACAAAACCCTATTTTGTTTGCTAGCATACTTATCTGAAACCACAGTGGAAAAGAGCGGAGAGGCAATGTATATCTAACAAGTAGGAGGGGAACCTGAGGGATCCTATAGATGGAAGTATGGAACATTTTGTCCCTCAGAAACTCTGAGTCACAGAATAAGCAGAGCTCTATCAGCTCTATGCTCCAACTAAACCAACAGGCTTAGGATACATACTGTGCCTGAGTGGAAAAGGAGAAGGGGACTGAAAGACAAAACCATGGCAGCTGAAAGGTATGAGAGAAGAAGATAAAGTAAAAATAAAAAATGTCTTGATCACGGCAAACTCTTGAGTTGCTGAGCTGTGCTACCACAGTGGTGCCATCTGCTAGGATAACCCTGCTGCTACGGCTTCTGCTCACTGGGCCTCAACAGGAATTTCAGCATACACTGTAAGGGAACCAAAAAGCTCTCACCGCTCACTAAGTATCCAATGGCCTTGGATCTGACCTCCTCACTCAGCTGCCCCGTCTTGTTAAGGTAGTTCAGGACATAGATGTTGGGTGCAAACAGGACCATGTTCTGCTCCCCACAGCCAAATGGCATCTGGAGGAGCTGGTGCACATTCTGTGTTGCAGTGCCCATGATGTCACCTGGGGAAGAGGAGACGTGAGGACAGGGTTAACAAAATTTATGGCCACTGAAAAAAGCAGTAATTTCCATTCCATAGGCAGAGGCATAAAAGCCTAGATGGAATGGCAAGCCTTCCCAACAAGCATGAAACTCTCAGTGTTGAGTGATTTGTTCTGTTCTGCTTTGCAGTCAACAAAGAATCCCTTCCCTGCCCCTTCTAACTTACTTTCAAGTGCCCATACCAGAAATACTACTTATTTTAGTGCCACTTCAAGCAGATACTTCTTACTGGATATGAAAAGAGCTTCCAGGAAACTTCTGTTTCCAGAGAACAGAAGGGAACAATCAGAGATACTACATTGAACCATTTATTACAGAACTAACAATTCATGCTGAAAAAAGACATTGGTTAATGCAGATGTATCATAGGCCACCTCTAAATTGTTATTTTTAGGAAAGGTAGCACAGACCCAGCAAGAGATTTCTGGAATGAGCTGAAATCACCCACATTAAAAAGCAAAGATTTTATGACTGAGTCATGTAACCCAGTCCAGGTCCTGAAAAGACTCTACCGGCATCTCTGATTTGCAGGTCATACGAACATGCAGGTTTGTGTATGCGGAAAGAAGTTGCACTGGCATGTGTTTGGCTGAGGTCATAACTCAGAGCTGTGCTGCTACTTCAGAGCAAAACATTCAAATGCAATCAATTTAAACAGAATAGTGAAGGGTGATGAAACTGATATGTAAACTTCATCTCACTGATGCAGAGCATTGCTGGACAACATGAGAATCAGTCTCTTTTTTCAAAAGTTTCCCAGACAAGGAATAGAAACTCACATTTTGAATCCTGAAAGAGCTTTCATTTTTAAATTTTTACATTTTCTTTATTTTTTTTTAATATTATATTACTTATATATTTACCAACAACAGAAAAGGAAGCTCTGGCTGATCCTTCCAAAACATTTGTAGGTAGATCTAGATCTATATCTTGAATAACCACATCATCTGTGGAGAAAAACATGAAATGCATTGTGGTAATTTGTATAGGAATATTAGTTATAGCAGTGAAATATTCCTGGTACCAATTGCACAGTACAAAATTGCACACAAGAGACAGCAATAAACTGAAACTCACAGCTGTCACCAAAAACATGAAGAGAGAAGAAGGCACAGAAAAACCAAAATTATAAAAAATAAATCAAATAGTGCAGTAAATGGAATTGCTCAATAGAAAACAGCAAAACAGGGAAGGTTGGTGCTCACAGGTTGTAGTATCTGTGACCCTGGGGATTACTTCAGTGAGACAGTGGGGAGAGCTGGTTGGTGAGGGTCGAAACTGCTTTTGTGCCTCTTTTAGGCCATCCAGGAAATTTTGGAAACTGTTTGCTGTCAACACTGTGATAATGTGAAAGGGAACATCACATTTGCTCTGCCATTCCCACTAGAGGTGGAAAGCTGTAAGCTACAGGTATCCTTGGGATAAAGGACAGCAGTCAACATGGATGAATGAAACACAGGACATATTTTGCACAGAAAGGTCATTTCCCTTTGTCAGCTTTATAGCTGCCTTCCTCCAGCATCTGAGCACATCGGACCGAGGCATTACATCACATAGGAATTTTGTAGCAGGGAAATGGACTATAATGCTCGCACTAGCTGTCATTTGGACAACTCTGGGGAAGAAGGGAGGGGCAACATCAACAAGCACTGAAGGAAAGAGTGAAAACTCCAACCTTCCTTTCAGTTCCTCTCAAGACAGTTGTATGTAAGACTAAGACCCTTACCTCCTGTACAGATAAGGGAATTTTGAGTCTTTTCCCTTCTGATGCCTTCGGGCTGCATGGAGATGGAAAGAAGAGACACATTCAGGGGATGAGAACAAAACATGCAGAAGAAATGCAGCAACAGAAAAGCCACCCCCTTCCCCAGCCTCCTACATCACAAAACAGGTGGACTGAAGCAACAGTTTACAAGTT
The DNA here is from genome assembly GCA_035583135.1 of Lophotriccus pileatus. Classification (NCBI taxonomy): domain Eukaryota; kingdom Metazoa; phylum Chordata; class Aves; order Passeriformes; family Tyrannidae; genus Lophotriccus; species Lophotriccus pileatus. Next base: position 28,553,707 of record JAWWES010000001.1, read on the forward strand.
CCTAATTGATGTGGCTGCTACTAAAAGGGAGTTCCCATCAGATGGAGTTGCTCATTTCCAATTTCTCCTCTGCATGAGGGAGACATGCCCTTACCAGCACCCATTGATCCTTGTGGAAGAGGGCAGCAGATGGGAGTGGACTTGGTCTTAAGAATGAATGGCCAGACCCTGTCCCAGCCAGATGAATGTGGAGCCATACCAGGAGTTCTTTAGGGAAACTGAAAAACTTTTACTTGCTTTTTGTCCTTCTGCTGAGGTTTAGTTTCCTCGTGAGTACAGGACCAACAGTAAGAGCTGTCAGCAGTACCTCAACCAACAGTGTTCTGATCTGGGTGTCCCTGTAGTCAATACTGATGTTCCTAGGCACTTGGTCTCCACAAGTTTCATCATCTTTGGTCTCTGCAGTAATGCTGAATACTACATTACCTTAAATAGTATCAGAAAAGAAAAAAAAATGGATTTCTGTCATGCAGAATGATGGTTAAAGTAAGAAATTTCATCTGATGAATAATATTAAGTAGTGCAACATAATGAATGGTCAGTTACTGTAAGTGAGACATATGGGTAGAGAACTGATCTCTGAAAATGGGAATGATAAACACACTGCAGTTGTGGAGAAGCTCTTTAGCCTAGACAACTAGAAAGACCAGTGGTAGACCAAGTTCTCCAGGTTGGACAAGAATTAAGTTTTTTCAGGTGAGATATAAATTGATTAGTATCAATCTCAGAACAGAAAACCAAGTAAATTCAAAATACTTACCAATTTCTTTGGGGAAAATATTCCAGACATAGGTCTTTCTTTGTTTAGCACATACACATCCATTATCCTCTGTGGAGATGAGTTTGGCTTGATAATCAAGGGAATCTGACAGCAAAATATTAATCTGAGAACAGAAAGAGTGATAGGATGAAGATTTTGTATCATATGCAAATGGTGCTTTATTGTTAGAGAGCGATGAGAGACTATCTGTTTATATCCAGTGTCAACAGTGTAAAGCAGATTTAAGTCCTGGGATGATGGTGTTGGATCATCCATCAGATGTAACCTGAACAGTTTTCCCATTTTCTTCTCATGACATTCTCCACTGAGATGTTAAATACCCTATGTACACCTGATTCCTAAGAAAAAGACCCCACTTACACCACTGGTGGCTTGCATGACTGCAGATGGTGAATGATACTCTGCAAAGCACTTATTTCCTTTCTCTATGGATCTTGAGACAGTTGCTTTATAGACCTATCCTAGTCACAGCTGACACAGGTCTTCCTTTGCTTTGTTTTGGTTTAGGAGGATAAATCCAGTCTGGATAACCTATCATCAGCTAGAATGAGCAGTACTTCAATCGAGAGCAGGGACAGATCCAACTATTTGCACTGATCATTTGCTGCAGCTTCTTTGGAGATGGAGTAAGGTCTAAGAATGTGGGCAGAAATACACACCTTAATGCACTGGTCAAGGTAGTTGAAGACATTGGCTCTAAGCAGGAAATCTTCTCCTCGGATGATAGAGTATGGCAAGGTTAAGTCAACAAAGAAAGGCTGTAAGGCTGTTAGGGTGGCAGGCAAAGACATACCAAATCCAACCAACTCTTCCACACAGAAGGCACTGGCCTTCCATTTAGTAATGGTGTCAGGGATGGTGTATGAGATGCTGGCTTTTCCAGTGGAGCTAGTGGAAATGGATAAAAGATGAAAGGTTTAGAAAGTGTAAGTTTCATGTACCTTGCTTCTCAGTAGAGGCAACAAGTTTTGAAAATCAGAACCAACCTGATCCTATCCACAGAAATCTGACTTACACGTCCCCAGAATTTATCACACAAATCTTCTGAGAAAAGTCCATTTGAAAGTTCTTCTGCCCATCATTTCCCTTAGTTTGGAAAGACAACTCAGAGTTCTTGTTCTGAAAACCCGTATTTTAAATAAAGGTGTCCTTCTGAGAAAGGGAATATGACTCATGGTACATGCATTGTGGGAACAGATGTCTTTGGGGACATCTTTGGTAATTTTATCACAGAAAAGAGAAGGGCAGGTGGACATGTGATGACTGAAAAAGCTAGGTCTTCCAGGCCAAAAAGTAAGAAGAGGTGACAAGGAATAGCTACCTTTCAGGACATCAGGAGATATAGTAAGTAACTCTTAAAGCAAGACAAAGAGACAAAAGAAGCAGTACTCACTTAATTAGAACTATATCCCAAATCCAAGTTTCAGGGAAGAATTCCCTAATAGTCTCAAGGATGAGTCTCTTCTCACGATCCTCCCTACCAACTTCGGCTGGTAAGAGATAATGAAAATTTAGGAAAACCTGGTTCATATAATGAAGACTCCCAGAAAGGACAGGTTTGCATATGCGTGGGCCAGTATGAAGGATGGTAAGTGTTTTCCCATTTCGTTCTAACTGAGACTGTAAGTAATGCCACACAAATATGATTTAATGTAATTAATTGACAACATTTCACAGCGTGAAACTGAACATGAACCAGAAGCATAGACCTGAAAGACTTTTTTGGGCATTGGCCATTATCCTAAGCTATCTCATTCTGTGCTAGGCCAATATTCAATATCAATACCAATGTTATTGAGTACTCTCCCATGACTTAATGAGTTCATGTCCCATGAATGCCAGTTCTTTAAGGAGAAAGATAAAATCTCTTTACTGTCCCCTGTATTACCTGGTAATTTGACATGGTGTGCATGAACCAAGATTCCTGCATATGGTTGACGTCTTACAGTCTCACTAGTACATACAACTGGTTGTCGAACCTTTGAGTTGGTAAAAAATTTCATGCCCATATCCTGTAAAAAACACATTTTAATGTTGGCCATAACCATACTGTAGCTGAGGTTTGTTCCATTCTTCCCTCTTTCCCATTACTGTCTTTCCACCACAGAGGTGCCCAGAGAAACCTATGCAGAGACTTGTGGGAGCTTTGTGCATGCTGGAAAGTCACAGTAGGCACCAGAGTCAGTGCAGAGTAGAGGTCCATGAGAAGAGGTTGTCATGTATGAGCTTTACTAGCAGTGTAATTTGCAGAAGTATCTAATAAGCAGAAACTCACTTCAACAGATTTAAGTAATGTACAGGACATTTACCCTGAGAAACTCATACACATCTGGGCCTAATCCAGACATTACAGGTGTGTAATACAAGCCTTTGTGAAAGATGTGGTCAGAGGAGACACAGGAGTCTTGGCGGTCTTCTTCTAGATTGAACCCATTGAAGAAGTAGCCTTGAAAGTCTTGCAGGGGATGCAGGCTGTATATCTGTGAGGGGTAAGGAAACACAGAGCCTGTGTGTGTAAAGATTGATTCTAATTACATCATAGACTGCAAATTGCCAGAGCTGAGATGTCTGCCTGTTTGAAACCATGTTCTGTTTCCTGGATTGAGAACTGGCTGAATGGCTGGACCTAGAGGGCAGCGATTCATCCAGTGGCACAAAGTCTAGTTGGAGATTAATAACTAGTGGTGTACTGCAGGGGTCCATACTGGGTCCAGTCTTGCTCAACATCTTCACTGATGTTCTGGTTCTTGGGGCATAGTGTTTCCTCAGCAAGTTTGCTGATGACACAAAACTGGAGGAGTGGCAGATATGCCAGAGGGTTGTGCTGCCAGAGACCAGTCACAGGTTAAACTAAATCCCGCATGAAAAAGGACTTCCAAACCAACAAGAAACAAAACCTGTTTATTGCCTACTATGGATGGTTAATGACCAGCACATGCAAAAAGTGGTAGAAGTCTAACACAGTCTAATGATTTCAAGTGGAGACACACTGTAATGGAGGAGGAAGAAGCAGTGGAAGAGGACAATGCATTTGGGCAGCTTACCATTTCCACAGACAGCTCTGTCTCGGGCTTCAGGAGCAGCATGCTCTGATCCACTGCCCTCACAGCACAGAAGGAGTTGGCAGCAGCTTCAATGACCAAACTGACATTAGAAGCTGGGTGCATCTGCTTTTCAGAGAACTGCAAGTGGACCTGTAATTTATCAAACAGACATTGGTATGGTTAATCCATGTTGCTCGGGTCTGCTCTGACTCTGTGTGTGAATGGAGGGAAAGAAGGAGAGTGGAAAGCTTTTCTGTTAAAGGACAGAGAGTCTGCCTGGAGAAAGGTGTCTGATCTCCACTGCAACTGTTGACCAGGCCTCTGTTATAATGAGGACTTAGGCAATAAGCACACTTAGATTCCTGTGGTAGCTTAAATGAAGATACCACAAGTGATACAAAATGAAGTGAGATTCTTATAAAATCTTATTATAACTCGACTGCATGTACTAAACACTACAGTAAGCAAATCATATTTTTATTACGTCCATGGCCCTCTTTAGCAAATACTTAAAACTGATTCTGTTTTGAATCTATTCAGATCAAAATCCATTTCACATTTGTGTTTGAGAGAAGGGAAAAATTAGGAGGGGTAACTAGAAACGTGTAACCAGAAACACTTTGTTAATCTAACTTGGTTTGTTTTCTCCTAAAGTTTCATGCTTTTTAGCTTTTAGGAAATAAAGATTAGAAAAATCTTAATGGTGGAATCTGATTGCAAAATGATAAATGAAAATGTACCAGTGAAAAAAAAAACCTCAGAAGAAAAACTGAAACCTCGGACTGCTATTTTTGCTTTATTTTCTTTGTATGTTTAGTTCTGGTAAACCCAAATTGCATTTTTCAACATGAAAGTTAAAAAAATTAGATTGAATAGTGAAGCAGGATAAAGCTAAAATGTGTTCACTCTGCTGAAGAAGAGACTGTACACTAAATGGAACACTAGTAGAGTTTAAGAAAGGCAAGGATCATTTGGGATTCTCGTGGGTTTTTTGAAAAATTTTTTATGTTTAAAGAAGATTTACCTTTTGATAATATGGCCAGGAAGTAGCGGCAGAGGAAAGATATAAGGCCAAAGAGAAAAAAGAAGAATGAAAGGAGTAATGTTGAGAGAAGTGAATGGAAACAAGATATAAAACTGTAAATCTGTTGTGAATGTATACCCAAAGAATTTGTATTTATCTGACAGCAGGTAAGACTTGCTTTATGTTAGTGCCTCTCACCTTGTTTTTGAAACACTTCTCAACTGGAAATCGAACGCTGTCTGCCACCAGCTCCTTGGCAGGGTGTAAGGTATATACCAGCAACCGAAGGGTTGGAGCCATTTTCTCACTGACCACAAGTGGGATGGTGAAAGTGCCATTGTGGCCTGTTAGAAGGAAGAAAGGCACCAGTAAGAAAAAATGATCAAAGATCTGGTGTAGTAGTAGCCATCCTCAACAGGCATGTAACTGTGCCAGTTAGTGGAGCAATCTGGACTTTTTGCCAGGAGGTGACAGGCTAGGGTTTAGATCCAGATGCTCATATTTACTGTATGGCCATATTCTATGTATCATGCACACATGCTTTATTTTTTTTTTTTTTTTAAATGCAGGAATATGGATTGACAACTTAACCTACCAACTTGGATATTGACTTTAATTTCCCCTGTAAGGACCATCTTGCCTTTTGCCATGCCCTGTGCAGAGAAGATCAAGAAATATATGTGTTGGTAGAAGCTGGAGGGAGAAAGCAGCAATCGAGTTCATTGTACATCGACAGGACAATCTACATTGAGATGATCTCAAAGGCTTAAACATAAACCTTATGGAATGTTGAATACTGTCACTGCAGCTACTATTGTTGGGGCCCTTGTCCCTGCTCAGAAAGGAGAAGGAGAAGGAAGGGAAGAGGGAAGCAGAGAAAACTACAAAGAGTTTCTTGCAGGAAATGGACAACAACCCTGGCCTGAGAAGAGGGTTCCTTATTATGAACTGAACTAGTGTAACATGGTCAGAAATGGGGGCCATTTTTCCTGAGTGGGTAGTTTTGCCACACCACCTCAGTGCTGTTTCTGCCCTTGGGATCTTGCCCATTGTGCTGGCTGACAATCCAAAAGCTGGAAGAGCAGTCACTTCTGTAAAACCCATGGATGGATTGCTGGACAGCTGCACAGTCAAGCCCCTTCAGCAAACCACGCCACAACCTCTACTCACCACGTAGTAGAAGTTCATAGTGTTGATGTTCTCGTATCCTTCCATGTTTAAGATATAGTGCACAGTGATCATCCTCTTCTGCCCACAGCCCAGATCTTTCCATAAAGGCTCAATCCTCACAAAACTGCTAGTCCAAGAGTAGAAGCGCTGGATGGAGACAGTCGCTTCTGGGTAGTAAGGCTCTATCCAGCCTTCATAGTGGCAGTGGTCACTGGTTTTATAAATTGCCTGATCGCAGAGGGAGTGGGGCAGAAAAGGAAAACAAACATATATCACTAGCCTTGTAGCAAGCCATTGCATTGGAACAACTTGTGTGTTTTTCTCACTCTTTTTATGGTAATTTTTGAGAGCTCTAGAACATGAAGTAAGATGAAGAAAGGACATTTTTATTACCAGAATTCAAACTCATCCCATCTTTTTTGGATTCAGTTTGAGAGCAGCCATCTCTCTCGGTGTCTCTATTCAGCCTTGTTTTGTACTCACTTTCAGGCTGATCTCTGGATCAAACATTTCAGATGTGTCAATGCTAAACTCTGCAACACCATTATCATCAGTGGTGAAGTTGTCTGTGTTCTGGTTATTGACAAATAGCTGAATAACTTCACTGGAAATAGGAGAGTTGTCTTTGTCTACCAGCTTGATCTGTACAAGAGAATGTGAAACATGTTTAGTGTATCATCCTTCTGTACATAGATACTGATGTTTTCCACTCCTTTGCTCTCCAAACAACATAATTGCTTTTTCATCTTTCTTCAAAGCAATACTTGAGAACTGAAATGTCTCTCATCACTTTCTGCCAGATATCTCAGCTATCTCATGAAGTTTCAAGCAGCAGCCTCCTCAACATCTGCCACATCATTGATAAGGTTCTTTTGCGGAGAAAGGACTTCTCATGTCTCATCTCTTTCCTGGTCAGTCCCTTCTGACTACACATTTCCAGTTTAAAAGTATACTTTCTTTCCTCCCTTCCTTTTTTCCTTTCTTACTCTTGAGAGTCTGCTGCTGATACTTTCAGTGTCTTAAGGTCTTTTCTCCATATCTTTGTTTTGAACACTTTTCTGATTCTGTCTACATAATCTCTGCTGTTTATGTGTTAAACAAACAAATAGGAAAATAACAGACACCATTAGATAAATTCTCCATTGGTGGAAATGAGTGTTCATTTTGATTTTTTTTTCAGAAAAAGAACACAGGGGAGTGGGGACCAAGGGAGAAAATGGCATAGACATCTCTCAGAGGGGAAAAAACAAACCACTTGAAAGATATCTTCTGTCCCTTCAGTGCTACTAGTAAGATGTGCCTATATCCTTTCCTCACTGATAAAAGCTGAACTCAGGGAGAAAGATTTATTTCCACCCTTCAAAACACTGACAGAGTTATGTGGGATTTGTCATAAAACATAAAATCATGAAAAACCTTTTTGAGACTGAAACTATTGGTATTTTTTGTGTGTGAGTTTTAAATTCCTTTCTCTCTTTCTTCCCTCATCTGCCAGTGTTTTTATTCATCTCTGGCTGGAATGTGAGAGTCAATTCTGAAGGGAGAGGCAGTGATTTGTAACAAGCTTAAAATGCAAGTTAGAAAAATGCTAGCTAATGAATTGTTTTGATTCAAAGTATTTCTGGCAGAATCAAACTCAGAATAAACTAACTCTTCAGTATTCAGAATTGCCAGTAGGGCACTGTATGTAATAAAAAAGCTTGAGAAGAACATCCCCACCCCAAATAGTCCCCTAGATGTTCCTATCACCGTTGTTATGTGATTGCCTGTCAATCATCTTCAATACAAGCTCTCTATTCTCTTGCTTACCTGTCCAAAGTAAGGAATGCCTCTTCTGTAGTGTTGATCCATGTTCTCAAACTGTATGCTGCTCATCACCCGAGTTACAGAAATGAACTTAGTAGCTGTAAGTTGCAGGCCTGTAAGACATGTCCAGAGTCAAGAGAAGATATACTTTGTCTTGTGATGGCTTCATCAGAGTTAGCATTTCCCTGGAGATGATCACTGTGCTTCTCAAAATGGACCTTTCCTAAGGAAGACATCCTTGTAATCAGAAAGCAGAGGCTGAATATCTCCTACTCTCCTTGACCACACCCCTGTTGCTGTTTCTGACTGTCTAGAAGGGATTACCTGTTCCTTTCTCTGTGACAATGGCTTTCATGTCAAGATTCCTCATGTAGCCAGTGCGATTTAGATCAAAGATGTTGGAGCTGAAAACCTGGGAGAGGCAACCATCTGTCTCCAGCTGGAAAGGGAAGAAAACAAATCCTGTTTCCAAGGATCATAGCTTTCAAAGGATGTTTGGAAATACACAGGACCCTTCTTTAGTCAGTAAAGTCTTTTCCCACTACTTTTAACATGATTTATACAGGACTAATAGAGACATCATTGTCTACACTTTTCAGATGGGAAACTGAGTCACAAGAAAGGAACATGTCAGTGCTATGGCAGGAAGCCAAGAAGAGAAATGAGGTGTCCTGAGCTCCTAGCTTGTGATACAAGCAAATAAATGAGTAGAGTGAACTGAAGCATCAAAAGCAGAAAGAAAGGTGTGATGAGCAAAGAAAGAGAAGCAAAACCACAGGAGACAGGACAAGCCTGAAGAGGAATAATAATTATATATCATACATTTTTGGTAAATGACTGACAAACTGGGCTTTTCTTGCACTTCCCATATGAATCAAAATCCCTGCACACACTGAGCTGGACTTTCCCTTCGACAGGCTGGCCGTAGGTGTACCTAGGAAAAGAGGAAATGGGTCTATGATCTGATGCTTGAAAAATAGACATAAGTTAACGTATGCAGGAATAGATATGGGACAAGAAGCTTTTTCCTAACCCTTCTGCTGTTACAAATCAGAAAACACAACTCAGAAATCAAAATGAGTTCTTTTTTGCGCCTAAAGCCATGAACAAAAAACACACCTTAAACGTAAAAATAAATACCTCTATAAGCATGGATATAGCTACTGACCAAATTATGACCCCTGTCTCCACTTTTCAGCTTAGAGTGGAGTTTTAGACTCACTGAAATAAAACTCCTCATATCTGGAAGGGAATCAGGATTTCAACTGTGGATTCTAAATTACAAGATTTTGCTGTTAAAGTAAGCAAGGTCCTTCTGAAGGACCAAGCTTGGAGGGGGAGTTAGACAGCTGAAACCCTACCATCCCTGCTAGAATTTAATGAGGCTCTGCTTTATGAAGGTCTCCCTCTGAAGTGGGTTACAGGTAGTGAACACATCCTACTTTGCTAGGGAACCTCTCAGAAGATTTATCCAATCCACTGAACCCTGGAACAGAATCCTCATACAATAAAATGAGATGAGGAACCAAGTAGATGAAAGCTCCAACCACCAAGTCAACCTCGGTCAGCCTGTTCTGAGGCCCTACATATTTTGATTTTTTCTCGAAGCCCCATCTCTTTTCCCAGTCCTTGGAAGTTCTTCCTCTTCAGCATATTTCCTAACAACTCTGCACCTGGTACTTACAATCCACAGACTTTCACTGTGAACTCCAAATCCAGGACTGTAAGGCTTCCTGGTGCAGTGACTGTGACGTCAAATTTTGGCAATACTAAGACAAAGAATGGAAAGAAAAAAAACCAACACTGTCACATTGTAAACTCGCAGATCCTCCTGAGATGAAGCAAAAATGAGGATATATCACCAGTGTTAGTCAGATGAAATGGGATCTCAGAATAGAGGTGCCAAGGTGATAAAGAACTGGCCCAGTCTGCAAAGGCTTACTAAAGTATTTCTACAAAACCTTGAAGAGAAGACAGGACTTCAGAGGTGAGTCCTGTGATGCCTAGATACCTTGCAGAGCTTCGGCCAAGATAGCTCGTGGACATGGCTGAGAAAAGTTTAGTTTCTCTCAATGAAATTTGCAATCCACTAATCCACTTGCTAATTTCTTATGCAGATTTTTATTCTGCTGGCTAAGTATGTGCAAAATGGATAATTTTTCTCTCTCTCTCTCTCTCTCTTTTTTTTTTTTTTTTTTTTTTAGTGTTCTCTCTCTGTTTTTATCTCTACAATTCTTAATGACAACTAATTGAAGCTGCATTTGCCAGGAAGCTGTTTGAAGTTTTAGCAGTCAAAATGGTTGATTTATATGTGCTCATCTCTAATAATGCTTTCTACATTGAATAAAAACAATGGATGGCATTTACCATATTCCTCCACAAGGAATGAGTGGTTTATTCTATCTCCTGACTTCTTTGCTACAATAATTTTGTAGTTCCCCAGAATAGGTTCTTCAGTTAGTAGAAATTCTTTCTGGATAATGTTCATCTCTGATGTCACATTTTGCCACTGAAAGATCCTGTTGCCCCTTGGATCCTGAATAAAAAAAGAATACAGACTCAGAGGTTGTCTGCCTTGGAAATCTTTTGCTACCAGCACACACAACTAGAAACAAGAAAGAAAACAGGACTTAAGCAAATTAAAGTTGTTTTAACTCGCTGGAGAAGCTGCTTAATGCATATGCATGGAGATTAATTATGCCTTTGGACTCTGATTATTCATGTTATTATTAATGCAGCTAGATTGTTCCCAGATTTGGGCATCCTCTACCACTTTACTTATTAGTCTCAGTTATCAGGGAAAGTTGTACAATACTGCTCTTTCCCGCCCTTTAGTATATGTTGCTCTAGATTTGTGTCAAGAGATCTCCTTTGAGATTTTCCTTCAGGCAAGTTTATCCCACACAAATCTTGGCCTTCAGCTGCCAGGAGTAAGATGGGAGCATTTCTTCTGCATTCACTGGGTAGCGTTTGCCTCTCAGTATCTGTTATGGCTAGTTAGACTAAAGAAAACACATTCACACCATTTCCTTGACTCTTTAAAGCATAAACTTGAAGAAAAACACATGGAGAGCTCAAAATATGTATCTTTAACTGCAAAGAAAATAGTCATCTGACTTCATGGTATGACATGAAAACTTGTAAGAGTGCTATCTAGACATGGACTGCAATTGTTACTTTAAAAATCACCAGAAAATGCCATGGAAGTACTAACATAGTTAGTAATTGTATTCACACTATATTTCATAGTTTTTATCAGCACTTGAGTTACAAAAAGGTATATCCCAAAATAAGTTGAGCAAACTGGAGGAACTAGAGAGGAGTCAAAGGCAGACACAAGAACACTAAAACTTTTGACTGCTGAAATAAATATAGGTGTGCTTTCCATGTTAGTCTGTCTCAAAAAGCATCCTTGGATTTTGTGACATTTCTGTTAATTTCTGGTGGTGTACTTAGGAGCAAGATTTGTCTGTGTGTAGACATTTATAAACTGATGTAAGCACATGTGCCTTAGATTTTATCATTATTTATATGCATAATGTAGTACAGAGACAAAAAATTCTTACCTCAATTGCAATCAGGGGGTACTGAAAGAGGAGAAAACAAAGTGGAAGAAGAGATTAGGTGGCTGAACAAGCACAAACTATTTTTTCTCAGGACTGTGAGACATATAAAACCAATAGTCAGTATAATACCATTAATATCCCAATCTCTTATTTTAACCGTTTTAATAGCAGTTTTATTTCATTAAGAAGCTTACATAAAGGGGAGAGATGAAATGAGAATGTTGGGACAGTTTCTGGTTGCACAGTTTTAGTGCAATCCCAGAACATCTAGTAGAGAGTTATAGAGGCTCATGTAAACCATGCCTTGGGCTTCTTATTAGAACGAGCTCTTTTGTAAAAAAGAAGTGCTGTCCTCTGCATTACAACCACATGAGAGTTGGACAGTAAAGACCCTTTCATCTATTGGCTTATGTACTATGAGCATGAAGACAGATTGCTGGCAATGAAGAGAGGGCCTCTGAGGAGGTAAACAATTGTGGCAGCAACTTTCTTTTTTTATTTCCCCATTTCTAAAACAGGCAAAGTGCCAGGTGGATGACTTATTGATTCTTGCAAGGAACAATTGTTGAACAGTAAAAGTAGAAAGCTGGGCTTTCTGGTCAGAGCTAAAATAATGTCTGCAGCAACAAAGTGGAGGGTATTTTTGAGCCCTTTCCCAGAGATAGCAGAAGGTGGTTTGTCAGGAATTCAAACGGCTACACTCTCGCCTTCTTCCCTGGGACTCTAATGTGGGGGTAGATTATAGCATGTGCTTAAGAAATCATGTTAATTCTTTGGCATTTAGTGTCTGCAATATCTCATTTTATCCACGTCAATCCTTTATTGAAAATTTGAGAAGAAGCTGTCTTCCAGCAATTTTAAATACAGGGGAATATTACTGGTTACTCACCGTTTCCTGAACAGGTTTAAAACTGAAATCCAGGGCAACAACACGAAACCTCACTGGAAAGGCAAGGAACAGGGTGTTAGCATTAACCATAGTTTGTTTGGCTGAGCATGTTTTGTATTCATGGTTACTCCCAGTTTCATGGGATCTTTTAACAGTTCCACTTGCACAGGAGGCACATAATAAAATGCATCTGAAGGCAGAAGAAACCTACATAGACTTTGAGGAAGGGACTTGTCCTCAGCATTGAGTTCTTGTGCTCTTTCATAAGATCTACTCAACCACAGAGAAAGGGGATGAATGAACATATAAGAACTGCTGTTCTTATTAGGCAGTCTCAAGTGACACCCATAATTCCTTCAGTGGTTGTAACTCCTTCAGTGGTCATCTGCATGATGCAGGTAAATCTGTTAGTCTTCATTTCCCCAACTCTAAAGCAGGGTTTATTGCCTCAAATACATGAAAGTTCCAAATATTAGTGAAGTGTCAGTTTTTCCTAATGCAGTGTCACTCCTCTTAGTTCAGTTTGTTCTCAGCTTGTACAGGCTTTTGCCAAACTACCTTTTCTCTTTTTTTTTTGTGTGTATGTGTTTGTGGCTGCTTTTTAACAAGACAAAAACTGAAAGGAGAACAATGAATTAGTGTAGAAGGAAAAACATAAAAATATGTTTTGAAAATGTCTTTGTGAAGCATTACCTTTTCATAATTTAATTCAGTCTACTGCTTCTCCAACCCAGCACCAAACCATTTGACCAATAAACAGACCATGTTGGACACTTTGGTGGTACCAAATTCTATGTAGATAGAACTCATTCCCAGTTAAAGTATAGCTAGTCTAATAGCTGTATTAATTGACTGATCTTTGGAAAGAAGTTTTTTTGTATTGTTTCCTACAGTGTTCTAGCTGTGTGCTAGAAGCATTAAAGACTATAAATGAATTAAGGAAGGGATTTAGATAAATGGTTTTTTGCCTACTTAAAGTCCAGCTTGATGGCCAGACGAGAAGTCTGGATAGGGGAATAACATAAGTGCAGGAATAAAACAACAACATGAAAATCTAAAGTCCAAACCCATCACAATCCAGAAAGTAAATAGCAGAAATTTGTCTTTAACAACTTACATATTTTTTAAAATAATGACTTTAACTCTTGGTTTTTAGACTGTGTTTGATTGTTTCATGCCAGGTAGTGATCTAATCACTTGTTGCCACTATCCTGACCTGTCACCAGTAATAAAACAGCAGCAGTGAAAGCTTCTGCCAGCTGGAAGGAAGGGGCAAGGAAAATAATAGAGACCATGGGATGACAGTCTCCTGACATTTTGAAGAGAACTCCCTGAGCTCCACAGTAAATAATTGTAATGGTTTTAACAGAAACTCTGAAGAAACTGCCCAGATTGTAGCTCAGCCTGAAAAACACCAGGCTGAGTAATTCTATCCGAAGAAATTGCTTCCTAAGGCACATATTATAGACAAAGTAGATATTCACCTCTCTGTCCTGGTTTGTACATGGGTTTGTCTGTCTGCACAAAAACAATGCTCTCTGTGTTCCAGAGCATCACTGACCGCCGCTCTTCTAGGCTGACTGTGGTGCCCTTGGCAGAGAAGGAAATGAAAGCCAGTGGTGAAGAGTGGACAGGAGGAATCTGTGAGGAAAAAGAAAAACAAAGGGAGGTTGTTAGTCTTAAAGTCTTGCTCAGAACCTGTTGCACAGCAATACCTGTGAACTGGGCTCCTACAAAGAAATACCACGTCACTTCCACCACCCTCATTACCTTTCTTGCACATTTTCTCATTTCTTATGTCTATTAAAAATGCCTGCTTGTCTGTTACTACCTTACTCTTCTATGCTTCCTTTTTCTTCAACCAGTTTTATTTTCTTCCCTGCTTGTTCCTGTCCTGTGCTCTCTGCTTTAACGTTCTTTTCCCTCTTTATATTTCTTTTCCATTGGAATATAAATTAAAATTAGTTTACCTTGAAATTGAAGCATTGTAGACCACTGTTTCCTGTCATGGTTTTCTCAAAAATAGTGATATTAACAGTGCTGTATTCTAGGATTGCTCTGATGGATATTGTCTCATTGAGATTAAGGAACTGCAGGCAAACCTGACCTGGAGAGTCATTTTGGAGGACAGCAGGCACCATCAGGACATACTGCCTGTGAGATCCAAACATCAAGGTGATCACATTCATGGAGAAAGTAGAAACAGCCTCAACAGGATAAAACAAACACTGTTATTATTCAGTAGCTGCCAATTGGTTTAGATTAAATATAGGACGTTACCAGTGTCCCTCACTCCTGTCCTGCAGCTCCCAAATAGCCCAGTTCTGGATTCCCACCACAGCTCTGATACTGCCCCCAAGTCATGTCCTTTTCCACTTTGTCTGAGTCCTGGACCCATCTGCTTTTAGCAAAGCACACTGCTGTCACTACTGCTGTTGTCTTTTCTGAACACACACCAACTCCTATGGAAGTTCTGCAACAGGCAGAAGGTTTGACCGTATTAAATGGGAATGGTTCACTTGCCATCCACATTCCATTTTACTCTCCAGATATAAAAGATGGTCCCTGACAGTATCTAATACTTAAAGCAAAATTAATACCACTAATTAGCCCTGTCTTAAAAACCTTTCCATAAATATTAATAGCAATAATATAGTAGTTCTTACGGCTCAGGTTCCTTTGCAGTTGTTACATGCCAGAGAAGAATAGCCAAAAGAAACTTCAGCCACATTTTTCTCACTATGAGACAGACGAAAGAGATAAGTTCTCTTCCCAAGAAACAATTCATTGCCTATTGGTTTAACAGCTCGGCACCATTCTTCCCCCCCTGCTCCAGAGGAAAGGAGTTAGCCCTTCAACTCCACCCTGTCTGCTTCCTTTGATGTTAATGCCTTTATAACCACAGCAAGGGGTGGAGATCACAGTCTATCCAACTACTTGCAAGAACCTCCCCTAACTCTACTGCAACCTAAACCAACCCACTGTCTTCAGGCTATAATACTTCACTGCAGTTCTCTGAATGTCTGGACAAAATGTCTTTAGTAGTCACGTTTTCAAGGGAAAGGGCTTTGGTTTTTACACTGAGACTTGTCACAGTACAGAAAAACACAAAGTGAACTAAACCAGAGTATATCCATAAAAACGGATAAGCATTTGAAGGTTTTCCCCGTTGTTTTTGGAATTTATTATCTGGATTGACAGTCTGGGTAAATAAGACTAATTTTCTGTACTTTGACACCAGATTCTGGTTAGAATAATATATTGGTCTCCCTTTTTACTTGCTTCATAATATTTTGAGTGCTGATGAAATGGAATAATAGAGAAGTCAGAAACAGAAAGAGATCTAAAAGGTCTTAATGACTTCTACCTTAGCCTTTGAGCATTTGGCAGTGTTGTTGAGGTTTAATCCATTTCAGCTTGAAATTAGCCAGCTGATGGGTCCATGTGAATTTGTTAGTTCCTTGGATTTCTAGTTTTCACACCTTTGTGGAAGCTAATTGGAAATTTTTTATTAGGGAGGAAAAAAGTCTACTTTCATCCATCAAGACCTTCTCTTAGGATAAAGAAAGATATCTTCTTCTTTTGTTCTTTTGTGCAGTGATGACAAAATAAAGCACCTGTAGGCTGCTCTCCACAAGAAAAACAATGCTGGAAAGCAGTTGCTTGATAACTGTAATTAATTTTTTACATTAATATTGGTTCTGGGTCTGTCTGGGATGAAGTTAGGAAGTCAGCTTTCTCCACATTAGCCTGCTGTGCTTTGCATTTGAGGCCAGAATGGGGTTTATAACATACCAGTGTTTCGGCTACTGCGGAAGAGTGCTTGCACAGTGTCAAGGCTTTCTATCCCCCCACCTCCCAGCCAAAGGCTAGTATGCTTGGGGTGGACAAGAGACTGGGAGGGGGCACAGCCAGGAGACATGACCCAAACTGACCAAAGGTATATCTGATACCATATAAAATCATGCTTAACAGTAACAGGTGGAAGAAAGTGGGAAGAGGGACAACATTTGTGCTAACAGATGTGTTTTGTCTTCCAAAGCAATCTCTACATGTACTGAGGTCCTACTTCTCAGTAAGTGGCTGGACATCTTCCTGCCAATGGGAAATACTGAATAAGTCCCTCTTATAACTTCTTTTTCTTGTGCATCCTTTGCTTTCCTTATTAAACTGTCGTTATCTCAATCCATTGGTCTCTTTGCCTTCCATCCCGGAAAAGGAGGGTGAGTAAAAGACAGGATGGCTGCTTGGCTGCTGGCTGGGGTCAGTACACCACTGTATGTTATCAAAATGGCTAAATTTTGTAGACCTGGGGCCAGAGAGATATGGCTTCTAAGGCAGAGTACCTGTATGGAATCATGGTTTTCTCTAATATCCTGATATGCTGTATGACTGTCTCTTCTAGTTTCTGGTTAGTGTGTCATGCAGAGAATTAGGCATCACTGAAACTTTCTTCAATAGAAACATAGGGAACAGGGCAACTATGGAATATTTTTCACTTACCTTCAAAATTTTCACAGATGTATCAAACCTTACAAAACTGGAATTGGCAGAAGAAATAGGTGGTTCTCCAGAGATCTCTCTGTGGCATACTGAGGTTGCTCAGAACACAGACAGCAGTCTGATGTTCTGTTTTGAAAGCCCACCTCACTGTCATTTCTGTTGAAGAGGATGGATCTGTACAGATTATACAGTTAAGGAGCTTCACTTAGGATCAGGCTTTATTTTCTCTGCAATGGGATACCCACACTAGGAGCTGTTGAGAAATTCACTGACAAAGGCTTGAACTTGAGCTGAAATTGTGAAAAAAGGAGATGATCAGCATTGCATGTTCTTGCTTTTCGTGGCTTTCTCAGGTAGTTACGAATATATTGCAACATTTATTATGTTGCAATATATTCGTAACTACCTGAGAAGCATTCATTCCAAACAAGTCAATTAGATAACCATCAGCGTCCACATCCTTATGCTTCAAGAAGCTTTCTGAGGCTACTTTTGAAAGTTTAATCTAAAGGTCAAGTGAGTTAGGTGACATTCTAAGGTTGTAGAGATAGAGGAGGATAGCTGTGTATAACTTACTGGTATAAGGAGCAGAGGTTTTGCACCAAATATAGAATGGACTGTGGCTTTGGTCAGAAAGTTCACCCTCGTGTTTCCAAGAACTGGCACTAGTCACAGTGTCTTTTGTACACACATGCCTTCTGAACAGTAATTAAATGAAGCACAAAAACGACCCAGGCATCCTATATCTAGATAATTCACTGCACCAGTTTAAGCTCTCCACTCATCATAATGAAGAAGGTGCATCTGGTAATGAAATAAACAAACAAGAAGTGCAATTATCTGTAACAGAGAAGTTATTACATTAATACAATTGCAGTCAAAAACCCTGCATAAAAAAAAAATCACTGTACCTTATGACAACAAAGGAAACTAGAAGTCATCCCATCTTCTTGTCTATAACACATAATAATTTGTCTTTCACAGGAAAACTAAACAACATACTACTTGATACAACAAAAAGATTGTTTTCAGGGCAAATATTTACAAAAACATTGACATTTGGGGTTTTTGATTTTTTAATCACTATTATTTGCCGACTGCATCTCATTGTTCTTCAAATCCTACCGTTCTGAGGAACTTAACTGTATATGTGCAAGAAACTTGTGGAGATTGCTATATAGGGAAATTAGAGATGCTACTTCAACACCGGCTCAAAAGACTGTATTTCATAGAATCACAGAATGGCCTGGGTTGGTAGGTAACTTAAAGATCATTTAGTTCCAAATCCCCTGCCATGGGCAGGAATACCTTCCACTTGACCAGGTTGCTGAGAGCCCCATCCAGTCTGGCCATGAACACTTCCAGGGATGGGGCACCCGCAGCTTCTCTGGATAACCTGTTCCAGTGCATCACCACCTTCACAGGGAAAAGTTTCTTCCTATTACCTAATCTAAACCTTCCCTCTTTCAGTTTGAAGCCATTCCCCCTTGTCCTACCACTTCATTCCCTTGTAAATAGTCTCCCTTCCTCTTTCTTGTAGTCAGTAACCTAAACCTCCTAACTGCACACACACACCCCCAGAAGACATGTAAGATTCTCTCCTTATTCCTCTATTCCTGGTGTTTCTTGGAGATGAGTCTCAAGGCTGATGTGTTTGCAATACTACGATTCCTTTCCAGGAGATTTTTAGAAGAACTTGCTGATCTTTCTGAGTGTAATGAGGAACTGTGAAGTAACACTGGAGAAATATCTATATACAGATGGATTATCTTGCGTTCTTGACTCAAAATTACTTGTTTGCCAGTCTAACTTTGAGTATCACCTAAGCCATAACTTCACCTCAGGCACCTTTGTTTAGTAACAGCACCCACAGAAGTATCTGTGTCTTTGCAGATGGAGAGCAGTGAGAGAGCGCCTTGGCAATAGTAGAATAAGCTGATTAAGTTACCTTTGTTAAGAAATGAACCATTAGCTGAGTATAGATAGCATTCTGCCACTGAAACAGCCCTGCTGCAGGCATAGTTAGACTGTAAAAATTGTGCCTTTATTAAGGTTGTGGTTTGGTTTATTTGGGGCAGTAAGTATGTTCTACCAGTAAAAGCTTATCTTTCAAATAAAGTCTGTCCTGTTGTGAAAGACTATAATAATACTACTCAACTGCAATTTTTTATCTTTTTTTTCATAGACAACTGGCCACAGTGATTTCTTTCTCTACGAATTACCTAACCTCAAATTTCTCTCACAGTTATTGAAAAGAGCTCTACTTCTTTCCTATGGGAATCATAAAATGGCATTAGGAAAATTCCAGTACTGTTTAGAGCTCCATGTTTATTCCTTTTTCTGCAGTATTTGTGCTTACATTTCTTTTCATTCTGGTACTCCTTCGCACTTCTGCAGTTGATTTCACCCAAGCATCGTTTGTGCTTGATGGCAGTGGTGGTAATTCTGTGAGTTTGCACAGCCTGGCAGAGCAGCTTTGAACCAGCCAGCTGAGCATTGCAGTGGGTAGTGGCATGACCTCTGGCAAAGACCATATGAGAAGTTTTGTGATTGTCCTCCTGCCAGCACTCCAGCTGGCTCTCCAAAGCCAATTTGGACGTGTCTGCAAGACTGTAGCCATATATTTGTGGTGTAGATGCTGTCACCTTTCTTGTGAATGGGTTAATTGCTGCATTCAGAAGACGTTCAACACAAAGAAACTTGGTCATTAAAGCTACAAAAAATAGTTGGAAAGCACTGAGGCAATCTGTGAGGTCGACTATGACTGCTTCCTATAAAACCTTCTTTAAGTAGACTAGATTGTAACAATATGTTTAGGCATAGTAAATGTCGAAATGCTTGGTTTGGCCCAGGTGGTTGGGGAACAATGCTGAAGCATGGTAACTACAGATAAAGTCCAGCTTGGTCAATAGGGTCTCCAGTCAAGCATGCAAGATTTCTTTCATTGTTCTAAGATATGAGAACCTTGGCAAAGTCCTCTAGCGGCTCTGCAAGCTAAAAGGATGGTGAGGTCATTAAAGAAAAAAAGTACATCCCTAACAGAATAGTCACAGCTTGTAACGATTTTGATGAATGATGGTGACAATTTTTTTCAACAAAATGTGGTGTTGGGGGGAACTGTAGTTTATTTCAGTGGTCTATGGTGTTTTCAGTCCTGGAGAAGGCAATCATATAAAAGGTCAATGAGTTGCAAGGATTCTGTTATGCCAGTGACTCTGGTGAGTGTGGATGGGTCATCCATTACCTGTTTTCAAAACTGAGACCTTTATCCATGTTTGTGTAGAGGCTGAGGTCTGAGCAAGAATAACTGTGTGAACTAAACTATTAAGACTGTTTTTGCTGTGCAGTTTTAGTGACAAATGTGCCAGTTAAAGGTGAATGAAGCTGGAATTTGACTACTGTTGCTGCACTTGCATAAGCCTAAGAGTGGATACCGTTATAGTAATGAAATTATCTTTCCTAGTTATACACGGGTTTCCTGGCAGTTTTCAGGCTAAGCTACAAATGCAGTGTTACAGTTAGGCTATATAAACAGTCTGCACTTCTTTTGGGAGAGCTTTGCTGTTTTGCTGTCCTTGCATGGATAGGAACCAGGGTTATTCAGCCCTCGTATCTTTGTGGTCTTGATAGGCAGCAGCAAGGGTTCCGTTCAAATGTGAAGAGATCACTAATAAAATGTCTGAATAAAACCTCCAAAAATTTCTGGTATTTACTAAGTTCATTCTCCATACTTGTAAATATAAATCAGGTTTTTATTAAAGGAGGAAAGAAAATACTTAACAGTGAGTTAACACTGGGGAACATTTGACATGTAATTCAAAAAATATCATAACTATTTAAGCCCTCTCATCTAGTGGGACAACTACTCTGACTGTAAACCTAAACCTCCCTAAACCTCCCATACTAGCAATCAACTCATGTCTGGTGCTGAGAAATCATCTTGTGTACCAAAAGCTGACACAAGCTGCACATGGGCCAGCAGTGTGCCCAAGTGGCCAAGAAGGCTAGTGGCAGCCTGGCCTGTATCAGGAACAGTGTGGCCAGCAGGACCAGGAAAGTGATTCTGCCCCTGTACTCAGCACTGGTGAGGCCACACCTGGAGTGCTGTGTCCAGTTCTGGGCCCCTCAGTTC
>JAWWES010000001.1:28574721-28612088 GCA_035583135.1 Lophotriccus pileatus
TTAGATATTAGAAAGAAATTCTTTACAGAGAGGGTAATCAGGCATTGGAATGGGCTGCCCAGGGAAGTGGTGGATTCACCGTCCCTGGAGGTTTTTAAGGTGAGACTGGATGTGGCACTTGGTGCCGTAGTCTAGTAACCACGGCAATGTTGGATCAAGAGTTGGACTTGATGATCTCAGAGGTCCTTTCCAACCTGGCTGATTCTATGGTTCTATGATGTTGCCATGTATTTGCTCTCCTGGCTACCAGAAAGGTACTTGAGGCTGGCCATCTTTAGCATGTTGAAGGATGCCCAACTCATTCTCTGACCTTTTAGCCTCTAAGCAAACCCCTAAACCTTTGTTTCTATTCCACAGCTGCACAGAACTATCTTCTCTTCAGACCTGTAATGTCTGCTCTCTGTAGGTAAAAGCATTTGCTTTAATTTTGGTAGCAACTTGTGACAGTCACATGTAAAAAGTAGCAGCTCTCTGAGGATTTCATATTGCAATGGCTTTTCTCTGCTATACAGAAAGCCTGTTTTTTAATTTAGTTCTGCAGAAATGACGCATAAATGCATTGTAACAACAGATTTATAGGTGTTTAAAGCACCATAAGTCACTCTTATTTTCCTCTCCTTCCCTCCACTAGTTTCCAGTGTAGTAGCTGGTTGCCCCTCTTCTCTGTAGTGATTTTAGAGGGGTCATATAGGAGTTCTGCTTCCCCTTGGAATTTCAGCCATCAGACTACAGATCCCACAAGGGCTTTACTGATGTAATTGTAAGGACCTGTAAGGTCCTTTCATGTAGTTGAAGTCTCTGATGATACAGCAGATACAAAGCAATCGTCTGCAGTGCAGATCAGTCTGCGAGAAGGGAACTATGGAGCAGCAATGTCTTTACACACTTCTTCTGATGAGGTTACATGAGTGCAGCTTTGTGGGCCAAACAAAATTTCTTGCATATAGTTTTTGGGGAAATGCTGTATGCCTAATCCAATTGCCCTGAGAAAGGAAGTGTGGATCTCATTTCAAGGTTGCAAAATGATGTTAACAGAACCAAGAGTTCATAGGAGATGAACCTGAGAAATGAGCAGGTGCTAACTTTTCTTATTTCTTTCAACTGTGTATTCAATGTAGACATGGTATTGCTAGGGCTCCATTGTGAAAAAAGAGTAGGGACTAAAGAGTTTCTTGCAACTGTTTGATAATGCCAAATGTTGGAGGCTCAGTCTCTTTATGAATACTTTGATCTTTTTGCCATTGACCAACATCTAGCTTCTAAATCAATTTTTTTTTTGAGGTTGCAAAGGCTTTTTCTTTCCACTATGACATACCAGAAATTGAACTTGTTCCAGACACATTATGGAAGGCATACAAATGCTATTCAGAGCCTGCAGCTTTCTCTCCCTTTATGTGTTATTATTATCTACTTGGCAGCACAACAATACTCTTGTGTTACCCAATATATTAATTGTGCTACTTTAAGGATACCCCCCAGAGAGAGCCTGTTTGTGCCTTCAACCCCTGACCTTATGCCCAGAACTTTTTTTTTTTTTTTAATTTTATTTATTCTGCTCACATAAAGGCTATTTCTGCTTTGCCTCCAGTAAAAATATATTCTGCAGCTATATATTGGACTATTGAGCACTGTACAGAACAGACCGGAGGATGTGTCTGTGATGAAGACCTGTCATTCTTTATTAACTTTTATTAACTTTTTAAACAGTTAAGGTTTCCAAGTTGTTGCAGGTCAAGCAAGCTGGCCTCAGACAAACAGAGAGTCAGAGAAAGTCCTCATTGCATAGATTCACAGTAGTTTTAGGGTTCTCAAGTACCTTTCTAACTATAGCAGAATAAGAAAACTTGATGCAGGTGACCTTTTTAAGATGGAGCGTGTCACCTGGGGAAAAACTTGATGGCACATTTGGCTATGACGGCAAAACCATAAGTCCTACCTGTTCTGCACAGGGGCTCAGCAGACTTTGAATCCTGAGAAAAC
This sequence comes from Lophotriccus pileatus, assembly GCA_035583135.1. Lineage (NCBI taxonomy): Eukaryota > Metazoa > Chordata > Aves > Passeriformes > Tyrannidae > Lophotriccus > Lophotriccus pileatus. The sequence goes on from JAWWES010000001.1 coordinate 28,576,702, forward strand.
CCAGGGAAATGGAAAGGAAGATTCACGCTGGCTTTGGTAGGATTTAGACTTTGGAAATGTGTGGTAAAGCAACACTGAAACCCATGAGAGGCAGCTCCTTGGAACTGTGCTGAATAGATAGTCTGTGTGATTTACACTCCTGCTACATCTGTGGCTATACCCCAGGAATGGCTCTGAGTTCAGAATGCTTTGTCAAAGATACAGTGCAAATTAAAAGGTAAAGTCATGGTGAATCTTCTTGCATTATCTAACAAAAATAAAGTGCAGTAGCATCTAGGCACTGTAGGATCACATATATGTACTCTCTTTAAAGCCTCCAGCATGCAGGGCCTAAGCCTCAACATAACACTTCACTCTTTCTTGGGCATTTTGCTGTTTTCTTGATTCTCTGCCTCCCTTTTTCTCTGGCTTTCAGTAAGTATTTTTTTCTTACAATACATACCAAAAGACTGATATTTCTTTAAGCTATTTTGTGAGTCCTCCACTGGCAGCACTGATCAAGAGGTTCCACAAGGTGCTGAAAGTTTCATACTGCTGGCCACTGAGTTGGAGGCATTTCTCTTCTTACCCGGCAATCAGATGTTTCTGCTAAAAGGATCGGACTATCATTCTTTTTAGGCGATTTCAAGGACTTGTTTTAATAGGAAAATATACATACACAGCAGACTAGTATCTGTGTTAACTAAAGAATTGAGTGTGAATGTACTGTATTTGGCATTTTTTGAGATGGGAGGCAGCCCTTACAATTTTCTGATTGATGCACTTGACCCTAAAAACTCAATATCTGAAATTTCTGTCAGATGTTATATCTTTTTATCTGACTTGCATTGAGGTTCACATGATGCAATCTTCATAAATAAAAAAAAAAAAACACTAGTTGTGCTGGAATTAAGAGTTATAGAGGCAAAAGAAGGCTATAAATTGCAGATTTTGCTAGGTACTTCTGGCATTGTTCCAGCCACTCCCTCTCAGCCTAGTGTTTTGGAAATTCATAGCAAAATTTAAATGCTGTGCTCTTGAAAGAATCTGCATTTCGTATCAGTTTCCATCTGACCAGGCTTGCAGTTGGCCATTCATTGGAATGGCATTAAACAAAGGCTTTTGTTTAACAGTAGGCTGAGTTTACACAGCTGAAGAAGGTGAAGTAGCCTGATTGACCCCTCTTGAAGCTCACACAATCTTTTTTGCTGACAGGGATGGGAGAGCAAAGGGGAGTTTGGGGTCAGTGAAAAACAATGTGGCCCTTTAACTTCTTCAGAGTCATAACTTATTTCTCAGCATGTGTCTGTCTGTAGCAAAAGTCACCACAGGTCTCATGCAAACATGAAAAATGTTGCTTTCAGTGTGACTTTTTGGGTCAAGGATTGTGTTCAGGGGTTGCTGCTGATGGGAAGTGAAATGCTGGGGATAGGAACTCTAGGTTTTGAGCAGAATTGAGAGAATTGAAAGCTACTCCCCTCACAACATCCTTTTCTCAAAATGTCCAATTTTTTCACAAGATTAGAATTGTGAGGGACAAAAATTTCACTCCTAACAGGTAATTTAAATATACCCTCCCTTGGTTTAAAACCACTCCCCTTTGTCCTATCACTATCTGCCCATGCAAAAAGTCACTCCCTCTTTTTTATAAGCCCCCTTTAAGTAGTGGAGGGCTGCACTAAACTGTTGCTGGATTATTCTCCATGCTGAACAACCCCAACTCCCTCTGGTCATCTTAGGAAGAAATTCTGTTTCTACTGGGTGGTTCTGCAGGTTTCAGTTGATGTCCTCCACAGGTCCCTTCCAAACCCACATTTCTGTGCTTCTACAGCTTCCAAAATTCTTTTCCATGTTTCTGGGTTTACATTGAGCCTGTGGATTTCTGTCATGACTGCCCCTTATCACAAAAGCTCCTGCACTGTTCAGTGAGGTGGGATTCGTTTCACCTGAGCCATCTCTGGGCAGGTCTGACACCCTACTGAACAGTGCTCTCAGACTGCTCCTCTCCTGCCGTGTCCTGTGCTGTTGTGCGGCCTGTCTCACATCAGGCACATTGCTGTTCAGTAAAGTGTTTGTAGGAAACAAAATTTGCTTTGAGCAGACCAGTTTCATGGTAAATAAGTCTCTTTCAATACTATAACTGTGACTTTCAATCATCCTGATTGAAAAAGCAACAGCTTGCTGATATGATTCAGTTGGTAAATGTCTGCTCAGATTATTATTGATATGTAGCTGTTTTTTGTCTCCTTCCACCAGTGTGATCTGGTCAGCATGAAGGTCATGTCAGTTGACTGTAGGCTGTGAGGGACAGTAGCCACAGCGTGTGGCTGTCTGCTATACCTGTTCATTAAATGAAGAAAGCACAGTAGGAAATGTCTTGTGCTTTGTCCCTCCATCGCAAGTTGATTGTGGCTCTGTTTTTCAGCCTCTCCACACCATTTCCTTTTTCTCCCTGCAAGGGCTCCATTGGATCCACCATTCCTCTCTAGCCTCTTTTTAAAGAGTTTTTGCATTACAGCTGTCTCATTTCTCCCACCATTAGGTTTTGGGTAGAAAGCTTCCATCACACTGGCCAGGGGGCCCCATCCTGCCTGTGCCACGAGATGTCACTGATGTCAGGATGTCACTGATTGACCTGTCCAAAGTATGAATGTTTTAGCTTATGAAATACCTTACATCACTCATTTGTAGATGGAACAAGGAGTGGAGACTGGAACAAACAGGACTGCCAACCAGAATATTTTATTATAGAGAGCAGTAAAATATGAGATGGTAATCTGAAGAAAACATTTCTTTCTAAATAGAGACAAAAACTGCATAAAAGTTGTCATCCTTTGACTAGAATTCTGACATCTGTAAATTATTCAGTTCAGTTGCTGAAAAAGGTGAAGATCAAAGTAATTTCTTCAGGATTTTCCTTCTGGATAATGTGAAGACCAAAACAAAATCGACAGAAGCAGCAACAGCTGATTATTCTCTGAGATTGGGATTTCTTAAGAGGAATCTATGGCTAAGAACACACATTTCAGGTGTTTACCTTTACACAAAGCTCCCACTGCAATATATCATGAGTTTCAAAGAAGATGGATGGTCAGGGTTAACAACTGCACAGTATCTCCCTTGTTAGGAAAAACATTTTATCTGCAGTTTCTAATCCACACTGACCCCAAGTTCTTTTTGAAGTGTGGGCCAGAATGGGTCATTCTGATCTACTGCAATATGGGATTTGCTTATTCCTTATTATTCTACTGCTTTTCGTTGTGCTCCCAGAAACAACAAAATCTCTTATCCACTTCTTCCTCTATAAGTGCTTGCCTGATACTTTCCTAATCATTATGTCTTCTGGCACATATCTGATTTCAGTTGGAAGGCAGGGAGCAGGGTGTGTTGTATTCTGAAAGGGCATATTCATCTGGAAAGAAGAAAGGAAGAAGACATTTGCATGAGTGAGAAATCATTCTAATCCTACTCTATGTGCACCTGTGATTAACACACTATGAACCAGAAAACATGATAAATTTTGTGGTAGTCTTCCAGTTGCCAAGGCACCCAGCTGCAGGAGTGCATAGTCAGAGACCAGTGCCCTCCTCTGACCGTGTTTGTCAGGGCACATCATTGCTGTGACCATGCCAGATGTGTATCAAGTGGCAGAAAGTGCACTCCAGGGTCAATTCTCTGACTGCTGCTCCTGCTAATCTGCTAAGATGCAGTACTCAAAGGTTGTTCAAAGCTTGAGAAAAGCCTGGGGGAACCTGAGCCACAGCTTTGATAACATAAATTCCACAACTGGGTAATGTCTAATGCAACCATACTTCCTTGAGATCAGTTCAAGAAAGGTGGCCAGGCACTTAATTTTCTGTTTTTAGTTACTTAAACTCCTTTCTAGTTCAGGGGAACTGTCATTCCTACTTAAGCATTTAAATTCCACTAAGGAAGATCTTTTTGATTGCAGCCTACTATGGCACTGTTAAGCAAAAAAAAAAAAGTTAGATAATCCAGATCAGAGAAGTCAACAACACTGCTGCTTTTTAGTTATTGATTTTAAGCATCGGGTTCAGACTGTCCAACCGCACTTTTTTTTTGTTTATGGTTTGTAAGAAAGCAACTCCTGATGTATCCCTTTCTAATCTGCTTTATGTTGAAAGGAAGCAAGAAATGAAAACACAGGAGGGGGTAACTGTCTATGGTCTGCAAATCCTTTGCAGTTTAGCAATCAAAAAGCAGCAAAATTGCTATGTGGGTCTCCATTTGTCTCTCCTTTGGTTTCAAAGGCCTTTTATTGACACCCACTCAGGTCACCTACCCGTTTCGTAGTAATCATACATATGTACAGGCACTGGTTTGATATCTGAGACAGGCAGGCTTTGCTCCACACTGAAGGAGAAGTTGATTTCCTTCTGGGAAACCTGGAAATGGCAAGACAAGACAATGCATAAAAACTTGTCTTTTCATAACTATCCCTGAGGCCGAGGTTGAACAGATGCATTTCTCTATCAGCCTGTGTGACAAAATGTGTCATTCTACAGTTCTCTCCAGTTTGTAAACTTGATGTCAAATCAGGTAATTGTTTAAAAGCTGTTACTAAATATGTTTTGTTGCTGCTAAAATTTTGTGCCCCTTTCTTTCTTTCTCTTCGTATTTCCATTGCAAAGTACCTCAACCATTCCCTGTTACTGTGGCTTTCAGCACATCAGCATTCACACTGTAATTGAAAGTTGCTATTTGTTTCTTTCCTTCCCTTTCCCAGCTAAAATCACCTTCAGTATCCCTAAGAATCTTCTTCATACTTTTCTCTCTTTAATAACTTTGAACTCAATATCTCCATTCTCCCCAATGATTCTGTTCCTCATTCCACGTTATTGCAGCCAAATGTCCCAAATGTTCCTCCTTGTTCTTCTTTCTCTGCTTGTCAAGTTTTCTCTTCCATGCCTGGGATAGTGACACTGCTCTCTTCTCCATTTGTCTGTGCTTTTATCTTGCTGACCTTTTCAAAGGAATGGGGCAATGGACAGGGATTCTGGATAACTTTCTCCATCACTGGTGCCCTTCTGGGTAAATTTTTCACATCTCAACATCTCAGCTTCTCTGTGAATACAGAATACTAACTACAATCTTCCTTAGCAGGTTCTTGGGGATCAACTAATAAAAATTGCCATTTGAGACAATTTTATGATTACTACTTCTTTTTGCTTCACCTCTACTTCTCTTTTTGTATTTTAAGATCCCTGCTAGTTTGAAGTTTATTTTTCTCCTCTCTTATTCCCTTTATTAGTGTCACTGATGCAGCAGGACTATTATTTTCTCTACAAGCATTTCTCTACAAGGAAGGCTACAAGATTTTCAGAAGAGATAGGCTGTGAAGGACAGGCGAGCGTGTTGCCCTCTATATTAAGGAATGGATGGATTGTGAAGAGGTGCTTCTGCGAAACAGCCACAAACAGGTTGAGAACTTGTGGATAAAAATCAAGGACGAGATCAACAAAGGACACTTGGCTGTTGGAGTCTACCACAGGCCACCTGACCAGGAGGAGCCTGTTGGCAAGGCCAGGAAGCATCAGCATCAGCTCCAGGAAGCATCATGCTCACAAGCTCTCATCCTAGTGGGGGATTTCAGCTGCAGAGACATCTGCTGGGAAAGCAACACAGCTGGCTGTAGGTAATCCAGGAGACTACTGAAGTGTATTGAGAAAAAATTCTGATCCAAGTATTGGACAAACCAACAAGAGGAGAAGCATTACTGGACCTGGTGCTCCCCTGTGCAGATGAGCTCATTAGGGAGGTTGAGTGCAGGAAGCCTGGGCTGTGACAGTTCTCAGTGTGAGTTTATTATCTCAAGGGACATGGGCCTGGTGAGGAGCAAAGTCTGGACTCTGAGCTTTAAAAAAGCAAATTTCCAGCTCTTTAAGAAGCCAGTGAATGAGATCCCCCAGACACTGTTCTTAGGGGCAGAGTTTTAGACTAGTGCTGGCAACTCTTTAAGGCCACTTTTCATAGAGTCCGTGTGTAGGAAATCAGACAAAGCAGAGCTGGACTTTGGCATGGCTGAGCAAGGACATGCTCTTCACACTGAGGAGTAGGAAGGAAATGTACAGCCAGTGGAAGCAGGGACAGGTGACCTACGGAGACTGCAGAGATATGGTTTGGTTATTTAAGTATGGGATCAGGAAAGCCAAATCACAGATGGATTGTCAATTTGCAAGGGATGCAAAGAATAACAAGGAAGGTTTCTAAAAATACATGGGTAAAAAAAGAAAGGCCAAGGAGAGTGTACCACCCCTATAAAAGAGAAGGGAGAACTGGTAGTGACTGGCATGGAGAAGGCTGAGGTACTCAATGAGTACCTTACCTCAGTCTTTACTGGCAGTCAGGCTTCCCATGTCTCCCGAGTCCCTGAAGCTGCAGGAGGGTTTGAGGGAGCAAAGTTCCTCCAACAGTAAGCGAAGAGCAGGTTTGAGACCATTTGCTGAAGATGAATAGGCACAAATTTATGGGACTGGATGACAGGGTTCTCAGGGACCTGAGAACTGCCTGATGTCATTGCCAAGGCACTCTTCATCAGATTTGAATGGTCAACAAGGGAAGACCGACCGATGTAATCTACCTAGATTTCTGTATAGCCTTGAAATGGTTACACATGACATCCTTGTCTTCAAATTGGAGAGACATGGATCTGAAGAGTAGACTGTTTGGTGGATAAGCAATTGGCTGGCTGGACACAGAGAGAGAGTTGTGGTCAATGGCTCTGTGTCCTGGTGGAGGCTGGTGATGAGTGGTGTCCCTCAGGACTCTCTTGGGGCTGCTGCTCTTGAATATCTTCATCAGTGGCATAGGCAGTGAGACTGAGTACACCCTCAGCAAGTTCACAGATGACACAACAGAAGGACAGGACATACAGAGGAGTCAGGACAAACTTGAGAAGTGGGCCCATGAGAACCTCATAAAGTTCAACAGTTCCAAGTGCAAGATGCTGCACCTGGGTCACGACAATCCCAGATATGAACAGACTGGGAGAAGAACTCATTGAGAGCAGCTCTGCAGAGAAAAACTTGGTGGTTTTGGCAGACAAAAAGCTGGAAATGAGTCAATAGTGTGCACTCACAGCCCAGAAAGCCAAATGTATCCTGGGCTGCATCACGAGAGGAGTGGCCAGCAGGTCAAGGGAGGTGATTCTCCCTGTCTAATCTGCTCTTGTGAGACCCCACCTGGAGTACTCCATCCAGCTCTGAGGTCCTCAGTACAAGAAGGACACGGACCTTTCAAAGCATGTACAGAAAAGGGCCATGAAGACTATAAGAGGGCTGGAGCACCTTTCTTACAAAGATAGGCAGAGAGAGCTGGGACTGTTCAGATGAGAAAGCTCCAGGAAGACCTCATTGAGGCCTTTCAGTACTTAAAGGGAGCCTATAAAAAAGAGACAAAGTGACTTTTTGCATGGGCAAATAGTTATGGAACAAGGGGAATGGTTTTAAACTAAAAGAGGGTACATTTAGATGTTAGGAAGAAATTCTTTACTGTAAGGATAGTGAGATACTGGAACAGGCTGTCCAGAAAAGTTGTGGATCCCTGGAAGTGTTCAAGGCCAGTTTAGAGGGGGCTGTGAGCAACCTGGTCTAGTGTGTGGCATCTCTGCCCATGGTTGGGGGCTGGTTGGAATTAGGTGATCTTTAAGGTCCCTTCCAGCCCAAGCCTTTCTATGATTCTATGATTCTTGTCATACAGAAACCTCCCTAAAATGGAGGGAGACGATACTAACTCCCTGGGAAACACTCCCAGATGGACTGATGAGAAGCATCACATAGAGGCTGAGGAATACTAGGTAGACTAGGAACTTTTGCAATATGGAATGCATTTGTGAAATGCTATTTAATCATACCACATGCTTCACAAAATATAAGAAATGCATATCTCTTCATTGTAGACTACAATACTGAGTATATATAAATATATATATGTGTCTCTTTATATATATATATATATATATATATATATATATTTGATATTGGACTGAGTGAAGTCCCTTTACATCTTTAAGGCAAGTGTATTGTTAATGCACTATTAATAAGATTTTTCTTCTATCTGTGAGTTTGTTTTAAATCTCCAGTTTAATAAGACAAAGGAAACCTCCCAAACTTACCTTCTGAAGATAGAAGAGTATGTGGTTGTTCTTGATGTCAACACGATCCACAACAGAATTCTCATCCTGAAGCTTTAAATAAGGCAAAAGATAGCAATGTTAATGCAGAGGTTTGCCAAAAAGATTTACAGATACCATAACAAAATGCATTTGAAGTGGCTGCCATGCTCCTTTTATGCCACCCTGCCATCTAGTCGCCAAAAAAAGAAATGCAATTGAGTGTGTTCATAACCTGATATGTGCAAGCTAGTCACAGTGGTAAACAGTTTTACTAGTCAGCTTGATGCTTATTAACTTAAGAATGCTTTCATTTCAACAAAAAATTACAATGAATTTCTGCAGCCCAAGCTGACTCAATAAAAAATTATCACAGGATGTTTAGGGGAAGTATCAGAAGTAACAAAGAGAGGGATAAAGTCCAAATTGAATGAAAAAGAGTAGAAAATGAAATAAGAGGCCAGTTGCAACTGGTCATCACAGTCTCTTCTATCCTCCTATTGCTCCGTTTCTGACTATTTTCCTGGATGAAGGGCTCTCTATTCTGTGTGGATGTGTGTGTAGGCAGTGCCTGTCACTGAAGAAGAGACCACAGATAACAGAAACTGTGTGTTTGGGGTGCCAGAGACCCTAGAGTTCAGGCTTGTTGTATGTGGGTGTGTATGTCAGTGTGTGGTAGCCAGTGAATACCAAACTGGACTAGCTGGTGAGTTACTAAAGGGACTTGGCAGACAGCTGCCAAGTAGGTGTAAATCTGAAGCAGGTGTAAATCTGTCTCAAATACTGAAGACAGTAGAGGATCTGAGTTAGCTACCAGAGGGACCAGGATGTTTGAGCCTATTTCTGGAGAGACCATACAGTCTTGGAGGGGGACACTGATCAGGCTATTGGGCTGAACCACCTAGTGGAGAGTCATTTGCATGTGTCTGTGTGAGCTCACTAGGAGACCAGGGGACCCCATCCCATCTGCTGCATGTATAAGACTGCTTATAGAGGCACCCACCACGTGGTGGTAATGGAAACCGCAGTTCCAGGCACTGAGTGGGGCTAAGGTCTTGAGGAGGCATATGTCCAGGTACCAGCAACTGTATAAAACAAGGATCCAGGGGCAGCCACTGGGCAGAGTGAGTGTCCTAGGTCAGTTACCAGAAGGAGTCACATTGTGTATTTGTATTTGCTTGTGTGTGCATGTGTATATTTATTTATTTATCTTTTCCACAAATGAGCTTTTAGTCTGATCAACCAGAAAAGGGAACAGGATAAGGCCATTTGTGCTATCTGTGTTTGTGGAAGTGCTGTCTTTACTGATCTGTGTGACCACCATGTATATATGTATACATGTATACATGTATACATGTATACATGTATATATGTATATATGTATATATGTATATATGTATATATGTATATATGATGTGTGTGCATGCCTGCCTATTGGGAATACAAAATGAACATTGCTGTTGGTTGGATATGGATGAAGATATGAAGCTGCAGCTGTCTCTCTTGGGCTACTGGATTTGGCAACTCCTAACAGATTTGTCTCCAACAGATGAACAGCTACAAGTCTGATACACAGAGTATGTGACAGAAGGCTATGTCCAGGGACTTTGCAGTATTCCCATGGGGCTCCAATTCGCTAATCAGAGACTATTTTTATCAACTTCCTATGTTTTCAGGGTTTATAATTTACATTGGTCTCATTTTTTACCTTTTTCAGGGAAGATTCTACAGGAACAAAACCTGAGAGCATCTTCACATCAATAATAGCCATATTGGAGACTGTACGCTTTCCTGTGTAACTAAAATGAGAAAAGTTCTGTTAGTCTGGTCTGTTAGTCTGGTCTGCAAATGGAAAGGAGACCAATGAATGACATTTTCAGCTCCCAATAATCCCAGTTGTCTTCCTATAGCTGCACAGCAGAAGTTAACTGCCCGTATTTAAATCCTTTCTTGCATGCTTTACAAAACTGTGAATGCAAGAGGGTAGACCAATGAAAGAAAATTACCTGGCAAAGAGGACAAGGTCAAACTTTGGTGGATAGTTGCTTGTGCAAGATACATTTGCTGTCCTTATGGAGAGAGAAAATCCTGCAACTTTTTTTGGCAAATGGATGTTGTATCTCAGGGTTGTCTAAAAGAGATGGAAAGTGTGAGATGGTCACAGATTTAAAGGGTTTTATGTCTTTGGCATAACATATGCAGAGGAAAAAAGCATGGAGAACCTCCTGTTCAAATCTCAGAGAGGTGGTGCTGAGTTTCCAGCTTGCTTACCTGCAGATAAACACAGCCAGTGCCATTCACTTCCACACTGTAATTCCCCGGAATACTAGGCAAGGAAGCCTGCTGCAGTAAGAAGCGGTTCTTGTCGTTCACCTGGAAAATCCTACTGGGGGACTCCATGGAGTGCACTTTGACTGTGTTAAGATTTGTTTTTGAGAAGGTGAGGTATCCGTACTGGGCTAAAGCTTGGAGAGCAACAACAGTGTCCTGAAAAGAGCAATGAACCCTAATTAGATACCCAAGTGTAAGACAGTACATGAGATTAGCGCAGCTCCTATTTCCTTGATGCTTTGTCAGTGCTCATAAGTGGAGAGGGGCTTGGCAAAGAGCTAAGGAGACAAGATACAAGTTCCTTGTAGAACTTGTCCTGGTGGACAAAAAGCTGTCCTTAAGCCAGCAGTGTGCCCTGGTGACCAAGAAGGCCACCTGGGGCACATTAAGACGAGCTTTGCCAGCAGGTCAAGGGAGTTGATCCTGCCCCTCTACTCAGCTCTAGTGAGGCACATGAGTGCTGTGTCCAGTTCTGGGCTCGTCAGTAAAGAGAGACATGGAGCTCCTGGAGCAGGTCCAAAGGAGGGTGACAAAGATGATTAAAGGAATAAAGCATGTCTTACAAGGAAAGGTTGAAGGAGCTGGGCCCATTCAGCCTCAAAAAGAGATGAATGAGAAGGGACTTCATCAATGTCTATAAGTACCTGAAGGGAGAGTGTCAAGAAGATGCAACCAGGCTTTTCTCAGTGGTGCCAAGCAGTAGGACTATAGGCAGTGGACAAGAAAGTGATGCACAGGAAATTCCACCTGAACACAAGGAAGAACTTCTTTACTGTGCAGGTGACTGTGCACTGGAACAGATTGCCCAGAGAGGTTGTGAAGACTCCCTTACTGGAGATATTTAAGAACCATCTGGATGCAATCATGTGCAACGTGCTCTAGGATAGTCCTGCTTGAGCAGTGAGGTTGAATCAGATGACCCACTGTAGTCCCTTCCAATCTGACCCATTCTGTGATTCTGGGGATTGCAATTACCCCAGAGGACCTGTGTCAACAGTGACTGCTGTCTACTGCTAACTGAGAACTCAGGTAAATTGTCATTGCCTAAAACTAAATTATGTATGAAGCTGCCTACAAAGAGCATGATGTGTCCTGGCAAGGTAACCTATGCGAGAACCAATTATCAAGTATTATTCAAATCAATATGCAGTCAGGAAGAATTGTTTGACTACTGAGATTCAGCTTGCAGACTGGACAGCTCCTAGAAGCTTTCTTTTTACCACACCCAGTCGTTACCTGGCTGGAGGAAAAACCACCATATGGGTTCTGTTGTTTGACAAGCCAGTACACAATGCGGGAAATGTAGGACAAGTCTTCTGGAGCAAATTTGGTTCTGTTGAGCAAAGCCAGGAGCACATAGCTGGTAATTTCAATCTCAGCAGAAGGGGCACGGGAACGGAAGTCAGGGAAATGTTCTGCTGGTGGCTTATTTTCTCTCTGCCAATGAACTGAACCACCTGAAAAAAGAAAAGTGGGATGTAAAAAGAATGGAAAAATTACTTGCTGTTTTACTCATTCCAGTATCATTGCAGGAAATAGATATACAGTTCTGCCTCTCTCTCTATTCAGGAAATTTTTTAAGCTATTGATGTCCTGAACTGGATAAGTTTTACTTCCAGGATGGAAAAAAACAAACAGAAAGGGATGGAAAGGGAATTAATAAAAGGAGGCTGTATAAGTTAGAGAGAGATTGAAGTGAAGGCAGGGCAGCAGAAGGATGCTAAGGCAGTCACAGACAGAAGCACATAACATAGTCAAGGGAACTGGGCTCGTTCAGCATGTAGAAGAGAAACCTAATCAGGAAATTAGGTACAATCTTCCAGTACCTTGGACTGAGACTTGCAAGGGACTCTGTCTCCACCTAAATTATTTCATAATTCTAGGAAGATCAGGCCACAGCTCAAACTTTTGTGAAGCCAAAACAGACAGACAGAAAAACTCATAGAGATAAATTCAATAGCATAGCAGGCATGAAATGGGAAGGGAGCAGTAAGCATGAGAAAACCATGCCTCAGAATAGCTTACATCACACAAAAGGCCATTCCATCAGCTGTGTTCCTTGTACCATGGCCGTACTGCCCTTACCATCTCTGACAGCTCTCGTGTCCAGCTTCTCCAGGAAGAACTGGCGTCTTTTCTCTTTGCCAGCTAAGCCATAAGCATAGGCAAAGAGGGCCTGGTTATACAGGTTGTGGACCCCATTGCTAAATGCAGTCTCCAAACAGTTCATGCCACTCCGAACGACAGGATGCTGATAATGCAAAGCACAGTAGGCTTGTCAGGCACTTGGTTTTGTGTCTCTGCTTCTCTTTAAATACTTCCATCACTGCTTAAGATGCAGTTACTGACCCTTCATGCTAGAAATACACATGATCTATGGCATGTTTAATGGCCTACAGTGTGTATCAGGCCTTTCAGTCTTACAGACTCTCTCTGCAAGCTCTACTTCATCTCAGACATTACCAGCACACTACTGGCCATGTCTTGTCTATGCAGCTTTACTTAAACATATGGCACCAGGTTCTTATAAAGATACTGGAAACTAAATTAACGTTGCTGAAGAACTATTTGATTCTGTACAATGTTTTCATCCTGGTCTCAGGTACTTAAATGATGTCCCATACTGCAGTAACTGAGAAATGGGCAAAAAATCTGCACATCTAGAACATATTTGTCAGCTTGGGAACAATTCTCCTCTTCCCCATTATAAAATAACTAGGTCAGCATAAAAACAGGGTGACAAGGAAAGGCAGGAAGTATACTACAGAGAACAGAACTTGGATGCCATTCCCCCATGTCTAGTATTCCAACCAGCAACTTGTCATTTCCTTCCATTACTAACAATTCCATAGGGAAATGGAAACAGAGCTTGGATCTAAATGTACAGAGTGATTTTGTAGGACTGAAGGTTTCAACAGCCTGAACTTTGGACTGGGCAAATTTAGAGAAATTTCCAGAGTGGACTCTGGATGGAATGGGCAAATTAATCTGGATTTTGTACTTACTTAGTCTACTATTACTTAAAACAACCGGATTCTGCAGAGGTTTTTTAAATTAATCCACAGGCACTGGATACATAACTGATTTGTAACACTCATCAAATACTTATGGCTAATTCAGGGTTCTAGAAATTACTGTCTACAGGCTGCTACTGTCCTACAATAATTATTTGAGTTCCGCATTGTTAAATCATACAGATGCGATGACTGTGACTTGTGCACCCTTTGACAAATGGCTGACTGTACTAACAGAGCACCAAATACCTACTGCAGCAGAGTGTCCAGCCTCCAGCAATGCTGCCACCACGTAGGCTGTGAGTGAGTATTCAACCTCTTCTCCACCCTAATGAAAAACAAGCAAAGAATTGGTTAGTACAAATATCCTAGAAAGAAACAACATAATTAATTCATAGCTCATATATCAGTTAGATTTGAGATCAGAAGTAATTTCTGTCTCCTGTACACAGGAACAAGAAAGATCAAGTTCACTTAATATAAAGCTAAAATTATTTAATGCATTTTCTTGGCTTTTGCATATCACATACCATGTGATAAAGCACATGATAACCTGTGGCTGAGCACATAACACAGTAATGGAAAATAAAGCCTCAGACTTACAACTCAGGAAGTTCTAATTGTTTTTACCTCATCATCAATTGCAGACATAAGAATCACGTTCTGCTTGTATATGAGAGACACAAGAGAACAGTACTAGGAAGAGTAAGGGTGTGGTGACAAGCTTGTGTCTGCCAGAAAGCTTGTGTCTGTCAGAAATTGTCCAAATCAATCCTAACAGCAGGACTGGAAGTTTGGGACGACACTCAGTTACCTTCAAAGCGTTGTTGAAATGTGAACCAGCATTTTCAAAGCAGCCATCTGACTTCTGCTTGCTTGCCAGCCAGATCAAAGTTTGAGACTGGACATTGTCATCAATGTAGATGTAGCGTTTGGCTTGTGCAAATGACTTGTACACAAAGGCAGTGAGCCTGCAGGTGATCCAGAAACAGAAAGTAGGTATGGTGTGAACAAGACCAAGAAGACTTACCAGTGCATGGGATGTGCATAGAAAATTACGTAAAATGAACTTCATAATGTTTGCGGTTAAAGAAGCGTTTTCTAAGTTTTAAATAAATAACATAGATAAAATCCTGATGTTAAAAACAGGCCTGATATTTCTCCTGTAAAAAACATGTGCTGAAATAATTTTTCAGAGTAGGGGTAAAGTATACACACAGCTCGATGATTGATGTTAGTAATTCCTAGGACAGAAGTTCAAAGTTCTGTCAGGTTGCTCAGTCTTTTGTCCAATCATGTGAAAGTCTCTAGAAATAGAGATATCCACATCTTCTCCGGACATTTGTTTCAGTGCTACACCCTTCTCCTGGGCAAGATTTTTTTCTCTTCTACTCGGATAAAGTTGTTTTTGTTGCCATTTGAGTAAGGACATATTCTTGTCCTTACTCTGTGCACCCCTGGCAAGAGCCTGACCCTGTGTTTTCCACAGTCCCCATCTAGGTAGCAGAAAGCTTTGCCTAGGTTTCCCATTAGCTTTCTCTTCTACACGCTGAACAAACCCAGATCCTTCAGTTTCCCTTTGAACATTATGTACTCCAGCTCCCAGTCATCATACCGTCCTTTTGTTACACTCTTTCCAGTTTATTAATCTCTCCTGTACTAGGGGATTAAAATTAATTCAGCTATATCCATTTAGACTATTAAAAATAAGAATAATTTTCAAAGCCTAAAGATCCTGTGTTAGGGAAATAGAAGATATCATCACTTACCATACACTCCCTTCCGTATCTCGTCTCCCAAAGGAGCTGTAGGATCCATCCCAGTGTTTGTATGACAGCTGTTTTTGATAACCTGAAAACATAATAAAGAAGATACATTTTTTAATCACAGAAAAGGACTAGCTCTGCTGTTTGCTCAACTGAAGCAGTAAGACTTTTGGATTTAATATCAAGTAATGTATGTCTGGTGAATATAGCCAATCACTGTGAATTCTAGCTGCTTTTACTCCTGGAAGAATGACATGTTGCTTTAGGGTGCTTTCATTGCCTGCTCCTATGCAATAAATGTGGTGCTAGAATTCAGAGATCAGTACTCATCATGTAGAGCTTAAAAGCTCAGTGCACACAATCACAATATTAGATCACTCAGAATATTCTGAGTTGAATGGGACCCACAAGGTCACTGAGTCCAGCTCCTGGCCCTGCACAGGACTTCCCCAAGAATCACACCATGTGCCTGAATCTGTTGTCCAAACGCTTCTTGAACTCTGTCACTCTTGATGCTGTGTCCACTTCCCTGGAGAATAAGATGGAAGAATCTGAGAACCTCTCACCTGTGGATAAGTATCCAGTACCCCTGACTCTAATCTCTTCGGTCAGCTGCTCAGTCTTATTCAGATAATCCAGGGCATAGATGTTGGGTGTGAACAAGGCCATATTCTGTTCTCCACAGCCATAAGGCATATGGAGAAGGTTATCTAAGTTCCTCAAGGCTGTACCCAGAATGTCTCCTGAAGAATGGAAGATATAAGAAGTCAGCTCAGTTCAAACTTGCTTTTATTACATGTCATTATACATTGCTTTATATTATTATGAGTCCAAGAGCAATGACCAATATAGAATAATCACAGTAACCAAATACACAGCGTAGAAGAAAAGCATTATAATGCCTCATTTTTTATTTCTTATCTGTATGCTGGACACCTGGAAGAAACTGAGAATTTGAGAGAAAAAAGAATGAGCATGAATACTGGCTGGCATGGCTTTTGAAAAGCAGTTATGAATCCTTAAAAGGGTTAGATTTCCCTGCCCTTTAAAACCTGCTTCTTATTTTTTGATGTACGTGTGAGAATGCTGTGTGGGTAAGATGCTGATGGGCTACAGAGGCTGTATTGCACAGTATCAGCACATCTCACACAGACACAGGTATGGAAAACAATTGTATTTAGAAAACAATCTGAGTTCAGAGCCTCAGGAAAAATTCATGGAAGAGAACTCTCAAGTCTTAATAATGACTTTCAGATAAGCAGAGTTTATTGGGACCTGAAACTTTTATTTTATGGAAGCTTATTGACTTACAAATGTTTTTCATTATGCAAAATCATAAATTTGAAATTATGCAGTCAGCAAAGTTCTGAAGCCTTCTTTCCAAGAAATCAAGATAATTTTTTTCAAGGAAGTCTGCCTTATGTTACTTTTCAGCTGAATTAGCTGTTTTACTATACAGAACAGGATATGCTAATGCAGTATAATCTCAAATGCAATATAAGTTGAAATAATTGACTATTTTGCCTTCTCTTGATATGAGAGAATTTTGAGCAACTTTTGCCTCTCATTGCCATTTTGCAAAGAAGAAAACGTATACTCTGAAATCAAGATCAATTACTTCCTCAACTTTACATTAAGTTTGCCTGTGTATACATGATAGCACTTGGTGGAGCAGGAGTGCCATTTACTTTTATTCTTATTACTAAACTTACCAATCACAGAAAAATAAGCTCTGGCTGATCCCTGCACTAGGTTTCTTGGCAAGCTGAGAGACACTGATTCAGAAATCTTCATGCCTGATGAGAAAAGGTAACAACAAGAATTGTTAAACCCATGTTTTGTTCCAGGAGTCTTCACTTTCTAAGCATAACCAAAATGACTGTTAGAATCTGCAATCTGGGTAAAGAAAATGCCACAGAGACTTGCCCAAAGAGTTAATGGTATCTCTGAAAACCCTGAATTTTAGCCTAGTACCATGACCCTGAGAACTTCTTTCATCTCCTGGAAGGACCTCTGGTTTTGTGAGATGAGATCTACAAGACAATGAAGTAGTTCCACTGACTCCCTGAAATGAATGAATGAATGAATGAATGAATAACTGAATGAAAGAATGAACTTGCCTTACCTTTTGCGCAGACAAGGGAGCTCTGAGTCAACTCCTTTTTAACACCTTCAGGCTGTTTGATTGCAGGGAAGTGGTCAGGAAGAGGAAGGAAAGTGTAGAAAATTACCATGAAACCATGACAATGCAGTGGTGTGAATCAGCATGTGAATGCGACTATGCAAACAGTGAACCACTTGTACCCAGTCCTACCCTATCTCCTCTACACCATCTCTTGGTCCATGACTCTCTCTCTTATCCAACATCCTGTCCAGACCATCTTCCTTCTTAAAAAGTAGTCTTCTTTGTGTTCCCTCCAACCCCCTCCCTAGTTTGCAAGTCACAAGCTAAAGGCACTTAAAAGTAAGGTATGGAATCTCCTTCCTTCTGGCAACATCTCTACTGACATCCATGGGTTGTCAGGGTATGTGTGCTCGTGTTCCCAAGAAGGAGACAGTGGAAGGAGGACAGTGAATGACATCACTGTGATTTTTCACTCTCATTTTCATAGGGAGAAGCCTACTGCACACAGCTCCATCTGCAGCAGGTGCCTTGCCTCCTCACACTAGCTGACTGCTTCTAGCCCACAGCCGTAGACAGGAATTGCAGTTTCCAAAAGGCAGAAAGCACATGCAGATTTCCTACCATACCTCAACAAGTAGGGTTTGAATCAAGGTGTCCCTGTAAATTGGCTCCTCTCCTGGAGATGTGCTGTTTTCAGTACCTCTGGTATTCAGTTTGGCCTCAGCTGTAATCACGAATTTCACCTCACCTGGAAAGCCACCCACCAGCCCAAGAAAAGGAAGTTATCTTCAATGTCTACAGTTACCCCTAGTTTTCACTGCCTTTTCTAGGCGAATGAACTGCTGAGAAATGTATTTTCTTTAAAGACAGCTCAGTAGAAAAAAATTGCATGAAGGTTCCATATCTGTCCACTACTGGCAAGGAGAGGTTGCCTGGGCCCTAGCATGAGGAACAAAATACGGGTGATCCTGGCCAAAAAATGGACAGTACTCACTACCAGTTTCCACCTCTTCTCAGCCTTTTGCTGAGCTTTTTCTGGCCAAGAGCAGTGTTGCAATAATTTGGCTATAGCTCTGTTAGGCTTTAGTTATGCCTTGTTCCTTCAGTTGGAATTTATTAACAGAGGGACAACACCGAGGAGCAGCCTCAGTGCTGCAGCAGCACTGAGGACCAACCCTGAAGTTGCAGAGTTGCTCTCTCACCCCTGCTATCATTGCATACTAGAAATCCAAAGGAGCTTTTTACTTGGAGCAAAAGGTGTTATTGTCAGAGTTACCACGGTGAGACAGCAGCCTTCTTTTTTTCAGGTCTGCAGTATTATTATGCATACCTAGTTTTCATCTCACTGTAACTGCAACTTTCTCAGTGAGTTTGAAATAATGCAGTCATACAGGGTTTTAGAAATAATCTTTTCAAGAAAAGGTCCATCTGTGGTTCATTTTGAGAAAATCTCTGCTAATTAAAAGTTCATTTGCATTTCAACTTTTGGAGCACTTACACATGCAAGTCATTGTAACTGCTTTTTAAAAAAACGCAATGTTGATTTTAAGGCAGTGTGACTTAACACAGCTGTAGAATTGGATAGGAGCAATTTCCTCTTTGCCCATTGAGAATCCAGTCCAAAATTATTAGCAAATTTTATTCTTACTGAATATGTTTGGTTAGATACAAAACTGTAAGGTGAAAGATCATATACACATGAAAAACTGACAGTGTTTCATACATCTGGCAAGTGAAGAGTTCGTCCTAAAATGGGCAGGAAATGGACTAATCAAAAATCAGAAGAGAGAAAATACCACAACAATTCACTGCTCATTCAGTGCATCTAAGGGAGCTTTAGCAGAAGTCCAGTACTAAATTTCCAGAGGAATTAATGGAATTGTCCAGAAAAGCCTGCTTGTGGACTATTGATGCTGCATTAAAGGGTGGAAGTAGAAAGATCAAACAGGGACATGTCAAGGTGATGAAAAGACAATCTTACCAAGTTTGTGGGGGCTAACAGCCCAAATATAGGTTTTTCTTTCATTGGCACACACTCTTGCTGTGTTACCCTCTGGTGAAAGGATTTCTGCCTTGTAGTCACTTGACTTTGCCAATATGGCACTGATCTGAGACAAAGAAAGAAGAAGAAAGATTACAAATTAAAGACTGCCCTTAAAGTTAGGCTGCAGAGCAAGGGAGACTTGCTGAAGAAGCTATTTGTCATCTGCATCTGTGGGATTGTACCAGAACAGAGGGATGAGACATTTCTCAGAGGAAGTGGCAGACCCATCTCTTTTCTGCCCACTGTCAGCGTCTGGTTTTGACAGAAGTACAATAAAGTGTCTGTGCTCATCAGCTGAGTTGTCTTACTGAGTGACTGTTGCATAACTCAGTATTTATTGTGTTTTGCAAACACATGTCCATACCCTCTGCTCAAGTTCCTCCTTCACGAGCAAAAAGAAGACCTATGTTATGTAGGGATGAAGAGCAAGTTCTTATCATCCATGGACCAGCCACAGAGGGAATGGACCAGGGAGAGGATACAGAGGAAGTTAAACACTTACTTCTGCATTTCTGGTGTGTTATGCAGGGGAATTCTGGGATCTCTGGGAAACAGGCAAACATATAGAAAGTAAAAAGGAACTTGATATACCTGGACACACTTGTTGAGGTAGTTGAAGACATTGGCTATTAAATTAAATTTTTCCCCTCGAATGACAGAGTATGGCAAGGTGAGATCCACAAAGAATGGTTGGAATGCTGTCAGTGAAACAGGTGAGGTGATGCCAAACCCAGCATCATCCTGCACACAGAAAGCGCTGGCTTTCCATTCTGTGATGGTGTCAGGAATGGTGTAAATGGCATTGACCTCTCCTCTGGAGCTGAAGAGAAAAAAAAAAAGAACCGAATGGGCAATGATCTTTGAAATTTTTCAATACAAATTATATAATAGGCTTTCTGCTGGAGTCAGTATTTCTGTTTTCATCTCACTTTCTGCAAGATATTTCTCTGTATTTTTTTTAAAAAATTCTAATTCTTGAAGTACAGATCAAGGTGCTGGTGAACTACATGTTAAAAAGCACTCAAATAACTTTTTAAATTTAGAAATACCATTTGTTGAAAAAACAGAATGCCCAAACACACAGATTAGAGCTAGTAAATTTAGATTAATGTTCTAGAACAATGCCTGTAGGCATACTTAAGATGAAGATATTCTCATTTCAGATGCTGTGATTGACTGAAAGAAAAACAAAATAACCTGAGTTTTCTGCTGCTGAATTAAAAATTGCTTGAAAAATAACAAGTGTCGCTCCTGCTCTCTCCTTAACAAATATTTTTATGTTACTCTTAACCCTTCTTTCTCCCCAACAGAAAGATGGGGCACAGAACACAGAATATTTGTCAATAGAATATAGTTCAAGTAGGTTTGTCATTTTGCACAAGGTTGGGAGTGCAGTGGTCACAGATCAGCATGGGAAAAGTAGACTCACATCTACAAAGCAAACATATATTCCATGGCTTCTTCCCAGAATCTATTTTAGCTGCGTGAATCAACTCAAAAATTCACACAGGAGGAAAGCAGTAAAGGTGAACATACTCACTCAGTGTGAACCAGATCCCAAATCCAGGTCTCAGGGAAGAATTTCCGAACAATGCTAACACCACCCCCAGAAAGACCACCTAGAAATGGGGCTGTGGTTGAAGTATAATATTAGAGAGGTCAGGACAGAAGAATCTAAACTTTGGTCAGACATGCTTGACACCATAAAAATGAACCCTAAATATTCTGTTTGAGCTTTTTTCCATTCTTTTCCCCACAAAAAAAGGAAAATTCTAACAGATCAAGGGTATGGGAAAAAACTATTTCTTATCTATTCTCTTTTCCTATGGGAAAAAAATAGAAAAATTAGCTATTTCACAAGACATTTCACTTCATTTCATACTGAAAGGTCTCATCATCCAGTTAGAAAGGCATGTTCCCCACCCTCTACCAGTAGCTCTCTGATTTGCAAATGGGCAACAGTAGCCAATATTGTCATCAAAGCTTATAATGCATTACAAACCTTCCCGAAAACTTATTAATTTTTACCCCATTCAGTAGTTAAAACTGGAGCTGACTATCAAGTCCATTAGAAAACTTCTTTTGTTCTTATAATCATGCTACAGGTCTGATTTTAGGAACAAAGATCCTCTCTCCAGTTTTCCATAGACTAACTTGTGATGCCTGAAAATTAATTTAGCATGGAGGTACCTCAGATTTCATAGCTGTATCACAGAAATAACAATACTTTCTCATTCTGCTGGACCTAGAATCACAGAACCACAGAATCATTGAAGGAAATCTAGGTTGGGAACAAGCCCTGTAGTTCTCTAGTCCAATCTTCTTGAAGTAGGACTAGCTTCAAAGTCAGATCAGGTTGCTTGAGGGCTTTGTCCAAATCAGTTTTTAAGACTAGTCATGATGGAGACTCCAGAACCTCCTGGAGAACCCCTTTTTGTGTACTACAACACTCATGAGGAAGAACTTTTTCCTAGTGTTGAATAATACTTTCCCTTGTGGCAACCTATTTTGCTACTTTTACTCTTTTGCTGAGCAATCTGACTTGAAGAAAGATAATCACAATTCTTACTGACCTATAAAGGCTTTGCAGACTGTGTGCGCTAAGTGTGCTAAGTGCTGTGTGAAGTCTTGACATTGGGAATTGCCATTATGTCTCTGAATTGACATTTTGCTTCAAATACATAATTGAATTATGATTTGATGAAAAACCCTGGAAAACTAATATCAGTTTATGAAAGAAGCAGCATTGCAGTACTCCCTGTCTTTTCTACATGCACCATATACCTAAGTGAGAGAGAATGGACTCTAGTGCAAGAACTGTCAGAAAGAGATTACTAGATGCAAACTGGGATACACAGACCTATTCACACAAAAAAACCCCCCAGCATACTGGCTGTTATTTTATACAGACAACAGTTTTGAAGACCAGGTAGGCTGAGACTGAAGATACAGAATTAACCTTCTTTTACCTGAGGCCTTGACATTGACATGGCCACCATAAAGGAAAGGGTGATCTTCCACATCTAATTCTTCATTGCACAGAACTGGCTTCCGTAGCACAGAGTTGGTGAAGACTTTCAGACCCATATCCTAAATGTGAAAGAATCTATCAAGTCTCTCAAGGTATGCACTAGCCACCAGTGCATGTCATTGGTTACCTTACCTCATCTCTCTCTTCCCACATCCCATCCCATCCCATCCCATCCCATCCCATCCCAATCCCATCCCATTCTTTCAGCCCTGACTGTCATAACTCTACCTCTCCCACCTTCTGTGTATTTTTTATGGAGCAGTGACACCTTGTGTTGTATAAAGAGCAGTAATGATTGGTTTGATGTCAGCCTTATGTCCAAGGCCATGGGACCAGAGGGAAGTGGAATCAAGCATATCAGAACCAACTGCCCTGAATCATGGACAAAAATCTTTACAAGGACTGCCTGAAGTCATGAGCCAAGGCCATGGTCCTGCTTAGGAAATGTCTACTAAGACATGTCTACTAAAAAGCATAGGCAGGATCCCAGTGAATGTATCTAGTAGTGATTTTCAGTTCTCCCTAGTAAATGATGGTGATAATAAAGCAGAAACTGTGTGATTGGAGACCTCACGCAGTTTCAGACATCAGCTGCCTTCTCTTAGCAGTAAGAACCTGAGAAATTTGAATGCTAATTAGTTGAATGTTAATGTACACGAATTCTTCTGGAACATCTCCCACTTAAAGAGACACAGAGACCACATACCTTGAAAATGCTGTAGACATCACCATCACGACTGACGTTCACAGGTTCAAAGTACAAGCCATCAAAAAAGATGGTTTTGGTTGGTGTACACCCCTCTGGCTTGACGTCTTCAAGGTTGAGCCCATTGTAGTAATAGCCATATAAATCCCTCACATCAAGTTGGTAGTACACCTAGGAGGTGAGAATGAGGAGTGTGAACACAAGGAAGGTCTCAGGCAGGTACAAAATTAATATATTCTAAGCCTGTCGTGGTCCCTGAGCAATCCTATCGACTTTGGTACGCTTGCCTACTGATGCCTACCTATTTGGCTGGTGATACACAAGAAGGACTGGACTGTACCCTCCTCCTTCTGAATTGCAATGGCTTTGTGGAGTGAAATTGAGTAAAAAGCATCTTGAGTTAAGCAAAGAGGAGACTGCAGTTTTACAAGATACTGGGTGACATCTACAGCTTTTGTTCTCAGCCCAAAGCCTATTTGAACCATAAAAATTCAATTTTGACATAATCACTCCACAGTGAGAAAATATGCTGTCAAGGATGTAGATGAGGCATACTCTTGGGATATGTGTTACACTGTCATGCTTTCCAAAAGCAATGTTCTGCTATCAATTTTTGTCTTTGACATGTACAATTGCCTTAGACTTTTCTTTCATTGCAGATGTTTTGTTTCCAAAGGAAAAATCAAAATACAGTCAGCAGCAGAGAGATCACAGGTGGGAACTCTGGATGTTATTCTGGGTGTTCCTAGCTCAAAAGAACACAGGACTGTGTATGTGGCTTACACTCTCAGCAGAGAACTCTTGCCCAGACTGATGAAGGACACTCTCAATTGCTCGCAGGGCACAATAGGAGTTGGCAGCAGCTTCAAGGTGGAGTCCGACTTTAGAGCCTGGGAGACCCTGCTTCTCAGAGAACTTGAGCTGGACCTGGAAATTAATAAATCCAAGACAACCACACGGTAAGTAGGAGAATCAGATTGGCATATAGATCTAAATCTCACCTTTCAACAGCACACATTCTATTCCCTGTGAGGCAAAGCTCCTACCGCTAGATGGCCGTTCTGAATCCCTGTTTGTAAAAATTCACCACCTCTATAATCCCCTAGCCACCTCCCTCTCCCCACTATTTTGTCTGTCTGACCATATGTGTCAATTCCAGGGACAGCTTCTCATGATTCCAGCCCCATTTGCACCTTTTCCATTCCTAAAGGCCATCCCTTGTACAGGGCTCTTTGCGAAGTAATTTCCTAACTGCTCCCTCATCAAAGAGGCAGCTTATATGTGTATATATATATATATATCCCTTAATAAGAAAGCAAAGGTTTTCACCTTGTTCTTGAAGCATACATCACTGTGTATCCAAGAGCTGTCAGCCACTACCTCTCCATGGGGATGCACTGTATAGACCAGCAGTCTGGCGCTGGGGGCAAGCTTCTCACTGATGGTCAGCGTGATGGAGAATGTACCTCTGGAAACTGTGGAAGGAACATGGACCAGAGGAAGACAAGCAAGCAAAAGAGATTATGCAAACCTCAGCTTTGGTGGAAGGGCCACATATTTCTTCATAACCTACAGCACCTATAAAACCGGGGAAAATAGATATTGGAAGATTCATCTCTCTGTGGCTGAGGAACAGCTCCCATCAGCAAGACAACAGATACAGGGGATTCTGAGAGCAAGGTGCTTTGCAGAGGGAGGGTCTAAACTGAAAAAAAGTTGAACATGGAAATCTGTGCATGATTGTTACGAGAAGAGCACAATATTGCCTTTCAGTCTCAGACTTAGAACATCCTACACCAGAGAAAATAGACCAGTCTCCTGAGTTAAAGGACACTTTTCTTAACACCAAGAAGTATGAAGTTCTTATCTACATGGATGAAAACTACTAGTGCATGGAAAGGAAATTAAACGTAAGACCAAAGATGGTAAATATGAAACAAGTCCTATATGAGGAGTGAGGCTTATTTAAGCCACCTACTGAAGACTGGAAATAAGACAAGTTCTGCAAGAAAAGTTGTTTTAAACAATGAAAGAATGAAGGTTGGGATTTCTGTCATTTGTGAGTATTTGGAGACTTCTGAAAATGCAATTAATTTCAAGAGTTAGCTGCTAAATATCCCTGTCAAACGGGACATCTATTATTTCAAACTTTAAAAAGTTTTATTATTCTAATTTGTGAAGACTAGGATGTCACAGAATAACTCTGAAACCATAAATACTCCTTGGCAAGAAATAAAACAGATGGGTGTTACATTCCCTGTGTTTGATCACAACAAAATTTTCATCTTTCAATTAATAAAATAAATTTGATTATAATATGAGGGATTAGATAGATGCTGCAGCAAAAGCAAATGATACTGTGTGTGGTAAGAGGTTATAGGATTTAGGAATTAGTACCTGATTTAGCTACAGCTCTCCGCTTTCATCACTTCTTACAAAATTTACTATGCTCTGGTGCTCAGAATGATGCTCTGAAGTATGAGTAGTAATATGGTCTAGAACTTACCACCAGAAATGCTGACTTGCTTCTGGCCACTGAGAGTAATTTTTCCTTTTGTCATCACCTGGGCATAAAAAAAATAAAATCTCATGAAACTGGATCAAAAGCACCTTCTCCTTGCCACAATGAAATTAGTGATTTTGAGTAGTGTTCCGAGAAGCCTTAGAGGCCTTGAGATTGAGCCATGATCTGTAACCACCATCTGGGTGGGAGATTTCTGCCTTGTATGGTGTTCAAGGGAAGGTGAAAGAAAAGAGGTGTTTTGGAATTCACATTAGCACTCACTACGTAGTAGAAGTTTGTGTGCGTGGCATTGCCGTAGCCCTCTCTGTTCAGGACGTAGTGAGTGTTGATTGTTCTCTGCTGGCCACAGCTGAGCTTCTCCGGCACCGGCTCAATTCTCAAAAAGCTGTTGGTCCGTGAGTAGAAACGCCGGACCAAGAATGAGGCTTGGGGCTCATTATGACTCCTCCAGATAAAGTCTGCACAGTCATCTGGTGCCTGTCTGGCCTGTGAAATAGAAGAATCATACGTGGAAAATCAACAGTGTGGAAAATATAAAAATGCGAGGCAGGTGAGAGGCAAAGGCACCTTCCCTCTAAAATACTCTCTTGGGAAGCTGATTTTGTGGGGCTGTTTAAGACAAGAGCAAGAGCTGGCGTGAAAAAATTGAGAGCAGCCTATTGCAGTAGGGAGGTTATTTCAGATTCTTTCAGGCTTGGGACCAGTTGCATGAACTGCTAGGATTTACTATGAATTAGAACGGCGCTGTTCTCAAATGATCCACTTTCTCTCAGCTCTTCCCATCATACCAGAGCAAAGGCACGACAACACAAGAAGACCATGTGATGGCAACAGGCATGAGTTTCTGCCATCAGAAATGCAGGGAAGCAGGCAGCAGCAGTAAAAAGATGTTGGCATGCACCCAGGCTGAATGGGGAAGGCAGTGCAGTCTCTGAGGAAGGTTTTCTAGCTCAGAGAATGAAGAGAAGGGAGATGAATACAGAAAGAGCTTCTGGTGGGATGGAAAAGTGGGGAGGTGCTGAAGATCACTACAACCCAAACCATGGCTGGGGTACAGACAGCCTCTTCTCAGAGACTGGTGTTTCTGGTGTTTTCTCATATTCATTTCACACAGATTGCTTCTAATCCCTTTCTCCAACAAAGTATTTCCTTAATGAATTAGACTGTAGCCTGTATTTACTTACTGTCAGCTTAAAACTGCGATCAAAGAAGTTGGACGTGTCAATGGAAAAAGCAGCAGTGCCATTTCTGTTAGTGGTATAGTTGGCCAGATATTCTTCATTGAGCTCCAGTAGGACGGTCTTGTTGGCAATAGGCTCACCATTCACATTTGTCACAGTGATCTGAACAAAAAAAAATACCCAAGGGATTCAGAAAAAAATCCAAACCTAACAACAACAGTGAAGAAATATTCTGCTTACTAGAATATGCTCACTTAAGCACTGAGGACAACTTCAGGGAGTAGAAGTGTATTGAAGAGGCAAACACTCCTCAGTATTTTGAGGGAGCAGTTCTGTGACAGGCAAAGGCAGGAAATACCCATCAGTGCAGAACAAAATGTATGCCACAGAGGCAGGAGGAGTATTCTTTGGAGAACACTGATTAACAAACTTAAAGCAACCAGATGACTTCATGGCCACAGGTAACCTGTGGAGCACAGCAGCATCTTTCAGCTCCTACGCATCTGTGCATACCCACTGTCTCCATTGCATGTCCAGATGATGCTGTACAGGTCATCTTCCTTTTTGTGCCTGGGTTTATCCTTCATTTGTAGGTTGCTAAGAAGTCAGAATGTGCTCCAATACCTCTACTGCTTTAAGTAAACATCGTTGGGATTGTGTGATGCAACACAGGGTAAATTCTACCTTCAGTTTAAGCACAGCTATTGCTGAAGCATGTTCTTAAAGACTCCTCTTCCCCACTTGTATGACCTTTCACTTAGTTGCCTTTTAGGCATCCTTTGACTATGGCAGAAATGAGACCCTAACACTCCAGGTATGACATAATTTTGTTTTGTTCTCTAGGAATATTTAATGTAACAAGGGAAATATGCAGTCCATGTTACCAGCATTATCCTAGGAAGCTGACAGCACAAAGTTAGGGGACAACATGGGGCACATAGAGATCATCATGCTGGACCTCAGGGGGTTTTCGTCTAAATGCACTCACCTCACCATAGTAAGGAATTCCCCTCTTGTAATAGGAATCCATATTCTTGAAGAGCACTTCGTCATTTTCATTATTGACTGCAACATAGTCATAGTCCTTCATCTGGATACCTGTGAGGCACACCCAGTATAGAGAAAAGGAAACAGAAATCAATCATGGGAAGAAAGCTGATCCTTTTGATGAGCTGTATGGAGGGGTGATGCTCAGGAGAGAGTGCTACATCAAGAAAATTATGATTGTTCATTATTTGCCACACAGACTGTGATCCAGGGGATTCCTTTCAGGAATTTCCATGTATTAGCTTTAATCAGCTACTCCCAACGTGCACTTGGTATTACCTGTCCCATTTTCAGTGACGATGCTTTCTATGCTGAGGCTGGCATACAACCTGGCATAGCTGCGGTAAAGCTGGAACTTTTTGATGGAGATCACACTGTTGAGGCAGCCATCCTTCCCCAGCTGAAAAAGCAGCAAAAGGGGAAACACCATTTTTCTCAAGGTTTGGAAAATTGCTCCTAAATCTGTATTAGTGAGACTCCAAAGAACTACCCTCCTACCTTACATTTCTTACTCCCCAGCTCCCTTCCCAGATCACTGTTTCAATACCATTTACTTGAGCACATGGAAACCTCTCTTCTTATCTCCCCTAGTCTTCTCTATGCTCATGCTCCTTCTTAAACTCATCTTACATGATGTGCCTGCGTTCTATGATCACAGCACTTTGAGTCTGAGCTAGTGGAGAAATTAATAATTTATTTAACATTTAGTGTCCCTCAAAGACTCCCAGTAGAGGTCTGCTGACTAGATTTGGTAAGAACACATCTCCGATATTTTAGGAATGATCACAAATTTACAGTTTCATGTTTCCCTCCATCCTACTGACTCTTTCTGAGGGGAAAATCAAAGTCTTCTGATGAAGTCATTGGTGAAAGATACGTTCATGGTCTTTCAGCATTCCCTGTGAGATGGCAAGAAAAAACACATATCTGAGATTGTCTGGTGTTCCCTTGGAAATGAATGAGGCCATCAAATCCTGTGCTACATGTTAGATAGGAAAACTGGCTGGAAAGAACAGACTTGTCATGTATCATACCAGTCCAGTGACAGTTTCACAGGTTTTTTTCTGGTTTTGTTCACACCGTGGACCATAAAAGTGCTGCTGACACACACTGATTTGGGCGTTCCCTTGTACTGGTTGGCCGTAAGTGTACCTAGGAGAAGATGAGACACAAGAATTCAATCATGTGGATTTAGGATGAAATCTGCAAAAATTGCACAGCAGTGCAGATTGTAAACCCCTCAGGATTGCCCAGACCACAGACAGAAGAGCAGCTGGGAATTATGACCTGCTAGCCCTAGCAGAATTCCCTTCTACTACTTTTAGGCTGTTTTTGACATCTTGTTAAAAAAAGCCTGCTTTGCTGTTGACTTTGTGTAGTCATTCTTCAAGGTCCAAAGCTGGAAAGTGGTGCTGCACTCAGGATTGGGATATTATTCCCTGCTGCTTTGCTATTTCTCACTAATGCCTTACACAAAACAGGTCATATTGCAGAAAGACCCCTATTCACCCTATTAGCTGATAGCACCCTGCACTTTGGCAGTGTCACAGCCAGCTGTTTTAATGGTAGACTCTCTTTTTCTGTATTAATATAAACAACAGCTGGCAAGTATGTAATGTTTGATTTGGACACACACAAACTCTTTCGGTTCTAATTCTGCTATGAAGCAGGAGAAGAGTTATCATATTTTACATCACAGAAGTCATAGCTAAAGGAATTGCTCTAATCCATGCTCTGAATTGGCAGCAGGATCTCTGTTTCCCAGCACAGCACACTATCCTCTATCTCAAGTTTGTTGTGCACAAATGTGTTGTTTTCAGATACTTACGAAGCACAAACGTTCACACTGACTTCTTCATCAAAGAAAGAAATCCTCTTTGGCCCAGCTGTTGTCACTTTAAATTTTGGCAGCACTGAGAATGCAATATGAATATGACTAATCAGCAATTGCATGCCATAGGCAGGTGTGTGTGTATGTGTAAGACAGCAAAAAAACTGTTGCCAAAGATATTTTCACCAACAAGGGAGAGGAAATGGTTAAAAGTCTAACTAAGAACTGTAGAATATTACAGTAGAAAACACAGTAGAAGAAATAACCTTCGATGGTAAGAGGAGTAACTTCTTTAAAATTAAATAATAATCATAGTATAATTATAACAGGCACAGTAAAAACTGTGATAAATCACTTTAATCTCTTTTCTTAAAGAAAAGGGTGGGAGTAATGCTGATGTCTCAAACTACCTAAGCCATGGAGAACAAAAGTTATTATGCAATCCAGCCACAGTGAAGGAGGAATGCAACAGATTAAGTGGAACATTAAACAGATCACTGACACTGCCCCTCTTCAGCTTATCTTTTATCCCATGTCACCAACAATACTGACAACATATCTGGAAAAGGCCCTTTTCTTGTGCACCTGTACACAGGAGATTGGAAAGTGTGGAAGCACTCTGAAGGGTAAACAGGATAGCTGCTTTAATGCCCTTACAAAAAACCCACACAACTGGGAGTTGTCCAAGCTTTCTCTGGGGACTACTAAGGAAAACTGGCCATTGTAAGATGAGAAAACTTGTAAGATCAAAGTGAATTTAGCAACTCCCTGATACAGTCGATTACAGGATGACTACAAGGGCTTTGGCACCCACACTACCCACTGCTTTGTATCTTGCACTTCCACTGGCTATCCACCTTCCCTCAGTAACAAACTGGTACCTGTCCTGTAAACTGCTTTATAGATATCTTCAGATTTCTACTGCACAGTGCTCTTCGTGTAGCGATGGCCTCCACAGAAGAGGACAGGCCTGACTTTCATTTTGCCTCTGAACAGTTGGGGAGTGTAAGGCCTGACTGATAGGATGTGGATCCCAGAGTCACACAGTAACTTTGTGCCAAGCCCACTAAAGAATTGGACTTCTAATTTAATCACTGAGAAATACTGCCTTTCTCGGATTTCTTTTGAAAATGAAATGTCCTTCTGCCTTCACTTTGTCCACCCAGTTCTCTCCATGGCTTTCTTTTCCAGGCACAAAGTGGAGAATTCAAAGGGCTTAAACTCTGCACTAGTAAATCTTGTCTAACTCAGGCAGAGTCAGCCTTATTGCTAGCACAGGGTAGTTTGTAAGCCTTTGCTTACCGTATTCCTCCACTCTGAAGGAGTGATACTCTTTTTCACCTGACTTTGTCTCCACAGTGATGCCATAGGACCCCAAAATAGGCTCTGGGATTAGTGGAAAGGAGAACTGGACGATTCCATGCTTAGATGATACCTCCAACCACTGGAAGATCTTGTTTTGCTCTGGATCCTGGAGAGGAGAAGAAAGAGATGTAGGCAAACCTTTGTGACCCTGTTTCTTGTCTTCTTGCCTTCTCTCTAGTATTGTCTTCTGATATATTGGCTAAGTGCATCACAGGTTGAATGTGATTTGGGGCTGATGACATGCTCTGACTTCCCATTAATTTACCATCTCTACTTCTGGATTAAACAACTCTTAAGTTTAATTGGGAATCATGTACACTGACAGATGATCTCAGATCATCCAGAAATACTTCCTGACTGGGACACAGGTTGCTTATTTGTGACTCTTCCAGCACAAGTCTTTCTGACTCAACTCCTGTGAAACAGGAATATTATGCTGGCCACCTTCAGAAAGCGCTTTGAGATCTACCGATGTGAAAAGTGGCAGAAGACTGATTCACTGTTAGCCTGTTCCTAGCAGAATGTGGCAGAAAGTTATTATTCTTACGCCTGTATGAGAATGAGGCTATTTCACCACCCCATTTACTGTAGTCCTACCAAAGTAAGACTGGACTGAACAGTTTAGTTTGAATTCTAATGAAAGACACAGCAACAATTCCATGCTGTTTCTGACCAACAGCTCCAGATGTGCTGACTTTTTCTCCTCTGGTGCTTGATAATGGATACTGCCTCTGTTCAACTCCAAGTCCACTGGCTTTCAACAGAGTGCTGTGGATGAGCTTCCCTCAGTTATTGACTGTATGGGGAATGATGAAGCATTCTTTCCAAAGCAACCTGGGGCATCTCTTACCTCGATGATGATTCTGGGATACTGGAGGAGGAAAAAAAAGGAAGAGAAAAAAAATTATCAAAACATCAAGGAATTCACTGTGGAGACTGAGAAATACTAGAACATAAAGAAGGCTCTGAAGGCTTTCTCTGAATAGAGAAGAGTGGGCCAAGGAAACAATTTGGAACCTGTGTCTGTAATTTTAAGAAGATAACCGGTTTGGAATTTATCTTTTCTACAAAAACATCCTTTTTTTTTTTTTTTTTTTCTGCATACATGGGGCAGGTAAAGTGACTACAAAACCTGTGTACTGTGAGAGAATTCAAGAAGTGCTTTCAGACCCTTTGCCCTCTCTGAAGGCAGGGAAAGGATGGAGTGTGAAGCTAAGGAGTTAAAACAGTTCTCAAAAAATATTAGGAGGGCTATCCCATGCCCTTCTTAGTGACAGAGTCTCAGTGAACAGGTACTTACTGTCTCCTGAACAGGTCTGAACTGGGTGTCCAAAGCGACTACACGGAACAACACTGAAAAAGACATAGAACAAAAAAGGATCACAGAATTGTCAAGGTTAGAAGACACTTCAAAGGTTGTCTGGTCCAACTATGAACCCAGCACCACCATAATCATCCCTAAACCATATCCCCAGCTGCCACATCCAGATGTTTCTATCATTTGCTTTATTAGTAGTGATAAATCACATTGAATATACAACTGAAACAGTTTACCCAGACTTTTTTGGACAACTAAAGAGTCCCCAGAGAACTAGAAAGGATTTGTTTATCTTACTAGGCAAAAAAAGAAAATCAAAGTAAATGCCAGCTGAAATATCTTTTATTATGACCCACTGGGACTAAAGTAACCTTTAGTTAATTTATAGTAACTACAGTTACTCTATTCTGCCTTCAATCCTTCTTGAAGGACTCTGTCCTTTGGAGCATTTCCTAAAAACTGTATGTACAAACCAGTTCAACATAAAACTCATAGAGAAGGAAAAATTTGTCTTTATTCTAAGTGTAAACTCTGTGCAGCATTGAAGTATAATTATGCTAGAGAGATAACTAACTAAACTACATCTAGTACTGTCATTTAAATACTGTGACAGAATCAGCACTTTGCAATAGATCAGCAGCTAAGTAGAAAGAGCTGTTGACAGGAAATGAGGTGCTTACTTCATCTTTATATTAATTTTATTAGTTTCAAACGTAACCTATTATTTTCTATATTTTTAAGGATACTTTTTATGTGACTGGCCTCAAGTAAACCTGACAGAATTCAAGGTCCTGTAAATGAAATTAACTCAGTAAAAATACATGATCTCTACTAATTTGTGTCAATTTTGTAAATTTGTTTTATTTTTCACTAACTTTTGGTGATACCAACATCAGCTGAGGTCTTTTATTCCTCAAGAGGAAGTTTTTGTTGTCCTAGACCCGCCCTTGCACTCAAGTTCTCACTTCTCTAGCTGACTCAAACTAATCCACCTGTTTGCCCTGGTTTGTAGATGGGTTTGTCCGTCTGGATGAAGACAGCATTATCCACATTCTGAATCGCCACTGATCTTCTCTCAGCTAGGTCAACTGTGGTGCCTTGGGCAGAGAAGGAAATGAATGCCACAGGATCAGAAGTAGCAGGTGGGACCTGGAGAGGAACAAAACCCCAGAGGAAAAGTGATAAATGAGATATGCTGATGTTCCCTGATGCCCAGGCTTATTGAGTAAGATACTGACAGTCAATTGAGTCAAAAATACTTTATACAAAGTCACGAGAAGCCCCATCATGGCAGTGAGATAATCTCTGCTGTGGAAATCCCATGATCTGTCACCAGGTACCAAGATTAGTAGCCATTCTCAGTCTTGTGCATTTCCTCAGCTCACCTGCTTACATGCAGGTTGCTACAGCCGTATAGCTCAACTTTGAAGTGTTTTCTCCTGCTGCATTCTGGAAGACCTAACCTGGTGACTTTTTTGTCTTATCTGCACAGATGTTGCAGAGTCACAGGAAAGGGAATGAGCATCACCTATCTGGGTTCTCCAGCTTGGCACTTAGACAGTCCCAAACGGAGCAAGCAGCTGTGATGACAATCTAAAGCTTTTTTCTATTCACTCTGTGAATGGAAATGGAAAGTCTTTTTCTACCTTGCTCCTGTAATCCATATGTCTTTTTTTTTTTTTCTTATTTTGCTGAGTCTTTACAGCAGTTTATTTTTGTTTTATATACTTCATATTCTTTCTCTCATTGACAAGAATAGTCACAATCAGAAGTATTTCCAGCTTCTACACCCTCTTCAATAGTTTCAAAAGAGAAAATACCTGGAATTCACCACACTTGAAGAAATCATTATTTGTCACGGATTCCTCAAAGAGAGTCTTTTGGGTACCGCCATATTCCAGGACAATGTTCATGGAGAGAGGCTCAGTGAGGTTGTGGAACTGCACACAAGCAGTCTGTGGAGAGTCGCTCCGCACAACTGATGGGACCAGCAGCACATACTGTCTGTAAGATGGCAAGACCAGATCAGAGAGTTCAGTCATGGAGGAAAGTCAGAGCAAACAGGAGAGGAAAATACCACTGAAAGGTGTGAAGGAAGACATGGTCTGAAGCTTGCTCAAATCGGTGGAAGGATCTCCATTTCTTTTGATGAATTTAAAATAATATGCTAAAGTAGTACAAATGTCACCTTTTTAACCCCTCACAGTTCTTTCTGAGCTGAGAGACTGGCATCATTTTATGGAGTGTCTTATCCAGCATGATACTGCATCTTTCTATTCCATGTAATTACACAGCTCCGATGACTAAACACCTGACAAGCATATCTGCGTTTATCCTCCCATGTGTACTTAAACCTCTGTAACATCCCATAGGGAGGAGTGATATTCTGCTGCTTCTTGCAATCAATGACAAAAATACTAATTACTTGCTGCAACAATTTTTAAATTTCTTTTTCTCTGGGTATCTCTCAGATGAGAACTGGCATAAGTCAATCCACATAATGCACAAGAAATGATCCAGCTTTTCCATTTCACAGAATATTGCAGAGAATGCTCAATCTAATCTGTGTGCTCTCTTGTGTTTCCATGCCTCTGTGCCCATGCTTCTCCCTGTGTTCTTTCCTTTGTTTCTTTCTTCTACTGAACTTTTTAATTTATACTGCTCTCTGTATACTCTCTGTATCTCTCTATACTACTCCGCTCCTTCCCCAGCTTCTTCCTCTGAAAAGCATTCCTTCATATTTGCTATATTTGTCTAAAGTTCTTCTGCTGTCCACCAGTTTGCTACCCAAACTGGTCTTTCCTAACAATGTATGACAGAATTAACTTCTGTAGTACAACATGAATCACACAATCTTTTAATTCTAATTTCATCCTTTCCTTATTTTTTTTCCCACAGCTTTGCTAGTTCATATTGCCTTTATCATTATTTTCACTTGCCTAGTTCAAGCTGCATGAAATACAAAGACCAAAAGTAAAATTAATAAAATTAACA
>JAWWES010000001.1:28620607-28636167 GCA_035583135.1 Lophotriccus pileatus
ATAAGTGAATTTTATGCAGGATGGACCTCCAGGGTCCTTAATTTAGGGGGTGTTATAACTCTCACCCCTAATAGGGCTCTGTCACCTAATCACCACCAGTAAGAAAACAGACAACCTGTAGTTAGGGTCCCAACATAGAAGTGTCTACAGCTGAGAGTTGTTGCTGGTCCTCACCTCCATTCGGAGCCCCTTCACAGCCCCACCAAACCCAGACTGACTTTCCTCTAATAACTAACCATCACTATTGCCAGTGCCCAACACAAAAATGGAGAGCACACAGCTAGGTTTATCACACATTATAGGCAAGGACCAAAAACTATTGCTGCCAGCTGCCTTCACTTAGCAGGCTGTATCAAGCCCCTCTAACACTGCGAGTCTGATAGTGCACCACCGGCTAGCTCTGACTGGCACTAGTGCACAGTAACAAAATATAAACCCAGCAGATGTGCCTCCCGCGGAGAAGTGACCTGCACTGAAAAGTGTTGCTGCTGGCCACGAGCTTACACTGGCAGCCTATTTTCCAGTCCCTCCCAAACCAGAGCTCTGTCTTTAACACCTAATCATCATGATCACCTGAGCCTCTTGAAAAACTGCAAAGGGAAAGTGAAATACCTAAATGTAATGACACACTAACTCACCCCAAGTGCAGATCCAAAATTGAACGTGCCCGGTGAGTGCTCTGACAGAAACTGTGACAGGACAAAAAGCTCTTGCTAGCCTTATTCTTCCCCATGTAGCCTTCCAACAGCGTATCCAGAAGGGTATATGAACTTGCCTAGGTAACTACATGTAGCATCATACTCTCTTACTCTACCAGAAATAGACCTCCAATAATGAATACACCCAGCAAGTGCTCCCACACAGAAGGTTGCTGGTGTTCACTTTCCCTGTAACCTTTCAATAAGTCCACCAGCAATGAGACTGTGCAGATGTCCAGCCATACCATGACTAGCTAATACCAAGCACAGCCCTGAAATTGAAAAGGTGCAGCAACTGTTTTCACCCAAAAGGCGACAGAGAGCTGTGGCTTGACTTTATGTTCCCCCCGTTGCCTTTCAACAGCACCAGCAACTCTGGGGCTATGCATTTGCCTGGTGAACTAAATGTACCATCACACACTCTGTCTACATCAAATATACCCAAAAATTGAAAATATTCAGTGACTGCTGCAAAACAATATGTGACAGATGAGGAAGGTGTTGCTGGCCTCTACCTTCCTGCAGTACCCTTCTCTTTCCCCATGCAGCCTAAAAACTGCAGCACCAATAACTGGGGCTATGTGCTTGCCTTCCCAGCTGAAGTGTACAATCACATTTTTTCACTGTTTCACACAACTGCAGGCTAAGTTTACCTGGGTTCTTAGTCTGTGTTGGTAGTGCAGTTTACCAAGATGTGTAGCCTCAGTGCTGGTAGTGCAGTTTATAGGCTGCAATAAGAAAATGAAAGGCAGCAACAGCTTTCTTACCTGGAACCTTTTGTGTAGGAGCAATCAATGAATTTTTTTCAGTTTTAAAGTTTGGTTGCTGGCTATTAAAAAAATAGGGTTTTATTTTTAAGTGAGAATGAAAACTCATAGCCCCAGTGTTGCTGGTGTAGTTTATAGCCTGCGTGAGGAAAGAAAGAGCAAGCAACAGCTTTCTGGCCTGGCACTTTTTGTGTGGGAATAGGCACCGGACGTTTTCAATTTTGGACCTGGAATCTGTCATGAGTAAATAATATGATGGTACATTTATGTAGAAAGGAAAGCACATACCCCTACTGTGCAACTGATAGGCTGCAAGGGGAATGTGAATGCCAGCTTTCAGTCCTGTCATCTTTTGGGTGGGAGCAGTTGATGGACTTTTTCAGTTTTTAGCTGGGCTCTGTAGAAAGAATGTGATGGTAATATTAGATGGGAAGGAAAATGCATAGCCCGGGTGTTGGTGGTGCAGTTTATAAGCTGCAATGAGAAAGTGAAGGGCAGCAACAACTTTGTGTCTTGGCACCTTTTGTGCGGGAGCAATGCCTGACACTTTCATTTTTTACACTTGGCTCTGACTTTAATCAAAGAATATGAGAATACACTTAAGGGGGAAGGAAGGAGTCCAGCCCCAGTGTTGGTGACTCAGTTTATAGGTGGTACAGGGGAAGAGAATGTGAGCAACAGCTTTCTAAACTGGCATCCTTTGTGCTGGAGCAGTCCCTAGATGTTTTCAATTTTGGAGCTGGAATGTGCTGAGAGTAAAGAGTGTGATAGTACATTTAGGTGGGAAGGAAAGCACATAGCTACAGTGTTGGTAGAGCAGTTTATAGGCTGCAATGGAAAAGTAAAGGTCAGAACTGCTTTCTGTCTGCATATTTTCTGTGGGAGCAATGTCAGATGTTTTCGGTTTTGAAGCTGCCCGTATGGTCTGAGAACATCACGGTACGTGTAGTTTGTTAGGCAAGTGCCTTGCTCCATCTAGTGGTTATGTTGAATGGCGACAAGGGAAAGGTAAAAGCCAGCGACAGCTTTCAGTCATGAAAGTCTCGTGGGAGCAGTCGCTGTACGTTTTGGAATCTGCCTCAAGTAAATAATGTGGTGGCACATTTAGGTGGGAAGGAAACCACATATCGTCAGTATTTGTGTTGCAAAGGCTTCAAGGGGAAGGCGAACACCAAGAACAGCTTTCAGGCGGGCACGTTTTGTGTAGTTGCATTTTCTGAACATAATAGCAACTGAGGCATTAGTGACACCAAGAACACCTGCCAAAGCCAGAGTTTCCATTTGTACCCCAGCAGCTAGTATGCCAGCTAGGACATCACAGTCAGCTGTACAAGAAAGATGCTTGCTTCTGCCCTGTCATCTACTGAGTGTCCTAGGACATCTCCAAAGCTGCAGATCACTGATTTCTGCTCTTTCACAATAGCAACAGAGACACCAGTGACACCAAGATCACCTGCCAAATAGGAGTTCCATTCCTATTCAAACAGCTAACATGCTAGTTAGGACATCACAGACAGCTGTAACAAGTAGGGTGCTTGATTCTGCCCTATCATTTATTCAGTTCCTATGATATCACCAAAACTGCAGATCTCTGCTTCCTGCTCCAACATAATAGCAACAGAGATGCCAGTTGAATCAGAAACATCTGCCAAAGCTGGGATTTCCATTCATACCCAAGCAGCTACTATGTCAACTAAGACGTCAGAGGCAGCAGTACGAGA
The DNA here is from genome assembly GCA_035583135.1 of Lophotriccus pileatus. Taxonomy (NCBI): domain Eukaryota; kingdom Metazoa; phylum Chordata; class Aves; order Passeriformes; family Tyrannidae; genus Lophotriccus; species Lophotriccus pileatus. The sequence goes on from JAWWES010000001.1 coordinate 28,623,794, forward strand.
CTGTGGCCTGCTTCTGTCCTGCCATCTACCAAATCAGCTATGACATCACCAAAAAGGCAGATCCCTGTTTCCTGATCCTGCATAATAGCAACTGAGCCACCAGTTAGACCACTAACACCTGCCAAAGCTGGGATTTTCATTCATACCCAAGTGGCTAGGGGTTGAACTTGATGATATGGGTCCTTTCCAACTCAGCATATTCTGTGCTTCTGTGATTCTGTGATCACTAGCAGCTGCACAAGTCAGTGGTCAGGTTCTGCCCTCTCTTCAGCCACCCATGACATTACCAAATCATCAGTCACCAGTCAGATGGCGAGGCAAGCAGCATCAGCAGTGACATCAGCCTACAGTAATTTTTGGCATCTGAACTCTAGACTGAGCTGAGCAGGGGTTTTCGGAGTCAGGGAAACCTGAGTAAGAGCCAAAAGACCTGCTAGGAACCAACAGCTCTTGTGAACTAGGCTGATGTGGAGAAGGCATTGCCAAAGGCTACTGCAGGAATATAAATGGCTCCAGGGAGTGGGACTGACCAGGAGCATGGAAAATGGGTTGGGTAAACAGGACTTGGTGCGTCAGCAGGGCATTGTGTGCCAGTTTGCGTGACAGTTTGCAAGGAAGGGTGTGTAGGGAGGGCACAGTCACCCTACTGATCCAGAGCACAACTGATGTTCATTGCCCTCTCAGGAGGAGCCCAGGTATGGGGCTTGACAGGATGACGTGTCCTCAGCACTCTCCAGAAAAGATGCGATGACACAGACGCAGGTCATGCAAAAACATGCAGCCAGCCAGTTCTCAGGCTGCAGGGAGTGCCGGAGCCTGGCACTGGTATAGGACAGCAGTAGAGATGACAGCTGTGTAAGGTGTGACCAAGTGAGTTCGGGATCCTTGGGGTAACGATGAGGGCGAGAAGCAAGCTCCCTTCCCTGGACTTCAGGAGAGCAAAGTTTGGTTTCTTCAAGACAACCATGTTCCTCTGCTGCATCAAAAGCAGCATGGCAAGCAGATTTATGGAAGTGATTCTTCCCCTCTACTCCGCCCTTGTGAGACCCCACCTTGGAGTGTTGTGTCCAGCTCTGGGTCCCCCAACACAAGAAAGACCTGCTGGAAAGCCCAGAGGAGGCAACTAAGATGATCACAGTGCTTGAACTCCTCCCCTACAAGGACAGGCTGTGAGAGTTGGGGCTGTTCATCCTGGAGAAGAATAGGCACCAGGGAGACCTTATACCACCTTCCAGTACGTAAAAAGAAGCCTGAAGAGGGACTTTTCACAACGGCAAATAGTGATAGGAAAAGGGTGAATGATCTTGAGATGAAGGAGGGTACGTTGAGATCAGATTACCTTCACCACCTGCCCTAAACCTTCCCACTGAAGCTATTTGGCAAATTATGCCAAAATTTGGGATAAGTTTAGAGATGGAGAAAATAATTTGTCTGGTGCTTAAAATTATGGATATTAGTTTCCCCACTTCAGTTCTCCAGTGTTGCTTCTTCTTGAAAGAGACGGTGTTGAGATAGAATAAAGATTTACCTTTTAAGGGTTTACAGGACCTTTCCCCAAACCTCCAGCAAGATTAGTGCAGCTAAAATGGAAATACACTCCTCATGCCCTGCACAAGCCCTCCTATCACTTGCCACAATGACCTTTGAAAAGTGAGTTTGAAGAAGGATGGTTCACAGATTTGGCAGCGCATCTCTGCTGACCTTTACCAAAATGCTGCTTGCTGTTGAGCTGCCACCACTGTGTCTGTTCCTGCCCTCAGTCTACCTCGACTGAGCCATGAAATGCTTGTGCTTAAATCACTCCTCTGCCGGCCATGTCAAAGTGGACTTGTGCTCTTGCAAAGTAAGAATGCGCACAAGCCAAGTGCCAGAGCTAACTGACTGCCTGTAACTTCTTAACCACCCACCTGATTGTATATAACTGTTTGTCTGAGGGCTTTCTTTTGCTTTTCAACCCCCATGCTGATAATATTCACACACATATTTATGTACACAAATGTCTGATGTCAATTAGCCCAGCCTGATAAATGAAGCATAGAACATACGTAAATGTTTGCAGGAAGGAAGTGTTGATCCTGTTTATAACTTTCATATCTTTAAGGGAAAGTAATCTGTTGTCTGTAAAGCCAGTCTCTATGAAAGTCTCTTCTTGTCACATCATTTTGCTATTGCCCAGCAACATTGCTGCTGCTGCTGTGGCGCATGAGGACTGCTGGAGGACACCGTCTGAGGGCTTGAGCCAGCCGCTCCTAGGTAGAATTCATTCCACAGCCTTTAAAGGTGGGTCAAAAAAGTCCACCCAGACTGAGGAAGAAGTGTCCAGAGTTCCAACACTGGGAAAACTTTTGCGAGATTTGAATCAAGACTCGTGCCCCTAGAGATACCAGAATTTTACCACTGGCATTTGGCTTTGAGCTTGTTAGAAAAATATTTGTCAAGTTGCCAACTTGTAGGATAAAGTTAATATGTCATCAAACTTAGCAATGAGGTGGAATAGGAGTTAAATTTCTTTGAAACGATGTTGAAATGTAGGGTGTTGTTCCTAGAAATAGCTGGCATTTGTAATTTGAGAGGTACCAAGCACCTGAAACTGTGCAAGTGGTCACCCATTTTCAGATAAGACTGATCTATCTCATCCCTCCTATTGGAGAGGCCCATTTAACATAATACTGTGAAGGACAGAGGCAGAAGAAATATGCTGCATTAACCTCTAATTTGGTATTTTGATGAATGTGTTGCCAGGGTTATAACTCCTTTTTCATACACACAGGAAGAAATCTTTGCCTTCTTCAAGACTAATTCTATGAATTGCTTTGACTATTAGGTACTGCACTCATTTTCCTTTCAAATTCATTGTAAAAATATGGTAGAAGGTGATCTTTAGTTGATTTTTAAATTCATGCTACCTTGAAATTCAAATATATTTGCTTTCATCCCACTAATTTATTAACTACTGCTTGTCAAAGCCAGACCATAACTATTCTTACTGCTACAAATTTTCATTTTGATGGAGGGTATACATGGAATTTATCTTCTGGTACAGTTTGAAGAAGTCCACTTCGATTTATAGTCACATAAAATTCTGGACAATGTGCAATTTTCAGTTCTATATTATCATCCTCAAACCTTCTGCCTACTCAGTGCTAATCATCTTCTTGCTTAAACATCTGGTGTCTAGACAACCAGAAACTGTACTGAAATATAAACTGTGAGGTTGCTTTTAAGTTTCTCACATTATCACTCAATAGGAGATATCAGAGAAGTTTTGCTTCTAATAAACATTGTATGAATGACAATGGTTTTGGAGATATATCTCCTTTGCTAGAAAGGAGGAGATATCCAATTATACTATCAACTCTGCAAATATTTGAGACTAAATTGCACACTAGATTGCTTTCTATTTGAAGCATATTGGTGGGATTTGCCAGATTAAATAGAGACAGATGTGATGTTAATGTTTGTGACTGAGCTCACTTTTTTTCCATTGGACAGAAAGAGGCACTTTTAGAGACTGATTGTAGAGGACTCTGATCCAGCAATGGGTTCTTGTTCCATACACTATTATAGAGATACATGTTGAGAATCACACAGAATCACAGAATCTGAGTTGGACCCACAAGGATTCTCGAGTCCAACCCTTAGCCCTGCATAGGATCATCCCAAGAGTCACACCATGTGTTCAAGAATATCATCCAAATGCTTCTTGAACTCTGTCATGCTTGGTGCTGTGACCACTTTCCTGGGGGGTCTGTTTTGACACCCAGCCACCCTCTGGGTGAAGAATCTTTTTCTAATATTCAACCTAAACCTTCCCTGACACAACTTCAGGCCATTCCTTTGGGTTCTGTCACTGGTCACTACAGAGAAGAGATCAGTGCCTGCCTCTCTTCTTCCCCTCACAATGAAGTTGTAATTGTGATGAGGTGTCCCCTCAGTCTCCTCCAGGCTGAACAGACCAAGTGACCTCAGCTGCTCCTCACACAGCTTCCCCTCAATGCCCTTCACCATCTCTGTTGCCCTACTTCAGATGCTCTCCAATAGTTTAATATCTTTCCTATATTGTGATGCCCCAAACTGCCACAATATTCCATGTGAGGCCGTCCCAGTGCAGAGCAGAGCAGAGCAGAGCGGGACAATCCCTTCCCTCGACTGGCTGGCGATGCTTTGCCTGATGCCGCTCAGGACACGGTTGGCCCTCCTGGCTGCCAGGGCACTGCTGACTCACATGCAACTTGATGTCGACCAGGACCCCCAGGTCACTTCTCATGGCATTGCTTTCCAGCTTCTCATTCCCCAGTCTGTACGAACATCCAGGGTTGACCCATCCCAGGTGCAGAATCCGGCACTTCCCCTGGTTGAACTTCATGTAGTTGGTTATTGCCCCATCCTCTAATTTGTCCAGGTCTCTCTGCAGGGTGTCCCTGCCTTCGAGGGAGCTAACAGCTTCTCTCAGAGTCTGGAAGAAGTCATCTGAGTCCCCATTCAGTCTCCTAGGGTGGATCAAGCACTCCTGGAACTTCCTCTGGAAGACTTTTTCTGAGCTGCTACTAATAAAAGAGAAAGACCAGGTGCTGTATTGACTTCAGTAGAAAGGACACACAGGGATAGCTTAATTCCACACTAACTGATGATTGGTTGGATCTGACACTTTATTTCATCTTCTGAAATGTTATGTACCTGATTTAAACTGCTCTTTTACTGTTGGCCATGAAGAGAGAAAAGAATCTGAAGAACACCCTTTCTGCCTAAAAATATGGAAAATCATTTCTTGATGATGTGACTCTGCTGGAGATGCCTCTGTCTGTCTCTTGGTTATAGATCAATTCCTTGGATTAGCTGCCCAGCTTTAAGCATGGTGAAATGACATGGGATTAATCTGACCATCATCAGACCAGGACTCAGAGCCCAGATCTGAGAAATGATTTTAATAAGATGCCCCTGAAGATCTTCAGATTACAGACCTAACTGATGCAAGGTTGTTTTCCAGTTTTGTTTTTGTTGGTTTTTGTTGTTTTGTTTTGTTTTTTAAAAAGTAGCCTCTACCAAAATATAGACTTAAAACACATTTCTGAAAAATGTGAGCCCATACAGCTTAGGTGGAAGAGATTAGATCTATATAAAAAAAATACCTTCCAATGACAATCTGCGATCAGAGCTCCTTCATGATTAAAATGATTCAAAAGTGACATAAAAGTTCCTGCAAGGCTGAAACCAAATGGGAAGAGCTAAATGACTGGAATATCGTTAGTCTTTTCTCTTACCTGCTATTATTATTTTTCAGTCAGGGTCTGATGGATAAAATGCGTGTAAAAAATTCAGCACTCCACTCCAATGACAATAGGGAGAGTTTTTCTGTGATTTGCAGTGGACACTAGGATATTTTCCCGACTCTCAGAGTTATAAGTGCTGCTACTGTCATATCACAATTTTAATGGGCACTTGAAGGAACTACTTGGGTAAGCTGAATTTGAAAAGTCTTCTGGAATTTTAGTTACATCACTACCTCTGCAAAGTGCATAAGAAAGTGAATATTGTGGAAAGGAACAAGAGGACAACCATTACATAAATAAGCAAATTACTTCAGTGTCTAAAACAGGATTTCAGATAACCAGTTGTTAAGCATTACATTATTAGGCAATTTTTATATATCATTAACAGTCTCCCTTTGTAATCTGCATATTTTTCTAATATAAGATTCTTTTGCTGATAGTCCATTTTATTGTGCTTGGTGATGTTTCTAATTACCAGTGTCAGAGCATCATTACTTTTGCTGGTACTGCACTCATTAATGATCTATGAAGTTTTTTCCTTTTTGATGCTTTCCCCAGCTCAAGACATCATGAAACAGGAAACACTTTGCTGTAATGGGAAGTATAATTTTGATAACCAAAATAATTTTCTCAATAACTGTTTTCTAATACTTTCCCATTTTCTGTTGAAGCCCAAACATATGGGCTTGTAATATGTTTGTCTCTCTGGGTGTCAGAACACTGCCTGTATGTTCTGGAAACTCTGAGACTGAATATATTCTCCAGTAGCAATGGTGCAATGATTTATACTGGATCCTTTTAAGACTGACTGTTAGTGCTTTACATGTGCTCAACCAGTTATATTTGAGCTTGTATGAGTCCAGGATCTCATTACTTTAGAAGTAAGTGAGATATTTCAAATGTAAAATACCACATCTTGAGAGTGGAACACCAAAACTAGAATGCAATAAATCTGAATTCATTCAGGAAAATATCAAAGACGTATCTGCTAGGAGTCAAAACAAAACAAACATTTCTAAGCACAGACAATGAGTCAAAGACAGACTATTATAAGGAACAATCAGTAGGGTTTTAAACAGGTAAGTTATATCAAAATGAAATGAAATTTTAATGCCATTTTCTGTTAGGGTGTTTAAATAAAACAGGTTGAGCTGCACAATTTGATATATTTAGATCAAAAAATCAGCAGAAACCAAGGCAAGGTTTGTGTGTCATTCATTAAACGGAAGATTAGGAACAGCTCCATATCAGTCCCAGGGAAAAAGAATATCCCTGGAATAGAGAACAATGATTTAAATTCCTTCAAGTCACTTTTAGTGAAGGGTTGGAAGACCCAGACAGAATCCCAACCTCTTCCCCATCAGATAACCATGGTTAAGAGGTTCATGGGTTACATATGTCTGGAATGTAAGTACAGATCCAAGTTTTGCTTTATTTTTTTAAATATTATTTTGTTTCTCCTTCAGAAGCCTCCTTCAAAAAGCTCTCCTTCAGGAGTCTTCTCCCTCTCCCGCTGTGCACAGCAGTCTGGGTTTGTGCTTGGAGATGAGACATGGGCATCGAGATGCTGTGTCTGCTTTCCTGTGCCATTCTTTGGTACAGGATCTGGATCCCTGGACCAGGCAGCCCCATGACAGCACCTCCATCAGTAGCATCAGGGAAACTGTCACACGTGTCATCATCAGTCATCAGTGATATCAGCAGCTTTATGCTGGTTCCCTATGGCTATTCATGTAAATTTTCCTGTTGAGATTTGGTAGGAAATACAACCCAAGTGCAGACATGATTTTGGGTCAGCCTGATGTGTTTTTTTTAGAAAAAAAGGAAACAAGATCTCCTCAGCCTTGTCAGAGCTGTGTGTCTGTACACTGAGGTTTTTCAAGTCTGTGAGGGTGTGTGACCAAAGCTCCTTCCACTTCCTCTTGTTCCAGCTGAGAAGGATAATGCACAACGACCTTTCCCTTGATTTTGTTGAATATGCTTCACATATGTGAAGCAAAATAAGTGGTTCTTGGATCATGTTGACATGTAGGGTTGAGGTAAATCACTAGAGCTGAGGACTGATGCTATTATTTCTCCTCATTTCCATGGTAACCTCTCACAAACTGATGATATTTTAGCCATATGCAAATGCTCAAGAAAGGCCATATGCAACTCAATTATGTATGATGTCATGTTCAAAAACCTCCTATACAATACCATGGTTGTCACACTAAAAACTACCTTCTGCAGTTTGAGTTCAGGATGTTCAGCTTTTGAAGTCTTTTGAAACCATATTTTTCTATCTCATGTGGAATGGGCTAAAAATATTTATCTGTTTTCTCTGATCCCCATAACAGCTTGCAAACATACTGGAGGGAAGGGATATCATCCAAAGGGACCTGGACAGGCTCACTGTGTGAACCTCATGAAGTTCAACAGGGCCAGGTGCAAGGCCTTGCACCTGGGTTGGGCAATCCTAAGCACAAATACAGGCTGGGTGGAGAATGGATTGAGAGCAGCCCTAAGGAGAAGGATTTGACTGCATTGTTGAACAAGAAGCTTGACATGAATCAACAATGTGTTCTGGCAGCCGAGAAAGCTAGCCACGTCCTGGGCTACATCAGAAGCAGTGTGGTCAGAAGGTCGAGAGAAGGGATTCTATCCCTCAACTCTGCTCTTGTGAGACCCCACTGGAGTGTTGCATCTGGCTCTGGGGCCCCCAACATAAGGATGTCAACCTGCTGGAGCAAGTCCAGAGGAGGGCTTTAAGATGCTCAGGGGGCTGGAGCATCTCTGCTACAGAGACAGGCTGAGAGACCTGAGAGAAGGAAAGGCTTTGGGGACAGCTTACAGCCCCTTCCAGTACCTAAAGGGGCTCTAAGAGAGCTGGAGAGGAATTTTGGACTTGGACATGGAGTTAAAGGACAAGGGGCTTCAAACTGACAGAGGACAGGTTTAGATTAGATATTAGGAAGAAATTCTTCTCTGTGAAGGTGGGTAGGCACTGGAACAGGTTGCCCAGAGAATCTGTGTCTTCCCCATCCCTGGAAATGTTCAAGTTCAGGTTGGATGGGGCTTTGAGCAACCTGGTGTAGTGGAAGGTGTTGAAACTAGATAGTCTTTAAGGTTTCTTTCAAGCCAAACCTTTCTATGATATATTTTCATGGCATATCAGCATGAGTGGCTTAGGAGATCTTAAGTACTGTGTTTGTACAAGCACTGTTCTTCCCTGTTCTGCATGAATAGTGTCCTATTGTCTGGTTTTAGTTTGTAGTTCCCTTTGTGCTCCTTTAGCTTCCTCAATGGGTTCTCAGATTTCTTGTCTAACTTGGCAGTGTTGCCCTGGCTGGACTCTTGCCACTCTCTGTTTGGATACACAACCAGAACCCCAAGTGGCCCTGTTTTGGTTATGCCATCAATTAACCTTATTGTGAAGAGCATCTCTCTAATAAACAGAACCTTTTATACTCAGGATGTAGAGTAACCACTATTTATATGCATTGGTTAGTCTTTAGGGTATTTATTTCTCTAATGTTAATTCTAGATTTGTTTATTTCTACTAGGCTGGATAAAGCTGCCAGTTTGCAGAAACTGAAGCTCTGAAAAAAGTACAAGCAATGCAAACAGTACAGGCATACCAGCAAGTGGCTGTGAGTCACAGCTTCTACATTCAATTTCCACCTACACTTCTACACTACAAGAGCCCACTAATTGTACAGGAGTGTGGTGGCTTGGGCAACCTTACAAGAAAGGAGATTAGACATTCAGTCAGCAACCATTAATTGAAATATATTGAAATAAATTGAAAAACCAATGAATAATGATGATTAGTTGGCTGTGATTTCCATTCTTACTTAGCAATGACAGCTACTTTCTCTCCTTCAGACCTCTGCCCTCCCAGCAATACAACCTGAATGAACTGTGATTCAAGCCAGAATTTATGGGAGAAATTAACAGCAGGGATCCTGCTAGCTCTTCGGTGAGAGCCACCCACCTGAGGAGGGAGTGAGGACACAGCCAAAGGGAAGCTATGCCAGAAGGAAGGCTGTTCATTTTGCCTTGAAATCACTGCCAATGATTGGGTAGAGAAAAAATGGTGACAACAGAAAAGCAGTGAAAAAACTGTCCTTCCCTCTATGTCCACATGCACCCCAGTCTGCTCAGACTGTCTCTTCATTATCTGGTGCTTTGGAAGTAGAGGATGAAAACCCAAAAGTACCCGAGAAAAAGGGGATCTACTACCTTGCACGACCTCTGCCTGCACCCTGGCTGTTTTCTTATGCCCGTTTGGGTATTTTCCAAGCCACCTCAATAAGGACAATCCTCCCACTGTGAGAAAAATGTAATGTTTGGCTTGTTAAATTGACTATCACTTCTGCAGCTGATAATCAGGGAACTGCTAATCTGTTAATCATTCCAGTCAGGAGTGGGCAGCCAGAGATTCTGCCTGAGTAACATTGCTGGATCAGCCAAAAAACCCTCCCCTGGGCAGCTGTATGGCCCCTCTACACCTCTACCAGCCTATCTCCCCTCTCCAGGACACAGTGAGCAAAGGGCAGTGGTCTGCTCCTAGGGAGTTTAAGCCTGTTCCATCTACCTCTTTGGTTTGCTGGAGGGTAACCATAATACTGCAGAGACAATGAAAAGCCTGGTGAGGTCTGGGCCGCTCTTCCTCACTGGGAAGAAATGACTGCACCCAGTGCAGCCCTTAGGCTGCAAAACTAGCTCCATCCTTACTTGCTACTTCACAAGCACTTGATTTATTCCCTACCACTGTATCCAAAAGCACCCTGGAGAGGCAGCAAGTCTGCTGCTGAGATCCCTGGGCTCTCCTCCCCTGTCTTGAAATGAGGAGCTGCTTTTTGATGTTATTTAAGTGTTGCTAAATAACAGAAAGGTGCTCTCTCTCACAACATCCTAGGGTCCAGATCCCTTTTGGGAGCCACACACACCGGTTTTCCTGAGCCAAGGCAAGGAGGAAGGCAGCAATCTGAGTGGAAGAATAATACAAGGAAGTCTCATTCAACTGAGCTTTGGCCAAGTAGCAGATTGTTGGTCTGGCTGCTAAACTGGAGGCCTCAAGTTTAGCTTCTAACCTGGGGGGATCTGGAGATTTGGGGAATGGCTGTTGGAAGGAAATTCAGTAAAGATGCCTTGAGGTTAGTGCAGAGCCCCTGCCTTGTGTACAAATTAGTCCTTGGACAACGCAACATGTATTTTGTTGCAAATATGGTGTGTGAGTTACCAACGCACACTGCAGGTTGAGAACTGTGTGCAAGTAGGTATTTACTGCATAAGGAAGCTCGAAATGGAGTCACCTTGTCTAGCTTCTCTGTATGCTTGGATGCAGTTATTCAGGTCCTCCCATCTGCAGAAGGAGCCAGGTTGTGCTTGTCTTCAACCATTTTTGGTTGAGTTTGACTGCAAGCTCTTCAGACATTTTTTGATATACAGGTAACACAGGACAGTCCTGATCCCTGCAGGACTCTCTGTGTGACTGTAATGTGGACAAGTTCTCACTTGAAGAATGGAAAAAAAATGTTCTTTCTCTACCTAGGTTCAAAGAGTGCACTGATTTATAAACAAATTAAATTTAGGTTCTGATTAAAAATCTGGCTTAAAAGTAAATTGCCAAATTTATAAGTGTTCAATGACTGCTTTGAAGTCTTCTGATATGAATAACACACTCATGACATGTTGGATGAAAAAAAAGTTTTCAACTATTCTTGGTGATCCAGACCCCTTCACTGCAGAAATCAACATATATATAGAAATTTTTTTCCCCATGAAGATTTGACCTTCCACCTTTTCAGTAGAACTACAGTGGGATTTTTATGCCTATACTATGAACAGTAAAGACTATACACCATTTTCCCTTAGTGTGCATCCTATTTTTGAGACTAGCTGCATTTTTTTCAAGTTCCAGTCCACAATTCATATTTGCCTGCATCCTTTGGAGCACAGACTTGACTGATATACTGTAATGCTGTATATACAGACTGATATACTGTAATACTTGGATGCATTGAAATAACTGTTTCTATTACAGCAGATTTTTTTTTCCAGTCAGTAATATAATTTCTAAAAAATTAAATGCTCTAGAAATAATAAATAAGGAAGAGAGGCCTCACCTCTTGATGAAATATGGGTGCCTAAATTCCTTTGACATAATATCCAGTACATTCAAAATGATACAGTTCAAAGTTCAGCTTGGGATCAAACTTTGCTGAGTTTATGCCCTGTTTGGACAGACAGCTTGAAACAGGTTGCAGGAATCCAGTGAAGAACAGAGAGAGAGGTCAGTGGTCAGGATGGAGTAAACAGAACAGCTGGGGGAAAAAAGCAAGAAGTGAATGAACGAATGAAAAGCAAGGAGTGAAAGAATGAATATTTTTTTACAGAGCCTCACTTTTGATAGTGTCACTGGCTTTCACCTAGGTTGTCCTCTGAGCACAGTCCAAAAAATTGCTGGTTACTTTGAACCTGCTGAACATCACCTGTTGTCATCACCAGTCCCATAAATGTTGGTAGAACAAAATGTCTGTAGAGCAAAAAATGGACACCAATGGAGCATGCCTTCAGTGGTGTGAATTAAACTATCTTGCCAAAGGGTTGCTTCCAAGCAGGAACCTGGATATGCTTGTTTAGTTGTTCTGGGATCATTTTCATTCATGGAGCATGAGGGATTCAGGCACTCAGGTTGATCTGAAAGCCATCCGAGGTAATTAGAGTCAACTCAGAAGTGCTGACCATTAACATTTTAACATCTGTAAGTCCAAACTAATGGGAAAGCATCCACTCCCTTCCCTGTGCATATAGCCTCTTCAAGGAAGTGACTCTTCTGTGTTCTGTGTGTTCCGAATTGATCCAAACAGACATTTATATCTATGTCACCAGTGAGACTGTAAAAATCCGCCCAACATCTGACATATTTTTTGTGTTTCTTCTCTGCTGATTCAGAATTTCCCTTTCTGTTTATATGCTTTAGTTCTCCCCCTTCTACTGTGAACCAACTGTCATAATCTTTCTGCAAAGGTGCCATTTAACACACCTTTCCCAGTTGCTGCTGGATCCCCTCTCAATTCTCTCACAGTGTCTGGCTGGAAAACTTTGCCAGGTTTT
>JAWWES010000001.1:28644342-28666600 GCA_035583135.1 Lophotriccus pileatus
AGGAGTGAAGATTGTGCTTTGACCCACTCTGGCACATTTTGGTATGATTTCAGTTTAAGAAGTATTAGGATCTAACCACTTAGGAAAAAAACAAAGCTCAGACCAGCACAAATCAAAACATCTGATGGAGATACATAACTATGAGAAGGGATTTCTTACGTAGGCTGATGTAATCAACGAGCTCTGAACTTAGTGGAAAGTCTCGGGCCTCAAGACCTTAGAGGGCTTTTTCTTTTGGTCTGGTTTAAATTACACATCCCTCAAAACAACAGCAGCATTTTACAGTGGCCTCTTCTACCACTGTATGAACTTGTTAAGGAGATCTGCATGTGAATGAAGCAAGTGCAAAACATGGCAAATTCTCCTTCTAGTCCCTGCAACCCAGACCACTACAGTGGTGTAGTTCAGGGGTACTTCAAAACCATTTTAAAATCCACAGTTAAAAATCAAAGATGAGAGTTTTACCCTTTATTTATACACACTGCCAGTGTAGCACCCAATGTCTTCAATTTCCAAGGCATTTTGTGCTTCTATGCTTTAAACTGATGCCTGAAGTTTTGCCTGCGGAAGCAAAAAAATGAACCTGCACCAATGATAATCACAGATAAAACCAATACAAACGTTAATATAATAAGGATGTTGATTTTCTTCAGGTCCTCTTTTCTACAGTCTTCTGGTCTAATGTTCCAAATGTACATTTCTTCCTGATACCCAAAGTTCTGAGTGTACTGGCATGTTAAGTGCTCCACGTTGGGGATCTGGACATTTTTGTTCTGTATCATTGATGAAAGCCAGATGTTTCCACAGCAGTCGAGTGGGTTCCCAGCGAGATACAGGTTTTTAAGTGAATTTTCTAATGCTAAAATGTTGCTGTTCTGTAATGTACTGAACTTATTGTTCCGTAGGTCCAGAACTTCCAGTGGAGAGTCACTACCCCACTTAGGCAGCCAGTTCAGCTGATTTTCAGAGAGGTTTAAATGTTTAAGGTGACTAAAACAAGGCAAGTCGATATTTAAATCCATCAAGCTATTGCCATGTAAATACAAGTATTCCAGAGACTTTTCCAGTCCTGATAGTGCTTTAAGTTCTATTTTCAATCCAGGGTTCATGGTGAGATCTAAGACAATCAGAGAAGTCTTGTAGAAGCTGCATGCTGGTAGGGTGTTCAGCATGTTGTCAGCTAGGTACAAGTACTGAAGACTAGGAGAATCAACAAATGATACACAACCACTTTCCTCTCCAGCAAGTCTTTGCTTTGCTAATCCGGAGGACATGCTGCAAAGGCTGATGTTATTGCTTTGTAGATTAAGCAGTCTGAGACTGGGAAGACTAGAGAAAATGTCAAATTGCAGGGTCTGAAGATGGTTGTTTTGAATATAAAGCTCCTTCAAATTTGACAACACACCAGCATCAAGGAGAAGGTTCTGCAAAGCATTGTAGCTCAAGTCAAGAACAGTTAGGGACATTAATGCATTGTCATAAGTTACTAAAAATGCCTGGAGACAGTTTTTACTGAGATTGAGGGTGTGAAGAGACAACATTGATTCAAAGAATTTATCCGGAATGGATTTGATTTCATTATAACTTAAGTCTAAATATACAAGCTGGGATAAATAAGGAGAACTTATGTTTCTACTTTTTTTCTGATCGCGAAGATGAAAAGAAGCATCTAGCCATTCATTTTCTATATAATCTTTTTTATTATGAGGGGATTCAGCAGTGAGCTGGATTAAATTATTTGATAAATTCAGAGTTACCAATTTATTTACCTGAGGGAAGACTGGGAAGTGAAGCAATTTGTTTTCACTCAGATCCAGACATCTTAGGCTGTATTCTTCATGTGACTTTGTGATGTGGAAGGTCTCAATGCTATTTCTGCTAAGGTCAAGTATCTCCAGCTGTCTGAGGTTGAAATCAGAGATGCAAGTAATTGAATTTGTGGAGAGATTGAGTTTGGAAAGGTTCACTAGAGTCTCAAAAGCACCTTCTTCTATTTCCATGATGATATTTCTCTGAAGATCTATCTCCACAAGACTGGGAGATCCCTGAAACATCTTGTGTGATATCATTACAATACTGTTGTCTGCCAACGAAAGATACTGCAGTGTTGGAGCTTGTTTAATGAAATACTCAGCCATCCCATTGTACAGACTGTTGTGGGACAAGTCCATTATTTCCACCTTGGGTAAAAGTCCAATCCCCTCGGTTCCATTCTGAGCAAGCTCATATAAGTGATTGTTGGCTAAATTTATTTCCAGCAAACTCATCATGTGTGCAAACACTCCAGGCGTGATGAAGCTTATCTGGTTAGAGCTTAAATCCAGACACTGGAGGGAAGTGTAAAATGATAATGGCATTTCAGGGATGCTTTGAATCAGATTTCCAGACAGATCTATTTTGTTTACATTCAGATGGAGCTCATGAGGGATTTGGCAGAGGTTTTTGTTGTGGCAAAATGCCTGGGAGTTTGCCTGTCAGAAAAAAAGAGAAAAGGGGCTGTCACATGACAAATGAAAAACATGTTTGCATTAAATACAAGGAAAATAACATTCAGCATCCAGGCAGATCCTTCTTCTGAAAAACTGATCACACCACTTTCTCTGAGCACTCAAAACAGTAAGAACAACAATTCTAACACTTCTTTGCAGCTAACAGCACTCATTTCATTTTAAAGACATTTCTGACTTACAACACTAGCATTTTATCTGCATGTGATACATCCTAAATGTTCTCCTTCTTGTACCTTTATCCTGGACTCATTTTAATAGTCCCAAGTGAAGAAGTTTTGCCCTTTTTTTATATTGCAATCAAGCACTATTTCTTCATTTTAGTTCTGATGTTTAATTTTATTACTTTCATCACTCTATTAGATTTTTCAAATTCTATTTGCAGTATTAAGTACTATTTAGAAGAGCTTTACTCAGTTGGCAGCATGAATCCCAAAGCAAAGAGGTGGAAAAACATATAAGGATCCTATAGACCAAACCCTGTCTCCCCTTCATATTCACATCCTCAGATATTTGATCATGTCTTCCTTTAGCCATGGCTTAGTGAAGCACTGCATCGTTAACCAAATGGGTCATTCAACAATTGAAGCACTTCTGATGAAAATCTCCAAACACTTCTGCTTTTACTATCTGCATTAACCCTTTCCTAAGGCAATAGTTTCCTTCTTCTTGCACAGGGAGCACACCTTTCGAAACCACCCATGCAAGACACCCATGATACAAAATGGAAAAGACAAATTATGTAAAGCCAGCTTTTGAGAGGGAAGAAGCTGTGATGTGCAGTGAGGGTCATGCCTTTTCAGGCCAATTCTCAGAAGCAGATAGATTAAAAAACAAGCATCAGAGTCAAATTCATCTTCCGGATGCAAGTCTGTTTAATTGCAGCTAGGATTGAGTCTGTGTCCAGACCAAAGTTTAGACTGTGTGTTCATCAGCAAGATCAGAAACATGAATATGACCACCCTTGCATAAACATCAAGCTATATTTTGTTATTAAGGAGAACATACAGCAGTGTGAGGAAGTGAAATGTGAAAGGCTTAGGCAGCATTTAATTGACTGGAGGAAAACTCTTGTTATGAATCCTTTTTGAGTGTCTGGTGCATGTAGTGTTTGTGGAAAGATCAGAAAAGAAAGAAGTAAAGAAAGAAATCCGTTGAATCTTAACTTCACTGGAGAAGCAAAATCCAGATTCCATGACATAAAGCTTTTCAGACATTAAAGAAACATTTAAAGTCAAAAATACTAAACCCCTTCTGTTTCATGTGAACTTTGAGGTGAATTAAGTGGCAGATCTGTTTAGGAGATGTGGGACACTAGTCAGTGTTTTGTGAATTTCTTTTGCGTCATCTAAATTTTGGAGACCACACAAAAATATGCCAGAGAAGCATAAGTGCTTATCCAAACTCTAGATATACACAGACTGCTCCACATTCCTTCATGTGATAACTCTTCCCAAAGATCTGAAGTAATTAACTGTTAAACCCTGAACCCCTTCCTTTTTTTCTGTCCAACTCACTTAATCTCACCCAGATAATAAAAAATCAGAAAAAAAGAGAAGGAAATTTTCTGTCTTCTCCCTGAAATTATTTCTTTCTTGCAAAGTCCCCATAGAATTGCTCATTTTGAGCTGAAATATGCCCAGACTTGGCTTAGCTCCAAGGCACAAGAAGGAAGCCTCTTCTTGTTTGGTTTGTGGAAGAGGGAGAAGCCAGAAGGATACAAAAATACAGAGTGAGAAAGCAGCAGGTGCTTTGCAGGCTAAGGCAGATGCCAGGTTTCTTCCCACACTTTGAGCCAGATCTCAACAGTGTAGAGCCCCCTCCAATCCCTGCAGGCACTGAGCATCCTAGCAAAGTCCTGATCCAAATCCTGTTGGTGCCAGTCAGCTGGTTTTCACTGAAGTTGATGGCTGAGAAGTCAGTCCCAAATCACCAAGTATGTTGCAGAATTTGGCCTTTAATTTACATTCACGGAACCTTTGCAGTGATAAAAGAGACTGATCAAATCTGTACCTACCACTGTCTGACATTTGTTCCTATAACATTTCCCCTCTCATTATTCTTTTTAAAGTTTCATTCCTTTTCACTGACTTTTTTGATCCTCACCAAATTTCTTATCTTCTGCACCATCTTTTCTCCCCGAGGCTCAGGCAGCATGAATGTCATTCTCATCAGCAGTAGAAAGAAAAGATGAAGCACATTCCAGTGGATTGCAGCAAACAGCATCTGTTTGGTGTATCTCCCCTTCTCTCATCTCTTAGCCCAATAGGTTGGCAGCCTGAGACTGGAAAATTTTGACTTCTGACTTCATCATCTTTGCCACTGCTGTCATCGGTTTATTCCACATCCACTGTCAAGAAGTACTGGAGGATGAGGAGCACTTGACCCCTTCAGTGTCTGGTCCCATTCACGTGCTAGCAAAAAATGACCCAACAGTTCAAAAGCTGAGCATCCTTTGGATTCTGACTCCAACTCTTCACTCCTCAGCACTGTGTGGAAGTTGTCATCCACCTTAGTAAGAGCCCTACAAAAACGTGGCTGCATCCAAGCCTTCACTTGTGTTCTCTGTTATCAACTCACGAACATTTGAAGCAAAGAATTTGGGCTGGAGCCACTTGGCAATGACCTGCACTTGAATGGTGTCCATGACTCTTCTCAGAAAGGCTCCCCAGCTACACAACCAAACCTTGGCAGTTTGCCCAGGTACCCCACATCAGCTGACCTATGATAACCAGTTATCCACATATTCTTGCATCACCTCAATGACATGTGAAATAGAATTTCCTAAAATCCCTCCCTTCCATAAATTATTTCAAAGCTTATCCTTTGCCACTTAACGTGAATTAGCACAAACATCTTTCTTTGGGAAGTGAACATGATCTGGTTGAAGCCCTACCTGGCTGTGGAAGGCAACATGAGTTAGGAAGAAGCTCCTGACGTTTAAGCTGTGCCTTGTTGTCTTGCAAATGTGTAGGTGTGCCATAACTTGTACAATCAGTGCATCTCACTCCTGTGTGTGGGGTATCATAGGAAGCATTCAATTCCTCTTTTAGGATTCTAGTTCAATGACAGGAGCAGCAGTGGTGACTCAGAGAAGGGCATAAGTTTCTGACTTATTCCTCTGCCAGGAGATTTGGGATGAAATAGCTTTTGCTATTCTAAAGTGTCACCACAGGGAAGGTACCAAGTAAAACAGTAAGGCTGGGATGAAAAACAATAATGCAGGACTTCAACCAACTATCAGCTAATCCAGCAGCTCCCTCTTTCTTTAAGCTGTGTTTGGATTTATACCCACCTTCCAATGGAGCAAACATCCTCTGAAGGAAGACGATCAGCAAGGACATTAGCAATGCTGAGCTGTTAATTTATATCCAATGAGCATCCCAGATGTTGACTGCAGTGTGTTTTCTGTCAGAGCTAAATTTATCCCAGTTTAACTGCGTAGAGCCCTGGATTATTGGCTTGATGAAAGCAGTGGAGTGGTGGAAACAAGCATGTGTTTACTTCTCAGCAGTCAGCCTGGTCTGTGACCCATCAAGAAATGGGATGGGACGAATCTGCTTGGGTTATTGCATGTCTTGCCCAGCCTTCATGTGACTATGATACATGGGACCCAAGCTGACATGTTGACAGTGGCTTCATCAGTCTTCCTTCTCCAGCCAATGAACTGAGCTGCCCAGTCACCTTCCCAAGATCTTTTTATATATACTAGGTCTTAATTTCTTTGGAATTCAGGAAGTGAAGCAAAATGTCAGGGTGGACAGGAATGGAATGAGTCCCATAAGGGAGCTGTGTACAGCTAGCAAATAATTTTTTTCCCTATTTTGGAAATTCTTGAGGATTTGTGCTGAACAGCTTCAATGTTCAGGAAAAAAAAAAAAAAGGTGTTCTTAAATGGCCTGTTACAATCAGAAGCACTTTGATAGGGAAGGGAGAAAGTTCAGCTGTGAATAACATTTATAATACTGTACCAGGTGCTCACAAAAATTCAAGGAACAAATTTTATACTAGGTCAGAGGTTTTGTCACTTCATTTCCCTCCAGCAGAAGTTAGGTACAACTTCCCTGGCAGCAATGCTGTGTCAGGGCTAAGGAGGTCAGTCTCCCTGTTATTACAAAAGGGCTGGTATAGATGCATTTCACAGAAGATACTTTATTTAAAGACACAAAGGACATGGGTTTGATATAAAGGAGATGATTTTATGTCTAAGTTCTTTCTCTGTCTCAGTCCAGAATCCCTGTATGGTCTTGGGGAAATCAGGTCAAATTTCTTTTAGACAGCTCTCCCTTAAAGAAAAACTGAGATAATCGCCCTTCTTCCAACCTCAACCACTCCACCTCTTTTATGTGCTGTCACTACAACAAGGACACAGCCCAAGAGCAGCCTGCTAACCATCCCCTAACCCTGCAAATCCCATCTCTGCCATTGTGGAGAGTCTGGTCCTGGGGGATTCCCCTTTTCAGACACCATAGCTGTTTGTACAGTGCCTGTAACAAGGGTGATTCAGCCTCATTCAGGATGTCAAGGGGCCTGAGTAGAGAGACAGCCTTACCATTTCACAGGATGTCCCTTCTGTGGTTCCTGTGTTCACCACTGCCAGTAAGAAGATGGTGTACAGTTTCATGTTTCTGCAGGTAAAATTAATTATTGTTAGATTTAAGCTGGGACACAGTGGTCAACACATGCAAAAGCTGGCACCAGATCATCACCAAGCATGGAGATGGAAAGCAGTGCAATAAATTAACCCATTTCTAACCTTAACAACCTACCTCTGTAGCCTTGCATTCGAGTCTGGTGGGAAAAGAGATTTATATGAGCACTTGAAAGTAAGGTCCAAGGCATTTAATGGGTTTGCCCCAGTGTAGTTTCAGCCACTGCTTAGATGATACCCAGGCCACCCAGTGAAGTCCAGGTGCTCATGCTGGGCATTGTGTCTGGCATCATGGAGAAGGACAATCACTCAAGATTGAGTTACCCACACTCTCCCCATAGAGCCAGCTCAGTTGCTTTCCACTGGGCTGAAGTTTTGGGGTTCTGAGTTTTGGGGTTTTTGAAATTCTGAGCAAAGCGAAGAGGCACCACTCAGAAACAACCAGCATTGGGGAACAGTTTCCATTTCCATTCACAATATTTTCTACTCATCTAGTCCCAGGGTGCCAAAGAGCTTTTACATGTTCATCCTTGTTGAATTAGTACAGGCAGCTTAAAGAATGGACTGAGAACTTTTTGTGCAAATATTACTTTTCTAACATTTTTTCTAGTTTTCTGGCTTAGGGGTTTTTACACATCTCAGTCAAGGGCAGGCTTTTAAATACATCTGAAAGGACATCATAGAATAATTTGGGTTGGAAGGGACCTTTAAACGTCATCTAGTCCATCCCTTCCGCCATGGGCAGGCGCAGATGCCTTATAAAGAGGTAAATATGAAATACAATGGATTTGTGTGAATCAAAGGATTCATTAGAGTTTACCTGTTTGGAAAACACTCCAGAAAAGAGCATAGAAATAACTGCAAAAGGAGCAAACACCACTGGGAGGCCTGTCACTGGGCAATGGGAGAAAAATGTAACCAAAACCAAAGGAAAGCATTCCTTCTCCAAACAGCTTGTTTCTAGACAGACACTAATGAGGTCTCTGGCTGTGGTCAGCACTGGTATGAGCTCAGGGTGTCACTTCTTTATGTCAGCCTCTGCCACAAACTTGTGGACTCCGCCTGTATTTGTATGGCTTCTTGCTAACATCTGAGCTGGTCTTGCCCGCACCCAGAGCCAGTGAGACACACACCCTTTCACAACTGGAAGCCATGCAGCACTGCTTAGCTAGCACTCCTCTTAAGTTATCCCAGGAACAAGCCTGGATCTGGCAAGCTCCAAACACACACTGATGTACATGAGCCAGAAAATTACTTCATCGATGGACTGTTATTCAGTGGCTTCTACCTAGAGAGCATCAGGAGGCTGGAAACAAAAGAGATGGGATCATTCCTGGCTGTTGTAAATCCCGCTGCTTAGTCACTGTTTGAGGGAAGCAGCGGATGGCCACAGTCCTTCACAGCAATGGCAGTTGCTGAACAGCACTGCCAACAGGTTCTCTATGGGAACCTGCCCACTCCTCCCCTTCCCAGCCAGAGAATAGAGTTGTGTACTAGGAACAGAGAAACTGGGGAGAATTAGACTGCAGCTACTCTATTTGCAGATTGCAAGCTCCTTTCATTTCACAAGAACAACCAGTGGCGGATGATAATCTGGGACTCCAAGGTGAAAGAACTTGGAGTTTGTCTTTGGGTGTCAGTAGCAGGATCAGAAGTGTGCTCCTCCACTCAAAAAAAAACACCAATGATGTAAATTCTTGACCTTTTAATTAATGTTTGCAAAATACACTGAAATTGTCCCGTGGAAGGAGGAATTGCTGATGCCACTGCCTATTCTGTCTCTGTCTCCCCCTCTTTCCTTATTCCCCATGTTTAGAGGAGTGGATGCCTCCTAGAGAGCAGAAAATTAGTTTTGTCATTTGAGTATTAGTTTGCTGGGATGGAGAGAAAAGACAAACATAGCAATGCTTACAAGGCTTTACTCAGAGCCCTCGAATGGAAAAGCTTTCTGTTTAGATCCAATGAATTAAGCTGAGGATATTGCCCCCAACAAGACACCACCCTGCTGGACAATATGTGACCTGTGCACTCTGCAATGTCTTCCCTTTCACACCATCAGTTAAAAAACAGAAACAATCATCCCTTTGCTTCTTAAATAGTAAACCTGACACATTCCAGGGTCTTAGCATGCGTTGCAATTTCCTGCATTTTAAGTTTATAAAACAACTGGCAAATTGACATATTTAAACACAAAAATCTGATGTAATGGCTTGCTGTGTAAAACAGATCTGTAGTAAGCAAGGATGTTGTCTCTCAGGGGGTTTCTAAGGTGACTGTCACATGCTGAAGCACTAGGACATGGTGGTCTCTTCCAACATGAGACCACAGGGACTCTGACCAGAGAGAGGGAAGCCACTCCTCATAGAATCATTTAGGTTGGAAAAGCCCTGTAAGATCATCAAGTCCAACCATTAACCCAGCATGGCCAAGACACCACTACACTATGGCCCCAAGTGCCACATCTACACATCTTTTAAGGCCCTTTGAGCTGTCAAGGTACACCCCAAGCTCCTTGAATATGAAGACTCCCTTCCCAGGGTGGTTTTCAGTTCTGCTGTACAGCTGAGGAGCTTTTCCTGATTAGCTTTTCTCTGGACCTTTAGACTCTCCTCGACAGCACCTAGTGTGACACAGCACTGTGTCCCTCTCCTCCCTACCCTCTGGGCAGGTCTGAACAGCCCCCCTCGCCTTTCCCCAGTGCAGACCTCAGGGCTCACAGAGCCCCCATTACCCTGGTAGGAGAGAGCATCACCACTAAGCCCTGTCTGCTGACACTGATGTCTCTAACCACAGCTTACAAAAACAACCTGGGAGCAGCAGTAGCTACAGCTCAACCTAAAGGAGCTTTTACTGCTCTGAGGCTTTCCCAGACTTGAAGCAGCTTCCTGCTCAGTGTCACTTTGCACCCACTGGCAGTTGTGATAAAAATCCCAACATAACTGAGAGCAAGGTTGAGCTCTGAAAGCTATTCAGTGTCACTGCTTTCCATCACAGTAGTTCAAAATCATCCGTCCCTAGCTGAAAAATGTAAGTGTGGTCAGTGAACATCATCCCCAAGTAGTCTTATTAAATGTGTCAAACAACTGAATGTCTGGAAGAAGCATGGTACACAAACCACGTCAGCATGTCCACTAAATAAATGGAGGGCAAAGGCAGAGAAGAACAGTCATTTGCCCCAAGACACATTTGAAACCATGGAATAACTAGGGTTTAATCCCAGTTTTCCCATTTCCCACTGCAGAACAATACTTGCCTCCATGCCTACTACAATAATAACCCTGAAACTACTTTATAGATGTTGCTTGCAGCTAATAACAGCAGCACTTTCCAAATTTCTCCCATAGGTAACTTTTGTTACTGCTTAGACAATTAACACAGATGTCCTCCTGTGCCAAGGAGAGTTAAATACCAGAGCACACACAAAACACAAACCAAACTCTCCAAGGTCTGATCCTTTTCCACACAAGACTTTTAACTGCCATGTTAGAGCCTTCAGAGCTAAAAAAATTGAATATTTCACATTTACCTTGTTTCAAGGGTTTCTTGCATCCTCAAACACCACTTATTATCTCTTTAAAAAGCTCTTCAAAACAGATTCAGTCCTGGCACCAATGGAATTGTTCTTCAGCTTCTCAGGATGCCAAGACACTCACTCATAAGTTCAGAACAAAGGCATTTTTCAAGAAATAACCTTAATTGGAATAGTGTCTGTTTTAATTATGCTGCTTGTCTTTCTCCGCACACCTCTCTGAATGGAGTTGTCTGCTGTGCAACATACTGAAGCCCTTCCTTGGGACAGGATTGAGAAATGGGGAGATTTTTGCCAGAGGAACTGCCACTATTGGGCCATGGGTTTGTCAGGGGAATAAGTGACTTATTATTGTCACTGCCACTGTCTGTCTGCATGTGTGAGGCATGACAATGTGTTTACTTTAGGGTTTTGTGTCTATTCTTGGGGGCACTGTAGCCTCCTGAACCTAAATCTCTCTCTGCATCATCAGGGAAACAGCCCTTGAGGATTAGAAGTTTAAAATTCATGGCTGATAAACAAAAAGCCCAGAATTCAGAAAGCTGTCCTGGACTAAATAACTCTTTTTCTTTTCAGTGATGGGCTCTGAGCATTTTGATGCTTTGCAATGCACTCTGAAATGAGAGGCATAAATCATAGGATCATAAAATCACAGAATAGTTTGGGTTAAAAGATCATCTGGTTCTAACCCCTCTGCCACAGACAGAGACACCTTCCTCTAGACCAGGTTACTGGTCTAGCTATGAAGACATTATGAAAAAAAACACAGGTGAGGGCATGATTAGGTGCAATGGACAGAAAAATCCACATTAAGTTCTCAAAAGAACAGCCTGCCAGCAGGATTATCACAACCCCAGACTGGATGTCCTTGACTGGGCTCTCATCAGACTAGTTTTGATCACCTTCCCTAAAGCACATTGTGTCTTCAGCTTCCCTAGGTTGCAGCTGGCTGCAGTGCTGTTTTTCACTTGATCCCTTTGGCACACTTCCTGAAGTCAAGCTCTCTATCTGCAATTCCCTTGGGATAAGCAGAAAAATCATGTCAAAGTTGGGGACTAATGTCTAAAGATTTAAATTCCTTTTGGATGCTCTGTGTTTAGAGTTTGCCTGGTCAGCAGTGTGCCATAGAACTTGACATGCACAGACACTTTCACAAGAAAAACCTCAATCATTCAAGAGAAAAAAAAAAAAATTAAAAAGGGTATTTTTAGTTGGAGATGGAGTACTAATATGCCTGAAATGAAGAGCAGCAAGTGACTAGGATGATTGTAACTTCACATTTTCTACACATGGGTATTCAGAGCACTATAGGAAGTTTGGATTTGCAGAGATAAAAATAGTAGAGATTTTGTTGGTTGTGCTTTTTAATAAGCCAGCTCTGTTCCTCAAGCTGTTTTACTGAGTGGCCAAGCAGCTGTGCCAGCTGAACTGTGAAGAAGAGCCTGGACAGAAACAAATGCCAAAGCAGGAGGGAAGGGCATGCACTGATTCTGCTGTTCAGGACTTTCCTTCATTAAAATCACAGCCTCAGAGAACACCAGCCTTACTGGGAAAGATCAGTGCTGTCCTTACCATCTTTGTCCTTTCCTAAAGGGGATCTGACAGCAATCAGTTTCAAAGACCCTGAAGCATTTGGCTGATTTCCCATTTTCACTATTTTTGTGCTTTGGGCTACCCAGCAGTTTACACCTTGAAGTGGTGTTGAAATATTAGTACGGTATGGGCTTGGTAAGCCATGCCTGCAAAGCAAGTGTCACCTTCATCAGACAGACTGGATCATAGAATCCTAGAATGGCTTGAGTTGGAATGGACCTTGAAAATCATCTAGTTCGAATCTCTCTGTCATGGGCAAGGACATCTTCCACCAGACCAGGCAGCTCAGAGTCCCAGCCAGCCAGCCTCATCTCTGTCAGGCAGAGCGGAGAGTCAAGCTCTTTTGCCTACAAAATAGCAAGGGCTCTCCCATTCCACTGATGCTGAAGGGTTTACACCTGTGACTGTGTGAAATCAAGCCCTTCCTAATTTTTCAGCGGTCTCCTCAGCAGTCATTGCCTGCTTGGTTTTTGTCAACATCAGCTGAATTACACCTTATGCCACATGAAGCCAAGGACACCTCCTTAGACCTACCTCTCCTCTTCTCCAAACCCTCTTCACAGCATGGCCCAGAGCAAGAAGGAAAAGCCGGACCGTAACCTGCTGCAGCCTCCTAAGGGTTTCAGAGAAACAAGAATATATCTTGATGATTATGTGTCTTGAATCTCCAGACCTTTTAGAGTCTGTCCATCCATAACACTGCTGTTTTCTAAGGCACTGCTTTTGGGTTGAGTCCTGTGTCGAGCCATATGAATCAAACTCTTCAGAGAAGAGTTTACATCAGTGTTACACTCCAGATTTTAAGCTATAAGCTGCACAGAACGGTTACATTTTATTTAAGACTTTTTAAAAGCCTTTTGGCTAATTATAACTTCAAATTCGTGTCCAGAGAAAGAGTCACACACTTTTTTCTAAGAAAAATTCTTTCAATTTATTGAGAAAAATAAGATATTTTAGCAAACAGTTTTAAAGGAGTAAAATATGACCAAGAAAAAGCATTTCCCTGAAACACCCAGCACAAAGACCCATTCCACGGAATCAGTATACCAGTTCTAGTAAAACACAATTAATTTGTTTTAAGTTATCCACAAGAGAAGGAAAAGAGTAAAAGAAGCAAACAGATAAAAAGGGAAAAGAAAGAGAAAAGAAAGAGAGAAGGAGACAGAGGAAAGGAAAAATGGTTACTGACAAGATTCAATGATTCACGTGGTGCAGGGTGCAGGAGAAAAGAGACAGCTCACAGGGAGTCTCAGTTTAGTTTTCCCTTCCCAGCCTTCCAGTGCCTTCCAGGCCAGAGTGATGGGTGCTGTAGCCAGTCACAGGCTCCAGGGGCATGGGATGTGTGGGTGGGCTACCAGGCAGGTCTGCCTTGGCTGACGGCCCAGCTGCATGGCCTCGGCTCTGCCATGTGCTGTCCATGGGCTCAGCCTTGTTGGCCACAGACTTTCCAGCTCTGCCATGTGCTCCCAGTAGGCCTTATGTGCAGGACTTCCCATGTACCTGTTGGTCTAGGCCCACTCCTTACACACACACACAGAGTGAGTTGGTTCCGACCCGTATCAGTAATTCAGTGAGATTCAGATCCAGTATCTCACAGTCAGAGAAGTAAAAAAACCAAGCTCTTGACTCAGAAAGTGGGTCTGAACTGCGAGCGCAGGAGCAGTACGAATCTTGCTCCCTTTCAGCTGGAATAGCTCCCTGGTGATTTGTCCCACCAAGGAGCTGGAGATATCAATAATAACCCTATTAAAAAATTAAATAGCTGATCTCTCTCAGCCACAGCCTTTGAGAAGGAGCCGCAGCTCCAGCTCTTGAGACCCTACGACATCTCCAGGAGTTGCTTCTCCTAGTTCCTTTTGCTTGTGCCATCACTTAGTGTCTCATGGGCAGATGCAGCCTCATACCTCTCTGGTGTAAAGTCCACATGTCAAAATAAGCCATTCTACATCTCTTGTAACCCCCAACATGTCTTTTCTCCTGTCTTTTGAAGCAAGTGCCTTCTTCCTTTCTCTCTCTGTCCTCTCTCCATCTGCACCTGTACTAGGTGTTTAGCCAACAGCATTTCCCCACTAAAAATTAACACCTTCAATTAACTGGACACACAGAGTTTAGCCAGATTCCCTATTTTAGTGCCATTTTTTAATACTCCTCTTTCCAGGAAAGAAAGCTTAAATGAACCAGAATTGCATGAAACCCATGGGCCTGGAGACTTCTTGAGTGATGGGCTGGGTGAAGGGACAGTAGGAGATGGGAAACTGAAAACACATCAGCAAAAAGTGACTTTTGCAGATTAAACTATCTGACCATTAAATACTTCCCCTGTTGACCAAAGCTCCTGGGGAAGCTCAAATTCAGGAACTAAAACAGAATAATTTCTTACCAACTTAGTGCAGAAAAAAAGAGGAAAATAGGCTTTTAATTCAGCATTTCTGTTTTAATTGACAGTTAAGTCAGACACCTTTGGGAAAAGGTGTATTTAATTTATATGACCTGACAGGAGACAAAATGAGGTGAGGAAAATTACTTCTGATAAATTTGGTTGCACGATGCTGATATCCCCCATTGAAACCATCCATCGTTGTATTAGTAAAAGGTCAATGAGATGTAATCATCTGCTTTAAAAAGAGATGACTGGTTGTGAATTTTTGTTATTGAAAATGAAAAGATTTTAGCATTTTAGAGTATTGACTTCAAAGTTGAAATGATAACATCTTATTAAAAAAAAAGACAAACCAAAACAAACCACAGACAAATTTCCACTGTTGTGGAAAGTCAAACTTTTGATTCTCTTTAAGGGAAACATATCTGCACTTTTATAAAAAATACAAGAGGCTTTGGCTTTATAAATTTATCTATGACTTTTATAAAAATTAGGATTTTCTAAAACTTTACCAGTTCCAAATGTTGTCTAAATGTTAATTGTCTTGATAACAGTCCAGATGCAGCAAAACCCTCTCAGTAAGTCATCTTTCACCCAAGGTGACATTCAAGCTGTCAGGATCTTAAGAGTAGCAAAATAACCCTGTCATCCCACACCTCTTGCCCCAACAGAGAGAGCTCAGTGACAGTGCTGATAGTAAGAAGAGCAGACGAGCCAAACAGCCTTTTGGTCATTTTTCCCCAGGACTGTGTAATTTGCCCAAGGCTATATTAGGATTCAGTGTCAGAGAGATGGGCGAATGGCATTTAATCAGTGTACAATGCTGATCTCTGCAGTACTCCTGGTTCAGAGCACTATAATGCAGTGATACCATAAATAGACCAAAGTCCTGTGAAGAAAGAAAAAATGCCCAAACATGTTCCCATCTTTCATTACTGTAAGCACAGAGAATAGTAACAAACTCTGCATGACAAACGTGTTGTTATAAACTAACCAGTGCCTCCTTAACACAAGGGATCTAACTCGCTGCAGTGCAAGTCCCTCATGGATTAAATATACAGCTGTGTGGATAAAGCCATCTACACAGTGTGTTTAGCCGGTTCCTCAGCCTATTCATAAACAGAGAATATTTTATTTATAGTGTAACTTCCTCATCTGCTTTAGTTTTAAAGGCTGCAGCTCTAAGTCACTGGAGCCTTCATCTCTCCTGCAGTCAAAAGCTCAACTTTCCACCACGCTCCCGCGTTCACACGCATCTCCACATACCTGTTCCGTGGCTTGAGGAGAATGAGGAGGAGGTTTTGCCTCTGCTTGCAGCCTTCTGCCTCCCAGGCTCTCCCAGCAGCTTTTCCAGAGTAAGCCGAGGAAGAGTTTCCTTAGGGGAGTCGTACCTCTAGTGCATGCCAGCTGACTAAAATTCTGTGAGCTCCGAGAGAAGTTTGAAGTCACAGGGAAAAAAAATACTCCCCACAGACTGGTCCTTGAATTCATTCCTTTGCAGTCATGATCTCTTATATATTCCCAGGCTCCTGCGAGCACATGAATACATACCTCCATAATTGTTTTAAAATGTGTGTGTCCTCTGTGCCTCTCTTTATTTTCCATTTTGTTCATTCAATCTTGGCTTATTTCCTGCAGTTTCTCAGCTGGTAATTATGCTCCTCTCATATGGACACATGAAACAGTCTGTGAATACCACAAATAATTCTGTCTGCAGGCTTTGGGAACATGTGCTTGTCTCTGAAGTTATCTATGCCTGCCCCACAGCTGTCAGCCTGCAGGTTCTCGGGGTGTGGGGTAAATGAGGGACACTGAGCTAGCTGCAAACCCTAAACTCCAAGGCCGTGCAGGATGGGTTGTATAGGGAAATGGTATATGGGAGGGAAGCTTCACAGTATGGAAAACACATCATGTTTGGTGTCCCAACAGCTCAAGTGTGTCTCTGTGGCACAGCAGTGGGATGACCAAATGCACCCTTGGGGGAAAGGATAAATTCAATTTAATACTTGAATGAGTAATAATGTAAATGCCTTCTAGAAAAGGGAATGGGATGGATTTTTCTTTCTTTTCCTTGGGTGTGAGGCTCCCTTTTATTTCAGAAGAAATGCTCTTGTGTAAACCTGTGCATTGCCTGTGTTGTCTTCTTCTGCTTAGATGTGCCCTTATACCTGGGCAGGGGTACACTGGCCTCTCCACATTAGTTTGCAGCAGAGCAAACTTCTAACAGAGCTTTGCCAGCTCCTCCATGGGCCTCTTAGGATCAAAATGAGTTCTGGCTTCAGCAGCCAGGACATGACCTCCCCTGGGCCACCCCATGGGGAGTTCCCACAGGCAACACGGACCAAAGCAAATCTCCCAGGGACCACTGCATATCTCCCACCTTCCTCCCTGGATGTATGAGGAGTATCTCCACTGAGTGACCTCCACCCTGAAGGAGAGGTTTGCCTTCAGCATTATGTGTTCTGCACACTTTGCACTGATGGCCAAGGGTTTTGGATGGGCCAAAAAAAAAAAGAGAGTACTGACTCCCTTCTCCTGGACAACATAAATTTTGTCCAGCTTTCCTGGATCAGCTTATTAAAATCAAATAAAAACCATGACCTTTAACATCATATACCAAGCAGCTCTGTGGATTCTGCTAAACATGTGCTGGAACAGGTTTCTCTGCAACAGGTTACTGTTTGTAGCACACCAGCTCCTGTCAGAGTTACTTCAGGTCTGCTCTATGCTGGAAGATTCAAGATGAAAATGTCTACAGATGTGAAAGATGTGGTTAGTTAAATATCACAGTAAGTATTTTTTGCACGTGTTATTGCAATAAGAATGTAACAAGGATAATCAATTTAAAAGTAATGTATACATTTTAGTAAAGAATAAACAATAAAAAATTTAATACCACAATAGCTATTGCCTGTGTACATGTATAGCATATTTTTTTAAAGGCCAAGCGCCTTAACAATAATAAATGAACAATTTATTGTTGACTTGTCTTGGCAACAGAAGCAAATTTGGAGGAGTGTGCCTGTGTACAGAAGTTCCAAAACCTTACTGATTACGTCTGAATTGCTGTTTTACAGGACATAGCTGGTCCCAAGAATACAGGGCAATACCAATGAGCAAACGTGGTACAAAAGCCACGACAACCCTGTGCCATGTGTAAATTAGGAGTCCACTATCTCTCCATCTCGTGGCACTGTGCCTAGTGAATATGGCTGTGATGCTTGCTTTGGCATCAGCTTGACATTGATGTGTTGGTGTACATCTCCTGCCCAAGATAAATGCACCTCGTAATTCCTTCAAGTTTATTTAGCTAGGACTGATAATGGGAGTTCACCAAAGCACAAGGAGATACTGTATCCCTTCCTCATATGTAACCATATCAGGCCAACCTGATGGCCAACTTCATGTCAGCCAAGCCTAGGGGATGGCTGTGTACCTGCTGCTTAAAGACGTGTGCCCAATTGTATTTTCCAAGTGGTGCATGGCTATCTAAGAGGAAAATGACCTGTCACAGAACGGGTTGGAAGTCTCCTGACAATAAATTTCAGACTTATATGAAAGCAGAAGAAATTATTCACAGAGATCCTTCTGTTGTTAAACCTCCAGCTCTGGTGTGTGGGCTGTAGAAACTTGGGTCAACAAAACTGGGTGGATACCCAGTGACACCTGAGTGCTGATACTTCTCTGCTTCTCTCCCACTAAAGATATCTCTCCCAGGGAGTGATCCCTGGCCTGATCCACACCGTTTTTTCCCTTTTCTAGAGCAGGTTGGCTATGTCCAGTTGTGTAGCACTCAGACATCTACCTCTGGATGGTGCCTGCACAGCCCTGAGATTGTTCTTTCACTGTTAGCTTTCTTTCAGAATGCCTTGAATAAGGAGGGGACAGCATGTAAAGATGCTTTGGAATAGTGTAGGAGGACTGTGTGGACCAGAAGCAACCAAACCTGAAGGAGGCCATGAAGGAAATCCCAGCTTGGAGGGAACAAGCTGGTTTGGTGGGGATGAGCGCCCATGAGAGAGCTAACCCTCAGTGTGGTTGACTGGGGTGGGGAGAGGTTATCTAACAGCATCAGTGTACCCATGCACACCCCATGAAACAACCTGAACCCACTAGGAGAGATGCCACACCCTGAAGACCTGTAGGATTTTGCCACTAAAACTGCTTACAGCACCAATCCAGCAATAATTTCTGCTGGTACCTGCCATGCACAAATCCTACGTGCCTCCATACTGGGGCAGTAGGATGTGGCAACCAGCAAATCCCACTTCAAAAAAAAAAAAGGCCACAGGTCAGTGCTGGTCACAAAAAGTCAACCCTGGGCCACCTCCTCCCCTTCCAAGACTCACAAGATTCCCACTGTTCCATGGGAGAGAGAAACAGGCTTGGTTTGTGGGGCTGGCATGGAGACAAACAGAAGTGCATGAATAGAAAGCAAAATTCCCAGCTACTGAGATGCTCCAAGTCATCCCTGCCAGTATAAGCATCATTATTTTGAACTGAAGTTATCAATTTTAATTTTTTATAAATTAAAATAAAAAATAAAAAAAAATAAAAAAAAAAGAAAAAAAAAGAAAAAAAAAAAGAAAATAAATCAGCCAGGAAGAACTGGCAGTTTTTAAACACCTGCAAAAGATCAGAAGTTGACTATGAGCTCACTTCACTATTAAAATAGGTTGTATCTTGTCAACAAGATGCCCATCTCTAATTATAAATTATATCTCCCCAGACTAAGCAAAGTTTGATATTTATGCTCCATTTCCTCCAGCTCTGGTTACAGCCTGATCTTTTAAAAAAAAATAGATGAGGAAAAAGAGGGCGAAGAGCTTTATTCTGGCCACTCTTTCTTTTCCTGCCATTATTGAGGAACTTTGCTGCTGGGATTGTGATGATGCTTCAGGTTCTGGGATTTTGGCTTGCCTTGGGGCTAATGCTGGTGGTGAGCAAAATGATGAAGTTGTCCTGGTCACCAGGTCAACTGTGATTCTTGTTCCATCTCAGCCTCATCATATGGTGCCTGCAGATCTCAGGAACTGTGACTTTATTTGAACTCAAAGAAGTTGCTGCTCATGGCATTTCCTCAGGCTAGGTTTGGCTCAGTCCCCTTTTATGCCAACCATAGCCTTCCTCAGGTCCACCTGGTCCTGAAGACATTTGACATTGCAAGATGAAGACAGTTCCACTTTAAACTGCAAAGGAGACATACCTTAGCTAACTCCAAATCAGCTACCAGTAACCCAGGTAGCTGTGAAATTCACCCAAAAATCAGAGTAAAAAACGCATGTCCAGTTCTTCTGGGACACTCCACGCTTACCCAGCCTGATATGACCAGCTATGAGAAGTTTGCTGTGTCCATGTTATGATGCAGTGATTTGAAGGGTTGGCACAGTCCCGGCTCATCTTGTTACTCTTGGGTGACAGGGTCCCTAAGCACTGCTTGACACCTGGGCATACAGTGCCAGAAAACTGAGCAAGAAAGCAAAATGCACATAGTGATGTTCAAGACATTAATAGAATGCTTGAGGGATGCTGTACATCACTTGGAGTGGCAGATATTGTGGAAACTCCCTAAGCAGGTACCACCACAGGATATAGGTGGGGTGACTTTGGTGATATGGACCTTCTGTAGAGTCTTCTGAGAGAACACAGAAGATAACAAATAAAAAATCTTGGGGACAAAATAACAGATGGGGAGATTGCTGGGGCACATGA
The DNA here is from genome assembly GCA_035583135.1 of Lophotriccus pileatus. Classification (NCBI taxonomy): domain Eukaryota; kingdom Metazoa; phylum Chordata; class Aves; order Passeriformes; family Tyrannidae; genus Lophotriccus; species Lophotriccus pileatus. Next base: position 28,664,715 of record JAWWES010000001.1, read on the forward strand.
CAGTGAGGCAGTAAGAGAAAAAAACACAAGGAAAACGTGGGCAAAAATCCCAGATAGGTAAACTCATATCACAGGAGTTTCAGAGAACCCCCTAATTTTTGGGGGGTTGAAATGGGGCAAACAGAATTTTTATTTATATTATGGGGTGGGGGGGTGGGAGGGAGAACTACCTCCAGGGTCCTCTGGTTTTATTTTTCAACCCCTGTGGTCCTCAGTCATACACCATTGTCCATTGAGACTTTGAGGTATGGCTTGCAAGCAAAGTTACCAGGTGAACATCTCAAGAAAACAGAAATAAGGGCAGACACCTTCTGCCTTGCACTTGCCCTGCCCTCTGGTTGGAGTGTGCCTGCATCCACACAGGTTTTTCAAGTGTCTCTGGGCTTTTTCTACTCTCCACTGCCACCTCCAGGGACATCTTCTAGCCTCTGCTTGAAACACCCCAAAGCTTTATCAACAGGTTCAGGAAACTGTGCTGAGTGTGACCAAATCTGGTTTATCTTGAAATGCAAACCAAGTGCGACTGATGTGGTTTCTCTTACAAATATTTCCTACATATCTGCTGTACCGCTGCAACAGTAGGAGGATCTATCAATCAGGTGGTGCCAAACAAGCTGCAGAATGGTTTGCTCTGTCTTCTGTGATAGTGGGGTTAAAGACCGTGTTTGTCTCTAAATCTCCTGCTTAATTTAAATTGTGAAATTTCATCTATTCTTCTTCCTTCTTTTTGTTTTCTTTTGAGTGGAAGAAGTTGGTCTATCCCTCCAGCATTTTCAGTCCCTGCTATTGAATCAGAACTTACAAAAATGGCTTTAGGCTACCAATCACCATTAAAATAATATTTTTTCCCTTTCTGTTGTCCCTTCTTTCCACCTCTTTACTGTGTTTATTTTGGGTATTATTTCAGGGAAGCTATAGTGAAGGGATTACTGGCGTCATATCTACAATGCTGATTATGATACAGGTAAACTTCAGGTCCTGCAGAAAAGGATTCCACCACAGTTAGAGTGGACAGTGTCTTTTCTGTCTTTTCTCCTTCCATTTTTTTTTAGGCAAATGCTGGGAAAAAAAAAGAATGTTGCATTTGTAATTATAGGGAGAGAAGAACTGAGTTAGAAATGCTCTATTTTTGTCATGTTCCTTAAACCCTTTGATCCTTCCCATAGCCCCTTGATCCACCACTATGTCATCACTTATTGAAATCATGGGGTTTTTTATATCCCACAGCTGGATTCTGGGTTATTTCCAAAATGTCTTTGCTTCCTGCACAATGTGTTGGTTTTTCTTGAATAATCTCTTACCCCCAATGATGTATTTGGGATTTTTTTTTGCATGAAGGAAAAATACATATATCCTAACTTAGTCCCTGAGCATGGTCCTTGCTGTGCTAAACCCATATATCATGGCAGTCCCTGTGTGCAGTGCTTTAGGTGGAACATACTGCTGGAAGAGAAAGGTACCTGTACCATCTAACAACCCCTCTGAACCAAACAATGAAGAAAGGGATACACTGGAAGACATAGAGGGAGACATGTTGGAGTTATTTCAGTGGAGACAGAAAGCAGACATAGTGCAACAACCTGAAGGAAACAACCCTGCTCATCCATCTCTTTGATTTTTTTCAAACACTGAAAATGTAATTTGTTCCTGAACATCCCCTTCCAGATTTCAAAAGTGGGGTGCATTCAGAAAAAAACTTTGAAGCCAGTGCACAAGATACACTTGCACTAGGAAGTTTAATGCACTGGAATGGTGAAATATATGGAACACAGAAGCACAGCTAACTATGCTCAAACATACATCACCTGCCCCCTGTCAAGCACACATAGAAGTAGTGAAGGTAACATCACTGAAGAGCTGAGTAAACTCCTGGTGTCCTTTTTCTC
>JAWWES010000001.1:28666700-28714593 GCA_035583135.1 Lophotriccus pileatus
CCCCTGTCAAGCACACATAGAAGTAGTGAAGGTAACATCACTGAAGAGCTGAGTAAACTCCTGGTGTCCTTTTTCTCATAAAAATTTCTAACCCCAGAATGATGTCATAGGTGAAAAAGATGAACAATCAGCGATTAAACAGAATCACAGAATATGCTGAGTTGGAAGGGACCCAAAAGGATCATCGAGTCCAACTCTTAGCCCTGCACAGGACCACCCCCAAGAGTCACACCATGTGCCTGGAAGTATTGTCCAAATGCTTCTTGAACTCGGTCATGCTTGGTGTTGTGATCACTTCCCTGGGGAGCCTGTTCCAGCACCCAACCATCCTCTGAGTAGAGCACCTTTTTCTAATATCCAACCTAAGCCTCACCTGACAACTTCAGGCCATTCCCTTGGGTCCTGTCACTGGTCAACACAGAGAAGAAATCAGTGTCTATTCTGCCTCGTCCCCTCACGAGGAAGTTGTAGACTGCAATGAGGTCTCCCCTCATTCTCCTCTTCTCCAGGCTGAACAGACCAAGTGACCTCAGCTGCTCCTCATACGGCTTCCCCTCAAGGTCCTTCACCATCTTTGTTGCCCTCCTTTGGACACTCTAAGAGCTTAATGTCTATCTTATATTGCAGAGACCAAAACTGCAACAATATTCAAGGTGAGGCTGCACCAGTGCAGAGTAGGATCACTTAAACACATTCCTGGAAACATTCAAGACCAGGATGGACAGGGCTCTGAGCCACCAGATCCAGCTGCATTTGTCCCTGCTCATTGCAGGAGGGGTGGACTAGATGACCTTGAATTTCCCCTTCTAACACAAACTATTTTATGATTCTATGATAAGAAAGTCATTGGAGATGGTAAAAGAAAATGGTGGTGATATATTTCTTACTTCTGAACAGTTTGATCATTGACATGTGGAGTATCACACAGGACAATTGACTTTCATATTCTTTGCCTGCCCTCTGGTGGTGAATGGCTGCTGAATAATTGTATGCATATGTATCTATTTATATATACACACATTATATATATATGTACATATGTATGTAGGTACATATGCAACTACTTACACAGCATAGAATGCTTACATCTGAATTGTACCTTGAATTTGAATGTTACAGATGCGAGCAGTAGTTAATTATTGTCATTGGCCATAGCTGTTTTTTTTAAGGCTGAAGATTTTCCTGTGTTTGTTTTAAAATTTAAAATAATAGAAGTATAGTGAAATATTTGTTCTAGCTTGAGAGACCAGTGAGGTCTTCTTGTGTCCTTTTCTTCCCTGTGAATAAACTCAGTGGAAACAGAGTGAGCTGTACAAAATCAAAGGCAATATGTTTGTCCAGAACCAGTTCTTATAAAAAATATGGGACAGCATAAAGATAACTGCCACAGCATGGATGTACCATTCCCTACATAATGCCAGTCTAGGATAGTGGGAGGACACAAAGAGAAAGGTGGAATCTTGGAGGGCATATACTCATTCACCGTTGGTGAGGTTTTTTTCAGTTCAGCAGAGATTCATCATCATATTTCCACTCATTTTCCGTCATAGTTGCAAAGAGCAGAGTGATTTGCCGTGCAGCCCTTCACAGTTCCAAGGAATGTGTCCAGCACAAGATAGTGAAGATACATGCATTCAACATTGCAGCATTCAGGACTTACATAAATATAAGAGGCTGAACACAGTGTCCCAGGCTTTTCTCTTTGCGTGACATATGGCACTGGGAAGGGTAGCAAAGGTGATATTCGTGTTGATGGGCTTTGTCTATGTCCAGAGGAAGTGAAACAGAAAAGCTTCTCATCAACATCTTTATTTGCCACTCGGCACTTCCAAGGGAGACTGCAGACTTAGCTTTGGGAGAACAGCCTTCAGTCCTTGGAGCCCTTGAGATCTGCAAGTCCTTATTGTCCTCATTACATATTTGCCTTTGAATTTGTCTTAAAGGTATGTGCAGGAAGGAGCACACTGTGTCTCTGGACCCCTGTAACATTAGGCAACATGGAGGTGATGTCCATAGTTGCAGGACCCACAAGTCCTTTTCTGCTAAACAGCTTTTCAGCCACTCTTCCCCAAGCCTGTAGCGCTGCATGGGGTTGTTGCAACCCAAGAGCAGGACCTGGCACTTGGCCTTGTTGAACCTCATACAATTAGTCTCAGCCCGTTAATCCAGCCTGTCCAGATCCCTCTGTAAAGCCTTCCTACCCTCCAGCAGATCAAAACTTCTGCCCAACTTAATATTGTCTGTGAACTGACTGAGGTGCCCTTGATCCCCTCATCCAGATCATCGATACAGATATTAAAAACAGAACTGGCCCCAGCACTGAGCCGTGGGGAACCCCACCTGTGAACAGCCGCCAACTGGATTTAACTCCATTCACCTCCACTCTCCGGGCCTGGCCATCCAGCCAGTTTTTAACACAATGAACAGTGCAGTTTCTCCAGGGGAATGCTCTGGGAAATGTTGTCAAATGCTTCACTAAAGTCTGGATAGGCAATGCAAGGTTTGTTCCTCTCAATGCTTAGGGTCTCCTGTTATTCCAGATATGGGGAATGATTTGGTGGAGACCTTGCAGGATATGAAACCTACTGTTCCACCACAGCTGGAGAATTACCCATCTGGGGAGATCCTTCACTCAGTTCTTTTCCACCTGCCCACCTGCTGCTGGCTGGTTCCTCTACACACACACACACACACACACACACACACACACCCGCCAGTGTTGGCCAGCCTGTACCCATCCCAATATCAGCCACAAGGACAAAAGCACAACAATAGGAGCAGAGAGGTGAAGGTTTTCAGGCTGATCCTTTCCCTTCATAGTCTGAGAAATTCAGACTGGACCCAAGCCTTGGACCCACCACGAGTATTAGGTCATATTCTCCTTTTGTCCTGACTGTATTGCAGTCCTGACAGGTGCAGTCATCCAGAGCAACCTTGATGACATCTCTTCATGAATAAACTTTGGCGCCTTACTTGGATAACAACCTGTGGTTATTCCCTATGGTTCTTTCTATGTGCTGATGGTTTTTGGGGAGCTAAGAGTTACAGATTTTGCAGCACAGGCAATCACCTCCACAGGAAGCCCACACAAGTAGGTTAAACAAAAGTTTTATTTCAACACAGTGTTCTTGGTACATAGTGCCAAGATTTCACAGACAGCTCAAAACAAGGATTGGCAAAGAATGCTGTGCTCCTGTGATGCTTTCTTCTTGCAAATAGCACTGAGTCACAAAATGCGTGTTCTGAGCCAAGTCTGACCTTGCTTTAAAATCAGAATTGTTCAGATTAATAGTTTTTAGCGTTTTGTGTTGAAGCAATAATGTACTAAAGCAGAGCTCACATGCAGGGAAATGTAAGCAATTTTTTATAGCACTAGACTATCAGTGGGTGACTTAACACCTCTGGTACAACAGAAGAAATATTTGATAAGCCATGGTTATTAAAGCAGTTAATTGCAGTACATCTGCCATCAGATATTATCCTGTGATGTTTGGACAGTGCATTTTTTCTGGTGAGAAAAGACCTCAAGGCTGGAGCTTTAGCTCTACAGTCTGTTTGCTGCCTTCTCTTCCTGCCCACATTTTTCTGGTGAGTGTGGAGAAAGGTCAGTTGGTTTCCTGCAGGATTTCAGTATTTTGAAATACTATTTCAGTTCCAGTGTTTGAATGAAAAAATAAATAAAGGAGGAAATTCTATGCAGAGATTGGAACTGAGACATCTGCCTCCAGGGTTGCTTTGGAATCGGTGACTGGAATAGCCCAGCAGATGGGCAGCTGAGGTGTCTGGGAAACAAACTATCCAAGAACCAGACCATTTTCCAGTTGAAAACTGCAGAACATTTGCAACTTGGCAAATTTTAACAACAATAGGAAAAACAGGCTTCAGCACTTAATAAATGCCTTCTGTTCAAGACCAACTGGAATTTCATGCATTGTATTGTGGTTTCCATTTGGGCATCAGGCCTATGTGGATATAACATATTTCAGCATGAGCCCTTGGCCCTGAATCGATTTTTCCTGCACTTTTCTGCATATGTTAATGAACATGTTTCAGACATCTAGATTTGTGAAAATGAGTGCATTTATTTTCAGCATCTGTTAGTTTTTTAACTGTGCCTGGTGTCTATGCTATCAGGTCTGGCTCCTGGACAGCCCCAAGTTGAGAACAGATCATGCAAAAAGGGAATTTAATTACTTTGCATAAAATAATTGTAATGTGTCAATGAAAACAGGCAATAAAAGAGAACCAGCTGATAAAACTTGTCTTGGTTTTCAAGTGATTCTAAACAGGTCCTGTGCAGAAAAGCAGACTGTATTGCACCAAACCATGATAGAGTGAAGCAGATCAGGACTGATAGGGAGTCAGCAAATCAAGCAGAGAATTGCATGATCAGGATGGGTTGTGCAAGAACTTTTGTGGTGGTCCTCACAGTCCCTCCATTGGGTCCTGCGCTTTTTAACAGAATTTAGGGATGCTCAGGGAAGGAAGGAGAAGCATGGGATGCTAACATCTGCAAATAGCATGAAGTCAGGCTTGGGAAGGATTGTGAAAAACTCTAATGAATAAAGGAAAAGGTTGGTGAATGAAATTTAATACCAACAACTATAAAGTAACGAGCATCAGAGGAAAAGCATCAGGTGCTTCTTACACTGCAGAAAACGTGGACCTGGTTTCATCAGCTCAGGAAACTCTCTCCTGTGGTCATTGCAAGATGACTGGAGGCATATCCTGGTATGGGATGAATACAGAAAAGCTTCCCCTGCTCACTTGTTTCAGCAGTTGCTGGCCTAGGAGCACTGTGTGTTGCTGCTCACCTAGCGGCTGCAGGAGGCTGAAGGAGGGGATTGCAAACACCCAAGGTCTGGAAATGATCCTTAATGAAGGCTCTCATACATTTTGAGAGGTCTTCTTCAACTCTATGTGTTAATCCAGCCTCCCTGTACATCAAGCTCTCTGTATTCTACAGCTGACCTAGAAATCCTATAGCTCTTCTTCAGGCTGAGTTTTATCTGTAAGAGCTTTATCTAACACCATCATTTCACAAAGCTTCAGATTGTGTGTGAAGAGCTGCAGTTTCTCTGCCTTCTCCCATGTATTCTTTTATTTTGATCACTCTCTACAACTACCTAAAGGACAGCTGTATTCATGTGGGGGTCAGTCTCTTCTCCCAGATTAAAAAAAAAAAAAAAATAGGATGAGGAAACAGCCTCAAGTTGTACAAGGGGAGGTTTGGATAAAATTTCTTCATTGAAACAGTTGTCAAGTATTGGAACTGGGAAGTGGTGGAGTCACCATTCCTGGAGGTATTTAAAAGACATGCAGATGTGGCACCTGGAGACATGGTTTAGTGGTGGACTTGGCAGAGCTGGGTTAATTGCAGGACTTGATGACCTCAGAATCTTTTCCAACCTAAACAATTCTATGATATAATTCCTTTATATGATTCAAACCATTATTTTTAACACAGATGGGGCTAGTGAGTGCCACAGTAGGGCTTTCTGGCATGCCTGAAGGGGAAAGAAAGGATGTGTGGCTACACCAGCAGGTAATCCTTAGCCCACCTTCACCAGTGATACATTCAGCTGATGACCACTGTACATGAGTGTGTAGGTGAAGGGGGGTGGAAGAATCTGCCTGTGCATAGGCCCTTGCCAGACTATGCCCTTTACATGGATAGAAAGCAACAGGTTGATGTGATGTTTCCCATGCATTTATTTGACAGATTCTTTGCTGATGTGAGGACAGAATCATAGAATTATCCTGGGATTACTTACCTTCGGTTCTACTCCTGCATCCACTCAGCTGTAGTTCCATAACTCAGAGAAACATCTTCATATTTTCTAATAAGAAATGTGCTGTGGGGAGTGGTATTGCCCCCTCCTTGCATTAATATCTGCTGTCATAGGAAATTTTCCCAGACATCAGCCCTTGCAGCTGTTTGGACACCCACCCACATTGTGGCTGCTCTGTATCTTCCCAGGGTTCTTCTGCATTTCATACCTTCTCTCCCTGCCTGCCCTGCCTCTGGCTTGTGTATTTTATTTGTGCCTCTAAATTACTGTATAATCAAGCAAATATGTGAACAGGGGGCTCCACAGGTGCCTCATCTGCACAGAGAGCTGAAAAGTAAGCTGAGAATTCAGCTGAAGGTAAATATACAAACTAGAATGAGATTTTCAGGTAGAGGTATAGGTCTTCAAGGATCTTTATTGTCATATGTTATAAATTGACTGCTGATAATACTGTATGAAATATGAACTATATTCAGACAGTGTTTATTGCATATAAATACATCTTCTACAGTTCCCAGTGGGTTTGCACAACTGTGTTAAAATTCACTCTGTAACATCAGTGGTAAAACCTCCAGCAATCATGTGGTAGATTCTTGTTGATAGTGGTTTCTACAGTGTGCACTTCACTACCCAAGAATCCACCAAGTGCCTTGTCCACAGTCAGCTGAAAAGTCTGATATAGAGTTACAAAAATTTACATTTGCTGCTTGCAGCCCACATCTTCCTCATTGCAACATCCAAACACTGGAGCAAACTAGGAGCAAACTAACAAAATTAGAGGCTTATACAGTAACTGTAGTTAATATGAGAAGAAGTCTCATGAGTAAACCTAAATCTATCTAAACAGAATAATGTCAGTAAAATATAAATATGTTTTATGGATTTCTAACAGTAGAGATGGTCACACTCAGGGATGAGTCCTTGGCCTCTTCCTGTTGAAATTAAGAGGAAAAAAAAAATACCACTGGCTTCAAAGAGAATTAAGAATTATCCTGGGATTACTAAAGTCATCAGTGAATAGAACTTTGCTTCTCTTCTATCCTTTCCCACAGATTTACTATCTTATTTTCTAAAATAAATTCAAAGAATGTTGTTTATTTTAGAAGACTACAGCCTGAAGGAAAAAACTGTACAGAAAGTTGGGTTAGAAGCCTCTTGTTTCAGTCATCTTCAGATGGAAAATTCAGGTTGATTTAACCCACTGTCCTATGTAGTAGGACAGCACTGGAAAATGTTTTTTACGTGGAAAAATAACGGAAAAGACATGAGTTATGGAGAAATTGTTTGATTTTAAACTCATATTTGTACACACCAACCCAGACAATGTCCCACCCTGAAACTGTATACTTGTGTCAGGATTACCTGCCCCATGTCTCTTCCAGAGGACTTCATTTCTGAATGAATTCTCAAACAGAGGGTGAGCATAGAGGAGAAGGTGAAAGTTTTCCTAATCCCTATTTGACAGCTCAAGTGTTGTATGAGCCTTTTAACAGATGTCATTCAAGGGCCAACTTCTCCCACCTGGACTATGTACTCTTATCACAAAATAAGCAAAAGCTTCTTTCACAAAACCAGGTGCCATAGAGTAAAATCTCATTACTGAATGACAGTAATGAATTTCCCTTCTGGTTTTGCTTTTCAGATGTTTATGCTCCAAACAGCTCCTGCTTTGACAGTGTACATTTTATAATTGATACAGTAAAGAAAATACTATATTCCTCACCTTTGTGAAGTCTGACTCACCTTGTTCCATAAAGGTATTTGCAATACCCAAAGTATGTTTGCCAAGTGGTTGTTGACTCTTATTTATTATCTGAATGATTAAAATCTGCTTAGGTTGTTCTGATATGAAGAGTTCAAACTGAGCTTGAGAAAGGTCTCAGTGTCCAAAATGAGCACCTTCTGGTGGTAATATTCATTGAATTAACATACCTGTGCTTCTCTTCAGCCTTGAAGAAGAGAGAATAATAATTCTCAGAAGTTTATTAGAAGCCAGATGTTGAACAGGAATAAAAAACCCAGAAGAAGGAGAGGCCAACACCAAAATTATTTGACTTTGATGAAGTGTACTCTGTGAGAAGTGCCTACAGGCCAAATGTTGGCCCTTTACAGAAAGTTTTTTACCCACTGGGAGGCTTTCTTTATAGACAAGGGCCTTAGAGACCACTTGGAGATTGGGAAGGAAAAAGAGTGATGGGTTTTAGGCCTTGAACTGCTTCAGTGAAGTACTCTTTGTTCCATCAGCCCCACTTTTGCAGGGAAAAAAGTGTATTTTATTAGTATTATTCACCTAATGGAACTGCATTTCAGTTTTGCAATATCTTGGCATTCTGTTCTCATCTTGCTTTGGGATAAACGCATAAAATGTTTTGCAATTGGATCTGGATTTACAAAGATGACATATTTTGACATTTGGAGCAGAATCTCATTTTGGCATCTGAAATAAATATTGATTCATACCAAACTGTTTCGATTCAAAACTGTAATTTCAGTTTGAAAATAGAATTAAATTGGCATTTGCAGCTGAAATGTCAATTTAAAAGAGAATGTTTCAGCTTAAATTGACATACAGGATCAAACCAATTTGCTTCAGAATTTCCACCTGTGGGAGAGTAATAATATTTTTTCTTGTTGTCCATAACATTTTTATCTCAATTGCAATGGTTTTAATGAAACCAGAGTTTCCTACAACAACAGGAAAACAATTATTTAATGCAAAACAGTTAAATAATTTTAGCACTTGGCATTATTGTTCAAATCCAGGCCCAAGAGCAGCTGGCAGCTTGTTTGTGCTGCCACGCAGATCTAGCTAAAATATTTGAGTTCATCCTTGTGACAGTTGCTCATAAAGAGCATCATCACCATCATCATCACCATCATTTTCTTCCCCAGTGGATCTCCCTGAAAAAATGCACACATACAGCTCTGAGCTGGTGCCCAGTTTCACAAGAGAAGATGGTCAGGATTCATCTGCCTGTTCAGGTTCACCCTCTGCAAGAGCCAAGAGGCTTCATTAATTATACTGCTTTTGGGTGGTTGGGAACTAAATGGAGAGTGAGCTCTGTTGGATTAGTTTCGAGGTGTCCATCTTGATCTTCCTAATTCTTGGCTGTGCTCTTCTCAAATTTCATCCTCTTCGAAACTTATATCAGACTCCTTCATGGTCCCCAGCTCTTTAAAAGTTGCTTTTGTTAGTGTTCTCTTTGTGTCCCTCAGGACAGATTTGAGTTTCCTAGTCAGTACATCTGGCCAGTTGTGGCTGTAAAACAGAAGAGGAGAGGAGACGAACTAAATGGCCTTGAAACATCCCTTCCAACCCAAAACATTCTATGAATCTGTTATTCTGTGATCTTATCTGCTGGTCAGCTGCACCTTGCTAGTCTATGGTTTGGCCAGCAACATGCAATTATTTAAGTGTTTACTGTATTTCGTGAACAAGAAATAATCTTGAAGAATCTCCTGTTGCTGAGTTCATAGCACGAGAGATCGAAATAGAAGGAGAGGCAAAGTATTGAGGAACAAAAAAAAAAAAAAAAAATAGGAGAGAAAATAACTTGAGAAATTGAGCCTCAGTATTTTTGGGTAATCCCAGACTTTTGTCCATCAGGATACTAGGATGCTCTACCTGTCTGCTTATATATCTAAAGATCAGCAAAGAGCAATACAGATTATACCAAGATTCATACACCATGGGTCCCTCTATAAACACAACAGCTACCCATCACATGGGGGGTGAAATCTCATCCCTTAGAACTCCACAATGAATTCTCACTGACTTGCATGGACTCTAAGTCTCATCTCCAAAGTGAGACCAACCCACAGAGTCGTTGACCTCTCTGTGAGACAGTTCTCTCTTGTGTCTTGAATTTAAAGAGAGAAATCCCTTTTTCCTTATCAGAAGCCTTTTAAGATGCTATGGGTGGGATTCTTCTGCCTGACGATATTATCCAGCAGTGTTTGAGATGCCATGGTTTATTCTACATGGTCTTCAGCTGCTGTTTCATCTACAGCCTTGCACAAGTGTCTCTACAAACATGGTGCTCTGGGCTGAATACCACTCACATGAGTGGGTTGGAAGGTGCATATTAAGGTCACAGATCCTACCACAGGACAAAGTATAAGAAACACTAGTGATATAGCCAAGAGGTTTATCTTCTGGTAATTGGAGATGCACTCAGGTGTTCCTCGTGCTTTGATGAACATTTTTATCAAGATCCATCCAGAACCATCACTTCTCTTTGAAATAAGGTGTCCACTAAAGACAGCAGAGTCCACAGCCACTCTTTCAAGGTTAAAGGATTTGATTCCTGAGCATGAGGAGCAGAGTCTTGACCTTCCTCTAGTCTCCAGACCAGATGAATACTCCTAAATATAATTACTCCAAGATGGGGATCCCTATCCTATTGCAGCAAGAACCCTTTCGGACTGTCAGCTTTTTATGGTCCCAGACTTATAGGATCAGACACTGAGTGAATAGACTATGGATCACTACATCTGAGATCCTTGTAAAATGTTCCTTTATTGCTATCAAGGAAAAACAAGGTTATTGGTGGCATATTCCCTTTCACCATAAGCGTCTAAAATAGATTAGCTGGAAACATCACTAAACGACCAAGCAGGCATGTTGGGAATAAGTAGCTGTTGAGGACTTAATTGCCTCCATTGAAAGCTTCATGCACACAAGAAGGATTGAACTAGGACCATTGAAAAGATCAGGTATGAATGCTTTATTGATTTTCCAGCTATTTCCCATGGATTGAGCCAAGTTGGCTACTGAGGACCTTCCCTTCCCTGTAATATACTACTAATCAGCCTGTGGGTGATATAAGTACTAAATTTTTACGTATCAGTATATGTGCATGTTTTGTCAAGCAGGGTTAACCCAAGTAAGAGATGCTCTTTGTCTCTGGCCTTGGAGGACTGGCTGGTACTCTTAGGTGTAAATCAGCAGAGCGGTCTTCTGTGCCTTGGATCTTATACTTAGCAGCGAGTGTTCTCATATGGTAGTGCTTATTGCAGGTCTCTGCAGATTGTGCCCCATATTTAAATACTTTTGTTTATTTTATGTTTACTTTTTTAATGAGGAATTTCTGCCCAGGTCCTTGATAGGGAGAACCTCAAAATTTAAAAGGGTTGTAAGACACCCTGAATCTTTAAAAGTTGTTGTTGGGAAGGAGGAACACAGCCAAAAGTTATCTGTTGGGTTTTGTCCATATGAGAAAATTAGATGGAGCTTTAGTCTGATATGGTGTATCTTAGGGGTTTTGCAACCCTCCTATATCTAGGTACTCTGGGCTATCATCCACCTCTACTTTTTTTAAGAAAGTAGAAATTAAATACACATTAGTTCAGAGGAACTGAGCAGAAACATTACTGATATTTTTAGAGATACTGTTAAGAAAACTCAATCATCGAGCATTTTCAGGGGACACCACACATATGCATGTGTGGGTGTGCATGCTTTCATGCCAGCCTTGCTCTGGTAACAGCTCCTTGATCAGACACCTCAGGTCATGCTGTAATACTCCACATAACTTCTGAATTCCACCCAAATCACCCTAAATCGATTATTTCTCATACTTGTAGGTACTATAATGATGAATAACAGAGCTGCATCCTATTTCATGTCATGAGATATGGGATTATACTAGGCAGGAGATATACATTACAGGAAAGCAACAATAGGCAATTTGGATTTTTCCAGGCTTGCACATTTTATCACTGTGTTTACCATGTACTGGTCTCTTCCTGGCACAGTGCACATCACCATTTAATGGACTGATAATACACTCCAGGTAAACTCAGTAATACTGTATGCCTTTCAGGAATTAATATGATACTAGGGCATAAATTTGCTAGGAAATCACCCAACAAGGCTGCTACTATCTTTAGACAGCTTTACTGCTCTTCTGAACACATTTTGAATGAGACACTTTAGAATAATAATACAACATATTAAGAAAAATAGAAAAGAAGAAAAACAAAGAAAAAAGGGGGAAAAAGACACTAAAACCAGCAAAGTGCGGACACACAACATGCAAGCAGGCACTAAGCAGAAAAGCTACATTGGGACTGTCCTACAGCTACTACCTCAGATCTAGGCCCTTTTGCCAAGGCTTTTTCAGCTTTCCTCCTTTTGAACTCTGCAATTTCTTCCGGGAGTAACCCATGAGCTCTATACCTGCAGTGAACAGGTAGGCCATTAGAGAAAGAACCAGTTCAGTTTCAGCTGTAACAAAGAACAGACTGTAATGTAGACCAAGTGAAAGGTGTCTTCTGGTGAGAAAAAGGAAAACAAATATTGGTCCTGGTTCTGGTTATATTTCTTCCCATTTTGTATTCCTTCAACTTGACTTACTGCAAAAAGTGAGATCAGCTAATTAAATTTTAAGTGTCCAGAGGTCTCTTGGTACTCTTAGACACTTCTCCCAGGACAAGATGAATGACATTGTTTATTGAGGAGCACAAATGATATATCCATCATGGCTGTTTCAGAATCCAGTAGACAAGATGAATCCTGGGAGAATGATTCCATTATTCCACCGATCCTTCCCCTAATCAATTAAAGGAAAGAAAAGAACAAAACTGCTGTGAAGACCTCACCTTTGGTTGGTTCAGTTCCTGTCTCAGTGCCTTTTGGTCTTCCAGGGGTGTCTCTTTCAGAAGCTCTCATCTCTCAAAAGTATGGGCACATTTCCTAATGGAAATCCTATTTAACTGTCTCTAGAGATAGCCAGCTGCTCTGAAAGCTTAGCACAAATTTAACAGCCTTTCCTGAGGAAGATCAGGGCCAAGTTTCAGCTCTTTTGTCAATTCTGTTCTACAAATGGAAATGTCTAGTCAAGGGTTCTTGCCATTCCTTACCTAAATCCTCAGCTCTGGGAACATCTTTCTTCTTTTTAGAAACTAATCTCTGTTTATAAACTTCCTCATGAATGCTGCAGCATTTAGGGCTCGGTCCAAAGGACAGGGAAGCCAGGAGGATATAATCCTGATGGGCTCAATGAGGAATGACTTCTGGGAATCTACAACTCAGGTGGGATTTAGCTCCCTGCTATTTGTCTCTCTTAGAGTATTTTCATCTGAGCCAAATATCTTGTGTTCCCTTCTCAGCCAGCGGAGGGAAGCTGACACTGCTGGACCACAGGAGGGGTTTATCCCAAGGTAGGTATCCTTTGCGAGGCAGAAGATCTGCACCTAGAAATGTCTATTTCTCTGCACTGACTCTTAAAAGACATGCAAGATGACCAGATCAGATGGAGAAAAATAGCATTTATTAAGATTAAATTCTGACTGTTGGAGGGAGGAGTCTTTGTGTCCAGACCCTATATGCAAGCAGCAGCAAAATTCAGCCACAGGGTGAGTGTAAGTGGTTTGTTCCTATGAATCCACTTGGCAGGACACACCCACAGAAGAGTGGAGGATGTTGCTGCCTGTGTCTGCACAATAGTGCAGCAGGTTGTGACCCACAGAAGGTGAAAACCTGACCAGGGTATGTAGGGATGAAGCAAAGTATGAGACTGAGGTCCACCTCCAAACATTGCTCACTCAAGTATCAAATAACTGTGTGATAATGACTTGACTTTCATCCACAATTCAATAGCAAGAAGAAAGATCCAGTGCAAATAGAACTTGCACATCTCCTGACCTCGCTGATCTCTGAGCAACTGAAGAGGTCTGGTTCTGCACCCTCCATCCCATCCTCTGGCAAAACCCCTCTTTTTGAAGACAGCTGTTATTTTTCCAAGGTCCTCTCTTCCTACCACATTATTTCCAAAGCCAGCAGGAGAAAATCTGTAAAGTTCTTACTTTGCTTTCTTTCTGAATACTGCCTTTAGGGTTTCTTGCTCTAATATTCCTGTCAATTCTTCAGAAACCTCAGCTTGCTCAAAAAGAGCTTGTTTAAAAATAAAAGCTGAAGCAACCATATCACAAGTCAGGCAGTCTTGTTCAAAGAGAGATGTCACCAGCTTTCATTACCTTTCTGCCCTCAATCATATTTCAGAGAAAGATTCTTCTTTCTCGCAATCATTATGCCACAGTCATGATCAGAATATTCCTTTTTCTTTATTTTGCTGCTGTGTTAGGGGGTCAGAACTAATTTGAAAAGAAGGGATCGATTGTGAAGCAAAAAGCATCTGTCCTAAGTTTTGGTGATCAAGTCTGTGAGTATGAGCCAGAGGATGTTTGGATTTCCCCAGATAGCTCTTGTTATATGTTATATAAAGTTTATCTAGGAAATATTTTGATGCTGTTGTGTAAGTCCAGCTATGGAAGGAGAACAGAAGTTTTTTGCTGCTGTTCTCCCCACAAGCTCTTTTATTTCTGATTTAAGAGAGCATCAGGTAAAAGACTTCAAATGGGAGCCTGAATAGAAATCCTTTCTCCAGAGAAAGTCACATCAGCAACAGCAGAGGCTCTCTACCAGTCAACTCCCATCAGCTCAAAAGTCTAGAAATTAGGATATCCTTATGAAAGTGTATGAGACCATGACTTGAAACAACCATATTTGCCAACAAGAGAGACACAACTTCATTTTTTTGTTACCTAAAACTGAACCATCAAGATAAGCCTGGAAAAACAGGACATACTGTACGACACCTACCTGATAACAGCACAGCTGATGCATGAGGCGGTTCTCCAAATATTTGCCTTGTTTGAACAACCAGTTACTTCTTTCTGTCATTTGACATTTGATTTCTACAGGGTATAACTTTCATTATGACACTTCACTAGGACAGATTCTGCTTTGCATAGCTTTACTTTTTCCTCTGGTTACTGTAACATTCATTTAACTGCTGCATGACAATATATGGAGACAGAGATACTGTAAAAGAGTAGTGAAGATCTGCACCTTGGGGCAAGAGCAGAAGATCACCCCCCTCTCTGCAATGCTACAGGTGGACTCTACAGAGGTTACACACGGATGTTCAAGATCTTGTGATCCTGGGTACATGGGAACATTTTTTTACTTCTCTTATTTTATGCATGGACCTGATTAATTTTCTGCTATTTACAATCCATGTTTAGAAACAGTTCAGCTCGGCATACATCTGACTTTGGTTCACATGACCAGAGGCCAGGATCTTTGAGAGTGATGAAAAGAATCTCAACAGCCAACAGAGGCTTAAATGATGACTTTTAGATAATAAAACCAGGATGAGAAGAATCTACTCTCAAAGTAAAAGTCTAAGTGCTTCCTTGGATGCATGGTAAGCCAGCTCACCTTGCTAACATGGAAAAATTCCTCCAAGTTTCATATTTCCTGTGCGTAATGCATGATTGGTATCAACACACATTATTCAGTAGCTCATTTCCATCAAGCATTAATAGTAAAACGCCTTCAAGCCAAAGAAATATTGTCTCTCAAAATTGTCTTTCAGTAAAATTCTATTTTCATCCTGACACCCAAACAATTTTCAAATGATGTCTCCAAATACTGTAGTACTGTAAGTTCCACCCTACTCCAAGAAAGCTCTGGGATGGCTCTGAGCATGGGGACTGCCCTGTATACAGCCTCCTAAGTAGTTGACTATTGCGTGCAGAGAGAGATAAAAAAAGAAGTCTTCATTTTACTAGGAGGAAATGAGATAATACTTAGATCAAGACTGATCAAGAGAAGTCAGAGTCACATTAAGACAGACCTTGTTTGTTGTCAGATATCTATCTCTGAGGTAGTCACTGTAGGATCTCTTTACAGTCAACAAAAGAGGCACCTTGCAAGGGCAATTCATCTTCTAATACAGACGTCCAAGCAGGCCAATCAAATCAGACACCATAGTTTGTATTTCTCTTTATTGACTATAAAGGGAGTCAAAGTTGACTGCTTTTAATGTTGGTGACTACACTGTTCTTGTCAAACAAATCTGACTCCTGCTTTTTATGTCCTGACCCCAACATCCTTTCCAGGCACACAGCAGGTAACAGCTGAACAGGGAGTACTCTGTTTGCAAAGTCAGGCATGGCAAAGCTAGAAAATGACTTAATGAATTTTGAGTGATCAATCTTTGCTCACCACCACCTGTATGGAGGCAACATCATTAATTTTTCAGTCACCTAACAGTGCCACAATTTATAATACAAAGTCTCCTTATTTTTCTATTAGACTGAAAGGGAAGAAATATATTTATATGTTGGATGAGGTTGGTGTTTTCTGCCAGAATTCTAATGGAGGGAGAGAAAAATCTGAGTGTCCCCCACACACTGACGACAACAGACCTGAGAGTGTCCGTACTTGTGAGTCTCTCATATGCACACAGAGTACGAAGGAGATTAAGGAAGGAACTCCCTGGTGCTCAATCTCCACGGGAGTATAGGAGAGAAGCAGCAAGTTCCCATGTCACTTCTTGGGAACTGTGACTAAGGAGAGGAATTGAAGAAACTACATCACTTCTCAGTCTCAGTACTATGCCTTAACATACAAGTCACCTAAGGAAAATTATATAGACTTTGCAAACAGATAACATGGAAAGACAGGTATTCAGCTCGCAAACTCCAAAAAGGACCTTTTAATGAATGTACTGAACAGTGATGAAGTCACACTTACCCTGGCTTTATTTCAGGAGGTTTAGGTAAGGGCTTCAGAAAGCCTTTTTTCCCAACTAGCCAATATGTGTCTTCTACTCCTTTACCCTAAAATAAAACCAAAAATCCAGATAAAGAGCAGCTTTCTGAATACCCTCTGCTCAATACATAATTTCCTCTGGATTTCTCTGGCTTCATACATATCCAGAGACAGACCATGGCTTGAAATCTTGGGCTGTCCTTCAGAACAGATCAGGGATTATTTGAATTTCATTATCCTAAAACAGGATATTCATTATCCTTTTTCAAACTGTTATTTATAACAGTTATATATAATAGGGGTCATTATATATATAATGACCCCTATTGATCTGGGTCATTGAAACTACACAGTTTAACAGAAACAGGAAACTAAAGGATCTCTAATCATCTTATTTGGCAGCACTAGCATTATTAATTGAGAGATTTTACAACTCTTTCTGGAATCAGTATCAGCATATAACTTCCTCTCCCACCACCGATGATTTAGCTTTTGAGGTGTGATATATCTGGTGACCTGTAGGCATCTACATCAGAGTGAATCACCCTTGGCTGAAGAAGTGGAGGAAAACATTCATCTTCACATAAACTGGACCCTGAAAGTACGTCAGGTTAATAATTTTCTAAAGTGCCAATTTGTCTCCACTAACTGTGTAAAGGTTTCTTTACATTGACTAAACCTGGAATAATTACCTCTGATCTCCACTTGCAGACATGTGAACTCAGATGAGATGATTCCACTTGTCATGAAAGACTGTTGAGGGCCCAAGGCTGTATTCAGAGCTTTAATTCTAGATACTTAAGGCAAGTAAAGATCCTAATTCTGTCTATTAACTATGTAAGGGTAGAAATTATGGTTGAATTATTTAGTACTCTCTTGTTTGGACACTGTGAAAAGTAGCAACTTCTGTTAAGGATGGATTATATAGAGTATTATATAAATACCTATATCCAGCACATACAGCTGATTGCTCAATCCCACAGTCCTGCAATAACCACCTCATGTACTGAAACAACTGGAAGGGACAATTTTGGAAGGATTTAGCAGAGGAGTGGTGGATGAAAGCCAAACAAGAGCTTAATATGTAAATTCCTTAAATAAGAAGACTCCCTTGTGAGGCGCTTCACACAGCCCTGGCCCTTCTTACCCTCAGTTCTGTTTTCCCTCTAGGTATGATTTCATAGCCTTCATTCAGACTCCGAAGCGTATCCACTGTACTTTGGCTGACATGAATTCTGTAAGCTGGGAACAGAAAGCAAAACAGCTGGATCACTATACTGCACACAGGCTGTTCACACCGCTTCATACTGATGAGGAAATGTGCTCCAAAGCATGCAGGTGAGGTGTCTAGGTGGTGTAGCTGTGTGGTGCTCCTCTACATAGAGTTCAGTGCTGACTGATGGATCCTTCAAGGCAGGGCTGTAACGAGCACAGGGGCAGAGGAGATCCACACTGAGGGCTTCCTGGAGAGGGATACCAAACACACTAACTGCAGAAACCCAGCTCAACAAAGAGTAAGTAATTTCCCAGTAATATTGTCAGCTGGATTGTTGTTTTATCTATTGCCACAGAATAACTAGAGAATGGGAAAGAAAACAAAAATAACCAACTGTCCTGCTCCAGACATTCAGCATAATTTGAAAGCTGGGATGAAGAGCATAGAGGTGGACTTTGCAAGGGAACGTAAAGAAAATGTGGCTACAATTCTAGATGTGTCTGGGCTTTCAGTAATTTATTCTACCCAGAGCTACCATTAAGTCTGTGAACAAAGAAGGTAAAGGTGGAGAACCCTACTGAATTCCCATCTCCCCCAGTTTTTTTCACAGCCCTTGTTGGAACTCACTGAAATTTGTTACTGTTATGCTGGTGTGAACAAGCCAGGCAATGTTTTCAAAACCTTTTCTTTCAAAGAAAAGTTCAAAGATACTTTTCTTTTTTGTACTGTTGAGCTTTTATTTCAATTTTGTCAATCACATTCCCTTTCATCTTGAATGATGGGGGAAGAGCTGATTAATTTTGGTTTTTGGGGTTTTTTTGCATAATAATCTAAAAGGAGAACATCAGTTGGAGTATGTAGAGGTAGGCCACATAGCTATGAGCTACATTTCCTGAGAGGCTAACCTACAGTTTTCCTGTTGTTATTTATCTATATGCATTTCTAAAGTACAACAATGCTTTTGTCCCTGCAGTGCTCCTGCTGCCTCCATCTCAGTGGGAATTTCTACGACCAAGGGTATGATGGAAGCGATGTCCTCGTGTGCTTCAACCCTTGCTTTGTGCTGGTCATGACAGGAAAATGCATTATTTTACTGTGCAAGAACAGCTCTGAATTAAGGGTTTTCAGCACTGACTGGAAGCAAGATCCAACCTGTGTCAGAGAAAACTAGGGCTAGATTCATGTTGATTTTGGTTGATGGGATTCAAATTAGAGGACTGTATCTGGAAGGTAGGGTATTAAAGGCTGACCTACAATTGCAAAGCTGTTGCCCTGTCCTTCAGGCTGCTTTGAATTTTGTCATTTGACTTGACCTTTTTTTCAGCTGCAATGCTTATAATTACAGATGTGCATTTCTTCACCTCTCTTGAGAAGTTATTTCCACCACCCACCTCAGGGACTGTCCCACATACTCACGCAGCCCCGTGGACTCCATCCGTGACGCTGTGTTCACCGTGTCTCCGAAGAGGCAGTACCGTGGCATGGTCAGCCCCACCACGCCTGCCACACAAGGCCCTGAAAGACACATCATCTGTGTAACCCAGTTAGTACTGCACAAATCTTGGGGCTCACCAACAAACAAACCTCATCCTCTCCTCTGACACCCAGAAAGCCACTTGGGAATACAGAAGAAGGTTTTTTTAAAGATCTCACTGGCCTTAGTGCTTGCTATAAGCAATCAAAAATTAAGCACTGCTCTGGATTGCACACTGGTGTTTTCTGCCTGAGAAAAGTCATGTGTGGTGGGACCTCAGTTTACCATCATCTGGGATAAGTTTGTCCAGAGTTCACGGAAACTCAAGGACTACCATAATCTCACTTTAAAAAGACGTTTTTCCATGTGAGAAAATCAAAGTTTGGATCCTATGATATGCCCTGTATCCCACTGAAACAGGATTAAAAATCAGCCTTGGAAGTCCAGAGGTGCTGGCAGCACTCTGGACCACCCTGTGTCCCCTCCTTGGAAAGGAAAACATCATTAGCTTGCCTTTCTAGCCAAAACCTGTTTTTTTTTTTCCTTTATCTCATTCTTTGTACAAAATCCATTCACTTCCAAAATAGCTTCCAAAGAATTGGTGCCAAGTTTTCAGAGAGAGGTATGTTCACTAGAACATGCACACACTGAGAGATGAAATGTGTGACAGCCAAACATCACAGACAATTGTCATCCACTTGGCTTAGCTGATGTTCAGACTGCACTCTGAAAGATAAGATGCTAAATTTCATCACCCACAATGTAAAATATCAGGCCTGCAAAATAAATGCAAAACCAAACAAACAGAAAAAGGAATGTAAAGGTTTCCTGCAGAGAAAAGACAGGAGACACTGTATTTTCCATTAGATGCATTAATGAGATATGTCTCTGCTTTTTCAATGTCATGATCCTTCTGAGTTAAGATTTAGTATAACTGATATCTAGGAAATCTTTTGCCATGCAAGTTTACAAGAGATGTGAACATCGTACATCATCAACAGCGCCTGAAATGATGCTATGGATGAGGTTGTATGTTAAAATGTTGGAGGTTTTGTGGGTAAAAAAACATTTGTTATTAAAACAGTAGTAATAATAATTGTAGCCTAATTTAGAAGTGATCAGTTACTTTTTTAGTACAATGTAATTTTACTGTGATTTTAGCCTTATTTACAAAAGTTGGTTATTTCAGATACATCTTAAGGACAATGAAACTCCATAGCTGAAAGCTACAGGGAACTTTGCAAGGACCCCTATTGCTGCAACCTCTGAAAAGTTGTTGCTGCACAAAGTTACTAGATTTTAATATACTTTATGAGGATGCAAACTGAGAGGTGAGACAAAACAGATTTTAATTCTTGCCTGATAAAGCATTGCTAGATTAAAGATTAGAAAAAAAAAAAGAGATAGGAAGAATACCAAAAATGTTCATACCAAAAATGTTACAAGGACTTAAACAGCATGTCTAGATCAAACACAGCATGTGGAGACTGATGGAGATTGTAGAAACCTGATTTAAGGTTTGGGTTTTTTTCAACTGTCATTGACACTGCTCCTCAGAATCTCTTCTAATTTAATTCCCATCCTTATTGGTACTTTCTAGTTTGTTTCAAGCTTTTCAGGAGAGGAGCTATATCCATCACAGGAAGATTTTTCAGGTTTTAGTCTATAGGCACTTCTATAGCACAACTGTAAAGGCACTGCTGAGACTTCTGGGCCAAGGACCTAACGCTTACCTAAGCGTTAACGTGTGCGTGCTAATGTGACATGTGCATAAAAAAGGGTCTTGTTGGAGAATTTTTAATTTATGCTTTAATAAGAGCTTTCCCTTAGAAAACACTATCTTACAAAGCATCACCTCTCTTTTTCTTGTGGTGATGACATGACAGCAGCAGTCCGAAATCTCTGTAAGGAACGAAGCTCCTTCTGTAGTGGGTGTTACAAGGACAGAAAAAGATGGTTCCTGTCAAAAAAACAGTCCTCGCTGAAAAGGATTTGATTCCATCTTAAGAAGCACAAGTGAAGGAAGCTGAGCTTCTACTGTTGTCAGTGGAGACAAGTCAACATGATTAACTGAGCTGTGAGAGCCTTTCTACACCTGCACCTGAGCAGCTCTTCAGGGCTCACTTATGTATCCTCAAAATTAATGCAGGCTCTCTAAAAACCCTGGAAACACCTCCATGTGTGTGCCTAAAATCAGGTTTCCTACTCAGTCAGTGCAATCATCTAGCCATTTCTGTGAAGCTCACAACCTAGGAGAGGCCAGATTTTTAGGGTGAGGTACTTATGCAGGAAGTTCCTAGTTCAAAACCAACCCCACAGCATAAGAATTTCCAAAAGACTTCTCTGTGTTGAAAGCATCTAAGACTTAATTCACTCACTACCTTCATTGCCTGTGTGTGTTCTCCCTCGTCTAGACAGCTTCAGCAAAAGGCTAGCAAAAATTTCCGGTGGTAAATCTCCCACAGTAACAGGTTTCAGAGGAAACCAGACACCCTGTGATGAGCATGTTATGGCCTAGTTGTTTAAGTACACAGGTTCACAGGTTTGCTTTGAAATGCCTCTTTGCCAGGGCTTGCAAGGGTCAGTTAATGAGAGGTTCTGGCTAAGACTCTGCAGCAACCATCAGTGGTGCTGCAGACTTTAGGAATCCAGATCAAAATACAGGGCTGACTGCCAGAGGGCCTGACCAATAAACAAATCTTCAGCCTCAGTGGAAAAGCTTGTCCTCTCACCATCGCTCTCCCCAGCTGTCCAGCTCCTCTCCAGATATGGATGGCATGGAACCAGCTGAGTCAGCTGAGTTATCCTGGACATGCAGTGACGTCAAGAGTGGAGAGACAAGATTCCAGGATTCATTTAAAGCAGGGGAGAAACTGCAGACCAAACTTTGGTCTTCTTGTCCTCTTTGCCTTACCCATGCATTGCCACAAACGGACCATGGACATGGGACAGCAGAATTTCCCAGATGTGCAGCTCTCCACTGGGGTTGAAAGGACATGGGCAGACCATGCCCAAGTGTCATTTACTGCTTTTTCAGAGAGGTGATAATGAGTTTTTCTTGGCACCACTTTCCAGAGAGCAGTTGAACTGCATAACTGGGGGTCACACCCATTCTCCATCCTTTCCAGTACAGTGAAAGTGTCAGCCAAACTCTCTTCTGCCCCAAGTGCCTCCTCAATGCTTTCATGATGCTGACGATTCCCTCTTCGTGCTTCTTTTCTCAGGAGAAATAGGGTCTAGGGTTAATCAAACTCTGCTGTCAGCTCAGTGGCTCAGAGAGCTGGATTGCTTTGGAACATGGATTTGTGGCTGCTCCCATGGCAGTACGATGCTGCCAGATGTGTGCAAAACAAGATCTGCCTTCTGCTTCTTTAGAAAGAAAACACCAGCTCCTCCCCTCCTTCCTCTCACACCCCATACAACAATTATTAGCAATTCTGCATTCCAGATACTTAGAGTTCATAAAAACAAGAAAAAGTGTATCTACCCCCTGTACACATCACCTAGGGATAGATTTTTTTGCAGACTGCATGGAAGACACATGGCAGAACTGCTGTCAGCAGGAAGCAGCAGATGTTGCACACCAATTTCCTCACTTTCCATGTTGAAAATGTGCTGCTTGTGCAGGTGGTTGCTGCTGCCTACCTGTGTGCAGCCCGATTCGTATCCTGAGGGGAATGTCTGGCATATGCCTCATTTTGAATGTTCCTACTGAGCTGAGGATGTCCAAGGACATGTTGGCTATCTCAGCCGCGTGCTTGTTCCCATTCCGTTTTGGTAGTCCTGAAGCAACCATGTAGGCATCACCAATTGTCTCCACCTAGCAAATACCATTACATTATAAAAAATAAATTAAAAAATTGAAAAAGATGGAAAGGAGACATAGAATAAAACTACTCCTCACCTTGTAAACATCATGATTTCCAAGAACAGCATCAAACAGCGTGTAAAGGTCATTCAGCAGGTCAACTACTTCAATGGGCTCACTGAGGGCTGAAATGGATGTGAAGCCCACGATGTCACTGAAGTAGATCGTAACCTGGTCAAAATACTCCGGTTCCACAGTGCCACCAGTCTTGAGGGCTTCTGCCACTGATCTGAAATAACAACAACAGCAAAGATGGCAGGGCCCAAACCCTTTTCTACTGCATGCCCAAGAGCTCAGAGTCTTTTATCCTACTTGTTCAGAATATCTTTCACTAAACAGAAAGTTCTATGTGACTGTAACAGTACTGATTAAAGTTTCTTACTTTGACTGGAAGGTGCTGGCCAAAATTAGAGGTCAGCTGTACATTGTTGCTCACTTCTGGGGAAGATTTTTATCCTGTCTAGCCATGGGTTATTTGGTTTGGTTTGTTTTTTTTATACCACCTAAAGTACCAGTACTTACGGGGGAAGCATTTGTGACAGTAGTTTTTCTGTCTTCTGTTTTTCAATCTCTAGCTCTTCGGTTCGCTCCCTGATTAAATCTTCCAGGTTGCTTGAGTATTGCTCAAGCATCCTGAGCATGGAGTCAATGATATTGGTCTTTTTCCCTTTGTTGATGGTTTTGAACTGGAAAATAAAACTGGAGAGTTATTTGTCCACCTCATTACATCACTGTAGCACTCTAAGTTTGGAAAGGAATGAAGAGTAAACACTTATTTTAAAGGTTCAGTACTGAAGACTGGCTTTATCAATGGGAAGAGTTAAATAGTAAAGGAAAAAGGCAAATTAGAAGGTGAATTTGCATCAATAGCTATGGAAGCTGCCCAGGAGCATGTTGCTCATCTGTGAACTTTCAGTGACAGTTCCCTTACATCACCTTACAGTAGTTGTCAATATTGTTGTTATGGAGTCTTATTAGGCTGCAGGTTTGCAACCCCATTTATCCCATGACCAATCTTTAAGGTAACTTAAACATTTTTGCATTCAGGGTATTAGCAACACTTACAACCTGCTTACATGTTGCTGTACTTAAATCCTCCTTTGCACATTGGCATGTGTGTGTACTGCCACCTCCATTCTCTATTCTTCATTAAGTTGTAATTTCTCTTCCTGGCCTGAAGTTGAACCTCTGGAACCTTTGGATAATTTGTGGCTTCTGAAGCTGCCTTATATTCAACAGTGGAGTCACTGGGTCTAAAATTGTCCCCAGCTTCATAGAACCAAAAGGTAAAAATTATGGATATTTGTTCGCTTGGTATCAGACCAAGTAAATCAGTAGATATAGATCAGTAATTATTGGGTCAGAACCACCTTGTGAGGGAGCATGTGTGTGGGGGTGAAGGGCTAGGCTGGGCCTGCAGGCACATGATCTGCAGCCTCGTGGCAGGAAGGCACACGTAAAGCCTGTAGCCGATACGGCTGTGCCCACAAAGAGCACATGGCAGCACTCAGATCCAAGTGGTTGGGCTGCCTGGTAGCCTGCCCACACCACACCCCCTGGAGCCTCTGACTGGCTGCAGAACCCCTCACTTTGGCCAGGAAGACACTCGAGTGCTCAGTGAACCAAATGTCCTGCCTAGAGGGAGAGGCCACAGTAGATAAAGAAGCACGCATAAGGTGTCCCTCTTGCCTGGTGTCCTCGAAGTTGTCAACATGTGACCTTCCAGTGGTAACTATATTTTTCTCTCTTTATTCTTTTTTTCTCTTAATCTCTCTTCCTTTACTCTTTTCTTCCTCTTGTAACTTAAACACCTATTTTCTGTATTTCATTTAAGTTGTATAAGATTTTGTGTTTGCTGGGTATAACAAAAGTTTCCTACTCCATAGGAAGTCCCAGTAGCCTGTTGTAATACTTTTGTGAAGTTGCATGTGATCTCTGCAAAACCCTTTTTGTCAAAACGCCTATTTTCTCACCAAATTAAAAAAAAAAAAAAAGTCTCTTAGAGAAAAGTGTGTAGTCTTTTCTCCAGACACGAACTCAAAGTATCTCTTGAAGTGTAAAATTAAAGTGTGCACCTGGTAAAGCTAGACTGGGGTGTAACACTTGGTTTGAGGGAATGGCTTCAAGTTGTGTCAAGGAAGGTTTAGATTGGATATTAAGAAAATTCTTTTTTCATGTAAAGGGTTGTAAAGCATGGTAGCAGACTCCTCAGGGAAGTGGTGGAATCACCATCCCTGGAGCGTTCAAAAAACTTGTGGATGCGACAGTTGAGGACATGGTTTAATGGCAAACATAGTGGTGGTGCTGCGTTGGTGGTTGAACTTGATGATCTTGAAGATCTTTTCCAACCTTAACAGATCTGTGATTCTATGACCTTATAATGACATAGGAACTGCACTGCTGGATCAGCAAGAGGGATTATTTTGCCAGTACCTGCCCATGAGAATGGCCAGTAACAGATGTCTGGGAAAGCTGTTCAAACTGGGTTCAGGTACAGTCATATTTCCCTGGGATGTTCTCCCATCCTCCACCAATCTGGAGCTGAGAGACCTCCTATGCCAAACATCATATCTTTGTGTTTAACAGTCTCTGGCAAATTTTCCTTTTACTCACCTTTTAAACACTTTAGAAGATTTAAAAAACAAACAAACAAACAAAAAAACCACCACAACATGCTATCGTAATTTACAAATCACTGACGTCCATGAGACCATCTGTGCAGGTACACTGCAGATGTGAAGACATCAAACCCATGTCCAGGCTGCTTCACCACCCCAAGGTCAGGACAAGTCTAGGGCTCTTCCACTTCTTCATTCTTTAATAACTCAGTTAAAGAAAAAAAAAACAAAACAACAAAACACTTCCCTGCCAAGTACAAGCACAGGAATTACACTTTCTGCTGTATTCACTGACCTTATGAAATACCTCCTCAAAGGATGGACGTCGTTCAGGGGCTTCAGCCCAGCACTGCTTCATTACCTGGAGGCATGTCAGGGGGGCCACCTCAGGGGCTATGTTTGGGCGGCACAGGGGAGGGGGCTTCTTCACTTTCTTTATGATTTCTGTGACAAAGAGAAGAATGGGAAGCATGTTGTGAGATGGAGGGCCTTAATAGGGGAAAAGGACTTTTCACCTCTCCCTTGCTTGTTTCTTCAGCCATTACTGTTATTTCTCAGCACCCAATGTCTGTGTCAAATGAAGGTTTCTGCTTTGCTGTGTCAAGAGTCTCTTGAATGATTTAAAAGCGATTCATCTGCTTTCTTGTCTCTGGAGAACCAGGTTATGAGCAATAAAGTGGCTGGATGGGGGAAAGATGTGTGACAGATGGATGTGTGAGCCTGCAGGCTTGTATTTAATGAACTTCCCTCTGACTCTCTCCACTAGGATCGGCAGTTGTCTAAAACAGCAGAGGTTTAATGGCTGAGCCCAGACAGGAAGAATAGCAGCCTCTGATGTTTCATGGTTAACTGGGAACCAGTACGTAGGAGGTTATGGGAATGGAGACAGTGGAAACAATATTAAGGGGGAGAGTTTGGGTTCAAAACAACATCTGGGAAATTGCTCCCTATCTAGAGGTGAAATGAGACTAATAAGGGACTGGGCTTGGGCTTTCAAACCCTGAGAAACCCTAAAAAAAACCAAACAAACAACCAACAAAGTTATTGTATTTGGAAGTTTCATTTTGTGTAGTGCAGAGCAGTCAAATGGAGTGAAAACCACTCTCTCTGGCAGGAGCTCTGCATTTCCACAGCTGTTGCTGTGAGTACCCAAGGCTTTTCAGTGTTGACAGTTTACTTTAAGGCTCTTTAGTTCATCCCACCAGTCTCCACCAAACAAAATAATTGAAGCACCCGGCCCAAATAAATCGACAGGCAGCCAAGGGGAAATGCTCCCCAGATTGTTTTAAAGTTCACACCACAAGTGAAAGCCCCTTAAGTATTAAGATGCAATGAGTAGAGATCCATCATTTTATCAGGCTAGGAAACTGGATTGAACTGTGTTCATATTTGTTGGAGATTCTGCAAGAGGACAAGAGCTATTCACATCATAGGCTACATCATAGGTCCAGCTCCGATTTACAGGGTGGGATACATCATAATCGTCATTGTCATTGCATTGTTGGAGCATCTTCAGGCTCAGCAAGGTCAGGGCTCCATTTTTTCAGGCACTGAAGTGGCAGTTACTGAATGGCCATACCCTACTTGGTGACTGCGCAGCTTACAACATGTTGAGAACAGGCGGTCTCTAAAATCAGCTCACTTTAGGTTGTTCTCAGTCCCTCCCTGTTCAAGTGCTTGTGACCCGACCCAGACTGTAGTGACTTTACTCTCTCTATGCATGCACAACATGGTTGCACGAATGAATAGTTCCCAAGGAGCTTATCTCTTTGCTATTTCTGATAAAAGTCACCTAATATATAAGTCAAAGGTTAATGACGTACCACTTCAACCTCTGCTGAAGAGAGAACCTCTTTAAATGGGGAAGAATTAAGGAAAAATAGATGGGCAGGTGGACAAAATAAGATGTTTTCAAGCTATCCAGCTCATATATTTCAACCCCCATGATGCACATAAAAATGGACTGTCAAGTGGAAAGTTAAGGAGTGGGAAGCTATGGAAAATTCTGCCGTCAGATTTCAACCCATACTGTGCTAAAAAGTTGGAGTCTGGACAGGGAACTGGAAGTGCTGCCATGGCCTGACTGAGTCGGCCCTGAAGCATCTTGAGGGGTACCCAGAGCCCCAAGGCTGTGATCAGAACTACACTATTTGATGTTTATTATCGATGTTCTGTTGAAAACATGCTTTTGGCACTGAGAAAGGCTATGAGATTGATACATTATTTCCATATTAATGTTTTAACCCCGGGGCTTGATGAGACTTTTTTCTGAGTGCTCTGTCCAAAGCCTTAAAAATATACTGTTGCCTACCTTCAGCTGAGAGTTCTGATGTGCAGTATGGTGGACCACGAGCAATGACTTCTTGTAGGATGATTGCAAAGCTGTAAATGTCCCCTTTGAATGTGCCTTTTCTGCACATGTCTGGGTCCCTCAGTAACTCAGGAGCTGTCCAGAGCAATTCTAAAAAATTTCAGAGCATCATGTTTCTTACACTGGAGCTCAGACTCTTGCAAAGTAAGTGCTTAAAGGAACACCTCATTTCAGTCATTTGAGAAAAGTTTGGAAAGTCCTTCATTATTTACTGGACTAAATCTTTTACTTCTGGTGATGTATTAGAAATACTAAACTTCCATTCTGACAGAAAAATTGAATTTTCCAGATTTCACTCTACATTTAAAAAAAAAGGTTCAGTACCAACAAATTTTATCATATAACACCAGCCCTGAACTTCAGCATAAGAAGCCACCTCACCATTGCCAAAAGGTTTAACTTTTTTTTCTTTGATTTAAAATATTTCTGAGACAAAATGTTGGCACCGAAGCCTGGATTTCTTGTTACTGTTGTTCTCTTTGTTGTTCTCTTTGTTGTTCTCTTTTAAAAAGCAAGCCATTAATAACATTATTTCTGTAGTACTACTTAAATGAAAATAGTTTCTGCAAAAGCAGTTTGTGACAATCTGAAGCACAATCCATCTTTGTAATCCAGTAGTTCAAGTGATGAAAAACACAGTTGTAAAACATATCCAGCCTCATCAAGAAATGAAACTTGAAACTGTGATACTGTTACCTTGGTAACTGTGCATTTTGAATAATGGGAATAATGAACATTTCAACTACTGAAAATACATTTAACTTCCGTAAGGGGGGAGAAGGTCTCGTAACTGCCCTATCTGAGACACTGGAAATGTGTAGGCATCAAATCCCATGACAGAAGGATCAAACCACTACCTACTACTTGAAACTGTGTTTCAAGAATAAATTGAGATATCAGAGGAACCCCAAGACAAGGGGCAGGTGAAAGAAATCCTGTCAAAGTGTCCAAACCTGGTCCCATGAGGTGTTCTTCCTAAGTGGTGGGAATCTCATGTTGCAGCCTTTGGTAATTGTCATGTAGAGGACCTATTTCAAAGACATCTGCATCATTTTGTGTTTCAGATGGCTTCTTTTAACAAAAAGGCTCTTTGCATGTTGGTTAATGTAAAACTTCAAATATAGGGCTGTGTCTAAGTATGTGAAGCCGATTCTGTTGGTCACAGGAATTCAGTATTGGGAAGGTTTCAGGGACAGTTAAATCTTTCTCCAACTGCAACAAGCTTACATTCTGTCACAGCTTACAATAAGATCTGTTTTCCTTACAATGACACTCTGTTTTTCACTTCAAATTCAGGAAGCCTGAAAAAAACTTAGCTAATCCTTTCCTATAGAAATGACATACAGAAAACGAGATGTCATGAGACTGAGAATGTAAATCCTTATGTGGCCACTGGCCTGAAATTGTATTAGGACAAACATTTGTTAAACCAATGGAAAAATATTTCCAAAAAGAATATTTCCTCATGACACCTACCTTCTGGGGATGGCTGAACATAGGGGCATTTCTGTGCTTCTAAGAGCTCGTTATAACCATAGTCGGTGATCTTCAGCACGAACCGGCCATCCACAACACAGTTACGAGACTTGAGACGTCCGTGGGCAAAATCTCGGTGATGCAAATATCTAATTCCCTATGAAACACGGAAAAAACCCAAGGCTGTTCCTTAGGATTTATATCACTAATCAGCATTCAGACACACCAAGCCAAAGTGTCACCTTAGATGGCATCAGATACAGCACTGACTTTATGTCATATGCAGTCATGATCAAACCAGTTAACTACGGGAGAGGTTCAGAAATGGATTAGGAACATGAACTAGGTTGTCTGCACCCTAAAGTAATATTGGAAACGTCTGACAGCTATAGGAACAGTCAGATGCCTCCCTCTGTAACCCTAGGACTCATTGCACTCCAAAGTTCCATTTTTAGGCAAGGGTAAGAAAGCGGGCACAAGTGGTACTCAATGGTTAGGTCAAAGGAATCCATGAAGAGCTGGATGCCCTTATCCAGCTCCCTCCAGGAGGTTCAGAAGGTGGATCAAAGACTGCAAGAATGGTTCTGGCAGTCTACTCTCTGAAAGTCACCTGTCCCAGATTAGTAGTTTACCATTATGGAATGAAAACAAATGGGACATGATTGGAAGGATGTGCAGACATCCTGTGGCATGGGATGGACACAGTTTTGTTCTATGGTGGATGCATTTCTGATTTACAGTAAGATGGGGCCTTTGAAAAGTATGAATTTGTTACAAAATTGTTTGTTCTAGGTGATCAGTTGCAGCCTGATGTGTAGTTTTAACCTCTTATGCTGCTGTGTGTCTGTAGTCCTGTTACCCCAAATAGTGCTCCTCTCAGATGGTAACAAAATTACGGTAAGAGTTCTCCATTAAAGATGCTGTGTATTGGTATAATTACATTCACATTGGTTTTCCCTGCATTACTATAAAAATCCCAAAGTTCTGGATTAAATAGCTGTTAATATAAAAGTCACATGCAGATCATGCCTCAGCAGAGCAATAGACTTACTTTAATTAGATCCATCACAAGAGAGGACTTGAACATCCAGTCCAGTTTCATATCTTCATTTCTCAGCAAGTCCTCCAGGCTTCCTCGGGAGCAGTATTCTGTCACTATGGCAAAGATGCCACAGTCAGAGAAAAAGCCCAGGAACAGATTCACATTTTCGTGACGCAGATCTTTCATCTGAAACAAGGCAGTGAATCACAGCTAGACCAAGTCAGCCAGACATCTACTCTGCAGCTTCTTGATATCATTGGATGTCCTTATCAGTCTTGTACTCCCAAACAGCCTTCCATACAAGGATGGGGAAGCAAACAACATTTTTGATGGTTATTTTTGGCTACTCAGTGCTCTTTTCAAGCTTTGCTTTCCTTTGTCTATCCATTAAGACAAAGAAAGAAAGATAGCAAAAGCAAACTGAACAGAAATTTGTTTTCTGTTTAGACAGGCCAGATTGAATCTTTCAATAGGCCAAAATGGCTTTTCTGAGGTAGATTGAGTTCAGCATGTGGCATCTTGCTCTGGGTCTGGTCTGATTTAGAAAGCAATACCATACCTAGAGGGTCCAAAGTTACCCATCCATGCTGCCTTTGGAGACATGCCCTGGTAAATTTGTTGTATTTATATGCATTAAAATGCCACTGCTATGTTAGCGACAGCTGTCAAAAACTAATGGCCTTGAATTTGGAAAATAAGTATATTTTCTTGTCATTTAGTAATGATAATAAAATTGAAGACTAAAATTAAACTTCTGACAGGCATCTTAGGCAGAGACACAAAGCGAATACCAGAGAAATGCAAAACTGTCTCCGTGTGACACTGTCAACATATAATGACATGGAAGTGTCTACCAGTGCCTCACACTGCATAGGGATGAGCTCCCCCAAACCACTCTGCCTTTGCAGGCAAGGTCATTTGGAGGATTCACTGTACATTTAGCATTGTAACAGCTTTGAAGTGGCAGATCCTAGGTGGGGTTTTGCAAACTGCTGACTCCGACATACTGACCATTGGTTTGTCAGATGCAGTCATGCATGGTCCATTCTGCCAGATTTCATTGGACAAGACTCATTGACAACCATGATGCGTCATTCAATGGATAAACAGGAGACAAAGAGAATAAGAACACCCTCAAGCTGCAAAAGTCCCCCCCCTGAGAAATCTTCCCTCCACACATCTCTTTATCCCCGGTTCCTACCTTCCTTAAGATGTTGGTGGAGCTTTGCCGCAGATTGTGAGTCGCTCCGGTCTCAAATTTTTTCAGCCACACACAGTCTCCCTGTCCACAATCACAGAATCACAGAACGGGTAAGGATGGAATAAACACTGATGGAGCATTTAGTCCAAAATCCATGTTCAAGCAGTGTCATCCTAGATCTCATCCCAGACAGGATTGTGTCCAGACAGTTCTTGAATATCTCCAGTGAGGGAGACTACACGACCTCTCTGGACAACCTGACCCAGTGCACACTAACTAACAGAGTAAAGAAGTTTATCCTCATATTCAGGTGGAACTTCCTGTGCATCAGTTTCTGCCCATTGCTTCTTGTCCTACTGTTTGGCACCACAAAGAAGAGCTTGGATCCATCCTCTTGACACCCTCCCTTGAGATATTTGTACATACTGATGAGGTTCCCTCTCTATTGTCTCTTATCAAGGCTGAACAGGCTCAAGTCTCTCAGCCTTTCCTCATAAGGGAGATGCTCCAGTCCCCTAATCACAGTACAGGTGAATGAATGATAGAGCAAGTCTCTGAACAACAGCTGACATTGGGACCTAGATCTGAGTTCCAAATCCTTCACTTTCAAATTGGTTGGGGATTTTTAATGTTCTTGGCAGTAGATTCTTTCTACACTGCACCTGAATAAGAATATCCACACAAATCCTCAAAAAAACAGGTGAGGCAAGGCTTTCACGCGGATCAGAACTTCATGCCTGGAAGGTGTACTAGTATCTGATAAACAATGATAAATTGATTAAAAAGGAAAGCAACACTGGCCAGATCTGTTTTCTGTCCTTAATGGTAGATGCAGTTTATTTTGCTCCTCTTCAGGTAAAGTCACCATGCCATTTTTTCAAAAAGCTATATTTTCAGGGAAGAACTGATGGATGGGGTGAATTTTCTTGGCTGTTGCTTCTGCTTAAGCTCCATACAATCCTAGCGGCACAAGGGGGAATTTGAAAGCCTTTATTTGTGTATTTGGATGCTGTCTTGTAAGAAAGTTCCTTATTAGAGATGTCACCAGCTAAAGACTGTCTTGTAAGAAAGGTTCTTCGTGGGACCTTTAGGTGGTGACTTCTCTAACAGGGACCAGACCTGGCAGTGCTACATATGGATGTTGAATATCATCATCCCACATGACTCCAAGTGTCAGAGTGAGGACTGGAGTACAGTACCCGAACCATTATTTACCTTAAGCACTGGTAAGTCCATACTTGAGATTAACTTATTTTCATGCTTAGGGGCTGTTTACAGAATTCCTGTTCTGGGACCTACAGTACTGCAGCCCAAGACTTTCCCACTGGAACAGTTCAGTGAACAGAAGCAGTGGGAGAAGGCTGCATGAGGTCTCTACCTACCTCATACAAAGCCACATTGGAGGTTTCATGGGTGGCAACTGTGCTTTTCAAGGAAGAAGAGCGGGTTACAGATTTCAGGCTTCTGCTGTTGACTGCTATGCTGTTTGCATCAATCAGGCTGTCCAAGGTCAGCCTCTGGAAGGCAAGAAAATCAGGTGCAAGACAGTTACTATCTTTGGATATAAATCTGCATTCCAGCTCTGTTGTGGACCACAGATTTCTGGGTAAGGAAATCATGGGCTCATGCCCCAGGAGGTCACCAGCTCTGGGTAGGAGCCAGCACAGACCAGGAATGGTTTCCAATAGGTTTGAATGAAGACATTTTATTGTAGAGAGTAAAATGATTTATCTATATGGACATGCACTATAATACACCATCCAACCTCAAAACCAAAGAACAAGCCCTGGCAGTTAGAATAAACACAATCAAGGATACTATTTTACATCATAAAAGTTCTGACAGCTAATATGAGACTCAAAACCACTGAATATGTGGGAAGTTTTCTGATATGCGCGGGAATATGACATGGAGAAGTGAATAGCTTCACAGAGCTTCATGGGTATGAAAATACCACACAGCAAACCTGTTTTAGTGTTCCACCGGATTACTTTCAGGAGTAGAAGACTTACCTTTCTATGTAACTCTGGGTTGATGAAGATGAGGTCATCCAAGGTCACTATGATCTTGTTCGGACCCTTGAAAAGCTGATTGTTCAAGATGCTCTGCCTGAAAGGTTTGGAGAGTCACAGTTATCATTTTTAGGTAGGTAACCAGTTTACACCACCTCTGAATTCCCCACATCTGGCTTCCCTGCAGTATTAGACCCCACCTGCAGTACTGTTTCCAGCTCTGGGGCCCCCAACACAAGAAGGTTGTGGACCTGTTGGAGCAGGTCCAGAAAAGGCCACAGACACTCAGAGGACTGTGGTGACAGGCTGAGAGAGTTGAAGTTGCTCAGCATGGAGAACAGAAGGATCCAGTGAGACCTTAGAGCCCCTTCCAGTTCCTACAAGAGAACTGGAGAGCAATTTTGGACAAGGTCATGGA
Source organism: Lophotriccus pileatus (assembly GCA_035583135.1). Lineage (NCBI taxonomy): Eukaryota > Metazoa > Chordata > Aves > Passeriformes > Tyrannidae > Lophotriccus > Lophotriccus pileatus. Next base: position 28,700,753 of record JAWWES010000001.1, read on the forward strand.
GTTACAGGACAAGGGGGAATGGCTTCAAACTGAAAGAGGGCAGATTTAGATTAGAAATTAGGAAGAAATTCTTCACTGGTGGGGAGGCACTGGCACAGGTTTCCCGGAGAAGCTATGCCAGCACCCTCCCTGGAAATGTTCAAAGCAAAGTTGCATGGGGCTTTGAGCAACCTGGTCTAGTGGAAGGTGTCCTTGCCAACAGCAGAGGGGTTGGAACTACATGGTCTTTAACGTCTAAAATGGTGTGGTAATGGGATTGGATGTTGGTGAAAGCAGTGGACAAACCACAATGACTTGTCTTGGACTGAAATCCCCTGAGTCAAGAGTTATCCATTTCACAGACTCCAAAAGGTACCATCTCAAAGGCTGTGATCACAAATAGATAACTTGATTTAATCTGGTTACAAATATTAATTGGATGTGTATGTAATGCATACTTTGTTTTGCTCAGTTTTATTTGTCATATCCCAAATCATCCTCCTTTAGGACACAAAAATAGGTTTTGTAAGTCCAGCTGGCCTGGCTGGTGAGCTCAGTTGGCTAGAGCATAGGCATTAATAACACCAAGGTTGTGGGTTCAATCCCCACACTGACCATCCAAGTGAGAGCTGGACTCCATGATCCTTGTGGGTCCCTTCCCACCTAGAATATTCTCTGGTATTGACTATTCTGTGATATTGATAAGGTGGAAAATAGAATGTCTTTTGCTAACTCTACTATAGAAGGAATCCATTACATAAAATACCCCCACGTCACCACAATTCACTTTTCCACTCCATGTACCACTCTGGGCATTTTAGAAGAGAACAAACAGTTTCCTGGAGCTCAGAGGGAGCCTTGACGGTGTAACCACAGGCTTTACCTGGGACGATGTTTTTATGATCTTTCTCTAACCACACTGTCCCAAGCCACCCAACTCATATTCATGCAAAAAACTCATCACTTATGTATCTTACACCAGTCCACCTGAACAACCTCTCTTGATCAATCACATCCTTTCCTACGATCATGGAAGAAAGCATCCCTCTGCCGGAAGCTAAGCGTAGAGAGGAGAGGGACTCATTGGAGGTCATGCAGCAGATCCCTAGCAGAGCTGAGACCAGAGCTTTCACATTTAAGCTCAGACCATGCTGTGGTTTTAATTTAGCTCCAGACATGCCCTTTCCTAATAAAAATTATTGTCTGAGTCATGCTGGACTTTTTTCCCAGCTTGCAGATGGCCATACATCTTTACTCATGACTGAGCCTTCCCAATCATGGTACTTGTGCAAGAGCTTACAAATAGAATAGGCAGAAAGATTGCCTTTTATTTACTTAATTGTAGAGGCTGGTAGCCAGGGAATAGAGCCTGGTTTAAAAGTGTGGGTGGGTGGAGGCAACCTCTTCAGTGCCTGCAATACTATCAGAAGCAGCTGTATGCTTAAAGTGCGGGAGCTGTCTGGTGTGTTGCTTGCTGGGTGGCCTTGTATCATCTGGGTTCAGGGGGATGGTTCAGGACTGGAGGCAAAGCATGTTTGGGAATTATTTGAGAGGCAAAGCTGGATGGAACAATCTAGGAACCCTGCTTTGCTGAACTCACTGCTGCTGAGTAAACATGCCTTCTACTTTCAGTCTATTTTCACTCTAATTTCAGTCATGTAGACAACAATAATCAGAGACAGACTACCCCGGGGGCTACAGTGTCCTTGCCAAAGAGCAATCCATAGCTCCTGGACCAAGCAGTCCATTCTGTCTGATTTCTACCTTGGATATAGAGTTGGGACACAAATGTGACCTATGCAATTATTAGAAATGGTTCCTTCCCCAGACTACTGCATTTGCTCTAAAGATCCCATCCCCACACCAATATTTATACAATGGGAATGATCAGGGATCTGAACTCCAGTTCAAAACAGAGAATAAATCAGTTTGATAATAAAGAGGCATCCCAAACAATTGTGCCAAACCCTCTCCAGAGGTATTTTCTTTCTCTTTAGTACACAGAGAAAATACAGAGGGTCAAGCCTTACGTGTTTCATAGGAAATACGTAAAGGGGACAGAAATCCAGGCAAGAATGATCTGGAGTAAGAAAAACAGTTGGTCTCCACCCTCATGTTCTCATAGCAGATTCCTATCTTTGGTTCATATGTCATCCTTTGCATTTCCAAAGTGATAGTCATCTTTCTTATGCTTCAGACCCATCATCCAGCTAATCCTTACAGCAACAGACTGCAATCTTCTACCAAGCCTGGACTGCTTTAAAAGTAAAATGGCTGCTCCTGAGACTACAGAACCAATGCCTGCACCTCTCAAGCCACTGTCACCTAATAAAGTTGTATTGGGTTTGCATGGCAAGGTTTTGGTAGTGGGGGGCTATAGGGAGGCTTCTGTGAGAAGCTGTGGAACCAATACTAGCTGGCTTCAACACAGGTCTGCTGGTGGTCAAGCCCGTCAGCAACAGTGATAGCACCTCTAGGATAAGATATTTAAGAAGGAAAAAAATAACTGGACAACTTCAGCCAGAAAGGAGTGAGAATATGTGAGAGAAATAGCCCTGCAGAAACCAAGATCAGGGAGGAAGGAGGGGGAGGAGGTGCTCCAGGTGACGGAGCAGATATTCCCCTGCAGCCTGTGGTGATGACTTGGGCGAGGCAGATTGTACTCCTGCAGTTCATGGAGGCTCTTAGTGAAGCAGAAATCCATTTGCAATCCAAGCAGGAGGATGCCCAAATAAGTCTGTGACGCCGTGGGAAGCCTGCACTGGACCAGACTCCTGGCAGGACCTTACACCCGTGAAGAGAGGAGCACATGCTGGAGAGGTTTGCTGGTTGGACTTGTGACCCCATGGGGGATCTATGCTGGAGCAGCCTCTTCCTGAAGAACTGTATCTTGCAGAAAGGGACACATCCTGGAACAGTTAATGGAGAACTGTGGCATGTGGAAAGGACTCTAAATCTATATGTTCACAGGGGACTGTCTCCTGTGGATGGTACCCCACGCTGGAGCAGGGAAAGGGTGTGAGGAGGAAGGAGCGGCAGAGGCAATGTGTGAAAAACTGACCACAGTCCCCATTCCCTGGCCCCTGTGCCACTGGTGGAGACAAAGTATAGAATCTGGGAGTAAAGTGAAGCCTGAGAAGAAGGGAAAGGCGGAGAGAAGCTGTTTTTAAGATTTGATTTTGTCATTATCCTACTCTGATTTGATTGGTAATAAATTTAGCTTCCCCAAGTCAAGTCCATTTTGGCCATCGTGGTAATTGGTGAATGATCTCTCCCTGCCCTTATCTTGATCTATGAGTCTTTTGTTGTATTTTCTCTTCCTTGTCCTGCTGAAGAAGGGAGAGATAGAGTGGATTTGGTGGATGCCTGCCATGCAGCCAGGGTCAGCCCACCATAAATATGAAGAGATTTGTGGCTGGAGAGCAGAGAGCACAATCACACCTGCTTTTTGTGTGTGGTCTAAACTTCTGGCTAAAGCACAAGCGTCCCACAGAAGTCAAAAGTGTCACCAACTCAAATAAATGCTGCAAATCTCACCTGATGAGAGAAACCAGGCCCACAGCACACACCACCAGGGCAAATATCAGCATTACTCCCAACATAATGACTTCAGGCTCAATCCCTGTGCAAAGGGGGGAAAGAGTGAATGAGAAAATAATTTTGATTTACACAATAATATTAAAAACATCAATATCAGACCATTAGATTACAAAGTCAAATATTCAGCCAGGACAATGCCAAAAGACAATTTTTAAGCAATGTGAATTTGTGAATACACAAGTACTTACTGACTTTGTTTACATGAGGCTGCAACTACTCTATTTATTTCCATGCACTTTTTTAACCTAAACCAGACTTAGAGCCCTGGATCAGTGGAAAACTAGTTTTTCTTCAAGTAAATAAAGACTAAACTCACAGGAAAGTATAAAGTTTTAGAGGAAGCTTCTGCAAAGTTCATAACTTTTTAACATTTGACTCTTTTCTCTCCAGGAACTGAAATGCTGAAAAATCTTTATCATATGGCACCAAACTGATGGCCACTGTGAGTCATTGGCCCATCTGGGATTTTTCATTCTCTGCTACATATTTCTAATGCTGAAAAGAGCAGAAGAGGAGGAGCAGAATATTGATGTTCTCCTCAACAGTCCATGGACAGAAAGTACTAGAGACAGATACTTTTCTCATGAGTGTGTTTACTAGAGAGCTAAGGGAAGCCAACATGAGTGAATTAGCTGAATTGCTGTGTCTGTCTCTTCTGTCTTCTGATTTTTCTATTTTGTTTTGTTTGTATTCAGAGATCTATAAATGCAAACAAACATGGAGAATTTTGGGTTAATTAATGGTTAATGACTCTATGTCACACACCTAAATCACAGGCCTCTCTGCAAGCACTGAAACCTAGACCTTCCCAGTGAAAACTGAAGACATTTTTTTAAAATTGGTGTCTATTTCAGAAAAGATTATTTTAGCTGAAATTTTCCTGCTTCAGCCTAGATCCCCAGTCCCTGATTTTCCCCACACATATGCAGGAACAGGTTGCTCACAGAAGCTATGGCTGCTCCATCCTTGGAAGTGTTCAAGACAAAGGTCAATGGAGCTTTGTGCAACCTGGTCTAGTGTGGGGTTAGATTAGATGACTTTGAAAGGACCCTTCCCAGTCCAAACTACTTTTTTTTTTTTCTAGTGAAAGATGTTGCTATCCATAAAAGGGAGGGTTGGACTTGGTAATATTTGAAGATCTTTTCTAACACAATCACCATTCTGTGATTCTACAATGTTATGGTTCTATAAAAGAAGTCACACTGCTTTCATGCTCCAGCCTGGATTTAGCCCTGGTTGCCTTCATCTGAGAAGAAATCAAGGTCAGATTGTTACGATCCCCATAAAAGCAAGTGACAGCAACCCAGTGTTCATTCCAGGCAGGCAGAGGAGCTGCAAAAATGTTGGCCTCCACATGGAATGGTGTTAATGCAGAGCTAGAACACATCACATAAAGGTCTTGCACAATGCTACATGCATGGAAAAGGAAGAATTGGATCCACTTAGAGGCAGAATTGCAGGAAACTCAGTGCTCTGGGCTGTGGTAACCTGTTAAGAAGCTTATTTTTAAAGAGAGAATGAGCTTTGAATAGCCCAGCTACAGTGCTAGGAGTTGTTTTTCTTTCTGGACAAAGCAGGGAACACCTCCTGGACGAACCAGTGCTGAAGGTATGAAAGTCCCATCTCACATCCCTGCATGGCCTTCTAACATTTTCAGAGAGAATCTGTAACTCAGACCACAATGTGGTAGGAGTAATTTGGAGTTTGGTAATGTTCTCTTCTGTATTTAGTCAGGGTTTTTTACTGGTCTTGTCTCCTAAACTTCCTTAGGTAGCCTCCAGAGACTACTGTCTGAACAAGTCTGCTTTGAGAAAGACCCCAAGAGAAATTCTTTTGTTTTTTATCATTGCCTAGAATAACCTACAAGTGCTTGACTGTTCTTTAGAGGACCCTAATGTAATATGGTACTTGAAAGGCAGTGCGGAAAACCAAGGAATACCAAAGGATGTCTCCATGATCATGTCCCTTGCTGAAGTAGGGGAACAGTTTCACATCATTACAGATGTGAAGGCACTTCATCAGCTAAAAAACATCCAAAGTCCATCCAATTTCATTCACAGAAACAGTATTTGATAAGATGAGAATGAAAGCTAGTCAGAGCACAACATTCACTGCAGTGAACCTTGCATTTAAAGGACAAGAAAAGTAAAAAATAAACAGCCAAATAAACAAACCCTGAGGAATGGGAGATAGCAAAGGCACTGCCAAACACCAGAGAGTTCATGTCAGTGATGAATGTGGCATTGCAGGGACCATGCAAAGCCCCGAGGAAGCCCAAACAGATCTTTATAACTAATTAGAAGTGAAAGCAAGGTTATCGTGAGCTCATGGGAAACAGCAAACTTACAATGTACTTGAGGGAACTTGTGGGATTGTGTTAAAGTCATTAGGGAATGTTTTAAGGGAACTATGGGACTATGTGAAACTTCTTATGAGATCTTTAGATGGAGGGGCAAAAATGGGGAAAGGGACAGATAGGGTGTCGGTCGATTGTCAAGTATGGGAGAGGATGGGGATGCCTGGTTACACATAACCTTTTTTCCAGCCAAACCTTGCACCTGACCATCACAAGCTGTTCCACCTTCCTCTTAACCCCTATTCCTCCTTTTTTTTTTTTTTTTTTTCCCCTGGGTGAGTGTGCTGCCTGACTGCTTGTGATGTTTACAGACTTCACATCAATCTAATGAACAGGTAAGGTGAGTCCTGGAGCCTGTAACCCATGAAAGACCACACATCTGGAGTCACCTGCTGCAGAGGCCAAAGGGTTTGAGAGCTGGCTATGAGGGAATTTAGGCTGGGACCATCTACCAGAGGATGCATTTGTAAGTCTTCAGAAACTGGAGCTGTGAGATCTAGTAGCAAGCTTGGAGCCTAATTATGTGGTGCATGAGAACAGGATGGGGCCATTTATGTTGTCCGTGTCCCATCAATCCTGGTTGTGGGTGTGGTGCTTGTAAACACATGGCTCTCCTATATCTGTTACTCTGCCAGTGACTGGTTGTCTCTTCTCTGTGTGTGTATGTGTGTGTCCACGTACTGGGAATAGCAACACAGCCTCACTCCTGGTGTACCTGGAGTTAGGAACCACAGCAGCCTGACAACTTTGCATCCAGTCCCCCTCCAACCCTAACTTCAAAAGCCAGAGTGAGGCCTGGATTTAATTCTAGTCATAAAATTCAGTCTCTGAAATACTAGTAATAATAATAAAGTACTGTTTCACTGACAAATGTCTAGAGCTCTATGCTTTTGTAAAGGTACGAACATGAAATCTGGTCTCTCTAAAAATCAGTGGGATTTTTTCATAGACTTGAAAGGGATGCTAAACTGCTATATCATTCCTAGTAGCAGTGCAAAATTAGATCTATGATAGTATTATATTTATCTCTTCTATAGCTTGCCAGCTGCTGTAAGATCAGTGTATCTCCAATTTTCATAGAGTGACACTGATTTAAACCAGCTATGACTGAGCCAAGGGGAATGTTTTTCTCAGTTACTGAATGAAGTATTCTGTAGACGTGGTTAATTTTGTCTGTTTCAGTCATATCCTGGAGCAGTAGGTGTAAATGCTTAGTGTAATAAGTAAATATGCTGAGAGGAGGCTAAGTATCCTACCCTGAGATTTTGGCTTCCCTGTGACTTTAAAACTGCACCACAGTTGCCTCAAGTTAAAAACAATAAGTAAAAACAGTGTCCAATCTTACTAACCCTGGAAGCAGAACAGATATCTTGGCTCCCAAGCCTTTGATTACTACCTCTGTTGTCTACAGTGACTCAGACTATTTTGAGTATGATTATCATTTTTTCTTGAAGAGGTGAGCTCTGATGTCCTTAATGCCACACCTGGATAAAAAAGTTGGGTTAACAGGAGTGATGGTGAGAGCATCTGCTGTTGAGCAGCTCTCTAAGGCTGTCTTCCAGGCAAATCCTCTTAGTGCCCCATCCCTCAGAAGGACAGGGATATAGTGCTGGGTGAAGCCTCTGGTGTATAATGGTGATTATTAAAATAAGCAGATGTTGACTGTTAGACCCAGAAAACCCCTTCAAGCACACCACAACAGTGGAGTGGCAAAATCTTATTGTCCCAGGGAAGTGATGGGATTAATGTCCCTGGAATTGCTCAAAAAATGTGTAGATGTGGTGTTTAGGGATATGGTAGTGGTGGGCTTGGAAGTGATAGGTTAATGGTTGGACTCAAAGCTCTTAGATGATATAGCTGACGAAAAGCTCTTAGATGATATAGATGATATGATATATCATAGATGATAAAGCTCCAGCTTTAATAATTCCATGGTTCTATGATCTAACAAGCAATAAAAGAGTCTTGTGGATCAGTGATGGTATCTCTGCATATGATTCTCATTATAAACAGGATGATGATTGGATATCTTTACATTAATTTCTTGAATTTAGACTTTTCTAAGAATTTTTGGAGAATTCTAATTTAAAGGGGTAACCGCCTGGAGTAAGAAAAAAAGATAAAAGAAATGAGATTCAATGCCATTTGACCCTTTTGTTGTCTTTTCCCCCCTTACCTTCAGTGCAGAGAACATCTGGATCAAACCAACAGCTGGAGTCTGGCTTGGGTGGAACTTCGTTGGGAAAGTGGATGGCCTGGCCTAGGGGCAACACGGAGTCTGAAGACATGTCCAGCGTGTGGGTTGGGAAAAGCTGGTTCCCATGACCATCTGTGTCCAATATTACATAGTTGCTGAGCCCCTTCCCACAGCTGTCTGTCTCTACCTGGTGAGTAAATCCAGGGAAACTGAAGTTTTTTGTGTGCTCAGCTATGTCAGCTCCGGAGGCTCTGACTCCTTTCCTCCGAGCACTGTCTATAGCCATGGCCATGAAGTAAATAGCATCATAGATTGTTCCAAAGAGTGGAGAAACCTAAAAATACATGGAAAAATTGAGGTCAGGCTATACTGTTCCTAACCTCCAATTTGAGGTTTGTGGCAAAATATTGTCCCACTGGCTAAGTTGCAAACTCAAGTACTGAGACAACCGAGCATTAGCTCAGAGAGTAAAGGGTTTGAAGAATCTTAGGTCGAAGGTAGCTCTGGATAGACACAATGTATGCATGACTTTGAATACCTGTCTTTTCCTATGGTTGCTTCCCAAAATACAATTTCAAAATATTTTTAAAACCATGCAAAATTGCTTTAGGATGGTAAAAGCCGAGACTCTGAGCCTGATGTTCAGCTGAAATTTCTCACAACCGGCCTCAAAACACTACACTAAAACATCTGCTGCAAATAGAAGTTCAAAGTCACAGACTTGTCTCCCTCCCTACCAAGACAGGAAAAGTGTCATTGCCCAAACAATTGGTCTTCTCTGTCAGAACATTACTTATTCCTAAGATGTTAAAATCCCAGAGCAGAACTATGGCAAACTTGTTTTGTTGGCTAACAGAGCCTTTCCTCTTTGCATTGTTCCCTTCCATGACAGACTTGATTTAGGAACCTTTAACAAAAACGGTGACTTTTACAATCATGTGGGCATTCACAGCTGGTAGGTGAAGAGATATTATAGGCAAATACCTGTGAAAAAAATGAGGAGTGCTGATGGGAGCCACAGAATTTGACATTTGTGATGGGATTCATTGCTCAGATAGAGATATCTACAATGAAGAATCTGACACTATATAGTTAACCTACGCTCTCATTATAGTGAAGGGAAAGAAATGAATGCTTTCAAGGCATGATTCATCTCCTTCTAAAGTAGGCATCCATAAATCATGCCTTAAAAGTACTTGCAATTTTTTCAAAGGTCATAGGAAGATTTGAAGATCAGCTCAGCTGAATCCTGCATCTCTTCACCAGTATGAAATTCCCCAGTTCTTCTTCAAAATGTCTACAAGGTAGCAACTGATTTAGTTTTTGATAAGCTACTGGTGACATTTAGATAATTGTGCTGACAAACAATAACTTTGACTATAGGGCTAAGAAGAGCAAGGCAGCAAGAATCTTACACATTTCCCTCTAGAAACATCCAGTATTTCATTAGTCTGTCTCATCCTCTCATGTTTTCAGGCATATAGACATCTTATTTTGGTTCATTACAAACTCCATGGACTTTATTCAACTTAGGAGACACCTTTTCAACTTGAGTCTACTGCAGTTAGCACATAGCAAACCAAATCTGAGAGGCTCAAAGACAACCCCTTTCTCTTGAATTCCCAGCATGGTCTTGCAAATTGAACCAACTGAGTTATATTGCCAGACATCCAGTAGAAATTATCTTTCCGAATGAATGCAGACCATACTCAAATCTCACCATATTTTTCTCAAAATTAAAGCATGCAGTCTGGGTTGACTCTCCCCTGTACTTTCTCTATAATTATTGCTTGTCTCATGTCTCTTGTTGGCAGGTCCCAGAAAAGCCCAGGAGAAAGAATATTACCTGTGTGGCTTCCAAATCCCTGGTTATTTCACCACTTTCTTTAGCTTCCCTGAACGCATCATAGAAAGTTCTTTCTCCAGACTGCAGTGTGATAGTCAGCACAGCATCATATGCTTCCTGGAGCTTGCTGTCATTATCAAAGACATTGAATGAGTTGTTTTGGTAAGGAAGACTGTACAGTAAAGTGTCATATGGAACAAAGATGTATCTTCCATCTGCTAATCCCATTTCCAGAGCTTTTGTGAGTAACGTAGCTTGTTCCTCCCCTCCGATGAGAACAGAATGCATGCACAGGACTATAACTGGAACACAAGGACAGCAGAGAGTGTTGTTAATCTATGTGGGTTTTTCAACACAAAATAGCACCCTCCCTTCCCAGTAAAAGAGCTGTCTGAACTACTCTATCAGGTCAGATTCGTTTGTTATGTGCCGAGGAAGCTGGGAGCTACACCTATTTTGTTCAACCTCTGGAGGTCTGCAATACCTAGTAAAGAAGGCTGTGACTCGTACATATTTCTGGAGCTGTAAAGAAGAAAGAATGGAGAGAAATTTTGACAGAAGTGAGGCAAGCATTAACATGGTGGGTAGTTGTGGTCATTGTTGTCACTGACTGTGAGACTTGAGCTTTCCCTCTCTGCCCTGAGCTGACAGACACACACCATTGTGAGCAATGCCCAACCTTCACCCATTCACCCTGTCACCAAATATACAGATTTTAGGTTGGAGACTGTGTTGTGTTTAAACATCTGGTTCATGCTTGACTGTCCCAAAGTCTGGGTCTTTGCCTGCAAAATGTCCTGGGGCCAATCCCCATGTCTGGTGGGAGATCTGAAATAGAGGTGCATCTCTTTAACAGGCTTTCCTGGATGGTCACTGACCCTGTAGGAGAGGAACCACTCCCGATAGTTGTTCCAAGACAGTGTCTCAAGATTAAGTTAATGAGAGAAGAAAAATAGGGCAGTGGTGTGAAGGAAAGTTGCAAAGGAAACCTGATGGCTACTAAACGGGGAGAAAGAAGGATCCCTAGAGTAGATGTAGTCTCTCCTTAGGGGAAAAAGTGTCCTAGGAAAAGTAGAAACTAAAATGAATAAGACTATTTTCAGGTTTCTGAATTACAGGAAAGAAACTGGTACTTCTTGACAGTGGTTCATCCTGCACTATAGCAGAGAGCTTAAGCTGGCCAAATAAATGATATTTGAAAAGGAACTGGTTCTCTCCATTTATTATAAAGGGGCCATCATCTGTAACTCAGATGTGGAGAGCTGTGATGGTGAGGAGACGAACCCACCCAAGGTGGATTTGGTCTCAAGCACAGATTTGAGCACTGAGGTTAGACAGCGTTTTGCTACCCTTGTTATTCTTTGGTGTAAAATCCAAAGTCAGCTAAAATGCATCCTCACTGGAGTCCCGGTGATGACTGCAGGGGTGTACATCCAGGATCAGAGCTCCATCACAGACTTCCTAACAAGGCTCTGAACCAGAAAAACATGTCTTTTCCCTCCACCCATTTTCTCAAGAGAAAGAAGATCATTCTTTACTACAAGCTGTGCATCAAAAAGAGCCTTTCCACTGCTTTAGTAGTTTGTGTGTATAACATTGGATTTCACTTCTGATACCTTCACTAAACACAGGCAGCAAGGACACAGCATCAAAGGGTAAGATTTTTGATAATCCAGAATACAAATCATTATTAATATAAAACAATCCTATAAACTGCTCTCTACACAAGTCAAGCACAGACAACCATCTACTATTTATTTTTTTTCAGATAAGCTGGAAACGATCTTTCATGTTGTAGGAACTGTTTTGCTCTATCTTCATCAAACACAAAATGTCTAGCACTCTTTTATGTGAAGACCTGGCTCCATTAAGGTCAGAGGTGAAGTTCTTCTTGATTTAAACCACTTCAAGTTTTTATTCTCTAACCTATAAAAATGCAGTACTACCTTAGAGAAAATAATTTAAAAAATAATAAAAAAAGGGAATGAGACTTAAAGCACTTACTTTTAATGTCATTAACTTCTTTAATCTTGTTCCAGGTGTCTTCAATGCCTTTTTCTCCTTTATGCACATATGTAACAATGCCTACAGGTAGCCCCTGGCTCCTGAGTGAAGTTGCTAACTCGCTGGCTGTGTACATCCAAATATCCTCTCTGGACGCAATGATGCCAACACGAGCCCAGTTAAAATATTTCATTACTGTAAACAAAACTTGGGTTGGAGAGGGCAGAGTCCTTGCAAATGCAGGGTGGTGGATGGTGGAATCCAGCTTATCATTGACGCACATCCATGAGAAGATAGCTTTATTCCAGTTTTTCCCTAAATGTGTAGCCACCTCACAGAGGCCAGGATTCAGAGGGCCTATGAAAGCTGAGGAAAGCTTTCCAAAGGCAATGAATCTAACCAGAGCTCTTGGTGCCTCACATTCTTCTTGCAGGATTACATAATCCAGCCTGTGGCCAAGATCTAGTGAAGGATCTTGGCTTATTCGTCCCACAGCTAACCTGGCAGCTACATGGGGAAAGGCTTTGGAAAAGAAGGGGTCACAGTTCCAGGGGCCAAGCAGTCCAATTTTAAAGACAGAACAATGTGCTGGAGAGGAAAATAGGATTATTCCAAACAGCAGCCACCAGAGAGCCCAGAAAAATGACTTGAATGAATTTCCAGTGTTGAGGTGATGCAAGCTAATGTGCCTTGGCAGCACCCAGAAGAAGCTGTTAGGGCACCGTAGGAGAAATGACATTGTTTTACAGGTGGGTAGATCTGCACCAAGTTCTTGAGGAAGCCCAGAAGTGCATTACCAGTTGCTGGAAGGAAAGTAGATTACTTTTGCCTTTCAACGTATTTGTTCACTGCACGTAGATACAGCTCAGTCAGCACAACACAACAGCTCTCAAGGCACAAGTCTGTGAGAAGCCGAAACCACACACAGACATGTGGACATGCACCACACAACCCACCTCGTCACGCAGAAAAATGTCCAACCAGTGTCAGACATGCTGTAACTCTTAAATGCACACTTGTATAAATATTTTAATATGCTTTACAATATATTCTGACACCAGGCAGCGAAGAATGAGTCTGCTTTGTTTGCAGCAGTAAGGACAACTTGGGGATACTCTGTGGTTTTGGTTCTTAAGAAAGATAATTTCCAAATCACACAGACAAACACCCATACAAGAAAATAAAAAGGTGAAACACTCTAAACCATCAGCTTTTGTCAAAAATCCACAGTGAGTTTTGAATATGAATTAGAACTGGACATGAATGCAAATACACACACACACATACATAGACCTTATATTCATATACTTAGGGATACGTATGTATGTGCATTTGATTTTAAAACTTCCTGAAAAAGTTTTTCAAGGACAAGTCATAGCAGAGACTCTTAAACCTGGCAGGAAAAAAAAAAAAAAAAAAAAAAAAGTGGATAAACAGGTAATCAGAAAATGAGGGAAAAGTAGGATTATTATTTGAATTTGGATAAAGAACTGCTATATAACTATCAGTTTAAAAATTTTGTGTACCTCGTGGTTTAAAATACTCTTAGTTGAATATGAGGAGCCATAGGGTTTTTTTTTTTGGAATAACTATCTAACCCTTTGCAGCCAGGCAGAGAAATAGCAAAGCCACAACAGGCTCCCCTTTCTCTGCAGTGTTACCCCATGACTTAATAAACTTTGCTGACCCCAGTAAATTTGTACTCTAAAAATAGCAGGCCTCTTACATCAGCTTACCTGTTCAATACCGGAAAAGTGCTTTTATCCTGGATCCTCTGCCACTGAGACACGCAGCACAGAGCACTGCAATGCAGTGTGTGCTGTAAATGTGCTCACAGGTCCTCTAGCTTGATGGAGGGA
>JAWWES010000001.1:28720798-28742866 GCA_035583135.1 Lophotriccus pileatus
GTCTCTGCATGATCTGCCAGATGTTACACAGATGTTATACAGGAGCAGAGAAAGAGACTCCACACTGCATGTCCATTTAGGGCTAAATCTCTTCTCTCTCACCATCTTGGCTTCCCAGCAACAAACTTCTCCTGCTTAAGAGTTTTTCTGTTGTAACAGACAATTTGTAATTTTTCCTGAAAAATGAGCAGCAATCTCTTATACCCCCATTTTCTAAGTCTACTTCTTCCATAATTAGGAGTTACAGAAAATTAATAAATCAGTGAATTAACCAATTAACTAATACAGAGCATGAGCTAGGTATGAATTTTCCTGGATAGACAGAAGGTCTTTCTTAGCAGGTAGCCTCCAGCAACCTGACGGCTTCATCTCTTCTGCTTCAGTTACATATGTAGATAGGTAGATAGATAGATAGATAGACAGACAGACAGACAGATAGATAGATAGATAGATAGATTGATTGATCTTCGGTTCATAGAGTCATAGAATCACAGAATGGTTTGGTTGGAAGGGACCTTAAAGATCATCTTATTCCAACTGCCCTGCCATGGGCAGGAACATCTTCTGCTAGACCAGGGTGCTCAGAGCCCCATCCTGCCTGGCCTTGAACACTTCCAGGGAAGGGGCATCCACTGCTTCTCAGTGTAACCTGTTCCATTGCCTCACCATGCTCACAGGGAAAAATTTCTCCCAAAACTATAGACTAACTTCACCCTGTCCTCTGTCAGTTTGAAGACGTTTCCCTCTGTCCTATCATTCCATTTCCTTCTCAAAAGTACTTCTCCATGTCCCTTTAGTACTGGAAGATGCTCTGAAGTCTCCACAGAGCCTTCTCTTCCCTGAGGTGAACAGCCCCAATTCTCTCAGCCTGTCTTCATGGGAGAGGTGCTCCAGCCCTTTGACAATCTTCGTGACCCACCCCCAGACCCACTCCAACAGGTCTACATCCTTCTTGTATATATGTAAATATATACAAATATATATATATATAAATATACATATAAAAAGAACACACACACATATATAAAGCATATATATGTATATATCCTCTGGCAGTGTCTGGCAACAGGTCTGCATTGCACTGTGGCAGGAGAGTCACTGCCTTTCTGCAGCCCGGCTCTGTCGACTCCCTGCAAAGTCCTCTCCCATGAAAACCGCATCATCTGTCCCAGCCTTCCCTCTAATCCCCTCCATATCCACAGGGTTGGACCAGTGCCTGCTCAGTTTACTGGAATTCAACTGGCCCTGTTTCAGACTGACAGAAAATCTAATCTGCAGGAATTCTACTAGCATTTTTTAAAACTGTATTAAAAGCCATTCTGAAGACCCTCACTCTCTGAAGAAAACGTTTCCACTGTTTTCCAGAGCCTGAACAAAAATTAGTGAGGGTCAATGTACCTAGTTTATGAGTGTACCTACATTTTAGTGCCTATTAATTGTCATTTATAAAGACAATCTTTGACATGACTGTTTCCAGAGGACATTCAAATAACATGAATAGTTGCAGATGGTTATTTTGTAGTGCCGCTCCAATTCAGTTGACCCAGCTAGAGTAACATATCTGTTAAAGACATGCTTTAGCTCTTCAGCAAAGACTAGAGATAACAGAGCAAAATACGCCCCAATGCCACTTTTTCTTTGTGTCCTGGGGTTGTAGAAGCAATCAGTCCTAACTTCCCCCCAAATAGCAATACCTGCAGTTCAACTAACCACAGAAAGGAGAATAAAAATAAAATAATCAATTGCTCTTATATATCTTCATGCCAACAGTGTGATTTTTTAAATGGAATTATAATTTAATGAAGATGTTGAAAGAAGCAAGACAAAGGATAAATCCCAGTGTAAATATTGCCATATTTCAAGCCTGCTGCCTGCAGGAGAGTCCCAAACAAGCCCCCAGGTATTAATCCCTTCACCTGAAACATGCACATCCAGGCTAACACCTCACTAAGTCCCTATTAGCTGCTGCTGCACAGCATGGTATGCTGTAGCAGAGCAAGTGCAGAATACCCTCAAAGAGAAGGAGAGAAAACCAGATCAAAACTGCTGGTGAAAATAAGCACTGACCTAGAAGACAGACAGACATTTTCAAACACCAGCAGCCTGCTGTGTCCTGGTATAGCTTTTCAGAGTGGCCATCACGAAGGGTGCCTTCCAGAGCAGTGAGACAAATAAACAGCGTGTTCTCCTTGGAAAAGAAAAACCCTCAAAGAAATTTAACTTTGAGCCAGAGCATTAACAGTTGGGGATCAGCGTGGCATCGCTGCATTTCATGGAGCAATTTGTTTCAGCCAGGATGAAGAGAGGAAGAGTCCCAGGAGCTGCAGCTCATCTTCTCTGGTGCCCATTTAAGGGAATTGATAATATCTTTGTCTCTTTGGATGTGAAAGTGTCTCTGATCATTAAAATTCCCTGATGACCTACATCTCCTAAGCTGATAATGATAAGCCTCTCAGGCTGACGGTGCGTTGCTCTGTTACCTCCAGCGCTGCTGTGCATGAGCAGCAGACACAGGACATGGGCAGTCATTGCTGAAAGCTCTGCAAGCCAGCATGGAAATCTTGAATACTCAGACCTACGGGAGAAAAAGAGAAACATCCAGGTCTGGAGAAGCAGGGAACCACCAGTCTTGCCCAGTAGCATGGAGGTCTGCAGGCACCTATAGAGATAACTGCAGGGAGATTTATCAGAGGTGGGTCAGAAAAGCCCCATCCTAAACTGTCTGTGGCTCTGATGGGCTGTTTCTGACTTTCCATGGTTCCAGCTTCATTAGCCTTTTTTTCCTGTCGGAGACCAAGAGATTCCACATGGATCTCAGGCCCAGACTTCAACCCTGGTCAAGGAAGTTCTCATTTGGTCTTTCAAACCAATGTCAGAGTGCCTTTGTGAGGCTTGCAATGCTCAAAGGTGGGCAAAACAGAACAGTCTGGTGAGAAACCACTTCCCCAGGTTCTAGGACTACCTCCTTCTCAGATGGATTCAGTAGGAGCAAGGCACTGGGGAGGGCAGCTTGCCTCTTCCCACTAGCACTGCCAGGATTGTGCTTTGGAATAGGGACACAGCTGTTGTCTCCTTTCTTCTATCACTTTACCTTCTGCAGCTGTCTCTAAAGCAGACCATGTAGTCTTATACAATAAGGCACTGGAGCCTGGATTACCTTTTCCTGCATTTTAAAGAGTGCAAAACACTTCCAAGACTGCACCTGGTTCAGCATTATTCTGAGTGACTGAAATATTGAGTGGATAATGCAGCAGGTGCAGCAAAGAACTGCCACTTCTGCTTCTTTTCTAAGACTGTAGACATATGTGCAAGCCATGTTTTACCCCATATTGAGTAATTTATGCTGCTTTTCCTGAGCACTAGACTGTTTAGATGAGGATCTGCCAAATTATTTCATATCTAGCTGACTGGCAGGAAGGGTGTCAAGAAGCAGTGTAAATATGCCATCAGAATTCCATCTGGATAATATACACATTCTAATATATATTATAATACTTATAATATTTACATAATACATAAAAATGTATATCTGATGTAAATATTCCATCAGTATTCAGCTGATGGAGTGAAGATGTTCATCCACAGCAATATCAAACTCTGGTTTCTGTCTCTGAGAGTCATCCTCTGAGCAAAATCCAAAGAGGAGTTCTAGGGAAGAACCTCAATACAGTATTATAAGCATACTACAGTGAAGTATGTAGGGATATGCTTAACTGTAAGAATCAGCATTTTGCTAATGGAGCTCGGCTCCATGTGTTGGATCTGGGCTGGAAAAGGCTCTAGCTGTGTTTCTGGGGGGTTCTGGTGGCTATTTACCAAGAAATAAGCTACATGCAGGAGAAAATAACCTCAATTTGCACTAAGGCAGGTTTAAACTCAGTGTTAGGAAAAAAATATTCCCTGAAAGAGTTGTCAAGCACTGGAAAAAGCTGCTTAGGGAAAGGGCAGAGTCACCATCCCTGGAAGTGTTCAAATGCATGTAGTTGTGGCACTTGGATACATGGTGGACTTGGCAGTGTCAGGTTAATGGTTGGAACTGATGCTCTTTGAGGACTTTTCCAATTCGGTGAATCTGTTCTAGTTTCTGAAAGCTCCTGTGACATGAGATGCAGCAGAGATGGATGTGTGGGTGCGATGTGTTATAAATTGCATGTTCTTCACAGTACCCCAAGGCAGATCCAAAAAGGTGGAAGGCACTCTAGAAGGTAGAACAACTTGTTTCAGGCTATCATACTTCGTCACAGGCTTTTTCTAGGACCATAGGCAAATTAATAAGGGTTTGCATTGGCATATTTAACACTTTCATAGAATCATAGAATTGGCCGTGTTGAAAAGGACCTCTGAGATCATCAAGTCCAACCCTTGATCCACTACCACCGTGGTTACTAGACCATGGCACTAAGTGCCACATCCAGTCTCCTCTTAAATACCTCCAGAGACAGAGAATCCACCACTTCCCTGGGCAGCCCATTCCAATGCCTGATTACCCACCAGCAAAGATAAGTGTGGATGTCAACCTTGTGCAAAACATCATATATCAATTAATGGGCTCTTCTTCTCATCCATCATCTGTGTTCCTTCTTCCTTGCTGTGTTCACCCCATTCTCATAACCATAGGCAGAAACACACCCACCTGAAGTTTCCTGGTCCAGCTGCCATTCTCAGCTGCTGGCTGCTTTGCCAAGACCCCAGCGCGAGCAAAGTTAGAGCGAAAGCAGCATGTCTGTGCCTTGTTGCAAGCTGTCCGACATGCTTCTGCAATTCACAGCCTCCAGGCAGGGGTATGTGACACGTTGAACCTTACCCTTCATCTCAGTCGGCCTCAAGCAGCACAATGGGTGCCTGAAGTGACTCTTACACTGGGGGGGAGCGGAGGGGGCGGGGGGGGGGGGCAGTGTTATTTGTCTTCCCTCTTCCTTAGCTCTTCCTTAGGAGAAGATCAAAACAACCTGACATCTGGTTGCACTTAACTGCCGTGCTGGTTTATGTCATGTCTTTCTTCCACAGTCTTTATTTTCTTTATTAATCACCTCTGATCCAACATAGCTGACACATGTTCTACTCACCCTCTGCATAGCCCACAAGAGAGCGCTCCTTCGCTGGTAGACTGCAAACTTTTCCATGTGGTTAGATTGGAAAGCAACTCAGCTGGGGTAGCTTGGTCCCTGAGCTGCCCCCTAATCTCCTGTTCACACTCAAATCCCACCAAAATCAGATCCCTAGGGATCAGACATAATGCATCAGCATCTGATCTGTCAGAGAGGGCTTTTTTTCTGGGAAAGAGGTTTCTGCAGGGCACAAGCACTTGCAAGCAAAACAGAAGAACATGACAAGGGAGGGGGTTTCTGTTATCCCAGTCATGCTTTTTACCATGTGTAAGTGTGATTACCTGTTCATCATCCAGACTAAACAGTCACTATCAGGATTTTGATCCTTAGAGAAAGCTAAAATCTGTGCTGGTAAAATGTATTTCACTGTCCTCAGCCTTCCTTTCATATTGAGGGACCTCCTGTCCAAAAGAGCTTCCATTGTTCCACTACATCACTGCAAATGGTTGTTTCTCCAATTAAGCAGTGAGCTGCTCTGGAGAGAAGAGCAGCAAGCCCCTCTCAGCACCTCATTTTAATTAAGTTTCCCTAGTGGTGAACGTCTGAGAATGACAGACAGTTCAGAGGACTCCCCAAATGCCAAGCTTATAACCACTCCTAATTTTATGTTATTCTGAGTGTTCTTTCCTGCTCTGATGATCGCTGGGTCTCATCGAGCCAGGCGCGTAATAGTCCTTGCGCTAATCACG
This sequence comes from Lophotriccus pileatus, assembly GCA_035583135.1. Lineage (NCBI taxonomy): Eukaryota > Metazoa > Chordata > Aves > Passeriformes > Tyrannidae > Lophotriccus > Lophotriccus pileatus. The sequence goes on from JAWWES010000001.1 coordinate 28,726,596, forward strand.
GCACCAGAGCTGCAGTCCCCCACTCACCACACCCTGCAGCTGAAAAGTAATGCTATAAAAACACTTAACGAAGCCTGGTGTCTGAAAAACACCCAGCTCATTCCTCCAGGGAATGGGAATGCCCTCAGTCATGATTAAAGTGATGCTTGAACCCAGCGGCTGGGGGGAAGATGGTTTAATCTGCCTGGTCTCCTGTGCCTCTCGCTCAGTGTTCTGTGTTGGATAGCAGTGGAGCCTCCATCCTGCTGCACTGGGAGACAGGAATAAGGTCTGTCCTCTTCGGAGTGGTGCAGCCAAGACATTGTGGATGGCAAGGCAAGCCTCTGCTATAAAACTGGGTGAGATGAGTGGCCCAGCACCCTAAGCAGTGGATCTGGGTACCTGGCCCAGGAGTGGTCTCTTTGGGTGAATAGCAATGGCTGTTGGTTGAGAAGCCAGGTCCTCCAAAAATACCTTGGACGTTGAGTTTGTTCCTCCTTTCCTGACATACACTGAAATTTTCTTTCCTCCCAGCACAGCCCTTCAGCTCCAAGAAAACCCCTGCCAGATGTGTCTGGTGGCAGATGTTGCCTGAAGCAGCACTTGTGGGATTTGAACCCTCCAGTTGATGCCAGGATATGTTCCCCTGTCCACATCAGACTGTGAAGTTGAGCAATAAGCTTTTCACTCTTCATTAGTGAGGAGAGGAAGGGAGAACAGGCATTTTATCCCATTCCTGGTCCCAGTAGGTAGGAGGGGAGGGAGCTACACAGAGGGAGTGAGGGGAGGGAGTGCTGATCTGCCCTTCTACCATTGCTCTGTTTTGCTTGCACCAGCAAGACTGCAGTGACCAGAGAGCACCAATCAAGACTGGGGCTGAGAAGGGTGAGATGGGAGAGAAACAGATCAGAGAGGAAAACCACTTAGGAGAAGAGAGGTCAAATGCAGATGCAAGAAGAAAGCAAACATCAGGAAAGCGTTCTTGACTGTGAGGGTGGTGAGACACAGGAGCACATTGCCCAGAGAAACTGTAGATACCCCATGCCTGGAAGTGTTCAAGGCAGGTTGGATGGGGCTTTGAGCAGCCTGGTCTGGTGGAAGGCGTGCTTGCTCATGGCCAGGGGGGTGGAACTAGACAATCTCTAAGGTGCCTTCCAAGCAAAATATTCTATGCTTCTACAAAACACAGCCTCAAAGGGGAAACCAGAGAGGGATAGCTCAGCTCTATGGCAATGCCTGTGAGTTCCTGTGCATTGGGATGATCAGCCTGCCATCCTGCCAGGGAGAGTAACCAGCTCATATACCAATGTAAACACTAAATTCACAGGACCGGGGGTGGAAATGAGAGGTTCCTTCTGCAAATTACAGCTGCAAGCAGCCTGTCTGTGTTCAAGAACGATCATCTTAAGATTATACTACCAAAAAAAAAAAAAAAAAAAAAAGAAAAAGAAAAGAAAAATGTTAATTGCTGAGTTTTGGATAGCATGGGGTTGCACACTGAGGGAATTACTTTCATTTCCTGCTCATACAGTGTTTCATGTTGTCCTTTCAAATCTGAAGGCCCAGTGTGTGCATGGTAATCAGTGTTCAGTTGCTGCTCTACAATGAGGGGCTGAGATAGGATAGCTGCCTAGAAAGAGGGGGTTTGAAGGGAATCTCCCACCACAGACTAGCTTGAGTGGACAGAGCTAATGGAGGTATGTCACCACAAGTTAATCCCCCTGAGACAGCAGCTCCAGGTCCAAGTATACACAGGCATCTGGGTACTACCGTTATCTGAGCAACTAGGGATGTAGTAAGATCAGAATTCAACTTTGTAATCCTCCAGAGATGTGCAAACATCCTCTAGCCAAGATTTTCTATCTATCTCTTCCCACTCTACCTAGTCTCCCTTTAACTTGTGAAACACCTTACATTTGCAAGTCCCCCCTCCCGAAAAGGGAGACATTGGGATACATTGGTTTAGGGTGCTGGTGTCTGTGATTCCCTCCTTGCCATGAGCCAAGGCATTGAAACGAACCCACCAATTAGCTGCTGAAAGAATTGGATTAAAACACCTTCTGCCATGCCTCACTCCCTCTCTGTAATGTGTAAACAATACCTCCTCAAATCCTCAACTCATGTGGGTGTTGCAAAGAAAAAGACATGAAAATGATAAGGTACTCCATTGCTATGGCAACAGGAACCACTGAATTATGGGTGGATGAAGTCAAGTCAACATGATAATGGAAATGCATTTGTGCCTCCTGCTCCCTGTTTATACATGTCATTTTTCACTGGTGTTCCCATTGTGTGTTATTCCAGGAACAGAACACGAAGTGTTGTCTCCACTCCCTGGTCAGAGGGCATGGTCTCCCACAAGGCTTTTATGTATGTTTATCAGCATTCTGTGTTTCTGAGGTCTTGCAAAATATACATGTCTCCCCCGTGGTTTGTTTAGTGCTAACCCCCATTATTTCATTGTCTGGCAGAAAAACATGAATAGAAGAAAAGCAACTAATTCCCCTGAGTGGACACCTGTGCTGATGCTAAAGGAGCTTCCAGGAAGAAATATAGAGAGAGTTGTGCTCTGCTGTGATATAACTTTTGCAGTAGGAGAAAGGACCATATTAAAGCATCTGGTTTGCACAAAACTTTTCCAACACTCACTCCTGGAGCTGAACCCTCCAGCTGGCTGGACATATCTAGTCACATCATCCACCTTGTATCAAGAAAGCCTTGTTCCAAGGCAGAAGACACATTGTTCTGGGGAAAGGAACCCTTGACACCAACAAGTCACTAAGCAAAGATGAGTCATAGTAATAAAGAAGGATAAAATTTGTTGTTAATCAGATTTTAGTTTGCACCATCACAGTGTCAAAACCTGTGTATTTATACTCAATTATCTTTTTGACACTTAGTTTAGTTCAGAGGGGAACCAGGAGAGAGAACTGGCTTTATGATGAACAAAACTAGATATCAGAAGCCTAGAGCTCAGCAGTGTTGCCTTATACTTCCATGCTACATGAATGAGATTCATGAAGGCAAACACATCATGCTGAGGTCTTTGGATCTTTTTGGAGGCACCAAAGATAGCTTGTGACTCGGGATTACCAGGAACATTGGGGTTTGATTAGGAACTTGAACATGGCAAACTCTGGATGTAGGAAATAAGGGAAGAAGGAAGGAACAGAGCTGGAAGAGGAGGAGAGATGAGTGTCCTGGCATTCCTGTCTTGGACACAGTCTGAGCAGTATTATTTGGCCCCAGAGGTAAAGAATACCCCTTAGAAGAACACCTGAAACAACATAGTCCAAAGAGATTGATGAAAAACCAGTAATAAGAGTCACATCTTCCCAGAAGCCTAAAGAAAACTCAGAACCACCAGTAGAAAAGCCCCAAAACCACAAGAACTGGAAACTCATATAGCAAGAAAGAGGAAAGAAACAAGGACATGCACATGTGTAGGAACCAGGCACTGATTATGTTTTTTAATTCACCTTATTGCCTGTATCAGTGGATGGATTTCCATTTAACATTGGTTAAAGTGGGTCACATCTCTAAACAGCAAAGGATAAATGCCTACTCCTGGCTATCATTGCCCCATGCTGAGAGTTGTTTTGCAGACATTCTAAACCTCTGGAGCAATTTTTAATGAATCAAACATTTATGTTTAACTTGTAAGCAGCATAGATCTCAAAAAAACCCTATAATATATGCAAAGGATCATTAAATTTTTATTGTGCAATTCTGAAGGGGAAAAAAGCTAACCAAAAAAAACCCCACAAAAATCAAAAAAGACCCCAAACACGAAAAAACAAGCCAGCAAGAAAATTTTTTAATATAAATGGGGTACGTTTATCTCATATGATATTTTGACTAGAGATAAAACAGAGGTATTTTGGAGCTGCTTGCCCAAAAGAAAATTAAAAGAGCCTTGTCTGAGAGGAAGAAGGTGAAATCTCAGAGGCCTTTGTTGACACCCTTGATGTATAACTTTCCAGATGCTTCTAATAAGCCTCAAGGTATGTAATGGATACAGTTCTGCAATAATACCACTGGCAATATTAGAAAGCCTCATCAGTTTTGGTCTGATGCATTTTCCTATGGATACAGGGAGGAGGAGGCACAGCATAACAGCAATAATGAATAACAGAGACGAAACAGATGGCAGTGATTGGAGCTCATGACAAGTATTGAGCAATGTGAAGGTTCGGCAAGATTGGATTTGGATTTGCGGCTTGACCCATTTTAAAGAGAAGAATTGTTTGCAAAGCTTCAGTCTGGGATTAGATTTCCAAACTCTTCAAAGTCTGAGGGATGTTTGGATAGAAAACAAAGTTTTGGGCTATTTGCTAAATAATAATAACAGGAGCTTCTGGTTGCTATGTTTGATCCAAATATTTCCTTGGAAACAAAGCACAACAGCAGCTTTCGCAAAGTTGGATGAATCTGATTTGAAACCAAAATCAAAATATAAATAAAAATAATCATTTGGAGGGGAAGCGAGTTACCAAAATCCCAGTTAGGTAATCTGCAGATTAATTTTTCTACCTAGGCTGCTCTTAAGACCATGATCTGTACCACCATGAGTAATGTAGAGAAGGGGATAATTACTCACTGGTGATGAAGGAACTTCTAATGAAGTTCCTGGTGTCAGGTTTAAAACAAATGGGAACAGCATGTTTCTTTTTCACTTAGTGCATGGAAATTTTTTTCTAGAGGGCATAAAAAACCATATATCCATGATAGCTCAGTGTGAAGTGTTGCCCATATTCAAACTCTAGCTCAGAAGGTCTTAAAATCACTATTAAAAAGCTGAGAAGGTCTGTTAGGAAAGGTTCACTTTCTCTTTATCTATTACACCTTATCCTACACATTCTTGACATGTCAGAGAAACAACACTGACCCAGAAAAAACACTTGCTTGCATTTTATTCCAAGTTTTCAAATTTCTCTCATTCACAGATATTTTTGTCCAAATCATTACTATAATATTAAGAAATTAAATGTTTTAGCTGTGGTAAAGCTTATGAGTGATGAATAAAAGGTCCAAAGAGCTGTCATTCCAGTTAATATGTGTTGTTCTGTGTCTGAAAATTCTGCCAAAATGAAATAATGTGGGAAGATGAGACCTTGGTGGGCAACTGCCAAGACCTGGAAGGATGTCTCTGCAGTTAATGGATTTAGCAACAATTTTGTTAATTATTGGCTTCCTTTATGAATCTGACTCCAAAATGCAGTCATAGTTTGAAAAGAGTAGGGTTCAAACATAGAAAAGCAATAGTGATCAGGCATGTCTTCAGTTGCAATAAAAAATGACATGGTTTGATTGGCAGATGACTAGTCAAACTAAGCTCTGGTTCACTCTTCTAGACTATCACATCCCCAAACAAACCCACATAATTCTCACTTTTGTCTCTTTAGATTCTCTGCCAATACAGTTTTGTCTATTTTGCACCCAGGTGTCTTGTGTTCAATCAGAAACTGGAATAATCAGTGATTATTATTAATGATGGCCATATGTTTTCAGCAGGTAAACCAGGAAACAAATTATATTGTGCAGCAGAATGACCACAGGGTATTCTGAGCCTGCTGGTCCCCCCTTAGCCTGATATTGCTAGTTCATGATATTCCCTCTAGCCTGCAGCACCCATGGGACTAAGGTAGCTATGGACACCTTCCCCACTGCTGCCCCTGACTAAACAATGTGCAGCAACAGACAGTCAACCAAGGCACAGCTTCAGCACACTTCAAGACTGGAACTACAGTTACTGGCACTGTTCAGAGTGCTTTAAGACTTCACTGCTGTCTCAAGTGGTTTTGTTTGTACAAGATGGATGTGTGTTACTCACCCCATACCACTCCTAACCAAAGAGAATCTCCTTCAGCCCTATCTAGGCGAGTCTGTGATGACATGGCTTGACATGTAACAGATGCTATGCATTTCCTGAAGATACCAGGTTCAGTTCTCAGTATAACAACAAGGTTCGTGGCTTTTTTAGATACTCTGGGAGTCTTTCAGCCTTTCAGAAATGAGAGAGTCTTGCCCTCAAACAGCCTCTTTGACACTGGTTTTCAGAAGGAGAAGACATTTTGTGGTTTGGTTTATTTTCTTTCTAAGGCAGGAGGCTGTTTTTAAGGAGGCAGGAAATGAGTAGCCTTCCAAAGGAATTTGATTTTTTATATGACTATCAGGGATCTCTCTATTTACCACCATTAATTCCGGCCTGTGTGAGAAGGGATATTAACTCTTGTGTTTAATACTCTGGCTATTAGACCATGTTTACCTACAGTCCAGAGACCTCACCAATTATCAGTGCAGACTGAACTCAGAAACCATGCATGTCTATGTTTACATCCAGCTGCCTTGGGAGCTGCTCAGCCCCACCACTGGGCTAACAAGCTGAAGGATCCTATATGCAGTCACAGTTCATTCATGCTGCTGCTTCAATGTTTCTCATGATTCCAGCACAGTGGGATTTGCAGCTGCACGATCACCTCTTCCAAGATACACGATGGAAACCTTGTGCCCAGCTGCATTGTCTTTCATCTAGTCACAGGACTGACTTATTGACCTTTCATTGAGCACCTCCTGGGCTAAGGAGAGGTCTGAGCCAGGATAGAAGCAGTGAGTCTAGCTGCAATCAGTAAGTCCAAGGGGAAAGAATCTGGGATCAGGAGAGAAGGACTGAAATAGTCTTCTCAAGAAGGCTGCTAATAAACAGAAATATGTGCAATCAAATTTTCCCATTTCAGCCCACCATGGCGTCAAAAAGGGTGTGACATCCACCCCTTCACTACTGTTAGAGGGAAGATCTGAAATGAGGCAGTATATATATTGTATCAGTTGAGCTTTTCAAGAACTTCCTGCTCGTTGTCCCTGTTAATGTGGCACTTAAATAAAACGTTTCTGCAATTCTGTAGTAAAGGAGGGACTTATTTGCTGGTTTTGGCTAAGGAAGGTGTAGAAGTACCTGGGGGACTAGGTAGTTCATAGCACAGCTGGTTGTAACATGCAGCAGGACCAAAATATATCCCTCTGTAACATACCTTCTTTCCAAGGAAGGACTGCTCATCACATGATTTCTGGTCCTTGACATCCCTTTAGCAGTTTCCCTCTACCAGTGATGCTCAGTATCTTGTGCTCTGGCAAGTTGCATAGTGATTCCTGGAACTGTGGGGCTGTCTAGGACAATGCTATGAAACATCACCAACTGTTGGTTACATCATCTGCTCAGTCTCATTTTTTTGGCCATGAGCCTGTGGCTGTACCCCATGCTGGTAGAGGTCTCAATGCAAACATTTTCAGGTTCATTCAGGTTGTAATATAGACCTTACTTTAAGCTTAATTTGTTTTGTGTCAAAATGGGGAAAAAAAATGTCAGGATTTGATGGCAATTGTTAGGGTGGAGTGGAAATGAATTTTTGAAAAACATTTTCTCAGATTCTTATTATGTTATGCAATTTATAAAATGCTTTTCTAGTGTTATTGCCTGGGTAGTTTAGACAGAAATAGGTCCCCTGTTACTGGGGATTTCATCTCCTCCTGTTCAGCATCAGACGTCATGGGTGGTTACTACAGCAGTGGCTCTTTGATGTTTGCAGACGGAAGATGGCATTGCACAGCAGGACATAATAAAAAGCAATGAAAATGCTGTTTGCTCTAGTTTCCTAGGGAAAGAAGTACTACATTGTCATGCTGCCTTTGCAATAGCCTCCCTCTCAGTATCTCTGCCTGCCTAACCTTTCAGTCCTCTTCTTTTTTCCCTGAGTATTTTTGAATATCCTGTACAATTTCAATTACTTTTGACAGAAAATTGGAGACCTCAGAGGTACTCTACAGCTAAAGATTTCCTGGTTGTCTAAAGGGAAATTCTGTAGCAAAACCTCAGACCTTAATAGACATTAGGGAATCAACCACAAGACACAGATCCATAGGAAGGCAGGTTTTGGTAACACCACATGTTAGAGTGAGCCATCACTGTAACGAACACAGCTGAAGGAAAGAAGTGCAGAAACACTGTGAGGTCTTGTCTCCACTGGGAAAATGGTATGTCCAAGTCAACTCATCTCAGGCAACATTCAGCAGTTTGCAGAGACAGTTTCCTGAGTGTTTAAGTGCCTTTTTATTTTTACTTTGCTTGTTTGTTTGTTTTCATGTGTGTAAGCATTACAGAGGAGATAAGAGTGGATCTGGAACACCTTTCATTCATTGCTTGCTGTCAGTATTGTGGTATTTGTTGCAAACCCCTGCTATCTCAAAAGAAATGTGGTACAAAGCAGAGAGTTGACAAAGTAGCCTTTGGGCAAAAAGCAAGAGATCGATATCACAAGGAAGGAGGATATAGGCAGCAATGTGTACTCTCAGCCTGGAAAGCCAACTGTATCCTGGGTTGCACCAGAACAAGCAGGTCCACCACAGCAGGTCAAGGTAGGGGACTCTCCCCTTCTCTTCTGGTGAAATCCCAGCTCGAGTACTCCATTTAGCTCTGGAGCCTCCAACATTAGAAGTTGTGAACCAGCTGAAACAAGAAGGTCACGAAGATGATCGGGGGCTTGAGCACCTGTGCCATGGAGATAGGCTGGAGAAGAAAAGGATTCATGGAGACCTTATTGTGACCTTCCAGTACCTGAAGTGGGCTACAAGAGAGCTGGAGAAGGACTTTGGACGTGGACATGGAGTTATAGAACAAGAGGGAATGGCTTCAAACTGACAGAGGGCAGGTTTAGGTAAGATATTAACAAGAAATTCTTTAGTGTGAGGTGGTGAGGCACTGACACAGGTTGTCCAGAGAAGTTGTGACAGCCCCATCCTGGGAAGTGCTCAGGGCCAGGTTGGATGCAGCTTTGAGTAACCTGGTCTAGTGGAAGGTGTCCCTATCCCTAGGCAGGAAGGTTGGAACAAAATGATCTTTAAGATCCCTTCCAACACAAACTGCTCTGCCATTCTATGATTACCTTGGAGCTGCCCTGGCAAGCAATAAATAGGTAGCTTATTACTCCTGTAGAGTAACACTCATTGAGCCTTTGGTTTGATTTTTATGGAGCAATTTGATGTCTACCTCCAAGGCAGAAGTAATTTCTTGTCTGCTGGTCCCAGTATATGACATAGAGACTAACTCCAGCCTCCAGGGACTTTGGGGAGTTTTACTCTTAATGAGCCATTTGCAGTGTGTATGTGAGCCTCTGAAGGTGGATATTCCTACCGCATTTCCCTCTCTTGAGTATCACATTGCTGCTCTCCTTAACCCATGCATCAGGTTATGGACAGGAGAAATGGAGGTCAAATGGCTGCTTTCTAACAGCAATCCTTTAAGCATCCAACAGCAATCCTCTGAGCATCCATCCTGCACAGATCACCTCCTTGTCATGGCTGTTGCCTGCTCTGTGACCCCACAGCCCAGTTCATCTCCTCAGATAGCCCTTTATTTGTGTACACACAGCAACCCTCATTTCTTAGGAATGTTCAAGAGCTTTTTTTCAAACCCGTCCAAGCAGCTGTAGGGCCACAAAGGGCTGTGAGACATCTGAACTGGGCTGCTCTAGCGCTTGCCTGTGCAATGCCAGCCTGAATCCTCCTTCATTAAGTCTGGCATATCTCTGGCTGTGTATTTGCATGCCCACACAAGACACCCATTATTTAGTGTGTCGACATAACTCCCCCAAACCACCCTTACAAGGCCTTTTGGAGCTCTTCAACATTTTCCTGCTCCAGATAATTCATCAATGACAAGTCCCACCCAGAAGATATGACCACATACTGAAAAATTTTACTAACACTTAGCACAGGCAAAACAACTCAAAGAAAATCAGAAAGGAAACAACATTTCTACCCAAGAAGTTCAATATGAGGGTGAGAATACATCAGCCTTTTTTAATTTCCTTTTCTGAGAGTTTTGAAAATCTTGGATAAAACTTTTCTCATCTTCCAAGCGTTCTCCTAAGAGATCCTTCGAGGAAAAATTCTGGTGCCTCAGTCCTCTGCCATACAGCTTGTACTAGCCCTGGGCTGTGATGAGGGAATTTCAGGAGGGAAACCAAGGGACTAGTCAAAGAAGTTTAAGCTGTGACCCTTTTTCCATATCTAGTTACACTATTCTCACAGTGTAACTAGCCCCAGGCCATCTCCCATATGTCAAAGCAGAGGAGCAGAGGCACACTCTACTTCTTCGCCCATCCTTCAGGCAAAGCAGATGTGCTTTTTTCAAATTTACCTTGTAGTAGAAAAAAGAGTGTGAATGTAGATCTTTTGAACCCAAATTTGCTGCCCACTCCACTGACATGTCATTGCTTTAGTGTGCTCCACACACTTCTTCCAGAAAAGCTTCTAATATTCTGAGGTTGTTTAAAGTCTTAAAACATGGGCCAGAGACCATCCTGGCTTTAAGGGCTCTCCTGGGACACAGAAGGGATGGCACACATTGACCCACAGAGTGGGCTCACCTGCTCCCTGCAGCCTCACACACTCGGCATCAGAAGATTCTCAGGCTCACAGTTCCCTGCAGCGGAACAGCAAAACTTCTGCACTGAATTTCTGTCCACCCTTATGTTGCAGTACATGTCTGGTCCTAAGCAGTTCAACTTCTACAAGCTGCATACCTCCTGCAGGCCCACTGGGGTCAGAATTCATTGGAGCCAGCTCCTGGGACTTTCCCAGACTCTTATTCGTGTGCCTGACAGGTTCCTCTGACAGCCAGGTTTGGGGATTTGTCCCCAGGTAGACAGTTTTAGTAGAGCACTTTGAGGAAACTGTTTTACCATCTGTCTGTGTCTACCTGTAGCAGCTTAATGGAGAGTAATGATCCTCCACAAACCCTCTAAATGAAAGCCATTAACTCAAACGATGAGAGAAATTGAATTATTGTCTCACCCAATACTTCCAATTTACCTGCCAGTTCATCTTGTCTCAGACATGCTGAACATGGACATAGTCTCTGTCAGTCACCAAGTTGCAGGCAGAGAAAGAGATCCCTCCTTGGATCCCCAGGAAAGTTAAAATGTGCTGGCAAGTCCTTGGTCAATTGCTGGCTGATTTTTATAACTCACTTTCTCTCCCTGTAATCTGAACTAGTTTGAGGTTGATATTTTTCCTGGTGGTTTGCACTGACAGCAGGTGTGTCCAGGAGCTGTTCTCCCACAAACCAAGCCTGCTTCTCCCTGAGGCTCAGATCACACAGTAGGTGCAATGTCAGTGGTCACAGACCCACTGGGTGTATTTATGCTGTTTTATCAGATTCAGCCTGACACTTCTAGGGAGACAAATTTAGTACAAACACTAAACATGAAAACATTGAATTCATAACCATTCATAACATGAATATATGGTTATAAGGATGCACGTGAGCTGGGGACCCTAAGCTCTCCCAACATTTGGGATCTCCTCAGTCCACTGGCAGCAGGCACAGCAGACTTGAAAGGAGAGTTTGCTTGCAAATTTCCCAGTTTGAGGCAATATCTAACAAATTAGTATCCCTAAAACTGGAGTACTAGCTAACCAATTTGATGTCCAGGGTGCAGTGGTGCTTTGTGACCACTTACTGAAAAATGCAGAGGAGTTAGAGCAACTTCTTGTTCTTACTCATCATGCATCCAACTATGGGCAAAGGGGACTTTTTTGTCCTTGATGTTTGATGAAGTAGATTTAATCAGACAAGACATTGGCCCTGATAGTGTCATGTTAGCTCATCTATTATTCAGATTTTGTTTCTGCTGGTCCCTAGATGGATTGGTGTGTCTCCCAGATGTTCTTCCCTGTTCGTGCAATGTCTTTTTGTTTTCGTGGTCGATAACCTTGTGCCTGATGTGTGCAAATCTAATTATATTTTGGTCGAACAGAAAATGTCAGCTTGCATATACTTCCAGGAATGATGGATATCCTATCTCTGGAAATAACAGAGCCACAAATGGGAACTATCCACAAGTGTGAAGTTAACACAGTCTATTTGCAAAATAGAATAAAAATAAAATAAAATGCCCAAACCACAACACACCTTTATTCTTTTCTTCTGTGAAATTGCATCATTAAATGGGAAATGGCAGTAAAGAAGGAGCTAATAGCATACAGATGATCTGTGCAGGGAACACAAAGATAACGTCTCTGGTTTGGCTCCTACTGGTTTCTTGCTCTGTGATCTTGGTGAGAGTTCATTTTAACCATCCCTTTTCTGTGCTGGCACTTTCTTACCTCTTCTTCCTTACCATTCCTGCTGTATACGTGCTGTCCTTCTTCTGCTCCTCCTAAAAATGTATGGATCCTCCTCAGAAAAGACAACCAACCTTGAAATATCATCTTTTACAATGATGCCTGCCTCCATCAGTTGTCTGTTACCTTAGCCCAACAAAAGACCTTCTGTTGTGGCTGCTTGTGTGCTTAAAGCACATACGGAGGTTTTTGCAAAACTGGGAGCTGAGGCTATCAGGAGCTGCAAGGCAGACACCTCAACACTATGGACACACCAATGCCTTCAACAAGCTCAACCTGCTTTCCCAAAAAGTACACAGAGCTCTCTGAATACACAATTGTAAGTATGATCTATTTAGAATGACTGTGTTGGGTTTTTTTATGGTGTTCTCTCTTTCTATAGATTTTCTGATACTGTGATGGCTGGAAAGGTTCTTGGTGCCAGCTAATGAACTATAAATAAAATGAAGTATATATAAAATGTGATGTTGTTGACAAAACTTACAGATGACTGAAGCTCACTAACAGTAGCAAACAGCTGGTGTTAGTCAAAATGCAAATTAGTTTTCCATGTCAGGAAGGAAGGCACAGATAATCATCCCAAAAGGCCACAGTAAAGACCTACTTCTATCATTTAGGATCCTATACAGCTCCAGGATATAAATCCTCCTGAACTTATGGGAATGCCTTGCTGCAAACAACAGCTCGGCTATGATCTCTTTGAATTCAGGATTCCTTCCACTGATTCTCACAATAGAGATGAGGTTAAATTAGTAAAACTGAGTCACAGAGGTCTACAGAGTGTGAATCTTTCATTTACTGGCTCAAGCTATCCTGTTCAATTTTCACTGGACTTTTTGGTTCAGATGCCATCGGAAGGCAGTGACAGACCCTAATTATAGACATCTGTGAGTAATGCATTTCACAGCTGTTGTGCTATAATGGGCAGGGAGAAGTTTGGGCAGCAGCCAACATGTTCATGGAAGTGCTGGATGCCGATTGCCAGGTCTCCACTTGGTGCAGAGCCTGTGGGTTGCAGCTGCTCAGGACAGGAGGCAGGCAGCACTCCTGGGGCAGCGCATTCCGTGGGATAGACCAGTGCTATCAGAAAGACCAGCTGTACCTGAAATGAAAAGGTGGTTCTCATTCCCAAGGAAGGTTCATCCCACTGGGCCACAACAGCTACTGCCTCCAGAAGCTGAATAATTGTAGACAGAAGAAATTGAGCTTGAAATAACAGGTCAGGAGACAGACAGAAGAATATTGCAAAAAGAAAAGACCCCTGGAGGTTATTCCAGGGTACTTCCTGTCACTGTGATCAGACTGTAAACTCCATGAGGCGGGAATAACAGTTGGCATCATACAGACGGAGATACTTTCTGGTAGGTCAGTGATGGTGCTGAGATACCTCTCTCTTCATTTGTCCTTGCAGATGTCACACTTCCAACATCCCTGGCTCTTTAGAGACTCTGGAAGGGGCAAAAAGGTCTGCAGGCTTAGAAATAGGTGCCAGCTATAAATAGTGTGATAACAATCTGCAAATAAGCTGAAGAGCCAGAGTGTAATGGCAGAGGGGGCTGTCACCATGTGTGGGAGGTGTTATTTTCCCTGCCACTGGCAGTCCAGCAAGGGCAGCTGTGAACCATCCATGGAAAGCATCCAAGTTGCCATGTGTTCAGACAGGGAAGAATTCAAGCTCAGCCCCCATTCCTCACAGCCCCTGCTATTTCTAGCTCCCTTTCATGTGTGTGTGTTTTAAATAGATACAATCTTTAAATAGTCATGACTTCAGATGGTAGTTTTCAAATAAATCCAAGTGATGAACTGTGGTCTGACCGAGTGCCCTGGGGCAAGGTCTGGCCTCTTATCATAGCCTTGGTCCTAGGATCCAGATGGATGAAAACCAAGACCCTCAGGATACACCACCTGAACTATTTGGTGCTGGCCTTTGTGTGGCTAGGTTACAAAGTTCTTCCAAATTTCTACCCAGGCAGACAGAGCATGGTGAAGCACAACCTCGTTCTTCAGGGCACCTGGAAAATTCTGGACAGCACGTTGCCTGGCTGGAGGCAGTGGGCAAGGAACAATATAACAGTGCGGAACTTGCCTACTGGTTTCAAACACATGTGATGGATTATAGTGCTTGAAGTGTTTTGCAGTTTGGATGAGAATTCTCCAGTCCTTCAGCAGCTTTCACCTGGTTTTAATTGCCAGATACAATAAACCAGAAGTTCCTCTGGAGAAACCTCTTCTGCCAGCGAGAACCAATCGGTTTATAAGAGATCTGATCACATTTGTACACTTGAATTTAAACTGAGCTTGTTAAACGGACCAGGCCTGAGTCTGCTCTCAGTTAATTTCTGCAATTATAAAACAGGGACAAGAGAGAACAAGGACCAACAGTTCCTTGTAAGTAAAACCACGTTTCTGACAGACTCTATCTGTGAGCCATGGGACCTGTCTACTTCTACTTGTGAGCATCTTTCAACATTTTGGTGAGCCACTGAAAATACATTTGAAGCAAAAAGTCAGCTCATCCTCTCTTGTTAGCTTTGCTAACCAGGTCATTGAGTGATACAGAAGCTGAATTAAAGGATGGATGCTGGTTTTAAGAGCTGCAAAATGTTGCAGATGTTAAGAACATCTGCAGTTCTGCACACTAGAAGGAGGAGGATCCATCTTTCCTGGCCAGAGCATGATGCTGACTGGTCTCAAAGTAAATGTTATTATGTGCAATGCTGTCCAACATGGTGGTGTGCTCAGTTCCCCATGCACCAAGTACTCTGTGCATTTGCTGATGCGTCTTCCTCCAATACAACCAGTCTTGACAACTTCTAGAGTGGAACAATATCCCTAAGCTCCACAGGAGTAGCTGCTTGGCTTGGTTTGGCTCTGTCCCTGCAGAGCTGATTCAACAGTCTAGTTCCTCCTGACTTGGTGTAGAGCTGGGAACTCACCATAACGCAAGTCTCTCTTCTAGGGTGGGGCAAGCACATATTTTTTAGATGATAGCTGAGTAAACTCAGTCCTCTGGTAATTCAAAAAACAGGGATAGTGCAAAAAGTCTTGAAGTTCTTGCCTTCTGGCAGAGATACTGGATAGCATCGTGCTGTGTAACTTTATACAGTAAACCATGCCTTGGCCCAGCTTCCCTGTGGGGATATATTCTAAGGATGGTTAGCAGCCAGGAAAGGGCACTGGGGTTCAGCATCTTTTCAGCTGAAGGTCCATGACAGCACACACGTACCTGTCTAGCTGTAAATTAGTTCCCCTCCACAGGCAGAAACTTGGTTCTCCAGAGCACAAGGGCAAGTATGTGCCTGAGGGTATAAGCAGCCTGTTCCTGCTACACTGGCAGTGAAAAGCAGATGAAGGCAAGTTAGTCATTTCAGAAAATCACTCTTTTCTTACATTATCAGAATCACAGAATATTCTGAATTAGAAGGGATCCACATGGATCAGCAAGTTCCGTCAGTCCCCCTGTTCTTCACACAACCACCACTTAGAGAAACCAGAAGTTTCCTTCACTTCTGGTAAAAGAATATATTGTTTTTAATCACTGCTTCCTAAAAATGAGCAGATGTAGGAAACTATTAATACCACCTCTGTTCCAGGATAGACACTGCCATGTGCTCAGCTTGAAGCGGAAATAAAGACCATAAACAACCATATCCCACATTATAAGGCCATCCTTTACTCTGGCCAGTATAAATAGGATGACTTAAGCCTCTATGCCCAGTACCTGCAAGCCAAATGGATTGTTGTCATCACACAGATTGCAGTTCTGAAGTCACCACAGATGCACCCTCCTCATCTCAGATTACCAGTGCCTGGATGAGCATGCAGATCCGGTGCTTAGGGACATGGAATAGTGGTGGACCCGGCAGTTAATGGTTGGACTCAAAGGTCTTCTATGTCTTTTCCAACCTTAGTGATTCTATGATTCTACGTTGGCAGGCTACAGCAGCTTTTGGGCAGCCCTGACCTAAAACCTACAGCCCTGATCCAAAACCCACAGTGCTGTGCCATAGTATGAGAGAAAAAATGGGCATGATCCATCTGTAGAGCCCAAGTCCTGCTCTGATCTGGTCCTTCTTGTGTTCAGAGCACTCTGCATGGGCAGAGTGACT
>JAWWES010000001.1:28742966-28790788 GCA_035583135.1 Lophotriccus pileatus
ATCCATCTGTAGAGCCCAAGTCCTGCTCTGATCTGGTCCTTCTTGTGTTCAGAGCACTCTGCATGGGCAGAGTGACTTCATCCCTGTTTCTACACGCCACACAGATACACCCAGAGTCACTGAACAAGGTCTAATTGAGGAGAGGAGGGTAGAAGTTTTCTTTCTGGTATCCTTTCATCTCTTCATGCTCTAGTTTCTTTTCAGTCAAATGGAGAATGAATCATCCTTCTATCTTCCACTGAAGAACTGCAAGGGATTCATAAGGCAGCATGTGTAGGACATGTCAAAGCTTTCAGCAGAAAATCCTCTCCCACAGATCCCCATAGGGGTGCACACCCTGCTCTGCAGACACATGAAGGGGAGCTGCTTTGCTCTGCAGGAACAGATATCAGGCCCCCAGCAGGAGGTGGCATTGGAAATCCTTATCCTGAGCTAACTCAGCCAGCTTTTCCTGGAGGAGAATATGAGCTCCACTCCGTTAAATAACTCCTGCTACCTTATGCTTCAGAGATTACAAAGCCCCCACCACCACACTCACCCCTCCTCAGATCCGGTGTTGCTGGGGGCCCCTCCAGTGTTTCATTAGGTTTCCTTTATTAAGGCTTCATGTACAATAAGGGACTTTGTGGTGAAGTGACAGAGGGCAGTGAGTTCGTGTGGGACTCTTTGTCTCAGGTTTTGTAAGAGCTGGTATTGTGAAAGCATTTGACATGCCCACCAACACAAATATAAAGACAATTTAATGACTTACTACTTTTAATTGGGGATGTAGAGAGGGAAAATAAAGAAGAAAGTGCCTGGATGAACTGCTGCCAGAGGACTCAGGTGGGCATTTATTGTAGCGGCTCCCAAGACTGCCAATTGCCCATAGCAATGTATCATGTAAGAAAACAGCCTCCACCACAGAGGTGATTAAAGGTCCAGAGATGAAGGCAGAAGAGTGGTTGAATGAGTTAGAGTGGGAATAACAACTCCAGGAGGCTTTAAATCCACACAAGCTTTTAGGGAAATTCTGTAGCACATGAGAGCAGGTCATGGAGGAGCAGAGATTTTTTGCTTGGTCTGCAAAAAGTATTAAGCTACTGCCAGTGAAATGTAGGTCTTTTCCAACTGTACAAAGCTGGGCAGCACAAAACCACTACTGATTTTGGAAACTCTAGAGGAGCCAGAAGTTGTAAATTCAGCTCTTGACTTTGGCTATGCCCTGACTGTAGTGGAAATTTACTGCTCAAGGCGAAAATATGGGTTATAATTTGGAAAAACCGTTTTGATGCTCAGAATCCCCTCTTCCAGCCCTAAACCCTGAAGTCCTGCAGGTCTCTGAGCACCGTGGTGACCTTCTGGAGGCAAAGCAGCAGGCAGAGTAGAATTGTCTCATAACATGCAAAAAACAGCACAGCCTTATTCCAAGGTAGCTTTTGTGCTGATGATGATTTTCATGGGATAGGAGGTGGCAGTATATGGAGATTCCCAGGAAAACAAACATGTCTCTCTGTGGTTGATAAGGTGAAATGATATTTACTTGCCTAAAAAGAATATATGAATTGTATTGGATGAGGCAAAGGAAAAAATAATTGTTTAATGCCTATTTTCCCTCCCACCCCCCCAAAAAAAAAAAGTCTCCTGTGACTTCAAGCCTGGGAAGGGAAAAAACTCTAAGACAATCTTCCTGGGAGGTCTTGATGAAACAGGGCTGTCAGAGACGGCAGCCAGTTGCCCTTCTGATTTGAAACTCAGCTAATTAGCTCTGAAGTATGGTGCTTCAGATCTGAACAGGGCATGAAGCTGCTGAGTTTGATATTTCCAGGCCTGTCAGCCCATGCATTAAAAAAGAAGTGAATGAGGGAGCAGCGGGCTTAATGAGGCACCCTGGGGCAATTTGGCAGAGCTGGAAAAGAGACCGCCTTGATGGCAAAGCCCTCCTCATACGGCTTCCTGATGCGAGCCTGGGGTACAGAGTGGTGCTACAGGAGGAGTGATTCCTCCTCCCAGCGCCCCTACAGGGATTCACAAAGGCTGGGACCAGAAGACAACACCAATAAGAAGGGGAAACTGTGCTCTGGAGGAGAACAACTGCAGAGTCAGGGCACTGTCTTGTAACAGCAGCCTCTTCCTGGCATCCCAGGGCTTTGAGCTGCAAGAGGATGCGATGTCATGGTCTTCTGGGGAGGCAAAGTTATGCATAGATGTTGTTCCTGTTTCTTGTGCTAGGCTTGGGATAGCATCAACTCCGTTTAGAGGCCCTTCTCTGAAGATACTTGGATGTGGTAACAGCCCTGGAGCAGACCCCTGGACCAAGCCACAAATTGTGTCAAAAAGTGCCTGAAACCAGGACAAGACCTGCATTAAGAGGTGTCAATACCCTTAGCAGGCTGTCTCCTGAAAGGTTGGCAGGGCACAGCTACCACTGAGTGAACTCCAGGTAAGACAAATATTCATGGGTATACACGACCTCCAGATGCAGAACATCTACCCACAGAGAGAGAAGTGAGGGAGTGACTTTTTTAAGATACAAATGAGAACCAGACTAGAAATCAGGCACCTAAATCCTATTTGAAATCAAATTTTCTCCAGAACAGAGTTTATCACATCTGGAATAGAGTTGCTCTTCATAAGGACTACTGCAATGGCATCACTGAACCTCAGAGGTTGTTATTCAAGCTCAGATGATGGCTTAGCAGTTGCCAAATGCAATTTGTTTAGCTAGGGTCCCAGGAATTATACAGAGGTTCTCCAGATGTTTCACCACTAAAGTGGTGTCACTGCCTCAGGAAGCTATTGCTGTCTTTAATCACTCGGGTTTTGAGTGCTGCAGTGTCCACTGAGGGCTCCAATCCCTTCCTAGAATGCAAGAGAGCCCAGGAGAGCTCCATGCTGCTGTGTAGACATGCTGCCTGTATCCAAGGCAGGCACAGGAAAGCATTCCTAAGTGTGTCCAGACTGCAGTGCAATTCAAACTGGGACAGTGTTACAGGTGACATCCTCCTTGATCTCTTAGGTATGAGATCTTTTACAGGGCTATTTCCTATTTTAAACACTCCCTAATTTTTTGCAAGGGATGGTGCTGCCAGGCACAGAAGAAATGTCCCCTTTGGGACCATGTCTCACACTTGCAAACCATAGACTGTCCTTTTTGCCCCTTAGCCCTGGAGGAAAAGATAAAATGGGAAGAGGAGAAGGTGTTAATTGTGGCGGTCCCTACAGCAGGATCCATCAAGGAGTGATTTTTACTTCAATGCCTCACCAGAGAAATCTCAGATGAAAGAAAGGGCTTAGCCAAAAGAAACTGGAAGACAATATCATTCAGGTAATCTAACGTTATGCTTCAGAGAGCACAAGAAGTTTACATGGGAGGGTGAGAAAGCCATTTTTCACACGGCTGAGGATATTGCACAGCTCATCGGCTGCATCCTGGGACGAGTCTCATCTTCCCAATGAGCAGTTGCTATCTGAGAAGACAGGATTAACTGGAACAATGGTCTGACTGGATCACTGGACTGTAAGAATTGTCTTTGTCTGAGTACCCATTCTCTTCCCCTGCCTTCCCCTTGAAAACACACATCAGGCTGGATCACAGCTCTCTGTCGCACCAAACTGAGAGGTGTGTTGCTGCTTTGCGTTAAAAGACAGGGCACATGCAAACAGATGCCAGAAGTGCTGGACCTTGCTTCATCCTTCAGCCAGGTGTTTGCACTGCTGTGAAAAGGTCATGCATGACAATTCCCACAGCTCCTGAGCTAGATAACAGACAGAATCATAGAACAGTTTAGCTTGGAAGGGATCTTAAGGATCATCTAATTCCAACCCCACTGCCATGGACAGGGATGCAGCTCAAAAAGCAATGAAGGCACCCATAGTGTTAGTACTTCAGGAGGAACTTAGCCTGCCATGTTGGGGGGCAGGCTTTTTATTAAAAAATACTATGCTTCAGGTTTCACAGTGCTTCTGGTGCAGTCATATTCCTTTGGTCAGCAATAGTCTTTCACTGCTCTGCTTTGGTTTTTGCTGTGGAGCAACTCCTAGACATCAGGCCAGGAAAACATTTAAACATATTCCTAAGATCCCTTGATTTCAATCCTGTACAATGAGATTGCATTTTCCTTCAAGCTGTTTTTCTTTCTCTGCTATAACTTCTACCTTAAAAACAATTTCAGGGGGTCCTATCCACCCCCATTATCTGTTGTTTAGCATGTCCTGCCCACCTCCCATCTTGCTCCTTCTAGAAGCAATAATCTGTGTATGCAGTACTGGTGTAGGATAAACATTGCCTGAAAGACTTCAAGGCTGAGCTTAAGCAAGAATTGTAGCAAGGGAACATAACTTTTCTTAAGCTAAACGCTTTAGCTTGAATAAAACAGGATTTCTCAGGCACATTAAATATTTGACCTGACAGATGCAAATCCAGTCACCAGCACCATGTTGCAGTGGCAGTGAAACACTGACCTACACCAGGGCATGTAAACAAGAAAGATATGGAGCAACATGTGTGATAGTCACAGATTTTAAGAGCCAGGTAGATCTGAGACAGACAATCTTCAGTTTACAAGTACTTTCAGTATGATTCAGATCTCACTGCCCTCTCAGTACTCCATTCCCATATTTCTCAATGCAATCCTGTTATAAATGAAGCCCCTCACACAGCGTGGAAGAAGCCCTGACCCCAGGCTCTTGTCTGAGGAAGTTTTATATAGTCATGCTATGCTGAAACTACATTGGGAGTATGTGAGGAAGAAAAGGAAGGGTGGAATTGTCTACAGCTCCTGCTACAAACTGAGACTGTATGCCCAGTGCACCCAAGAAAATGTCAGAAATTGTTTTCACGTTGCCCAGAAAAAGAAGGAGCTTTTGGAAAGAGGAGGAGGAAGGAGGAAGGGCTGGTGGACGCAGGGCATCTTCCACATTGCTTGCAGAAACTCATCCTGATGTCTGGCTGAGAACACAGGAACAGGTGGGATTACAGCCCAGGAGTACTGTTATAGACCCGCTTTATATGCTTTTCCAAAACTAAGCAATAGGCTAAAATACTGAATCTTCAAGACAGGGCTATTGCATATTCCTGATCCAGAAATCCCACATCTGATCTGTTCTCCCAGTAAAGACCTGGAGCTTCAGTGATTTCTTTGGCTCTATTATTCTTCACCTGTTCTGTCCTGGGCTGTGGTCAGACAAGCCCTGACTTCACAGGACTTGTCGTTTGGCATAAACAGTTCAAAACTTCTTCTATCACTCTGTTTATGGACAATATAGGAATATCCAAAGTATCTCCTAAACCTTGCTACCCCCACAGCCACTGGTCCCAAAGTAACCCTATCCAAGCAGGCTACCTCCCACAACAACCAAGTGTCAGGGGCATCTCTGCCCGCTCTTGCTCTCCAGCACTGTTTTTCCATATGCTTTTGCAGGATGGGCACATCTTGGACACCAGACTCCATCCAGCAATGGATTAGCAGCAATTAAGCAGAGCTCATTGACCCAGTCCTAACTGGACCTCCCCTGAACTAAACGGGAGCCACATTGGATCTTGCCTCTTTCCATTTCTGGGGCTAATTATTACCAGCTAAACAGCACTAGGCTTTTCCTTTTTCTCTTTGCCATGCCTGTTAGCATTGTTTCTTCCAGCAGCTTTTCATCTCAATGGAAGCAATTGTGCCTGGCTGACATTTTAATTCTTTCCAGCTGCATCTGAACAAAATGACACAAATTAAGTGGAAGGGCTTGAGGAAGAGGGGGAAGGAAGCTCCCAGTCCCCACAGTCTGTTCTTGTCCTACAGCAAGGGTTTTGTGCTCAGTGCAGCAGATGCTCAGAAGGTGTCATGGTGAGAGATTTTGATGCCACAGTGACAGTACAGTCCAGTCCCAGGGATGCTGTGTTGCATCCTGTTTCCCTGAGAATCATGGTGGGGAAACTTAGGGGTGAAAGATTTTCAAGGTCTCCAAGCAGAGCAGTGGACACATTTGCCTTTACTTAGAAAAAGATACCTTGTTTTAGGGATCCCTTCACTGAGGTAAGTGAGGCTGAGTGAGCTCCTGCCCACTCTATGAAAGGTCTGCAGCTGAACTATGCTGGTTAAAGAGAGGTTTAAGAGAACAGACTGGCAAGTTGCAAATTTCTTTAGCAACACATAGAAATCTCAGCCATGAACAAAGACCTCTCTTAAGTTAATACTTAAATGTTGCTCTTGCAGGTTTTAGGATGCCCATGTAGCACTTTTCAGAATCTAAGCCCTCTAGCCTAAACTAGGATAAAAAGTTGTCAAGAGACGACTTAAATGAAAAAAGTCTCTAGCAGCTAGTATGAGCCACAGGGAGCAGGATCAGGCTGGTTCAGTAAACCACAGGGCAACACAATTAGACTGATGCTGGATTAAGCCTGCCTTGAAACCAGAAGAAGAAACTGGAGACGTTTGCTTGCCACATTTGTGTTACTAAACCCTCAAATTAGTCAGCAGGGGTGGAAAAGACTTTGGCATTCCAGTGGTTCCTCATTCTAACACCAGGCTTATGGTCTCTCCTCAGCTACTAATTTCCAGGCAATAGAAGCCTTGCCCCCTTGCTTCCTGCATCATATTTTCCAGTGTCCTGCATTGCCTACCGTTCATATTCCCTGATTTTTTTTCACATCAAGCATTGTAAAGCTCAGCTCCTGCCTGAGGGCAAAGAGTTTGTCCTATGGTCTGAAGGTACATCTATGGCTGTCACCAGAACTAGCCTGAGGCTACCTGGCTTAGGTACTGGCAGCACTGTAACCACATCAGCTGCATGGTACAGTGTCCACAACAGCTTCCCATTTTGGCACACAACAAGAGACAGGGGCTGATGCAGGAGGTGAAAGGAACTGGAGATCAGGGGGAGTGAAAGGGCCCACAGAGAAATCTGACTCAGGAGATGAAGAAAGTAGCTGGAAAAGAAGTGACAGACACAAACACAGTCCCCAGGGAACTGATGGTCATACCCGAAATGCCTGTGATTTCTCTGCCCTGGCTTCCAAACACCATTGCATCTGGAGAGCCTATTCCAACATTTGATATCAGACCTAAGTGCCTACATGGGGAACTGAACTGCTCAATATCATGTTACAGCCTGGATCATCACAGAGACACTCCTGAAAGGTGATTGGGAGTGTCAGTTCCATTTCTGGAGGCACCTATTGGTCTCAATTAACTAAAGAATAGTAGAATCAGAATAATTTACTTTGGAAAAGACCTCTGAGATCATGAAGTCCAACCATTAATCTAACACTGCCAAGCCTACCACTAAACCATGTCCCTAAGCACCAAATTTACACTACTTCTAAATATTTCCAGAAAGAGTCAAACACCTTTGAGATTCCAACCCACATGCCTCAGGAATTTGAGCTGCTTTTAGTGGCAGAAGAAATAGCCCAAGGAAGACCATGCCAGTGAAGGAGAAGTGAAGATATATTTTCCAAAAAGTCTCAGAGCTAAATTTTTCAGCCTCATACACTAATGTGAGCAGCAGACTCCTGCTTACAAAAAAAAACCAAAAAAACCAAACACGTCTGTGCCTTTCTTCCCCACAGGCCATGATGTGCAAGGTCTATTTTTCTAGCAGATAAGAGCTTCTTTCAGATGGTGGAGTTGGCTCTAACACCAAGAACAAAATGTGATCCTGGAAAGTTTTCAAAGCACCCACCCTAACACCTGAGGAAATGTCACTGGGATGTGCTCAACTGAGAAACAAGGAGCAAAAGCAGGGAAGACTTGCTGTTTTCAGCTTTTGCCACAATTTGCTTTTTCTTTAAAGATGTATTTGAACAGCTCTCAGCAGGAGTTATGGATGCTTCCAGGATTTCAATCCATGCAGATCTAAAATATTTGCAATCAAAATTGAGCTCCAGGGCACTTGTTTATTTATTGGAATACTCTGCATCTCTGTATATCCCCATGACTCCAACTTTGAAAGGAAGAGGCACAGAAAGGAGCAGAGGGTGACAGAGATAATAAGCATTTCCTACTTTATAAAGGGTTGTTTGTTTGTGCCTTTTTTTTTTTTTTCCTTGCAGAAAGGATCTCTGTCCAGTAAGTCAAATTCCTTGAGGGATTTAAAGGAACGTGACACTATCCATCTCTTATTTCACTTAGATGCCCTGCACCTACTGCTGTGTTTTCTTGATACATTTTTTTTGCAGCAACATCAGCCTGAACCGTTGCCTCCCAGTCCTTGTCCCTTACTCCCTCCTAAGTGTTTGTTCCTACAATATCGTGGCGTAATACCACAAAACTGTGGCTGAAAAGGGTAAGATAAAAAAAATTAGGGAAGCAAATTATTACTCAAAAAAAATCTGTTTTGGCTCTGTTGCTTTGCTGGATCTGTTCCCCAAACCAGCGCTCAGCAGAGCAGCTGTGCTGGCAGGGAAAAAGGGATGGCGTGCAGCAGCCTGACGACAGGACTGGGAGGGGCAGAGGGAGGAAGAGTAGAAAAGCCATCAAAGACAACACACCTTGAAGCTAAAGACTCAGTTAGTGGCTTTTCATGCCACTGTTCCATGAGAAAAAGATGGTAAATCACAGGTCATGCATCTTCCCAGCACACATAGCAATGTCTGGAGCACCTGCAGTACCGACACAGAGCCCTCCCCACCTTAAGGATTCAGCAGGAGTTGTGAGAGGACCAGAGTGCCTTGAGTTTGGAAAGACTCACCCTGAGACTTGTGCACCTTTAAGCCACACCTGGGCACTTCCAAGCCACAGCTTTAAGGAATATTTTGCAATAGTGCATACAGAATGGAAAATAGAGTGAGCACTGTGGGCCTCTGGAAATCTTTCCCAGCTCCTAAAGTCAGTACCTCGGCTATTCAAAAAATTTGGTAAGGTAGAAATAAATGGAGGGAGTTGCAGTGGAGAAGGGTCTCAAGCTGGTATCAAGTCCTGTGAAGGACACCAAAGGAGCAGGGAATGGGACAGAATGAAAAATAATAGCACACAGCAAGCACATGTGCAGTTCTGATTTTGGTCCTAAGATGAATGAGGCAGTGGTGGAGCTATTTGAAGAGAGGAAGGACTTTCTTTCCGTTTATCTTTTGGTGAAGAGCAGGAAAAGGCCCGAGGGGGAAGGGAGCGCAGCTTTGCAGAATGCTAATGAGGTGGAGGTGATGCTGCTTTATATAGAGCTGAACATGCTTAAGGGACCCTCCAGGGATGATTACTGAAAAATGACTTTCAAAAAATGCCACTGGGACACTCCTGGCTCTGCACAGAGTACACAGCACAATACATCTTCACACAGGGAGATTGACATATGGATGATGGATGTCAACAGTGAAGGAATTCTCTTTAAGGGGAGAAGGGTAATTAACTTTGGAAACAAGGATTGAGGCTGAATGTACATGGAAAAGTTGTGCGTAGGTCTGGATTCTAAAAGAAATTAGTGAGATGGATGTGCAACACTCATGGTTATGTCTCCCCACTGAGTGTGAGCTGGGAGTGGTTGACTGTCCCCAAGACCTGCTACATGATGCAGATTTTATGCTCACGTCTTAGAAAATCCCCAAACTCCCATTTCTGACCCCAGTAACAAAATGTGGGTGGGTGGGCAGTGTTAGTCCTTAACTTCAAGTCCTAAAGCTGCAAATAACTCAAAGGGAAGGGAGCCTTAGTATAGCAAGGGAGAAACTGTTGTGCATCTGTTAGAGGAACCATGTCTGTGCCTTCTTGTTTGACAGTGTGTTTTACAGTTAATACCTCCCTAATTAAAACACACAAATACAGAGGAAAGCAAAATACATAATGCCCTTCTATTCTGCCTGAAGCTCACCCAGACAAGCTAGTTGTCTAGTGGGTGCCCCAAGCTATCTTGTATGTTTAGGCATAGCCAAAGGCACCAGCACAGCATTTGTGGCTGTGTTAGGAGGAAAGAAACCTCCTTCAGCCTTTACCACACCTTATCAGCAGCTGTAATTTGTTTTTGAGACTTTACTTTAGCTGCAGCACCACCCCTATTTCAAACTCAAACCATTTTCCTTCCAAGTCCAGTTTGTTACACTAAGCAACAGTAGAATCCTCACACTTACTGGGAGGTCCTTCACAAAACACAAGCAATGTGTAAGAATAACCATGCCTTTCCCTACCACCTCAGAAAAAGAACTCATTGTTCTCATTAAACCCTAAGGAGCTTGCTTCACGCTGATGCAATATCATAGGGAAAAGAAAACAAAGGCATACTGGGCAAAAAACATACCAAATTTCATTTCAGTGTTCATGTTTTAATATCTTAGTCAAAAATGCCTTCATTTTTTTTAGCTTGCTTTGAGACCAGAATTTTCCTTTGCCTTCTGTTTTCAACCCAAATTGATTCTGAAGCCAAAACTACAAAGAAGTACTAATGCTGTGCTTTGTTACTGAAAGGTGATTACACTTTTGCTTGGGGTATGCCGCTGCCTGTTGGAGATTCCTGATTGGTTTTGGAAGCAGCCCTGACATTTGTGATGGTGGGTGGACATAAGAAAACGCTGCTCCCATCGTAACAAGCTACGATTACTGCCTATTATGACAGCCCTATTCAGTACACCTATTGACAAGCCAGCTCATGTTCCTGCTCTTAACTGCCCTCTGAAGGGATCTCTCTCTTTTTCTCTCCACTGGCTATCCCTTAGGTTCCTGTGATTATGACCTGAGCATACAAACTAAAGCCCTGAGGTAGATAGCAGGAAGGTGCCTGGAAAAGGTTTTCTATCTCTGTACCTGCAAGTCTTGGAGGTAGTTGCATGGTTAATGCACCTGGAGATTTTAACTTGTTTTCTGCAACCTCTATCAGTTATTTGAACAGACATCAGGGTATGATTCATATCACCTAAGTCTACACATTTAAAAAGAGATCAGCATTTAGTATAAGTATTCTCTCTATAGGTAAGGGAATGAGATGTCCAGAGGGTCATCCACTTGTAATACACGTCAGGGTAATTTGAATCAATCTGCACAGCTGCTTTTCTCTTTCCACCCACTGAAAAACAACCTCAGACACTTTGACTAGTGGCTTCCAAAGACAAAGGTATTTTCTATTCCAGTATTGTACAGTTTCACAGATCTTTAAAAAGCCATTACCTTCCAGTCTAATTCTCCTTTCCAATTATTCTGTGCACTAATGTAGATAGGCTTTGTTTTTAATGGTGAGCCCAAAAAAAACCGGAAAGACTTCCAGGGAAAAGCTGGGGTTTTGGTTTAGAAATATGAATACGATGATAGATTTTCATGGTTTGGAACAATGCTGCAGCTAAATGTATGTTTTCCTCAGCTTTCTCTTGTATAGTTCATAATTTGGAAATTATTTGTCTTTGGAGAGAGAGTAACCAAACTACAGTAAAACCCCAAGGTTATAGTCCTGTATCTTAATTCAATTAACTCTGAAGGCTGAAACAGTTTATGTCAGTCAGGAAAGGGTTCTGACTCATATACCTCCTTTAGAAATCCCTGATAGGTAGGAAAATCTTGGGTTCCACTGACTGGATTATCTCTAAAACATTTGACACAAGCCCATCAGAGGAAGATCTTAAGAAATGTAGCTGAGTTTGAACACCCTGGACTGGTTTGCAAAGTGATACCTCTCCTTTCTAGAATCTAAAGAAATTAATAACAGGTCTGCCAGGGGATCAGTGCAGCCAAGGTCTACAGAGATGTCAGCAGAATATCCCAGCAGTGACAGGAAAGCCAAATTCAAAATTCATCTTAGATGGATGAAGTTGGAACTTCTGACTTCAAAGCACAACCCTCTTGCGCCGGCAGGAATTGACTACTATAGGCTCATTCATCTCTGGATGCCCATCCTCAAGGGGATGGAAGTAGAATCTTCCATTAGTTTGGATTATTTTGTGAACTTGGAGTCACCCCAGTGACTACAAGATTACTGGTGTAAAAGAGATGAGATTCTAGTCAGATTTTCACAGTTTCTCAAGAGGAATAACTTGCATTACCACAGTGGTGAAAAAATGAGACCCATCTCCTTAATAGATTCCCCATCCAGCGTTACCTCTAAGATCAGCACCACATTCAACTCAAGTTCAGCATCATATTCAATGTAAATTCAACACCGGGGCCACAGTCTCTTCATACTCCTTTTTATGAAGATCCATGCTCTCTAGTGTGCAGCAGGGGCATCTGCACCCTTTTGCTCACCCCTGGACCTTCACTCTGGATCCTCCACCACAAAGTTGATTAGTCATTCAATTCCTATTAATTTCAAACACTTGTGACCAACAGGTCGAGGAAGGTGATTCTCCCCCTCTACTCTGCTCTCATTAAGAACCCATCTGGAGTGCTGTGTCCAGCTTTGGTGTCCTCAGCACGGGAAGGACATGGACCTGTTGGAGTGAGTCCAAAAGAGGCCACAGAGATGCTCAGAGTTCTGGAGCACCTCTGCAATGAAGACAGGCTGAGAGAATTGGGGCTGGTCAGCCTGGGGACAGAAGGCTCTGGGGACACATTACTGTGGCCTTTCAGTATTTGAAGGGGGCCTGTAAGAAAGATGGGGACAACTTTTTTAGCAAGGAATGCTGGGACAGAACAAGAGGAAATCATTTTAAACTGAAGGAGCATCAATTTAGATTGAATATTAGAAAGAGGTTTTTTATTATGAGGGTGGTGAGGCATTAGAACAGGTTGCCCAGAAAAGTTGTAGCAACACCTGGCAGTGTTTAAGGCCAGGTTATATGGGGCTTTGACCAGCCTGATCCAGTCAAAGATGTCTCTGCTCATTGTAGAGAAGTTGGACTAGATAACCTTTAAAGGTCTCTTTGAAGCCAAACTATCCTACGATTCTGTGATTCTGAACTGTGAATATTTTTCAGCTCCTGGAAACCGCCTGAGACCTTCTACCTTCACGGTACCCAAGATCAAACCAACAGACTCCAAAGCAGCAATATAACCCAAATATTTAATTTTTAGCTAAACAGTAAGCTTTTTCAGGCACACTTCTGCACAACACCTACCATCCAGGGATAAGCCAGCATGCCATACAGAGCAAGGACTCACCATGCCCTCAAAAGAGGGAGAGAACGAGGACCACACACATCTTCCATTGAGTTTTACAGCATCCAGGTATGAAAGGGGCAGAGCAGGGGGCACTGGGCTCTCTGTGTGGCCAGTGCTGAATGGATGGAGCTGGCAAAGCCTGATTTCACAGGGCAGGCGCTTGCTAGCAGCAGCTACTTTTGTTTATCAAGTTCCTTATAACTGTGTGAATTAGAGACTGGATCATTAGCTTCACAATGAACCAGAATGCTGATTTATTTAATGAATGTAAATGGTCTTTCGTTCCCTAATTAAATTAGGGAAATGAGAACTGTTGGCAATAAAATGGATAGCAAGGAGTGAAAAAGCTTCTGTACCACAGTGACAGCTGTAATATAGGTCTTTCTATGGCCAAGTCCCTCTGTAAAAGCTTCAAACCAAGTTTCTGTCCTTGAGGATAGCCTTTTACTGCATTATCTGTGGCCAACCAGGGCTTACTGGAGGTCTGTAAAGGCCCTGAAACAAGACAGTGATGCACTGTACTTCACTTTCTAGTTACACCTGTGTGCACCCAGACTAAACTGAGGTGGTTACCTTGAGTTTGTATCAGTGTAAATACAATAATTTGCAAAATTAGAGCAATGAGCTATTTACAATCATTTTCACTTTTACCTACCATGAGTCAGTTTCTCAGTGCTTTGGAAATTCCCTGGGTTGAAAACTCCGCTGTTCCAAACCACTTGCTTATGAAAACAAACCATGGTCCTTCTGCAGTCAAATCCAGAATCCAGTAAGTCCAGTCCTGACTTTATAATACTTAAACCAGAGACAAAAAACATTACCTTCACACAAAGACTCATGCAAGTGGTCCCCAGCCATGCAGTTCAGAACTGTACCTGACCTACTACCATAGAAAGAATGGATTCTGTGTCTCTTGTAGCAGCTCTCATGCTTTAGGACAACACTGTGGAGGTCTTTTAGGTGTCAAAGGCACCAAAACCTCTCTCATAAACAATACCTGGCAAAATTTCACCTTTGCAATTCTAAATGCCCAGTTAACTCCTTACTTCATAGACACTGCTCACCTCAGGAACCCCTTCTCCCACCTAACACAGATGCAACTACAAGAGACTCCTTTAGATATCATGAAGGCCAAATGCTGGGCAATAAATCTTAGCCATTCCTTTCAGATGAGGCATGGATATGTTTAAGATAATAGAGCTAATGGAGAGCTTTGGCTCTTCCTGCCAAAGAGCATAACTAAAAAGCCAAAGCGCTTTTTGACAGGTTTATAATCCATCCATGTATTGCCATCCATGTAGGTCATACATTAGTCAAACCATATATTACCCAAAACTCCTCTTAATATGCATCTTAGAGACTTTTAACAGCCGTTTCTGTAGACTATTAGAAAGTAAAGCAATAACAGAAAAAGCACAAACAACTGTCCATCCAGAGCACCTACAAACAGATTGTTATTCTCAGGAAATAAATCAAATACAAGACTTCAAGCTTCAGGGAAATAACTTCCATCAATTAAACCATGTAAATGACCACAGTCTTAAAATCAAATTAAGCCAGCCTAAATAACTCATCACAAAACGCTACTCCTTGCCCAGAGGTTATGGAGGAAGTCGCTACATCTGTAAGTGTTATAAATAGGAATAAGTCTGTTAAGATTTAGATCTATGCTTGGATTTTTGGGGCTATATATCTACATGGAAGGCAGTAATTGGAAAGCAGAGATGATTAATATACCTGATTAATTGCACTATCAGAAGACAGGCAATGCAATTACAGAGTCTTTCAGACACGCACGATCCCACACTCCATCACCAATTGAATAAAACAAACAAAAATAGAATTAATCAAATGAAATTGG
The DNA here is from genome assembly GCA_035583135.1 of Lophotriccus pileatus. Lineage (NCBI taxonomy): Eukaryota > Metazoa > Chordata > Aves > Passeriformes > Tyrannidae > Lophotriccus > Lophotriccus pileatus. Next base: position 28,757,811 of record JAWWES010000001.1, read on the forward strand.
AACACCAAAATTAAGTAAACGCATGCAAAATGTCAAAGACACCTTCATTCTGGATCACCCTCAATATCAGCAAGAAAAACATAAAATTAAAAAGGTGAAAGAGATAAATGATGCATTCCTTTCAAATTGAAAGGAATCTCTCAGCACAGCCTCTTTTGGCTCCTTCAGTCTGCAGCCTGGCAGTGTGGAGGGAATACAAACTGGATAAAAACACTTTCAGGACAGGATGCAAAGTGCTTGCTAGTGTTGCCACTGGCCATGAGGAATCAGGACTTCATCTTTTCCCAAAGCCAGCTTCTCAAGGGCCTTTAGGCTGTGTCTGACCTCATTCAATAAACCAACTGCAATTTATTGCTGTTTAAAAAGGGCTCTTCCCTTCTTCCTCCCATATCCTTCATCTCCCTTGCTCCTCATGAACAGAGGAGAAAGACTTCTCTTAGCAGCCACCCTCAGCTTTGTTTTTGTTGGTGAAGCAGATGTAAGTACTCTATCTCCACCTCCTCCCCATCCAAATGGACTTTCCCCAGCCGCCCGTGTAGTGCTACTTTGAGTCATTTCCATATGACAGGCTGGGGGTCTTATGCTAAACCTGTGAATTTAACCAAGTTAAAAATAACTTTGCCAAAAGAGCTTAAAAAAAAAAAAAAAAGGAGGATTTTTTAAAAACGTGTCAGAGGGTGTGAGGCAGCCCATGGAAGGGAATAGAATCCAGGGGCAAGTTGAGATCTGGTGAAGCCAGTTTGGGCTCCATAGTAAAGAGCCTTTGACACCACAGTTCAGCCAAGGGAATGAGAGTAGGGGGTTACATGTGGATTAGGGGCTTCTCATCCCGTCTCTACACCCACCTCTGCATAATCTCTTGGAGAGGCCACAACAAAATGGAGAACAAAGCCAAAACCTCTTAACTATGAGGAGAACTTCTTCACCAGAAGACATCACACCAGAAAGCACTGCTTTGTGAGAAAAAGCAGCACAATGAATTGGTGACTTGATTGGAATTCCTGCCGCCTTCTTTGTCAGAATCTTGGTGTGCCTTTTTCTGTCCCAGTGCACAGCTTTTTGCTCCTTATTAATCTGTGATACTTTTCCTCCCTCTCTCTTCACTGGATGTGGACCATAACCCTGCAAATACTATGCTTTCCAAGAACATTGTAACACTTCTAAATTTATTTTTTTAGCCCCTAGGATTTATTCAGGTGATTGATGTCCTTATTCTATCATGTGGTCGTGGTACTTTTTTTTGTGTATGTTATTTTTTCACAGAAGCAGTTGAGTGTCAGTTCACAACCTTAATTTAAAATGAGAAAGAGAAAGTGAGAAAGAGTGTTTCAAATGTTCCACTTTCTCTGAGAGTCCATTTCCAAAGGAACAGTACAGTACATCAGTACAGCCTGATGGTTTTCCCAGCACAAGGAGTTGTTTACTGCAAGCTTGTGCAACACGTTCAGTTTTCCACTTGGAAACCAATTCAGCCCTCCTATGAGGCCCAGAAGCCATAGAAATGGACCCAGGAGCACCAAAGTGATCATCAGAGTGATTTGATGCAGCAAGGACAGAGATCATACAATCACAGAATGGTTTGGGTTGGAAGTGACCTTAGAGATTATCTAGTTCTGAAGCCACTACCATGGACCGGGACACCTTCCACTAGACTAGATCATTTAAAACTCCATCCAATCTGATCTTGAACACTTCCACAGATGGGGCAGCCACAGAGTGCTGCAGCATCCTTGAAGTGTAGAGTATTGAGAGTGGGACCAAATCACAACAGCTGATTTCCCCTCTCCTTTGAGAGGCACAAGACCCAAAAGGCACCCCAGGAGGGTGTCAACCTGAAAGTCCTTGAGGGTCACGTATATTTGCTTCTGTATTTTCATGTTCTGTAGGTTCTGAGGTGAATCCCAGAGTGCAGGTATGGATTCTAGTGCAATATAATTTTCAGGATAAAACATGGAATTTGGGGATTTGGAGCAATCAATACCTGAGAAAACTAAGAGTTGCTGCTAAATATTATGGGTGTAACTAAGGACAAGCTATAAATTCACTTCATGTTGATTGATCTGTGTGTGTTTACACAAAAAAAAAAGGTCAGCAGGAAAGAACACATGAGTTGCTGATTGGAGTCAGCCCATGATGCTTAAGGTGAAAGGGACATACTCAGATCTGCCATTCCAGGCACCCAGTGGGGCTTTCAGTCTTGCTGTCATGTGGCTGGTTCCTCTCCAGACACATGTGATGTCTCTCAAGTTACCTGTTGGTATCTAGACTGGATGCAGGACACTGTGTTCTAGAGGTCTCAGTGGATTTGATGTATAGTGGTAGGTGCAGCTCCTTGGGCAGCAGAGTGCCCAGTGCACCCGAAAATCTTTGATCCTGTTTCCTGTGTATCTTCCAAAATTCTAGAAAGCCTGATACGTCACCACTAGCCAAGCATTTCCATTATCACCAACAACTTTCTCGACAACCTTTTCTACCGAGAGAAGGCCAAGAATCATAAAATCATTTAGGTTGGAAAAGATCTCTAAGATCACTGAGTCCAACTGTTAACCTAAGACTGCCAAGCCCACCACTAGACTATGTCCCTTAAGCACAACATCTACATGATTTTTGAATATTTCCAGTGATGGTGATTCCACCAGTTCTCTCAGCAGGAGGCTACAGCTACTCTGTGGACCTCTGGGAGATAAGGACACAACACGCCTTATCCAGTAAGCCTATGCTCCTGGGACCATAGGTCTGAGAGCAGTATCCTTGGACAACTACACTGTATCACAGGAAAGGAAGCCTTTCACCAGCATAGCTGGCATTCATTAAATTCCTTAAATGCTTTGAAATGCCTTTGTATTGCTCCCTGGCCTTTTTCAGCCACATAGTGAACAGGAAGACGGTCTCATGTTAATATTTGGGCTTGATCAGGAAGGATATTGCCGTAATAGCCATCTAGGGCATTGGCCCAAAATATTATGCTGAGCCAAGTAAGTTGGGATTTTCCCATTCTGCAACCATTCAGGCTGAATCAGCCCATTTCCCTGGCCACAGTGTTTTATCACATGCCATGCAGGGACTCTTCGCTTCATCCCCCTTTCCCATTCCACCAGCTGGATATTAAAGCAATCCAAGTCAAAGAACTCTGGGCCATCAGAAAGAATGGGAAATTTTCTGAATATGGGAAATAGATGTATCAAAAGAAGGTTGGCTGGGTTAAATATTGTGCATGATGTGACGGTACAAGTGAGGCTGAGGAAAAGGAAGGGAAATAACAGCCATTCATATGGAAGGAAACTGTTCACTGACAGCAGGAATATGTCAAAGGAACTTTCTGTTTAAAGGCATAAGGAGGCTGTGCAATTATAAGAGCTCTTGCTATTAAAGAAGATAATTTGTTTTATTTTCTATTTGTTTTGTTATCAGTGTTTGTTTTAATCAACTGTAAAAAAATGAGGAGGGGTTTTAGCAGGAGAAAGAAGAATTTCTGTTTTTTTTCTGGAGCTGGGCCATGCTTTGTTGTGCTCAGTTTTCCCCATGAGTCCAGGCTTCTCTCTACAGGAATATCGTACTTCCTGAGCTCCCACCATTCCCACAATGTTCTCACAGTCACATTCTTCTTTTCATGTTTTTAATCACTGACTCAGAGGGTAGCAATCAATGGTAGGGAGGGTCACACGTTTATAGGCTTGAGTCCAAGTTTCCAGCTAATGACTTGAACAGAGGTAGAGCAGTTAGGAAAGGTCCCTTGGAGAATGATGCTGGAATAGCAAAAGCACTTGTTGGAAAATCAAAGGTGTGAGACTCAAGTTGAAATACAGACTGGTCAACCCCAGAGAGCAGGCACTTAGCTGTGAAGAAAGGTAGCCAAAGGTGTTATGTTGCCCATCCAGCATCTCCATATGCACTTGGTTATCACATTTTCTTAAGGACATATCCGTGGAAAATGTATTTGAGAAAGACATTTGATTGCACAAGCTGGGTCTGCTGATCTGATAGGGATGGATCAACTGACATGAAGGTAGGCATAGAAATGACAAAGAAGTGATTAACTGTGGGAACATATGAACTTTTTCTTTTGGAAATTAAAAGTTGGTGGTTTTTTTTTAAATCTTCTTAGGCCAATTACAATTTATTTGGCTTAGTTCATAAATAAGGCAGTATATACCACTGCCTAATAAATTGCTCTGAGATGAACAGAGCTGGAACGGGCAGCCCAGGGCAGTGGTAGAGTCACCATCACTGGAGGGATTTAAAAGACATGTAGATGTGACACGGTTTAGTGGTGGGCTTGGAAATGTTGGGATAACAGTTAGACTCCATGATCATAGAGGTATTTTCCTTAATGATTCTGTGTTTCTATGAAAATATAGGAAACCAGGATCTCATTTGCTTTCATTTCTCTGGCATTTCACATTAAAGAAGTAGGGAAGTGTCCAATCTCACTCACCCAAAGGACAGGAACTGCTGAAGGATGCAAATGAATCTAGATGATCATGAATGAAGGTGGTTATTAGTATAAAAGCGGCACCACTGTCAGTTCCTTCTTATAGGTTGTACAGGATGCAGATTGGTGCTTTTTTTATTTTATTTTTTTTCTTGAGAGAGAGAGAGAGAAAAAGGCAGGTCAAGTAAAATTCTTGACCTTTTTACATAGATTTCATCTGACCAAGCCTAGCAACCTTCAGGGTTAAAACCTAATACATCTCCAAGTTCTTCCCACTGTATTTGTAACAAGTAACTCTCTCATATGTGCCTACTCTGAGCCAGCACAATTCACAGTCAGTCGGGGTTTGATTTTGCAAATACTCCTCTAACCAGAGCTTTCACACACAATGAATCCTTTGACCTCACTGAGCTTGATGACGTGTGTCCCGGCAATTTTTGATGCCTCAGCCCCTGACCTGCCAATAGCATGAAAAAGCAAATGCTGCCCTCAAGGGCATTTCTACACAGGAAGACCAAGGGACCTTGAACACTACAAGAGGGACACAATTTTAAAGCCATGAATAAAGTCTCTGTCGACCATCAGCAAGGAGCACTCCGACACCTCAGGGGTTTGCTGTCATCAGTGTAGAATTAACAACTTTGTCAGACAGATAGTGTACATCCATTCCTTTTTATTTCTTTTTTTCCCTCCCTCTGAGTCCTCCCTGAGACTTCATTTAAAACATGTTAGATCATGGGTGTTAGTTTGCAAGGCTGAAATAAGATATTTGCTCTAACCTTGGATGCAAGGCACTGTGAGCAAATTTTAAGGGAGATGCTGCATGGGCTGTCGAAATAATGATTTTTCCTCAAAGACCCTATGGATGCTGTTTTTTTCTTGCATGAGGAAATTATGTGTCTTTAATGAGGAGATCCTAAGTAACAAATCAGATTGGGATCTCCCACATCACAGCGCCATGGGCAGCCTGTGGGCTGTATGACTGATGCTTAAGAAAAGGGAAAGCCCCTGAGTACATTCCCACTGACTTGTAACTGGAAGCTGAGAAGATTTAAGACCTGAGGGTGTGGATGCCTTTAGGCTGTATTCAGGGCACAAATTTTGGAAAGCGAATATTCTTGGCAGCCAAGGATGATTCAGACCAGACCACCTCAGCCTGCCAGCTGGGGTGAAGCAACTTCCAGCCATGAACACCTGAAAGGGAATTTATAGGGTACATCCACAGGCTTGTATCTTGCTGCTTGTATCCCACAGCCCTGCTTGGAACAGCAGGTTGGACTGCTTCGTCCTGAGGTCCCTTCCAGCCCAAATTATCCTATGATACCGGGAAAGGTGGGACCATCAAGCTGAATTTCTCCCCTTCACACAGTCAGTGGGGGTTAGGCATGCCCTGAAAGGACGTCATCCAGTGTCAGCCCTATACACTGAGGCAGAAAGCCTGAACAGGAGCTGAATGCTGCTGATGTCTACAGAAAGGCAGGAGATGACAGCTTGAAGGGAGATTGAGCCCTGTACTGCACATCTGCATTATAGAGACATGAAGGCAAATCCCTTCTGTGCTCCTCAGGATGCTGAGTCCCTAGATGTGGGATCCTGCAGAATCAGGACTCCTGTGGACATCCTCTGATGTTTCATTTAGGTCCCATTTTATATGTACTTTGGCTTAAGTGTCTTCAAAACAGGATGCAATTATCTTGTAAAATGTTCCCTCTAACATGCCTGATTTCCCTACACAAGTCACAAGTGTTCTACACCAAAGGATGCTCTGTAGGTCTACTAGTTCATTGCTGGTGGTTAAAGAGATCTCTAATTGCAAATGTGCTATTAATTTTTAAATTGAACTTTGGTCTGACTTTTCCCTTTGCTTTCCAAAGGAGTGGAACACAGTTTGAACTCTGGTGATACACTTTGGTGAACTCTCCTGACAGAGCAGCTGATGGTTAAACAAATAGGATTTCCCAGAGTGAACTTTGCAAAGGAAAAAGTTCTTGTCCCATCACTTCATCAGCAGAACTGCCTAACAGAATACAGTGAGCATGCTCAGACCCCTTGGAGCTCTGCAGCCTTGAGCAAAATGCTGTATTTACAACCACTTTGTTGTGATATTAATCTTTGCAATACAACTGATTAATGCTCAGATGTGCCATTGACCTGGCAATTTATTACTTTGCAGTCAGTAGAAAGTAATGGGTGGCTCTCAGCAAAAGGTGATGGTTGTTGTGTATGTCAGGCAGCTGATAAAACTGACTTTTGCTATTAGTTCGGACATAGCTCTTTTGATTATATAAAAACTCTGCTTCTTGACCTCTACTCAAATTAGGAGAAGATTTTTGCTCAGTTTGACTACCACAAACCAACCTTTAATGCCCTCAGATCTCACCAAGGCAGGATGTACCTAGATGTCAACAAAAGTCATGCAAACTGAATGGGACTCTCAGTGAGACCATGTGTATCCCAAGCCAGGTCACCCCACCTTGGACACTGGCAGGAGATGCTTGGACATCATAGAGCAGTAGAATGGTAGAATGGTTTGGGTTGGAAGGGACCTTAAAGATCACCTAGTTCTAATCCCCCTGCCATGGGCAGGGATATCACCCACTAGATCAGGTTGCCAAGTCCCACTCCAACCTGACCTTGAACTCTTCCAGGAATGGGGCAGCCACACCCTCACTGGGCAACCTCTTTCACTGCTTCACCACTCTCACAGTAAAGAGTTTCCTCTTAACATCTAATCTAAATTTCCCCTCTTTCAGTTTAAAACTAATTCCCCTTCTCTTATCACTTTCTGTCCATGTAAAAAGTCACTCACCAACTTTTATATAAGTCCCCTTTAGGTACTGGAAAATTCTAGAATGTATCCCTGGAGCTTTCTCCAGGCTGAGTAACACCAACCCTCTCACCTGTCTTCACAGGACACAGGTCCCTCCTCCCAGCAAGGCCCTGTGTCCCACAGTCCATGTTTTAAAGCCTTCCTCTTTGTTCTTTTCACTCAGAGTAGGACACTTTGTGACCTACCATCTAAATCCCACTTGGCATCTTGACATTTGAGGTCACAAGAGCAGCAGCTGAAGGTTTACAGAGATTAACCCAGGTTGTCTGAACAGAGTTCAAGGCAAGCAAGGGACATGAAACACCAGATCAACTGAGCTGGAACAGGTTTGCAGTAGAAGCAGTGTTTTATTACCCAGCTCATACAGCTGACATAGCAAAATGTTGGACGTACCAGCTTCTCTAAGGCTAAAGTGAGAGCAGCAACCTTTGCGAACAAGTGTTTTGCATTTAATTAGACTGTGCAAGTTAGACCACCTCGTATCTGTAGGGTAGAAGTGATGTAAATGAAAGGGAAAAGGTGCTTATTTCCAAGAGATATATAGAGAAATGATACATGGAGAGGAAAGCTGAGATTATCCTTGCAAGATGGTTTAAGAAGGCCTGTTGGACTGGTAGAGCAGCTGGTGTTGCATAAGGCAGCATGATTGGACAAGATATATTTTCCCTGGAAATCTCAAGAGTAAATATTGCTTACTCATTACTTTGTTTCTGTCATAAAAAACTGCTCACCCAAGAGACGAGGGTGTGACACCAGCACTTTCTTATCACATAGTTTTATAAACTAGTCAAAATATTCTCTATATCTTGCACCTACTTTTTTTTCCCCTCCCTCATGACTATCCAGGTATTTGCATGACCTTTATTCTTCTCTTACATAAGTATTTTGCAAGCGTTTACAAACTCGCTGATAGTAAAATTTAATCTTGGCAAAGTAAGCACAGCAGTGATTTTACGTTCTGCTTTTATCAGCTGACTTCAGCCTAGAAACTTCACAGCCCGGGGTTAATCGTACATCTCATGAACTTCATAATCTACAGGCCACAGGTCAGGAAAGTTCACAACTGCTTTTATCCGTGTGGGTAAATGCAAAGTTCACTATTGAAAAAAAAACCCAGCACTTGAGTAGAGCAGATACAATAAAACAAGAGTCCTGAATCAGGCTGCTCAGTGCTTGGCTACACGGAGGAATGCACTGGAAAAAGTAGGAAGCATTTTCACACCAGCTCTTCTGATTTTAGCTCATGTCTGATGAGCCTGGAGGATTCATTGCCACAGGAATCACTCAAGGATAACTACTACATGAGGAAAACTAGGAGAGTTCAAAGTAGCATTAGGCATTTCTAAGGGGAATGAGAAATGACAGAACTACAAGAATTTAATAGGGCAAAACGAAAAGACATTGGAATGGTTTTAAACTGAAAGATGAGAGATTGACATTATATATAAGGAAGAAATTCTTTACGACAAAGGAGATGAGGCATTCTCACAGGTTGCCCAGAGAAGCAGAGGATCCTTATCCCTGAAAGTTGCCAAGCTCAGGTCAGTTGGGGCTTTGAGCAACCTGGTCTAGTGGAACATGTCCCTACCCATTGCAGGAAAGAGAGGATTTTCAAGTCCCTTCCAACCCAAACCATTCCATGACTCTATGAAAAGGAGGGATCAGAGGTGTGCAAAAAAAAAAAATAGGACAGCCAAAATTTCCAAATTTACCAATACACTGCAGCCTCTGTGCTGCAGGGTCCGTTCTCTGCAGGGATGGTTCTGGCATTACATTCTGACGCGGAGATCTTCACAAGAGCCAAAAGAGCAAGAAAAACCTTTGCCTCTGGCTATTGGTTCATGCAGATTTTCAGTAATCTCCAAGATGTGAATGTCCCAACCCTGTCATTGGTACTTTGAAGATGTTCAAGACGTACACTTAACCCTAATAATGATGTTCAGGAAGAAACCTCAGAGAGGATCTGTACTCTCTGCACTGATCTTCATGACTGCAGCAGATCACCACATGTCTTCTTTTGGAGATGGGTCTGAATTCCCACCCTTGCCACACGCCACATCTTGCTCATGGGCATCTCATTTGCCACCAAGGCCTGCAGACATTTTCTGTGCTACAAATAAATAAAACTACAACTCCATTCTTGCAGATCCAGCGCTGTCTAATTAGACCAAATGATCTGTGAATTCCCAGTGCATCTGCAAAGATGTGTAATTACCCTTAAGTAATTTTTCCTGAGGGCATTCAGGGAAGTAAAGCATAGTCCCACCTAAAGCTCCCCTGCTTTGGGCAAATTCCCACATATTTCAAAAGGAGGAAAAAGAAATCAAAAGGAGAGGTTATTATTTGCTTAATGAATCTGCAGAAGTGTATTGCTTTCTGGGAATCCTATTAAAAGTCCCTTCCTCATGGAAATGTGGCTGGTGAGTAGGTACTTTGTCAAGTCCAAAAGAAAAAAAGCAGATCGGAAGTCTAATCACATTGAAACCATATGTGCAGCATATGTCAGCAGTTACAGAGAGCTTTAGAAAAAACAACTACAAAACCTCAGCCTCTGACTTCAAAGGGGTTTTAAAAGAGCCAAAATGTTGATCACTAAATTTCTGCCTGTTAGGGAAAAGTCATTGGGATTTTGTGTGTGTGTATGTCTTGTGCTGTGAATGATTTTGCTACAGAAAACTAACTAGAGGTCCCTACGATAACAAAAAAAATATCCTACCAGAGCTGGCTTTCTCCCAGAGACCCTACAGATCCCAGCACACACTGAGTCAGTCTTTTCATAAGCCAGGGCTCTGTTTTAAAGCCCAATCCTGCCTTTGAGAAATGGCTTTATTCAAGAACAGCACCATGGGGCTCTGTGTTTCCTGCCTCCCCTGGTTTCAATATGACATACACATTGTTTGTTCTCACAAGGTCAAATGGTCTTTCCATCAGCTGTTGAGACCAAAGTCTCATTGTGGGTTGGAGGAATTAACATTTCTTTTTTCATCTAAAACCATCTCTTAAAATGCTTCAGAGTGTAGGTTGGTGGTAGCACCCCCTTCATGATCCTGATCCTCTTCTTTATTGCCATGGAGCACCTTTACTGAGGTCCCCAGCACAAACTGAGGTTGTTGTACTAGGTCCTGCTAAAACAGGGGTGAAACCCCTAAGCCAAATGCTTGGAGACCTAAAGGCAATCTGTAAAGCAATGTGGGGGCAAATACTCATGTTTTTGCTCATGGCTTAGCGGTCAGCAAATGCCAGCTGTGTCTGCAAGCAGTCCGTGGTGATAAGGGTCAGGGTTAAGTCCTCCATTGAAGCCTATGAATTGCTAAAGCAGATAAGCAAAATGTGATGGCTCAAGCAGCAGGAGGCGCACAGGGAGATCCCAGCTCCCCATCAGCTACAAGCTTTCTCAGGGAGTAGACAAACCCCTTTCCCAACAGGGTTTGGGGATAGCACAGACATGAGAGACAGGGGGAGGTACTAACACAGGGGTGTTAACAGCCCAGCAGGATGCGACTCCTTGGGGAAACTGGTTCTGCCAGGATGGTGTAATCCTCTGAGCTCAAGCACAACTCTTTTTCCTCCCACCTGCTCCCACCATGAGGCTCCGCTGGGCCAGTTGCTTATGTCTAAGAACTGGAAAACAGCGATTAGAAACTTCTTGAAAGAGAGCTGGTGGAAAAATCAATGAAGTGAAGATGAGGCAGATACATAGAGCTTTTAAGAAGCAGAGCTTTTAAGAAGCAGAGCTTTTAGGAAGCAGGTAGGTCAATTCTACATCATGGAGCTGTGGCAAAAGACACATTTGAGAGGTCATACCAAAGCAGAAAGGATGGGCAGGCAACAGAAACTGGCCTCTCAGGCAGTCCCAAGGGTTTCTCATGTAGCAGTTCTTCAGCAAGCCCCATGCACCACTCTCTCCTCATTTGATGGCTGTCAAATATGAAACCACCCTGATGTCCCAGATAATTTCCCTCAATATACACTTACTTTTTCAAGTCCTACACAGAACACACCATAGGAGAAACCCATTTGATCCTTGCTTCACCTCGTCCTCAGCTTTGCTCCTCTCTAACATGAAGCTCCAGCAGACAGACCTGAAAGGTCATGAAATTCTACAGCTCAACATAAGGACTTAGTGATTTAGGATTTTCTCTGTGCTGTTTTTAAGGCTGATGGGAAAGCCTTCAAGTTGAGAAGCTGCATGGAAATGTCCTTGACATGTACTGAGACAAGATATCCCATCAAAAATGTGAATTCGAGCTAGTAGGAGATCTGAAGTGCCAATTCATTCAGTTAAACTACATATTTTATTTAAAGATCCAGCTTCTGGATCATCTGCAAACATTTACTGTACACTTGGAAAATGAAGGATATATCAACCATTGAAAGCTACTGAAAAAAAGTTTAAAGAAAACTCTTGTGGCCCTCACTACAAGAAAGACATTGAGGTGCTGAAGAGTGTCTGGAAAAGGGTAACAGAGCTGGGGAAGGGTCTGGAGCACAAGTCTGATGAGGAGAAGCTGAGGGAGCTGGGTTGTTTAGCCTGGAGAAAAGGAGGCCCAGGGGGACCTTACTGCACTCTGCAACTGTCTGAAGGAGGTTGTAGCCAGGTGGCAGTTGTTTTTTTCTTCCAAGTGACAAGTGATAGGACAAGAGGAAATGACCTCAAGTTGCACCAGGGGAGGTTTAGGTTAGATATTAGGAAATTTCTTCCCAAATAGGGTTGTCAAGTACCAGAGCAGGTGATGTAGTCACCATCCCTGGGGGCAGTTTAAAAGACATGTAGATGTGGCACTTGGGGATGTGGTTGGGTTTGGTAGTGCTGGATTAATGGTTGGACTTGATGGTCTTAGAAGGCTTTCCTAACCTAATTGATTTTATATATATATATATATATATATATATATATATATATGTATGTATGTATATATATATACAGTCTTAAGCTGTGCCAGAGGAGGTTTAGGTTAGACATTAGAAAGAAACTCTTTACAGAGACAGTAATCAGACATTGGAATGGGCTGCCCAGAGAGGTGGTAGATTCACCATCCCTGGAAGTATTTAAGAAGAGACTGGATGTGGCAGTGAGTGCCATAATCTAGTAGACTAGGTGGTGTTAGGTCAAAGGTTGGACTTGATGATCTCAGAAGTCTTTTCCAACCCAGTTGATTCTGTGATTCTGTGCTATGATTCTATGATTCAAGATCTTGTTGAAGTTTAAAAAAGAAAAAAAAGTATTTTCTTTTTACATTCCTGTTTTTGTAAGGAAAAACTGTTTGTTGGTAGCCTGATTCGTGAGTCCAAGGCACTTGGGAGCAGAACACAGTTCAGTTTTGGACATGATCTGAAAGATTGCAGAAAGAAATTCAAACCAGCTACAGGAAAATTTATTAAGGACAGTGGTTGTCACTCACATGAATCCTAGAAAGTAATTTTTCTTTTTTGATCTAGAGAAATTAGTGCAGATAACTCCATGTAATCACTTCATGTATAGGACTGTAAGCAGGGGGAGAAGAGCTGTGCAGGTTTGCTGCAGTGGATCGAGAAAGGAAGGGGAGATAAAATTTAGCTGGCTATTAGGAACAATTTCCTGAGAGTGAAGACAATTAGGCAGTGGAACTGTTTTGCCTAGTGAGGTAATTACTGCACAAACACTAGATGGACGCAAGCCAAGATTAGATAAGTATAGTGGAAAATGTAGTACAAGGTCTCTCCTGATGAGCCCAGAGGGGCTGGCTTTGCTGGCCCTGTGCCCGGCCATGCAGTTGCAAGAAACTTTCCCTGACGTGTTCTTGAGACAACAAGGGCTCTACAGGGACAGGGACTGCAGGACCAGAGCCAGCTGTCTCATCAGGGCAAAGAGCAATGCATCAGCCCCACCTGCCATAAAAGCCTAGAAAATATTTGAGGCCGTTGGGAAATCAAAGCTAAAGCAAAAAAATTAAGTAGTCACTCACATGGGAGTATGACCCTTATTTAGGCCCCTTAATGCCCCTTTTTTTCCCCCATATGGGCCTTGCATGTTTCTGCAGTTGTTGATTCTTAGGGGTTTTTTTTCTCTCTTCACTGGCACATATGGAGTGTTTACAGAGTCTGGAGCCAGGAGAGCTCCCAGAGAAAAGGGACAGATTTTTGGAAGAGGTCACGGGGCTGAGAGCAGAGCACTTGAAAATCTGGACTGCTGCAGTATCTCCCAGAATGAGGAAACATGGCTAATCCACATTATGGCTATTTGAGTGCTTTTTCCCACAGTGACGTAAGCACTAGCACATAAGGGACAGAGACCTTAAAATAATATTCACACCCACCACAGAGCCTGCCTGCCCATTACAGCACCAGCACACTCCACCCCTCAACCTACATAACAAAACAAAACCGACAGCTCTTCCCATTTATGCATGTGATGTTTCACCTGTATAATAGATGTTTTTCCAAGGTAAAATGAAAATATCCATAGGAACATGCTATTAGAGGGATTTCCTGGCAGGGCAGTGCTGACTTTAATATCTCCACACCCAATTTTTCCAGTAAATAATGGACAGGGACTACCCCATGGCGTGAGGAACTCTGTCTGCCAGTGGAGTTTAAAGTCCTCTCCAAAATATATTTTTCTCAGCTATGACAACACATGGTAACTCCTTCCCCTATAAGTAGGGTAAAGGGATGGGAGAAAGACTCTGTCCTGCTGGCAGACAAGGCTTCCTCTCAGCAGAAAACCCCTCAAATGACTTCTTCTGCTCCTAACTATGGTCTGTTCAGACATTTCAGGGATATTTTTACCATGATCATGAATTCCTTTCCTGGCTAGTAGTCCCTTTTGACATTCTTCATATAAAGCAAATGTTTCCCACTTGAGTGCATTAGTCCCAGATATTTCAGGGGCTAGATTTGTTCAGTGTGCCTATGCTGCCTTTCTGTTGATGTGAATCTCTTGAAACCAGTGATGTTGCTCCACTATAAACTGTTCAAACAAGCAAGGGTTATATCACTCCTGTGAAGTTAAATAAGGTTGAACACCCCAGAGTAAATTGCCAGGATAACTGGAGCTCAGCTCTCAACCCCTCAGCACCTACACTGAGCCTCATTCACATCCCCGGTACCTCCCTCCTGCCCATGACCCTGACACCCTGTCTTGGGTACCCAGGGGAGGGCTGCATGAAAGGTGAAAGACCCAAATGACCTCCCCTGTCCCCTTCTTTCTGTGCACTCTCCATTTCTCCTGTGCCCCATCTCACCATGCAACCCATTATCCTATAAGGAAGAGAGGGACCCTCAGGACCTGAGATTATTTTTTAATCATTACCTCACAAAGCTGTGTTTTATTTCACTCAGATGACACCTATAATGTAGGTCTGGACACAATGTACGCCTCTGAGACACAGTAATGTCATGGCCAGGCACCATCAAGGCAAAAATGAGAAGCAAAGTTCATGCGTGCTTCGAACTGTTACATAATCATCCTGAAACTGCTTACAGAAGGAAGAAAGAAATGCCTGTTCATTGTGGTCACCGTTCGTCACCAATGTACAGTTCTTGCCAATTTACAACCAGGAAGGCCAGATCAGGCAGGTTCAGGGAAGTTCATGAGGTGAACTTCTACCTAAGCAAATACAGTCTGGGATGAATAATTAACAGCAGCTGTAATAGTGAACTGTCCTGTGTAGGGTATGAAAGAGCAGAGAGAATAAAGAGAGAGTATCAGTCTTGTGAAAAAGCAGCATTTTCTGACCTTGACTCCAAGCCTGGACTCTACTTGTTCTGCTCTTCTCTGATTCAAGCAGAAGCCAAAGCTCTCCTCCAAAGGATATCATTTGAGGAGAGACATGCTTTGCAGGGCATACAATGTGGTTGGCATATAGCCAGGTTTCCCTTGTGTAGAGAGGCACAAAAAAAGGGTGTAAGGATCCTCAGACAAGTTCTCATTTACCAACTGCTGATGGGGCTGAGTGCCTTCTTCATGCATCTAGAGAGCTTTCTACCAGAGCTGAAGTTCCTGTTGAGATACAGTGAAGAGCGCCTGTTAAAGTCAGCTCTGAAAGGCTATTGGCATGAGAAAAATACTCTTTGCTTAAACCAAAACCACCAGTATTTTCTTATTTCTGTGCATTGTGTCTTTCCTCAGTTGACTCAGAGCCATGGTTCTTTCCCCAGCAGAAGGAGCAGTGTCCATTTACCACTTCAGAACAGCCTGGGCTCACTCCTGGTGAGGTGCTTGCTATGGTTTGGAGAACCCCAGGGCTTCCACAACTGCTCATGCCAGGAGACTGGTGTGGTTGAAGGAGGAACCTATCTACCCAGCAGAGCAGTTTGGCTCTCTCAGTACTAAACAGTGCTCAGTAGAACAGGACTTTGAGCAACCTGGTCTAGTGGAATATGTCGCTGCCCATGGTGGGGATTTCAGAACTGGATAGTCTTGAAGGTCCCTCCCAACTCCGGCTGTTCTATGGCTCTGTGACTCTCTTTCTATGATTCTGTGACTCTATGATTCTTTGATTGTATGAAACAGGAGCTCACATACTGACCCACTCTCATCCAAACTATCAAAAGGTGAGTGTGTTTCCCATCTGTGGCTTCAAGGCCTATGCCCCAGGGGCCTAAGAACAGGCTGGCTTTGCTGTAATCAGAGACCCCAGCCTACAGAAAAAAAAAATTACTTGCTTTTTCCATGCAAAGAGCTGCTTCTCCAGCTCACTCTAGGTACCTTCTGCAGCTGCTTATGGCCATTTTTATCTCTTCAAATTCTTTCTTTTTCCTTGTGCAATGTGTTAAAAGCAAATCAAAAGACTCTACCAGCAGCACCAGCAGCTGCTCATTTTCCTTGTCTAAACAGTACTGCTGAATGGAATAGAATAGAATGGAATGGAATGGAATAGAATAGAATAGAATAGAATAGAATAGAATAGAATAGAATAGAATAGAATAGAATAGAATAGAATAGAATAGAATTCTATTCTTTTGAAGGCCCCTTCATTTGGAAGGGGCCTACAATGATCTTCTAGTCCAGTTGCCTTATGAATTCAGGGCTGACCAAGTTAAATCATGTTATTAAGGGTACTGCCAAAATACTTCTTAAACACTGACAGGTTTGGGGCATCGACTGCCTCTTTAAGAAGCCTGTTCCAGTGTTCAATCATCCTCTTGGTAAAGAAATGTCCTAATGTCCAGTTTAAACCTCCCCTGGCACAGCTTTAAACTGAAAGAGGGCAGATTTAGATTAGATATTAAGAAAAAATTCTTTACTGTGGTGAGACAGTGGCACAGGTTGTCCAGAGAAGCTGTGGCTGCCCCATTCCTGGAAGTGTCCAAGGCCAGGTTGGATGGGGCTTTGAGCAACCAGGTCTAGTGGAAAGTGTCCCTGTTCATGGCAGGGGTTAGAACTACGTGATCTTTAATGTCCCTTCCAACCCAACCATTCTGATTCTATGATTTCCTCTCCACTTCCCCACTCAGTAATCTGTAGGGAGCTATGAGGTCACCAATATTACATTAATTAACCCTTCTCAGATGCGGGGTAGCCATGCATACAACCTGAATCCCTTGGGGGTGAAAGGTAGCTCCCATGTTGCTGTGATGCTTTAAAATCTGTGTACCAGCAGAGCTGAGCAGCACAGCCTTTAGTTCATGCCATCCTAATATACCAGGCAAGTGTTTTCTTATCAACTGTGTCCAATTCAAAATACATTTTGGGACATGCTCGCATGGGCTGGTCTGCACAAGGTGCTGCCTCGGATGGGATTTGGGGAAACCCATGCTCATCAAAAAGAGGAGGTAAATCTGCTTACCCTGTAGATAATCATTGCTGCACCCACTAGTACTTGATGGTGAAAAGTAAAAAGTAGTCAAAATACAGGAGGCAAGTGGGAACTCTATACTTTCTTTGTAATGTTTTACAAAAGAGGCTTATTTAATCTATTTATTTCTTTATTTCAGACATAGATATGTGTTAGTTACCCTATACCTGCTCTATTTGGTGATGCATGTTTTCAGCCTGTTCCACTGCCCAAATGAGGCAGCTTTCCTTTGGAGCTGGAAAGAGCCAGCCATGGCTCCTCTCAGATTTAAGAATTTAAGAATATTTCCAATATTTTCTATAAAGAAAAATGAGACCCTGGTGTAAGAACTTCCCAGTCTTTTTCATAACACTTTTTACACATGTAGAGCTCTATAGATTAGTGATGTGTTTTGATATTGTTTTACTCAGAGTCTGAGTGATGCAGTCAAAAGAAATAAAATGAAAACTGCTTTTACTCTCTCTTTTTCCTCCCTTCCTGTCTTCATCCATCTACCTCTGTATCTACCTATCATTTGTGCCATTCTTGCAGTAACTTAGTCTTTTCCCACAAATTCAGTGGCAATGGAAAGGTTCCCAGTGAGTGTCCTAGAAGCTATGGAAGCATTGAGACGATTAAAACACTTCCTTTGGTCAGGTTCAGGGTTTAGATTTCGAGATTTAGTTTTCTTTAATTTTTGATAGGTTTTTATTGTAAAGTCAATGCATTTTACCATACAAAGGACAGTACAGTTTTACAGAGAGTATGTATCAGTTCTTAGCATCATACAAATTCCTAGGGATTCTTATCCAAGGTCCTAAAGCAAACTCACTGCTGCTGGTTGGATGAAACTTTGTCTGGTGGGAAGTCCTTCAGTCTTGTGTTTGAGGACCTCCCATGCTTCTCTGTGATCCTGCTCCCTGGGGAATTTCCACTGCTCTTCTTATTTCCTTCTGGTCTGAATTTCTCAAATTTCAGTTTGGCAAACTAAACCCCTTAACAAGAGAAACAGCTTGCTGGGATTGGTATCAGTTTACACAGAGGTGCTAGGGTAAAAGACACATTTTTGAGAACTGTAAACAGTAAGGACTGATGTATAAGAGGGGTCAAGGCAGGGTCTAGGAAGGAAAGCTGAACACCGGCTTGTTTTTCTTTCTTTTAATGAATAGCACTTGAAGAAATCAGTGAGGCAATATGTGACCCAATATATGTATGCAGATTCCTGCACCAAACTTGGAAACAGACCTGAGGAGGATCTGAGGTTCCCAAGTCGGGTGAAGCTGGGCTCTGGCTGGGCTCTGTCTTTAGCTAGTGCTTGGCTCTGGAGCTTCATTTTGGAATGGGATCCAGTTCTCAGTTAGGGCTGCAAGGAGGGACAGGAACCAACAGAGAGACCTTTTAGCAGCTGCCCTCCCATCCCAGCTAATCTCTCCTCTATTCTATAATCCTGTTGGCATTGTAGCTCTTTGCATTTTGTATCTTCCTAAATATGGAACAAAGGAGGGAGAAGGCAGAGAAGAACAATGGTGGGAATGGTGTCAGTACTGGGATGCAGTAGGGAGGGAGGAATGCTGAAGAGCTAAAGTTCTTTTAGCCCTCTGGCACACAGTGGTTTAAGAGATGCTTTACATCACTGGTAGCTCTGGATCTAAGGCAGAGCATCTGTATTAAATCAGGTATTAACCCTGTCCATCTGGGATTTTCTTTATGCATGTCCACAAAATGCCAATATACACATCTGACTTGCCTTCAGGGTGCTGGGGTTTTGATGTGGATATGTTTTGTTCCTGTTTTTTTCTCTGGGGCATGATGAGCGAAGGTCAGTAGGACAGGGAGCAGTATATGATGAGCCAGCAAAAGGGTATAAAGAGTAGGACAGTGAGTGTTAGAGGAGATGCAAGGAATTCTTTGTAAACTGCAAAATTTTGTGGTTTTCAAAAGCAAAACATCTTTGTTTCCATTTGCCTTGAAAACAAAGTATGTGTGACTGTTTCTCCTTTATTCCTGATTTGGTGTCTAGTGGCAGCTCTGGCTCTGTGAAATGCTGGGAGCATTGTTACTGCTCCTGGTATGCAAAGATGAGCTTGTGGTTGAGGGCCAGGCCAAGGAATTTGTCTCCTCTGCCAAGTCGTGGAACAGACTGGCTTCCTCAGACACAGCACAGCAGTGAGCATCCCCGTGTCTCTCCAAAAGCAGTCTCAAAGGGCATCTGGCTCCAAGGAACGTGAGGCGAGAGAAGGGATAGCTTGCCCCTGTCAGTTTGGAAAATGTTTAGTATTAGATTAAAAAAAGTATTTTCCTGGTGAGTTGGACACTTGTCCCTGATGAGGATTCACAGCACCTTTGGATCCAGATCTTAACTAGCATATATACTGATATTTTGGGCATCATTAAATTTAAGAAAAGACCCTCTCTCTGCTCTCTTTAAGAAGGTGAGAGCCTAAGAGCAGTCAAACACATCAAGTACTTAATTCTCCTAGGCTCAGTCATCATTTCCTAGACCCCAGCCAGGCTTTCCTGGCCATATCCTGGTGCTCCAAAGCTGAATCTTCTGTCATGTGGTTCATAAGCTCTCACCGCCATCAGCTTCAGAGAGGAGCTGAGATGACAGCACACCATGAGATCATATTTTAGCATATTTTAGCTGATAGCCCCTGCATTGTACTTTATGTATGTGTTGATGTGTCATGTTTTATCATGCTAATGCTTGCAAAGCTCTTGAAACCCCTGGGAATAAAAAGGATTTAGGCATCAGGTTATTGTACACGTTGCATATATCTGTTTGCTGACCAGGGAATGGACTTAAGGCTACCTTTAAGGGAATTTTAGGCTTAAATGCATCCTGAAGACACCCCAGTTTGTTGGTTTTATGCAGTTCTGCTATGACAGCCCCTGATGGAATATTATTCACTGCATTATTCAAGACAAAACTTAGGAGATCCCCCCATCTGCAGAGTAATACAGGGTGGTATTTTCATTCTGTTTTCTGTTTCAATTCCACCCTCTTTACACAAGCTATTACATATGGGTTGCAAGCTGCAGGCTGCCTAACTTCCTCACTTGCTAAAGGTACCACTGCTATTTCAGGTAGAGTTCTCCTTCCATACTTGCTTGTTTTATTCCATATCAGCAGTTGGGTTCATTTTGAACGGTTTGATCTCCAGAGGGGTGAAAGCACACAGCCACACAGGCAGGGAGATTTCTGAGCACAGCAAGACAAAGCAATCTCTTCTTTCTCTATGCCTTCCTTTGGTTTTATTGTCTGCCTCAGCCAGGCTCCTGCTTCCAGCTGCAAGTTTTTATTATTCCAAGAATAATCGTTTGGCTAACAGAGATCTCTCCCTGCAGACAGAGGGAAGGAACAACCCACATTGATATTGCAGATGGAGGTTTGCTTGGAACTGCTCACAATTCCAAAGAGAAAGCAAAGGATTTTAAAAGAAACACCTACCTTTTTTTCCCTGGTTGGTCTTTCTGCCTTTCTCTCTCTCTCTCTCTCTCTCTCTCTTCCACCACTGCCTTCGCCCTTTTAAAAAAAAAGAGACCTAAGTGAAGAACTATATAACTGGAAGAGAAGCAGCATAAGGACAGACCATCAGGTCCCCTAGAAAGGGCAGATTCAAATCCAGTGACTTCCAGCATATTTGGGTCAGGTCCTCTGGAAGAAATGGAAAAGATACACAAAGGGGACACCTACAGCCTCCACTTACTGTGGTTTGTTATGAGTCCTGAAATGGCTGATTGGCTCCTCACTTTCTGAGCTGAAGCATCAGAATAGAGGGTCTGAAAATGGTCCTTTTGCCCCAGTTTCTCACCCATCAGGTGGGAGTCATCACCAACACAGCAATGGGCACAGGAGATACAAAGGGCAGCAGTTATTATGGCAGTCAGGCAATATGGAAGGTGAGAAGGTCCTGAATATGGAAACATTACTTGGTCTTGTTTGTCTTTCTCTGGTTTTGCTGACCAGACTAATTCCCCTCTCTGTGAAAGGTTAGCATTAATCTGGAGCAGCAGTGCTTCCCTCCGCAGTGCACAGCCAGACTTCTGTCATTGTACTGGGAAGCAGAATACATTTCCAAAGCACAATGCCCATCCATCCCAAACAGACTACTTAGCCTGCAAAAACACCCAAAACTTCACTTCTCTGTGAGCAGTTTCTAGTGCTGAGGTCCCCAGTGGTCAGTCCTGAGTTATTGTAGCTAATATGAATTCTACACTTAACCCACAGATCCTACTTGGATCCTGGAGCCTCCATAGGGCATCCAGATGTATTCCTAAGCTCCACGCACTTCACTTTTCCATAGTCACAGCTGCATGACTCAGTGCTGCGCAGCAGTTTTCATTCCCAAAGTGTTTTGCAAACATGAGCTGACTAAGCCTTGCCAGATCCCGTTCTTTGCCAATTGGATTGAAGGAGCCTCTGAGGAGAACGGCTGCAATTCAGCCCAGAGGTGTAATTTCATTTTCAATTGTATAAGCATTTGGGGGGAAGCTGAGAGATTAAGAAAGCTGTTGTTCAGTTGCTGCTGAGATTTTATCCCTATTTCATTGCCATATCTTCTTATTTGAAAAGGCAACAGCATCCCAGGTGCTGGTAACAAGCTCCCCTCAAAGCATGGGAACTTCTTGGCCTTGGGGGGAGACAATAAAGGTGATATTTAATGTATCTTCAATGTTAAATTCTGTGACTATAAGAAAGATGATATCCTGTTTCTCAATTTGTAAGCCTCATTCCACCTCTACCCGAAAGGCTGAGGGAAGTCAGAGCAGGAGATGCAGTTTCTGCAGATCAACAGTCCTGGCTGCAATAGATATCCAAACAAAAAGCAACTTCTGGTCTCTCAGACTGTTCATGCCATAGCCTTCTCCTATCATATTATACACCTGGAGTCCCTCCCTGGGCTGCACTAGTGGTATGAGCACACAGACAGATGGGTGATGTCCTGGGAACAGCATAATGTGGAGAGAGCATCTCCCTTATGTGCCTTCACAGATATTTTATAGAGTCACAGAACTGTTTGGGTTGGGAGGGACCTTAAAGATCATCTAGTTGCAACCTTCTTGCCACAGGCTGTGATATCTTCTACTAGACCAGAACCCATACAACCTGGCCTGGCCTTGAAGACTTCCAGAGATGGAACAGCTACAGCTTCTCTGAGAAACGTGTCCCAGTGCCTCACCATTCTCACAGTGAATAATTTCTTTCTAATATCTAATCTAAACCTGCCCTCTGTCAGTTTGAAGCCATTCCCCCTTGTGCTGTGACTCCATATCCTCATTAAAAGTCCCTCTCCAGCCTTGTTGTAGTCCCTTTAGGCACTGAAAGGAGCTCTAAGGTCTTCCTGGAGCCTTCTCTTCTCCAGGCTGAACAATTAGTGCAAATGAAAACATCAACAGCCTTCTGAGGTGGTATCGGGTGTCTGACACATCTGTGTGGTGCCAATGACACTGCACTAGATCTGTTCATTCCTGTGCCCTAAAGGACTGGCAGCTATAGGACAGCAGAAAAGCCTAGCCAGCATCTCACATAGCACTGGATGGTTGCACTTAGGCAGCAACTGCATTTCTGTTCACTGCTGTGGGAGTTCAGATGTATAGCTCGCATGCAGACACCTGAATGTGGGTATCTTAATTTCAAATTCAATCCTATCCTTTTATACCCTTTTTGTTCAATGTGCTTTCTACCTCAGAATATTTTAATAAAAGCCTTATCACAGATCCTGAAAATTAGAGGAAGACAGGTTGCACCTATGCCAGGATACACGCTCTTTGCATCTCCATATTTGGGTGATGGAGGGCAATGACCTAAAAATGTCATATCAAATATTACTGAATAAAATCTAATGAGTTTGTTTAAGGGGAAAAAAAAAAAAAAAAAGAAAAAAAACAACAAACCAACAACATCAACAAAAAAAAGTTGTATCTTCTGCTAAAGAAATTCACTTCAACTTGTTCGAGCAGTCCATGTATGTGGAGGAAAAATCAGATTTTCAGTCAAAGCAATGCAAACTTTATTTGTGGAAAGCAAGATACAAAAGTGGCACTGATACCCATGCCAACAAGTCCTGCAAAGGATGGTGAGGTTTTCATATAAACCAGACAGGCATAACCAGATATTATATGTAGAATTTGTTGCAGGAAGAGTTTTTCAATTTGATCTGATTGATGACCCAAACACAAGGAAATAGTCATGGAGGTTGAGGAATGGCTGAAGACATCACACATCTTTTGAGATGGGCACCTGGACCGCCCTCTCACCACAGACCAGTGAGCACCACAGCCAAGCTATACATCCACAGCTGCCAAAGCAGACACCCCGGAAACATGGGTAATTCGGATATCATACTTATTTCTGGTTTTGTTTGCTTGTTTGGTTTTTTGTTCCCAGATGACTAATATTGCCTCATTTGCACAATAATGTACAAAAGGAGTAAGGATTTCTGTGAACAACAGGAAACTCCTGCCTGAGACAATCATCACAGGGGTATTTACTGCAGCCTACAGTGACCTTTGCCTGGCTGTGATTTGCTGTTATGCACCAAGACAAGTTGTAGCGAAGGGAAAATACAAATTTTATCAATGCAATGTCTGAAACCTTATGAGGCAGATGTGAAAGTGAAAGCTGGAAACATAAAGGATGAATCAGAAATAACAAGTGAAAGAATATGCTGGGCCATAAGGGAGGAGCTGGACTGGTGAGAAGTTGAAGAAGTTGCTGTGGGGTGCATAGTCTGATCACTGGCGGCATTTGGGTCCCTCATGGATTTGCAAGGGGTCACCAATTGGTCACACACTAAAACAGATGGACCACATGATTATCTGCAAAAGGCACAACAGAGTCACTGCTGGATGTGAAAGTCTATAGTGATGCTGAAGGGCAGCAGCAGTCATGAATTACTTATTGAAAAGCTGACAAATGCATTAAAGCCCAAGGAAAAGATGGGTGGCACTGAAGCTAAATTTGATCCTGCAAAGTTAAAAGGCAAGTCTTTGAGAGAAACAGAGGAGGTAATGCCTAGAGAGCATTTCAGGGCATTACTGTGGAACGATAACGAAATCTCAGTAGAGACCAGATGGGAAATATTTAAGGAAGCAATAGAGAACACAGTGGGGAACTTATTGGGAGGCCTAAGCAAACAAGGAGGAGCTGGACAAACATCAAAACAAAGGCATTAGTGGGAAAATGCAAACAAAGCCAGGCATTATGGGAAAGTGGAAACAAAAGCACAAAACAAAGCAGAAGAAAATTTCCAAAGGCAAGTAAATCTTTTCAAGGTATAGAGAAGCAGCAGGAAAACAAGGTGTGAAATGGAGATGGAATAAGATTGTGTTCAATGAGAACAACAGTGTGCCTGTCCTAGGAGCATCAAGAGGAGTCCTGGGTCTGGGAGCAATTGTAAATGAGAGGATGGAGCCATGGAAAGCGTAATTGGTTGAACACTCTCATCACTACCGCTGAAGGAATTTAAAGGATGTGTAGATGTGGCATTTAGGTACCTGGTATAGTGGTGGGCCAAGCAGTGTTGAGTTAAGCATTGTATTCGATGATATTAGAAGTCTTTTCCAACATGAACAATTCTATGATCTGTCTGGATACAATCACCTCAGACCAAGATCAAGATCATTGCTTGTAAGACAAAAAAAACCCCGTCAACTCTGAGCTGATTCAATAGAAAGAACTATATAGCAGCAACAGTCCCTTCCATCCTTTTAGCAACATATGTCACCACAGAACCATTAGGGATCACCCCACAACTAAGGAAAAGAGAAGGGTTGAAAAATAATTCACATGTTACTGCCACCAGTGAAACTGTAAATATACATATTAAAGGGCAGTGGGAAAAATCCCGGTGGACGTAATTGTGGAGTAATTGAAGTAAATTGCATAGGAAGCAAATGGTGAAAAATGCTAAAGTGTGGGAAAGGGTTAGATTAAGTATCTGTGCTCTGACTATGAGTAGAAAAAGAGTAAGGATGGTGCTTTTAAAGGTGCTTTTGAGGATTTTATTTTGAGAGAAGCACCACAGAAAGTAAGAAAATTAGACATTTTCCAGATAAAAGCATTGTAACTACAATTGTTCTGAGGAGCAGTAAGTGCAGGGAGGAAGTTAAGTAATGGCTTGAGTAAGAAGGCTGTTAACATTTCCTCATCTTCCTATACAGTGTAGTAACAACCCAGGCTGTGGTGAATCTCATGACAAGGGGTGTTATACCATTAAGATCCTTATCTTTTGCAAATGACACCAAGCAATTAACACAAACTTCCAATAAACACTGAAGTGACTGGTGCAGGAGTGAAGACAGCAATTGGAGAGAGAAAAATGCTGGAAGAAAATAAAAAGAATAATTTGTATTTCTCAGTGCAGCATATGCATACCTGAGGTCCTCCTCCAGAAGGAGTTTTTAAAGACATATTCTTTATCCAGAGAAGTATCTCTCTGCTTCACCTGCTCTTTGGAATTGGCTTTCTTGTATTGTCTACAGCAACAATATGAATATTTTTCCAAGCATTCAAGAAAATCCACCTGATTGAGCTTAATAAACATTTTTAATGCATCACTCTGATTGGACCTTAGCTGTGTGAACCCTGAGAAAGTAATCTGTATTCACACCCTCCTAGGAACTGCAGCACCAAGGCTCTAGTTATCACTTAATAAAATTTGCCAAGTGCCAGTATAATTATTTTTTCTCATTACTGACACCGGGAAATGACACATGGCTGGTAACATCCCCCTAGCTGTCCCAGCCGTGGGTTACCCACACCAGGAGGAAAAACTTTTTGCCACCAGACATGGGAGCTGCCTCCTGTGAAAGCACCGGCTATCTCCATCTAAAATGGGAGAAGAAACATTAATTTAAAATGAGAGAATGATCGGAAAATGGGCCTCTCCCCTAGTGAGACACCTCACCACGTAAGTCAGACCTTCTCCTTGCTCCTAAGAAGCCTGTCTGTTCAGTATGTTTTTCTATGAAATTAGATTTTTGCATCACTTTTCCTGTCCGCCTTCTCTTCCCCTTGTGCTGTTGGGTAACAGAGGGGCTCAGAGATAATTACATTTCCTTGGGCTTGGAAAAGAGAAGCTTCCTCTAGGAAACCCTGGTCTCAGCTAGCCACTCATCCATCCAAATAATGCCTAAAAACATTAAAAATTTGGACAATAGAGCCCAGTAGCCTCACCAAAACACTCGGTGGGAGGAGGTTATAGGCAGAGCCAGCAGAAAAAACACTGTATTATTCAGGGGAAAAGATAATCTGCCAAGAGACCCAGCTCTGTTGGCAATACAGCCTGATCACAGCTGGCACAGACAAACACGTGTTTTTACCTTAGCAGCAATAATATGCACGAGGCCCACCAGCCCAGCAAAGTGACACTTCAGGTGTTTAAACATCAAGCACAGTGCTGGTTCCTGGAAATGTGCCTCCCAGTAAAACAGAGCTGCCTTATATTCCTTGACTTTTTATCTTGGGATAACTCAGGCACTTTCACTACTTCCATAAGTGAAATGCAGCTTTTCTCTGCCATGGAGTCCACTCTTTGCCCTGCAGCTCCCTGGCCCACTGTGAGTCACTGGTATGCTTCAGAGGAAACCACAGGGGCTTAGGGTTTGGAATTTGGGATTTGAGATTTGAATGGGAACTCATTTCCTGGGGAGCTTTGCCACAGGGAGAAGAGCAGAATAAAAGTAAGTGAAAGACAGAGATGAAAACCGCCAAATAGGTATGGTTTTTTCCCCACAGATATGAAATATGATAATCCTCAAAGAATTAGCAAAACCTTCTAGGCCATTATATCTATGCCTTGTTATCTCTATCTTACAACTTGAGACAGAAAACATCAGATTTCCAGCTATAAAGCATTTCTGCCCCATCATACCTAGTAGTTTATGTTCCAGAGGCAGTTTTCAGCTTAACTCTCTCTTTTCCTTTCCCAGTATTTACAACTCCATGCATTTAGAGTAACTGTATCTTTATTCAGCTTCTGTTTGTCAAGAGAAGTCCAGCAAGACTCACATCTTCAATCTACACGTTTATTTCTTGAGGGGAGTGGATGAATAAAAGGAAGGCAACACACTGAGCTCAGTGCTCAGAAGGGAAAACCAGAGGACCATCATTTGCTGCACTATGAAACCAGCTTGTTATTGCTGGACTTCCTCAAGTCACCCTGACTAAGGCTGATGTTGTCAGATTGATTTCAAGGACGTCCCTTTCCGTCTCTGTGTCCTCTTCACATCCAAAGATGTGTGTGCCTGTTCCTGCTCTTCACAGAAGGCATCATCACTTATTACTCCAGCTATCATCTCCATGGAGGCTTCTGGTGCTCCTATCTCTTGCAGCAGAAATAAAGTCTACTTGTTGATGAGGGACTGCAAGGGTGAATCTTTCTGTGATGAAGACCATCTTCTGACTTTACCATTAAATCTCGAGCTTTCCCTGAAGCTAACTCTTATTAATATCATAGAATTATAGAATTGTTTGGGTTGGAAAGCACCTTACGCTTCCTCCTGTTCCAAACCCTCTCCCATGGGGGGTTCCTTCCACACCTTCCACTATACCAGGTTGTTTCAATGCCCATCCAGCTTGGCCTTGAACACTTTCCACACCTTCTCTGGGCAGCCTGTGTCAGTGCTTCATCCCCTGCACAGCAAAGAATTTCTTCCCGATATCTAATCTAAACCATACTCTTTCAATTTAAAGATGTTGTAAATCTTCTAAGCATTGCTGACAACTGTCTGCTTGTTTCATTATGACCTCATCCTCGGGTTCACAAGGGTTCTGGTATTGATGAGTATACATTTTGGAGCATGAACAAACAGCCAATGGATCAATGTTTGCTGGGGCAAACTTGCTGACATGAAATATTGGCTTCATTCGTTAAACTGTAATGATTGACCTGCCTGGCAAAGCCAAGAGTGCAATAACTCCCATTTCTCCAGGCAAGTTTAGCTATTGGGTAATTACACTTTAAGCTCAGTGAACATTGTTTCTTTCCAAACATTTTCTGCCATTCAGTTAAAAGTACATGTAATTAAGCTTCGGAGGAACTTATCACCAGATTCAAGGTCTGTGGTTTGAATGACAGCTTCCAGCAGCAGCTTCCTGCATGGAAATGCCAACCCATGAAGTCAACGTACATACTTTGGGGAACTGGGTGATGAAAGAGGACTACAGCCTAAACAGAGGATCTATTAAATCAGGAAAAGATGTGTATGTTATCTTGTCTGTGATACATACCATGCTCGGTTACCATAGCAATGGACATTATAGGTGGCTTCAGGGGAGCGAAAGAGTGATTAGCAGACAGATAAGGGAGAAGACTCTACTGTACCCTCTGTAGTCAAGAGTATTTTCATTAAGATTACAAGAAACAGGATCTAGATATTAGGTGCTTGCATTCTTGTCCTAATCTAACTTTAAAAGTATGAGCAACAAGGGCATCCTTTGCTTCCCTCAGCAGGAAATTCCACCAGACAGAAGATTTTTGCAGTATCTGGCCTCTTGTTGTCCTTACTTCCCACTATATGGCACTTAATCTTATCAATTGACAAGTAGAAGCATGCCAAATCAATATTTTCTTTTGAAATTTGGCTGTTCAAAGGCTAACTTCATTGAGTAATGATTGTGTGCTTTGGGCTAAAAGCTTGCTTTGAAGGCTTCAGTGCATGGGTGAATTTTACCTTTCAAATTAAAAGGAAAAAAAATCACATAATCATTTTAGCTCACACTGAGAAAAGTGGAAAAAATGCTGCCTTTTATTGGGACTGGAGTTATTTTGGTCTCTTAGACTTTCCCCAAACAAAATGATGCCCATGTGGTCTTTTCTCTAGACATTAAGCATCAACATTTTTAAGCACATTGGCCAGCATCACCCCACTTTCAGAAAAAGGTCTTTTCTATTCTGTGGGGGTAGGAAGCTCCTATAAGTTTCTTTAATACCATCATCCAGGGAAAGGAGAATTCAAGACAAATTAAAGGAGAATTAAATGCAAATTAATCTATCTTAATGGGTCCCTTAATGGAAATGCAATTCCTTATTTATCCTGCAAGCCAGCAGCCAACTGATCAGTCAGCAAATAGCTACTGGTCCACCAGTTAGTACTCAGGGCCCTACCAGGAATGCTGTAGGTTGCCCTTTCCTGACCAAAATGGTAGGGAACACTCAGAGGAAGTGGGAGAACTGCAGGATGCAAACATTCACTGAACTAGGAAACCAGTTTTCATTGCTTCTGGAGCAAGAAAAGTATGTCAACACATTCCTCTGGCAACAGCACAAAAAAAAATAAAATCTAAATATCGTCTATTTCCTTTTTTCCCTCAACATATATTGCTGCAGGGCTTGTTTCAGCAACATATTTGTACCCACTTATCCACTTGTACCCATTTAAAATAGGCCACAGGTGTTTAGTGAAGCCTCAATCCTCTACAGATGTGACATAAATTGAGCTTTAGCAAATTCACAACACTATATGAGTTTATGAGCTTTCTGGGATGAAAGCTGGACTTCGGAGTTTTGCAGCAAAAACCCCAAAGGTTCTTTCCAGCCTAAATTACTCTTTGAGTTTGGATTTTAAGGTCTGTCTCTGTAGTCTGCATGCACACTACACAGGTCTTACCTTATTCCTCCTTGGTTCTCAACCTTGTCAATGTAAATTAGCCTTATTTCCAGACTGTCCTCCTAGAGAATTTTCAAGTCTCTGTTTTTGCGGACAGAAGTCTCAACCCACGCTTCAGTATCATTTGTGGACATGAGATGACTGAAGTATCTGACAGCATCAAGTAGGGTGCTGATTCCCTGAATGTACCACTCAGACTCTTTGATTGATAGGGTAAATGTGAGCCATATAATCCAGCTTTGATTTCAAAGGCTTCCACCTGCTCAGAGGGATTCTGATTCTACGCAGTTTATATGGGAAATAGAGATGAAGAAACACCTGAGGATTTAGGATCCAAAGACATGGAACTAAGTGAAAACCCCAAAAGGGTGTTAGAAAGATGCAAACAAACATCCCTTCAAGCTACAGACTGGTTTCTTGATACCAAGGTGAAGCTGTTCTGAAAAACTGAGAAGAAAAACAAAAATAAAAATCCCTTTTCTTTACTTTCTTTCTTGTGTGATTTGGTGAACCTTGGTGGCTCCAGGTAGCATTCAACACAGGTGGAGATGTGACGTTTCATTAACAGAATGAACTGAATCTACAAATCCCATTGCAGAAACAGGTCTTGAAAGCATGACAGGGTTTTCCCACTTGTTGGCCAGGACTTAACCATGAATGACGGCAGAAAGAGCTCAGGACACATTGATTTCAACCATGTAAACCTAAATATTTATTAACTCCATAGCTAAGTATTGACTGATGTCAAAGCAAAGTCAGTATCTTCAATGAGAGTCTTAATATACATAAGAAAGAAACAAAAGGTCCGGTGAGCAGCTTGCTGTGAAACAACCACCCACTTCCAGGAACAGCTAATCCAAACAGATGGGCAAAAGCCCACATTTCCCTTGGGTGGGCTACTTAGGTTCCATGATAGCTGAAAAGTAGATGTTTGGCCCTGGTGCGGGAATAAAGCTATCATAAGTGCCCAAGTCTCTTCCATGGAGAGAGGAACCCAGCACAAGGCCACATAGTGGCAGGACAAGAGGGAATGATTTTAAACTGAGAGTAGGTTTAGATTAGATATCAGGAAGAAATTCTTTACTTAAGAAAGGCACTGGCACAGTGACTGGAATTGTTCAAAGTCAGGTTGGATGGGGCTCTGAGCAACCTGGTCTAGTGAAAATGTCCCTGCCCATGGCAGGGGGCTTGGAACTAGATGATATTTAAGGTGCTTTCTAACACAACCCAAAACACTCTGTGATTCCATGAGTCAGTGGACCTGAATAAGACCTTTGTGTTCTCCCTCAGTGAATGGCACCTAGGCAACCCCACAGGAGAATCAGTGCTCCTGCATGATACTCTGTGACTCAGACTACACAGCAGTAAGCAGAGAGGGCTGGCCTGCCTTTCTGATGATGAATTTTAGTCAAAATGCAGAAAAGGTCTCCTCAGCCAAAGGGAGATGAAATGTATAGATACCACTAGTCAAAACAGTATCAAATACACAAGGCTGTGGAGCAATTGGAGTGAGGGGACAGCAGGGACAGGGGATAAACAGTGAGGAAAAGGGTCTCCTCTGTCTGTCTTGCTCAAGTTGGGTCACCAGGCACTAAGCAGAGCAAAATTCCTGTGGTCAGGCAGGAAGAATGAGTAAGAGGAACCTTTAGCCTTGCTGACAGCCATGGGGCTTCCACCAGGAGGAACTGGCTTCTGCCTCCTTTCCCAAATATTCTTTGTGTATTTTTCCAGCGGGGTCTCAGTAAAGGTATAATCAACACAGTGAACAAAGCGGTGACACAGTTTTCCATACCAGTCTATTGGTCAATGGAGTTGACTGCAATTACTGTCAGGTGGGCTCCCATCCATAAGACATGGTCCAGTGACAAAGGATGAGGATGAACCTACAGAACAATCTGTGTTTTTGATGAAGGCTGTACACAGTAGAGTGCAATGTGTATCCAAGATTGCCAAGCTCCTCTGAATAAAACAAAAAACACAGCTGCAGTTGCTTGTTTGTTTAAGTCTTACTTGTTACAGGAGTTAAAAAAAAATCTCTACTTCTAGTTCTGAGTTACTACAGGACTCCCACAAGGATAGGAAACATTCCCAGAGCAAACAAGTAGACTTACCTTTTTCATATTTTCCCAGTGGGAACTGGTGATGGTTTTTTGCTACAATTGTCATCAGAGGTTTTTTTTAACATCTTGGAATAACTAAACTCTTGCACAAGTAATTGTGCTAGCTGATGCTGTGGGTTCTTCCTTCTGAGAAGTTGTATCAAATTCAGTCAATCTTGGACAACGTCCTAAACCATCTGCTGCATCTCAGCCACAAAGGAGAGAGTTGATGAGCAATCCCCTGCACAGCAGAAATGGAGGGCTCCTTCATCTGCAGGATTACTCTCATGTGGAGGAAAAGATAAGAATTGGGGATTGCAAGGCACTGATCTGGCTTCGTGGCTTTTTCCAACAGTTTGGTGCCTGAAAAATCTACATTCCTGGGATTGCATAATAAGAGGAAGGGAAATGAGATCTCAGGGAGGGACTCAAAGATTAGGCAAAACTCCAACACTAGCTCTTCTTACTAATCCATTTTATGTCACTCTCATTCACACTTCACCTTCTTTTGCCTGACGTGTCTGTTCGGATTTATTCAGGAGAAACTCAGAGTGACTCAGATAATTTTCCTTTGGCTTAAGAATTGTCTGGATTTTAACAAGTCAAACCAGGCATGATGCTATCAGATGTTGAGAAACACAGAACTGAGCTGGTGTCTTCTGGGAACAGAAGATACGAGGAAGGCTCAGCATAGCCCTGGAAGAACCTAAATGGGGAAAATGTCTCATGGTTCCCCAACCTATGTGAAGAGATAAAATTGAAGTTCCATTTCTATCTTTCACACTCCCCTGGTGTCCCAGGCAGTGAACTGTCTGAGACAGGAGGGGAAATTTGTCCAAATACAGGATGGCTGGTTTTGCATGTGAAGGTTCAGCCCATGGAGGACACAGCTCTGGGAAAACCCTGTTTTATCTTTACAAATATGTGCTCCAATGTGGCAAAGAAATAGAAATAGTGATGGTGGGAAACATGACCTTAAAACTAAATGTCCTCTAAAAATGACCTTGGTATTATCATGATAGCTAACTGTTTGATCTGCTGGAGGGTGCTGGAGGGCTATGAAGGTGCTCAGAAGGCTGGAGCACTTCTGCTAGTAAGACAGGCTGAGGAAGTTGTGGTTGTTCAAGCGGGAAGGGAAGGGAAGGGAAGGGAAGGGAAGGGAAGGGAAGGGAAGGGACGGGAAGGGAAGGGAAGGGACGGGACGGGACGGGACGGGAAGGGTGGGGAGGGGAAGGGAAGGGGAG